>OY728122.1:461275337-462525337 GCA_963277665.1 Viscum album | reverse complement strand
TCTAGAGTAGACAACTTTTTCCATTTCATTTCTCCCTCATTCTCTTCTACTCCCTCTTCCCTAAACATGAAATTTATTAGTCACTTTTCATCATTTTTATTTAATACAAGAATTGTGTGTTTTTTTATGATGTATTCATTCTATTTTTCATCATTTCCTTCTTTCATCATTATATGAGCACTGATATTTGATTAACCTTTGTTTCTTTAATTTCCATCCCAATTTAAAGTAAGTAGTTAAATGAATTTTTTTAATTTGATATATATATTTATTAATCCTTGTTACATGTTCATCAATTTTAGTTATCTTAAACCATTTCATGTTTTTCAACTATTTAAACTTGATATTTCTTAGAATGATAAGTATTATTTCCATTCCTTGTGTATCAACATTCAATTGTACCATGATTGGATAAACCACCAAGGCTAGGGGTTGAGATTAATGGTATCTAAACATAATAAATCATTAATTATCAAAATAGTAACCTTAATGGATAGTAATTAGGATAAATAACAACTGTATATTCCACTAATTTGACATCCCTAACCATAGAACATTCAAATGAAGGACCATGTCTGAGTTGGAGTAGTTTAGGTTATGAACAATATCCTAAAATACTTTTTGGCTTAGAATCTAAGATTAATTAATCTACTTTTTTATTATATCCTGGTCAAGGAATAATAATCTCTTAGGTATAAAGGGTTATTTTGACCATAGTCAACTATTAACCACTTCTTACATTGTAGCCTAAACATAAGGAACCTACCATGTTATAATTAAGATCGTCTTTTCTACAGAACCCTGAAATTGATCCTAATCCCTTACTTATTTCTGAATTCTAACATGAAATCCATAGAAATAGTTTTCCCAAACTAAATCCACTCATAAGGAATCCTACCCAAAAGGGTTCCAAGCCATTGGTTACCATTTCTTTCCATTTCCACATGGGATCAACCTCAGACTATCTCTATACAACATTTCAGTAGCCAGTGAAATTTGGGAAACAGTTAATTCTAATATGACCATAACCCATGCGAATTAAACAACTTGTGCGGGCGCATCAATATGTTAATGGAAGAGGTGAGTAGGGTGGTTCAGAATACATAATAGGATATTTTCACCAATCATCACCACGGTCTTCCATATCCTCCTCATCACGATCAACAAACACTTCTTATTATTTCTCTTGAACTTCCTCAACTTCTACTTCTTTCACACCAATAAAAACAATTCAAAAGAATACTCAACAACATCATCTAGATTGAGACCTATATCTACCATATCCCTTGGTATAACAAGATATTTCATAGGTTCAAACATCTCATAATGATTTTTTAAATCATCCACCCATTCTTTCTTCTAGGAACATTAATTAACTCTCATATTTCTACAAATTCATCTAGTTAGTCATAAACCATCTGAAGAAGTTACCTTTTACTACCCCTCATTTACTAAACCTTTATATAGTAAATGGGATTAAATAAACATTGAATATATAAGTTAATTGAATATATTATATAGACTAAATATTTCTATCATGTGTCTTATCACATATTATTCTAACTTGATTTGGATCCCATTTTTCATCAAAATTAAAAACAAAGATCATGGTGCCACTGGAAACTGATGTCTCTATTTATCTGATGTTGTAGGAACATAGAACATCAGGAAATCACCATTGAGTTATATGAAAATTAGTCTATAGGGGGTTCTATTCCTATTTATATCTACAAGATCACATGGAAATATGAAATTAGAATGATCTACTATATAAGAACTTTGTTAGTCCTTATGACCACCATTTTATTCAACTCTTTTGCTTATTCACAATGCTTTGAAAAAAAATTAGAACATTATTCTTTATCATTATCCTAGTTAAATCTATTTTCTCTCCAGGTATAAATTTAAAAAATTAATAGAACTCCTTCACAATTTTAGAGTAAAAAATTCTTATTCTTCACCTTAATCCATTCATCCCATCGTTGAAATTTAATAGCCTTACACACTAGAAACTTTCTTCAAAGAAGTAATTTATAATTTGATTATTTATTTTTACATAATAGATGATCAAATATGTATTAATTACATATATTATCTACAGTATTAAAACTTGTATTTTCATTGATCATTCCATAGGAGGAGATTCAACATGTGGTGTGGCATCAGCAATCCTATTCATCCTTGCCATTTTTTTGTGTCAATTTAAACTCAGAAGCTTCATATTCACATAAGAGATTTGGGATGTGATGGTTTATATGGGAATAAGATATGTCTCATTAGATATGTTATTTATAGAATGTGAGATTTTAAAAATAAGAAAGGGATTTTAGGACAAAGAAGTGCATTGATATAGAGTTTGATTAATGATTTTAAATTCAATTAGTTAGGGATAAAATAATAATAATTGTTTTATAAAATACCATAAAAATGAAATTACTAAAAATGTCATGTGTAAAATAGACAAGGTACATATAATAACTATGGAAACCCTATATATTCATACATTAACATTACATTACTTTTTCAGAATACTTAAAATGTTATACAAATAGATTCCTAAAGACTGTAGTTTCCTAGTGGCTTTTGAAACATGTAAACATAAAAAACTAGTATATTAATGAGCTACATAATCTCCCACTAGATTCTTCTTGACTAACACCCTTCTTATACACATCAAAAATAATATATATCTTCATAACCTCAGAAAATGAAACATAAAACGGGGTGATCTCAGATTCATAATAAGGGTGAACAAGGGAGATATGTAATCATAATCATAAGAATAAGGGTATGAGAACATGATCATGAAAATATAACATCATACACCGCATATCAAAGATCATAAAAATGAAGAATGGCATAATGCTTGGTAGTTCATAACACCTGAATTATAAGGAAATAAAGAACATAATACATGAAATCATAACAGGGAAATAAAACATGGAGTTGTGTAAGAAAATTAAGCATATGTAATGATTTCTATAGTAGTCAAGGCATCGCTTCCAAGGCCATGTTAATGGAAAAAGTCCTTTACTAAACTGGGTTCAGACCTTATTCCTTCCTTATATTATGATTTCACTCCTCATTCTAGTGCTGTAATAATGAACTGAGTTCATTTCCCATTCCAGTCCAATAATACTAAAATGAGTTAAATTATCATTTTATCCATTTATATTTCATGAGATATAGATATTTACTACATTAATTGGAGGTATATATTGGCCCCACCCATCTCATAATTAAATCATATATACATTCTCCACAAGATCATTAAAAATAAAATCATAACCCAAGAAATGAAATGGGTATCACAAACATGTAATCATATCATAACCTGTGGAAAAAGATATAGGTTTCATAATCATTTCATCAAAATCATATCCAATGAAAATAAGTGGGTTTAAAAATAATATTACCTATATAATAGGAATGGATTTCATAATAAACATTCCATAAAAACATAATCCATTCAAGAAAACAAAATATAAAAAGAAACTTTGGATCATTTCCTAGAAGGTAATTAGTTACATCAATTGATATCATCTTAGATGGAAAATTACTTAGAAAGATTTTTTAAAAATATTTATTGAGGAAAAAATCTTTTCATCATGAAAACTAATTTATTTAAACAAAAAACTTTTTTAAAATCATTATACTTGAAAATTATAAATTAATTTTGAAAATTTTGTGAATTCTATTTCTTTAAAAATACTTTGAAAACTTATAAACAAAACATGAAAGGGTTTTGAAAACATTTTACTTAAAAAATATGAAATGAGATTGAAAAAAATTGAAAACCATTTTCATCGAAAAAACTTTAAAAACTTATAAATAATCCTTTAAAACATTTATAATAATTTTTAAAACAATAAAAAATTAAAAACATTTTTCTTGAAAAAATAGTTTTGAAAACTTTTAAAGGAAGCATTGATAACCATAAAATATTTTTTATAAAACTTTTTCACTGAAAGCCAATTTAAAAATAATGAATATCCAAAATATTAGGAAAACATTTTATTTTTAAGAAAGAATAAATTTTTAATATTTCAAGTGTAGATTCAAGGGAATGTTAGTCATGACAGTGGGTAAATATGTACATGGAGTACGAGGTAATAATAAAATTTATTTTTTGAATGGTTAGAAAAATGCCTTATTAAGAAAGAGACAAGAATATTTCTTTGAAAAAATTGGTAAAATACAAAAAGGTAAAAAAAATTCTTCAATAATTTAGGATAATATTATAATATTCTTGGATACCCCTTTTAGAAAACATAGTTTTTATGGAACATATATTTTTAACTGAAGAGAGGGTAAAGTCAGGATTTCTTAAAAACACTTTATTAACAATCATATATACCAAAGAGTATAAAAATTGCACCAATACATGAATGTATTATCAATAATCATAGTATAAAAAATATTATTAATTTTTTTGAGATATGGATCATAATATTTTATCAAAGGAAGTGTAAACATAAATAATCTCGAAAAGTGATGAGATTGTTTCAATAAACTCTTAAAACTAAGTAACGTTGAACCATACTCCCTATGTTAGAAAAATGAGATTAAATGAAGATAAAAATATAATTAAAATAATTATATTTATGATATAACATTTCAAATTTTGTATATACACCTTGTGAAAAAAATATAGGTGCATAACATGGCAAGCTCTCAAAGAATGAAAATTAAGATAGAATTACATTATCGATTTGGTATCTTTTGAAACATAAAACCCATGAAATAAATATCATAGAATGGATTTGTAAATATAATTATTTTTAATTATAAGTAGCCTATGATACATCCATGTCAAGTTTACACACCTCAGAAAAGGAATGGGTGGTGAATATATCTTGTATAGCACCAAAATAAAAAGTGGGATGAAATTCCCTTACCTTGTGTCTTGACTCGCATCATACTAATAAAAACCTCATATATAATAAATATAAGTTTATTATACATCTATAAAAAACCATATTATTATATCTAATATCCTATATGGTTTTATTATGACTTTATATTACATTATTTTTAACAATTCATTGTTAAGGTTTCACTTCAGGTAATATCTTCTTTGTTCTTTGCATGTGTCTTAATTTATTATATCATGGGTCATCATACTTAAATAATGATTTAAATAATTTAAAACATGATATAATTATCATTTATATTAATTATATTTTTATTATAATAATATATATAATATATAATTATTAAATATAATACGTCATTCATGGAGACGATAGGTTATATGTATGTATGAATGTTGTTTTCATTTAATGGTTATATTGAACAAAAGTAATTAAATGAAATATATGTATATAAATGTATGTATATGCATATATAACATTATTTCATTAGAATTATTATAACATATAATTTCACTAAACCCATCCTTAATACTTTCTATGTAGTGTGTGAATGAATCACATCGCCTTGAGGGGGCGGTAGTACACACTTCCTCAAAAAAATTATCATATTTACAAAAAATGGAATGTATAAAGATATGTGTTATAAAACAATTAAATAATCGTAAATAAATAATAAATATCATATATATCATATATAAACATATTTTCCATCATAATTCTCTCCATGATATGTGGTAAAATAAGGATGGCCAATCATCGTTTTGTGAGGTGGTAGTTCACCATACACATAAACAGTATGTATGTTACCCATTAGATGGAAGTGTGTGTATGTGTAGGTTTATCACTTAGCATAAAAACATAATAGTATATTTAGGATAATTTTTTATACAATCATGGACTAAGAAAATTTTATTGTGTGTATTATTGAAATAATATTAAAGAACACGAGGAACAATATTACCTCTTTTCTGGGTAACAAATTTTGGTTTTCACCAAATGTCTTCTTGTGATTTATTTCTACCAAAGGGTAGGCCTATAGGATGTGGGGAGCAGTTTTTTGGAGATATATTTGTAGATATTGGTTGATAAAAAGTTTATTGATAGGTTTGAGGAAGTGGGAGGAGAGGAGGCCTTTTAATATTAGTGGAGGAGTAGTACTCTAGTAAATTTTGGGAAAAGGAATTCCACCCTCATTTTTCCCATGTCAAGTGGATAAAATAATGGGAATAATAATATATAAGGGATTATAGGTTATAAATATTCCCATAACATTTCTCTTGGAAAAGTTTCTAGGTCATTTGGTCTCTTAAGATTAATGTTTTGTCCCTTATTAAGATTAATTTTACCTTAATCGGTGTTATTAATTTTAATTACATTCACTAATATTTTTCGTCAAAAACTAAGTTGAAATTATTAGACATTATAAATTATGATAATTAAAAATATGTAATGAATTTTCCCAAATTTAAATAATATAAGTGGAGGATAATAATTTAAATTTAATCCCACAATCGGGTTGACAATATTGGTTTTTAAAGTACGTTCAAAAGTTTGCTATGTTTTTATATTCAATTTCAAAGTAAAATTGATTCCAATGAGCCACCTTAGGTTTATTGAAAAAAAACATTATATAATTAAAATTTTTAACCAAATTAAAATATAATTTAACCTTATAAATAAATTCTATGAAAAAATAGTTTTGAATTAAAATTCAGTGTTTGTCACTATTCATCCAATAATGAAGTCTCTTAGAAAATCTCCTAAATTCACCCCAAGTTAATTTATAAATTGTAAATTACAAAATGAAGTTTATTTTATCAAATTAAATTTCTAAATGTTTCTAAAATTAATTAAATTATTTTTTTTCATAAGGACGTTAAAAGAAGTTCATTTGAGAAATAGTATTTTTATACATATAAGGACTTTACTAAAAAGTATATCTTTCATTATCAATATGCTTTATTTACATAAAAAATTATAAAAAATATTTGAAAATTACTTATTACTATTCATATTAATATCTTTAATGACTATGTTATAATTATTTCAATTAAATAATTATAATAATAAAATGATGTTGCGTAGAAACTCAGTGTTGTGTGTAACGTATACCAATTTGGTGTTTCATGTAACATAATCCAAGTAGATGTTACATGTAAAGCAAGATAAAATTTAAGTTTCATATAGTTCATTATTAACTTTTTTTCATATAACCCAATCCAAACAAATTTCTTTTATATAATAAACTATTTTCAGTGTTGTGTGGAATGAAAAATTTCAAAAATATTAAATTAAATTGAATGATATTTTACAAAATTTTTGGGTGTTTCATTCTACCCCCCTTAGAATGAATTTATCCCATGAAATTTTTCTAGTTTATCAAAGTTTTAATACTTGAATGTTCATCTCATAGAAATGAACATTGTAAAAAATGAATTTTAAAAATTCCTTTAAAAAGGGAAAGTTCAAAGCATAACAGTTACCCAAAGAAATATAAAACTAGGTTCCCACATAGCATAAAATAGGTTGTGAGTGAATATTTTACATGGAATAAAATATTAAATATTTATAGGGATTTATTGAGGTCATCAATTATAAATAAGTGCATGATCAAAAAAAATTGTGGGCCTCAAAGTTATAAATTTGTGATGATTTATAAGGGCATCGATTCAAAAAAAATTAAGGTATTAGGAAAACATTTTTTTTGTCATTATCTAATGTTTGAGTAATTATTTTATTGGCCAATAATAGAAGGAAATAAACTTACAAGATATATTTCTAAAAAAAATTCATTCATTGGTTGTGCTTTTAACTATTTATAATTCATCTATTACCTAAAATAATGGGTTTCTATAAATTAACATTGATGATTCTAGCATTAAAATACACTTTTATCATATATTAAGGCCTATAAAAGAATAAAAAGTATAAATATTTATCTATAAATACTCTTAAAAATAAATATTTTTAATACATTATTCTCTAAATGTAAAAAGTAACACTATTGTTTCATCATAAATAATTATTATACAAAAATAATTATTAATTAATCAGGGCATCGCATAGGCCATTGGTTGGCATGAAACTCTTATCATCCTTTGGTCATGCGTTCAAGACTTGTGGCCTTTCCAAACATGATTGTTTTTCACCCAACATACATTATTTAATTTTCTAAAACCACACTGATATAATTTCCTAAATAAATATGATGGAGATCTTTGAAATAAGGTTAATAACTAAATATCCTTTTAACTAATGTTTTTTATACAATCTTAATACATAAATACTCCTTCCAAAGTTTAACTTAAACTTTTCATGAATGTTTAACCTTATACCCTTTATGAAAGATGAAAATCCAAAACATTATAAATAAAGTTATTAAATCATCTTAACATTGATCCCCCATATATCACAAAGTAACTCTTGGTTGTCACATTCCAAACATGTGAATACCCTCACGGTAAATTATCCTAGAACATGGTAATAACCTGAATTACCAAAAATAATTTTGTAAAACATGCATGCATCCTTATTCCATAGATTACTAAATATATTCTATAAATCCATGATGTTGTAAACTTCATCCATGATATCATAAACAACTTTTCGAAAAGTCCTTAACTAGTTCCAACATAATTAGTACCATCCAACTTATTTATTCACATCCCACATATATTTCTCCAAAAAAATATCTTAACATAAGTTACATATTAGGGGTTATCTTTCCTGAGTCAAAACATCAAATTTTCATTAAATCACTTTTCTAATCCATTGGAAACATTCAACATAATCTTTTAAATCCTTAGCGATAAACATAAAGAATACCATACTTGTTTATTTCACCATTCATATTACATAATAACTAAATCACAAATACATAAAACAAAAATTATCCCAATTCATCCATAATATATAAGAAGGTTACCACATCCTATTAATTAATACCTTATTCCTTTCAAATTTCATCTTTAGTCTCCTCATAAGTAGTAATATAACCATTACTCACACCACCCTATTTATTTTATTTAGGAGCATTCCTCTTGGGACATTGAGTTTCATAATGACCATTTATCTGACACATAAAACACATAACCTTCAATGATTTCTTAGGTAGGCCAATATTATCATCCATTTCATTAACTGAGCTCTTTATTTTCCACCTGTATTCACTTTCTTTGTGTCATTTTCCACATTCAAAATATCTTCTTATTCCCATAAGACATTAACTTAGGTGATTATTTCATTGTGTCCTTCTTTTCCATAATAAAAAAATTCTTCTTGTTCCTATAAGACATTCAATTTGGTTATTCATTCCAAATTCCTAACACAAATAAAACTAAATCTTCTTTCATCCATGGTATCTATTACATGAACTCCTAATGAAATCATTCTTTCTATACCTTGGTGAGTACGAGAGTTGGTTAATGTACACTTATTTACCATGTTCCTTTAAAATTAATTAGCATGATCAGAACATCTTTCACTCTAATGATCATCCCACTTGATTACTCATCATAAAATCATCCATCACATTCAATGTTAATCTAGTTCCTTACAGTTCCATACATTGACTAAAACCAGAATCTTATTGTTTGGATTACTTATCATAGCAGAAAACCTCATAGTTATGAAAATAATATTTATAGGTTGTCTAAATCATGACACATTCATTAATATATGACACACTAGGTCAATTATAGGTTATTAATAGCCAACTAATATATTTAAATCATTCATGATGGTTCATGAAGAGTTTGTGAATTCCCAAATCATATCCCTTGAGAGTGTCAAACCATCTATGCAGAAAGGCCCATTTTCATGAACCAGATTACCCCAATTCAGGCCCAGAATATCTTTTTAGATTCGTTAATCATAGGTAAATATGTTCCTGATACAAATCCACTTGTAGTATCTAGATAATGATGTATTTCTAGTAAACCACTCACTCAACCCTTTATCAAAATTCTAAGAAATTTTCTTATACTTTTACTTAACATTGTACTTATCCTTATACATGTCCTTAGGGTTCTCACTAAGGTTTTATCATCCTATCTTCCAAAGGTTAAATAAACTTTTTATCTGATACCAAATATATCAACCCTATCCAATTATACATTAACATTACATAACTTTTTCAAAAATACATAAAATTTTATACAAATAGATGCCCAAAGACTATAATATTTTATTGCCTTCAGAAACATGGAAACATAAACACTAGTACATAAATGAGCTACATCATCTCCCACTAGGTTCTTATTGACTCTCACCCTTCTTAGACACATCAAAAATAATACATATCTTCATTATATAGGGGAAGGAAACATAAAAAAGGGGTGATCTCAAATAATCAATAGGTGTAAATAAGGGAGATACGTAGACATAATAAGAAGTATAAGGTTATGAGAACATGATCATGAAAATATAAGATCATACCCTATATATCAAAGATCATAAACATGAATCATGGAATAAATCTTTAAAATTCATAAAATAAAAATTTTAATGGAATAAGGAACATCAACCATGAAATCATAACATAGGAAAAAAATATGGAATTGTTGGAGAAACATAAGCATATATTATAATTTCCATAGTAGAAAATGCATCGTTGTTATTCCATATTAGTGGGAATATTCCTTTACTAAACCTATTTCACATCCCATTCTAGCCCTGTATTATTGTACTGAGTTCATACCTTATTCAAGGACTATAATATTGAACCAAGATAATTTCTTGTTCCAAACTTGTAATAATGAATTGAGTTCATTTCTTATTCCATCCATGTCTATCTGATTAGATATAAACATTTACCCAATGAATTGGAGGAAGATATTGTTACCCAACATTTAATAATGAAATCATACATATATGTTCCATTGGATAATTAAAAATCATATCCTAAACCATGAAATTAAATGGGTATCGTAAACATGTAATCATATCTTAACTAGTGAAAAAAGATACAGGTTTCATAATCATTTCATCAAAATCATTGCCCATCAAAAGAATCATGTTTCCAAATCATATAATCCATAGAAGAGGAATGGGTTTCATAATAATCATTCACTAAAAACATAAACCACTCAAGGGAAAAAATATTAATGTAGCCTTTGGATTATTTCCTAGAATTTCATGATTAAGATCAAGAGATATCATTTTAAATGGAAAATAACACGGAAAGATATTGAGGAAAACATACTTTCGTCATGAAAAATAACCTTTTCAAACATAAAACCTTTTGAAAACAATTTTCAATGAAAATGTATAAATTAACCTTAAAAATTATTGAAGACTATTTCTTCAAAAAAATTGAAAACATATAAATAAAGTTTGAAATCATTTTGAAAACCTTTTACTTTAATACTTTTAAAATATTCTTGAAAACCTTTTTAAAAATATTTTCTTTAAAAATACATTGAAAACTTATAAATAATTCTTTCAAATTTTTAAAATATTTTTTAAAAAATAAAATCTTTTTGAAAACATTTTTATTTGAAAGTATGTTTGAAATATTTTAAAGGAATTATTTATAACCATAAATCATTTTTTGAAAACCATTTTCATGGAAAAACACTTTAAAAACAATGAATTTCTAGAATATGAGGAAATATTTTTCTTTTAAAAAGGAATTAATTTTTAGTCTTGTAATGTAAGCTTAAACGGAATATTGATCATTATAGGGGTAAATTTGTACATGTCGTACGAGGTTAGAAGAACATTCCTTTTTTGCACAGTTATAAAAATGCCTTGTTCATAAAGAGACAATAAGATTACATTGAAAGAATTGGTAAAATAAAAAATGTAAAGAAAATATTTTAAATATTATATGATAATATTGTAATATTCTTGGAAACCCTTTTTATAAAACATGGTTTTAAAGGAATGTAGATTTCCGACCAAATAGAGGGTAAAGTTGAGATTTATTAAAAAAACGTTCTTAAATATATTATGTACCAAATACTTTAAAACTGGAAAAATACATGAATATATTATAAATAAAAAGATAACAATAAAATTCATGAATTTTTTTGGGAGATTCATCATAATATTTCATCAAATGAAGCATAAACATAAACAATCTCGAAAAGCATTGAGATTATTTCAACAAACTATTATCAATTGGAAACTTTGAACCATACACCCCATTTATGAAAAATTAAATTAAATGAAGCTTAAAATATCATTAAAATAATTAGTTTTATTATATATCATTTTGAAGGTATTTTATACACCTCATGGAAAAATATAGGTGCATAAAATGGAATGTGTCTCAAAGAAGGAAAATTGAGACAAAATTAACTTACTGATTTGTTATCTTTTGAAACATAAACCCCATGAAAAAAAGATCATATAATGGATATTTAAATACCCCTAATTTTAATTATAATAATAATATAATACATAAATGGGTAGTATACACACCACACAAAATTAATGGGTGGTGAATGAAGCATTTATCTCACGAAAATAAAAATTGAGATGAAATTTCCTTACCTTGTTTCTTGACTCTCATCGTACTCGTACAAACCTCCTAGATAATAAATATATGTATATTATAAATCTATAAAATAACCATATTCTTATATCTAATAACATATATGGTTTAATTATGACTTTATATAACCTTCATTTTAACAATTCTTTGGTAAGGTTTCACTTCATTTAATATCTACTTTTTCTTTGCATGTGTCTTAATTTGTTATATATTTTATCCTTATACTTATATAATGATTTCCAAAATGTAAAAAATGATATAAATATAATTTATATTTGTTATATTTTTGTTATAATAATCTATATAATATATATGAAAAGGAATACACAATTAATGGAGACGATAGATCATATATACACAAGAACGCTATTTCATTTAATATTCGTATTGAAAGGAAGTAAGTAAATGAAATATCTGTATATATATATATATATCATTATTATAGTAGAATTAATATTTAATATATATAATATGAGTTCATTAAACTCATCCTTAATACATTTCATGTAGTTTGTGAACGGATTACAGCACTTTGAGGGGGCGGTAGTCCACACTTCCTCAAACGATATTACCATATTTACACAAGATGAAAAGTATTCAGATATATATTGTAGAATAATTTAAGAATATTAAAGAGATAATATTTTTAATATATGTCATATATAATTAGATTTTACAGCATAATGAACACCATGGTAGGTTGTAATGAAATAATGGACAATCATCATTTTGTGAGGTGGTAGTTTGTTATACACATAAATAGTATGTTCATTACACATTAGATGGAAGTGTGTGTAAGTGTGGGTTGAAACCTCAAAATAAAAACATAAAAATAAATTTATGATAATATTTTTATTTTAATATCATGTAATAATAATATTTTAGTGTTTGTATAATAGAAATAATATATAAGAACTTGGGTAAGAATATTACCTCTAATTTAGGTAACTCCTTTTGGTTTCCACGAAAGGGCGTACTTGGATTGATTTCTTCCCAAGTAGAGGATTATAGGATGAGTGGATGAGTGGCTGTATTTTTAGGACATGTTTTTTTATATATTTTTTGATTAAAAGTGTATTGAAAGGTGTGACTAAGTGGGAGGAGAGGAGGCTTTTTATAGTGTAGGAGTGACACTCATATAAATTTTGGGAAAAGGAATTACATCAACCTTTTTCCCATGTAATTTGGATCCAATAATGGATTATATTCTATCCAAGGGGGGTAGGTTCAAATTATTTCTAGAAAATGGATATTTTTTCAAGTTTCTAGGTATTTTGGTTCCTTAAGATTAATGTTTAGTCACTTATTAAGCATAATTTTACCTTAATCATTGTAATTAATTTTATTTACTTTTCCATATATTTTTATAAAAAAACTATGTTGAAATTTTTATACATTTTAAATTAAGATTATTCCAAAAATGGAATCAATTTTCCAAATTAAAATCATATAATTGGCAGACATTAATTTAAATTTAATCCCACAGTTGGGTCGATAATTCCTATTTTTAAAGTAAAAACGTTCAAAAGTGTTCTATGTTTTTCAATCAATTTCAATGTGAAATTAATTCTAATGAACAAAATTGGGTTTAATTATAAAAATATTATCTCATTAAAATTTTAAACCAAAAAAATATATAATTTAACCTTAAAAATAAATTAGATGAAAAATCAGTTTTGAATTAAAATTCTATATTTTATTACTATTCATCCAAAAATGATGTTTCTTAGAAAAATACCATAAATTCAGCATAAGATAATAACTAACTTATAAATTAAAAAATTAATTTTATTTCATGAAATAAATTTTCTAAATGAGTCTAAAATTAATTTTATTATTTTTCACATAAGGACATTAAAAGCATTTCATTTAAGAAAATAATATTTTTAATCATATAAGGGCTTTACAAAAGATTATATCGTTTATTTTAAATATTATATATATATATATAACCATTATAAATAATTTTTTAAAATTATATATAACTATTCAAATTACTAATTTTAATATTAAGATTATAATTATGTCATTTAAATAATTATAATAATAAAATGATGTTATGTAGAAACACAATGTTTTGTGTAATGTGCGCCAAGTCAGTGTTGTGTGTAACATATTCCAATTATATATTCTGTGTTATAAAATTTATAATTTATGATTCATTTAATGCACAATTAACTTGGTTTTGTGCATAACTCAATCCAAACATAGTTCTTTTATGAAAAAAACTAATTTCAGTGTTGCGTGAAATAAAAAAAATCAAAAGGATTAACTTAATTCGAAAAAAATTATTTTTCATAAAATCACAAGCTGTTACACTAAACATTCAAGTGTCATTCAATGGTAAAGATATTTACCTTTTTATTGATATTTTATTGTTATTATAGTAACCATATGACTAGTTTGTGGTTGTAGGTATACTAACTGTGTGAACAAGAAATCATTGTTACTTAACTAAAATTTTGAAAAAAAATTATGATAACATCAAGAAAAAGGTAAAAAAAACATGATTTAATAATTTAACATGAATTTAAAAAACTATAAATCTTAAAACTAAATTAAAGGAATTATAAAAAAAATACCAATTTCATGTATGATATGGTTCATTCTCCCAATATTCAAAACCTATGTAAATATACCAGAAAGATGATGTTAAATACCAATGAATTTAAGAGTTATATCACCTTTCAGTGAATGGTGCCTAAACCATTGATGTCTTATATCAAGATATTTAGTCCTTGAATGTGATATAAGACTCTTAGAGATAATTATTTCATTTTTATCATATTTTTTTGAAACATGTCCCCCTGAATGGCCTGAAGGCCTTATTTTTTATTGGTTTACGATAACCGCCCTTTCAAGGGATGAGGGGGAACCCTTACAAGGCCTATAGGCACAGAGATTACAAGGCACATAGGCTTAGGAGATTACATTACCTAAAGGTATTAAAGAATTCAACCAATCTATATACAAAGAACTGCCCCTCCCTAGCATCTACATCATGATTGTAGCTCTCTACCTTCACATGGCCAGTTGGCTAGGCTTCCTGTGCAAGCATAGGCTGGTCCAGATGGCATAGTCATACCCTCTCATTCTGACAATCCATTTGGCTCTACTCTGGTGAGTGCACCTGCTCTAAATCCTCTTCTGGGGCTGCTCCTTTTTTGTAGAGTTTTTCTGGAAAAATTTCTTATGGCTTGAAGGCCTTGAGGTGACCCGAAGGCCTTAAAGTGGGCTCAAAATCCCTACTGACCCAAAGGCCTGGGTGGCCCGAAAGCCGTAAGTACTCCAAGCCAAAACCAATAGCCAAAGGTGAATAGTTCCATCTTCTACAGTACCAAATAGTACCTACTACAACAACTATTACAATGCCTGCTACAGTACCCACACAGTGTACAGTTCTACTACAGTACCTTCAAAGTGTATAGTTCTGCTACAGTACCCACAAAGTGTACAATTCTTCTACAGTACTGTTACAGTGCCTGCTACAGTACTTGGAAATATTCCTCTATAGTACCTGCTAGTATTGTGTGTTACATTCACTGAATAAATGTAAAAAACTACCTATAATAATGTACTTGTCTTAAGAAGTGGATAATGGAAAAATACTATTCTTTTAATAACACCATGAAACTAGATACTTTCCAAAAAAAATCATGTTCCTAAAGTGTTTTTTCTATCTACCTTACAACTACCAAAATATTCATCTGAATAACTTATTAAATCAAATTCCTATCTTCTATAATAGTATAGTCCTATATTGGTTGTATTTTTTTATTTATTTGATAATTATTTTAATATAAATTAAATTTGACTCTTTTTTATTTGATTAAAAATATTTAAATATTCAAAAAATAAACATAATTTATAGGTATCTAGAAGTTAATTATAATTAACTTTTTATCATACCACTATAAGTGGTTTGATCAACTAGTTTCACCAATCCAAAATTATCTATTTTTCATCATGTACTCATCAGATTATCACAAACATTATTATTATCCATACCAAAATGTTTTAAAATATCCCTAGTGTAATTTATTTTAATTAAAATGTTTTTATATTTATTTTAAAAAATATAAACATGATGGGAGAATTTTAAATCAACAATCAAACTCATTCCAAATTATGTTTTCTTCTTTTTTGAAAATTATATAAAAAAAGAGTATTTTTATTGTATAAAACTAATATCATCAAAAACTATTTATGCTAATAAAACATATTTAAAAATTATATTAATAAATAAATTAGGGTTATCTTTTCATTTTAAAAACCTTTTGAAATAAAAAAATGAGTTAAATATATCATACCAAGATTTAGGATCATGTTTCAACCCATATAATGATTTTGTTAATTTTAATACATGTTGTAGAAATATAGGGATTTAGAATCCATGGGTTGTTCCACAAAAACATCCTTTAATAAGAATTTAAAATTGAACTCTTGATATCCATTCGAACTAATTTGATATCCAATGTGCTGCATATGAAATAAATATTCTGATAGCTTTATGTCTTGTTACTACTGTAAATAGTTCATCATAGTCAATACCTTCCCCTTTATATTTTTTTCATGTGAAACCAATGTTTAATTATTTATAATTATAGTTTATGACTCATATACCTTATTCTAAACAATCATTAGTTTAAATATAGAGGAAGTCCTTAGGTCTTGTTACTAATTCCTAGAATTCTTTTCTTTCAAACTAATTTAGTCCTTCTTTCATTTTCGTTATAAAAATCTAATAATCTATTACATTAGTGATGTTAAAAGGTAAAATCTATGTTAATAAATCTTGATGTTAAACATTATTTCTAAGAGAATATGTCATTTTTGTTCCTATATCTCAACCTCCTACAGCTACATCTATGGGTTTTCCTCTATGATTCTGAATGGATCTTGGGATATAGGTGTTTGAAACTTCATTCCATTAAATAGGTTTAGATTCAAATAGTTTTTTAGAAGTGGGTGATATTTATATATTATTTTTCAAAGAATAATATCTATTTTTAGTAATTATATCTAAATTATAAAGGTCATCCTCAAGGATTTGTAAAGGGTTTATTGATTTATTGGGAATTATTTCATTAAATTTTACATTTAAATATTATCTAAAAAACTCGGTACTTTTATTGTATACCATATATAAATTAATATATTTTAAATATCCAATGGAAAATCCTTTACCACTTTTTTATGCAAATTTTTATAAATTTTCATATTTTTAGTATAAATATTTTACAACAAAAAATATTAGGAAATTAAATTTTTGTTTTATTCCCTTCCATAACTCATATGGGGTAGTCTTTAAAAGTTATCTATTATGAATTTCATTAATAATATAGGAATATGTATTTATGGCCTTTTCCTAAAAGTAAATAGTAAAGTCATAATCATTTAGAAATGTATATGGAATTTCTTGAAGAGTTATGTTTCTTATTTATACTACACCATTTTATCATTGGGTCCTAATAAGAGAAAAGTTATAATTGTACCCATGTTGTGAGTATAGAGATTCAAAGTCCTGATTTTAAAACTCATGAACATGGAAACTTCTTAAGGAAATAATGGTAAGTCCACTATGATTTTCTATAGATTTTTCATTCGTCCAATAAAAGACCAAGATTTACATTTATGTGATAAAAAGAATAAAAATGTATACCTCAGATATTAATATACAAGAACATAACCATATTACTTCCCATTTAAGCTAATAATTCTAGAGTATCCAAAAAATCATATGAACCAACTCTAGTGGATGAGAAGTTTACACTTCATTCTTTTGTTTTAAATATATTTTTTTATTTTTTTCCTTTTTCACAAGGGAACTTTGTCTTTTTGTAGTTATACTTTTGAGAGATCCATAACTAATAATTTCCAAGTTAGATTTCCACGTCAATGATGGTTTCAATGGTCTAGTCTCCTATAAAAAATACAAGAATCGTTTTTAAATTAACTTATATAATAAATATTTTGAGAAAATAATGAATTTAAATCAATGGAATAAAAAATTTCATTACACAAAGCAGAAATGAAAAAATCATGCTTAGAGTCTTTCATTTTACTAGAAATATTCTAAAAACATGATATCCGTCAACATATAAAGATAATATTCTTATAATATTATAATTTAATACATCTATAGATAAATATTTAGATATTAGAACAGTACTGAAGTTTTTTATTTTACCAAGTAAAAAATATTGTTGTCATTATGATGAAAATTGACATGTCCACAATCCACATTGATATGGTTATTGATATGTCCATAGTCCTTGATCATATTTCTAGAATAACCAATGTCTATATGTCATTGGTTCATGCCGGTACTATTCAAATATGTTTCCTATAGTAATTTCTAAACCAGAAATGATTTTGTTGCCCGTATTTTATTGGGTCCAGAAATATAAGAAACAAATGATTTAGGAATCCCAATTTTTTTAATTGGTTCCCCATTATTAGATTTTAAAAATTTATAATTAAAAACATAATTAGGTCCTTAATAAAATGAACTATTTATATAAATATCATAACATGAACTCTGAAAAATTTTATTCTTATAATTCATCCTTTGTCTATGTTGCTAAAATAATATAGTTTTATACTTGGGTGGGGTTTGTTTTCCGTGGAACCTTGTAAGGGTTTCTCTACCATTTGTGTAACTTTAAAAATACTTTTCTAATTCAAAATCAAACTTTTTATTTTTTTATTTTAATAATTGATAATTATTTTCATTTTTAATAGAAATATCAGATTTAAAATTAAATGAAAAATAATTATGTTTCATTATACTTTTATATTTATCCTTAAGTTCATTGAATGATTCTTTTGGAGTGTTAATATATTAAAATAAATCCTAAAAGAACATATTTTCTTTATTTTTTTCAATCATATAAAGAATTTAAATATTAATAAGAGATTTTGGAATGTGATTTAATACATCATATGTGTTTTTTATAAAACACATGTTAGATCTATCGTTTTTATCTTATTTTCTTGAGTTGGAGTCACTTAAACTATATTAAGACACACTCCATGTGTCTCTCATTGACCTTTTACTCTATTTACCATTTTCGTCATACTATTTATTATATTTTATCTTAGGAAATTCTTATTTGATGTGACTTTTTCTTTTTCACTCAAAGGATATTATCTTATTGGTGGAATCATACTTTTTTCACTCCTTCTGCCAACAACATTTTCTATAATACATTCCTTCATAGTTAGTATCTTTTAATAATTTATTCTTCCTATATAAATTCTTGAATCATCTAGTTAGGTTATTCATTTACTCCTCATACTATGAGGGTGATTTATCATAACCAGAACTATCATCTCTAATGTTTTATTTTAACTTTGTCTCAAATGTATTGAAGGCAACTAATTTCCTTTTTTGATCATCTCCTTTCCCTTTGTTTACTTTTTATTTCCCCTGATACATCATTATCATTACAAAAATATCTTTTATGTGTAATTTTAAAAATTAATTATATTATTGAATAGAAACAAAGTTTTCTCCCCACCTATTAGTTATATATCTTTGAAGTCACATCACTTTATCTTTGTCAATAATTTGTTTCCCAAGTGATGCATTATATTCACAATCTCATTAAACTTTGGTTACATATTAAAAATGGATTCAACATGATTCATTTTAAATGTATCATATTTAATGGTATATGTATTTAAATTCATGTATTTCACATTTGAGTTTCCCTAATGAGATAAAGAAAGAGTATACCAAATTTCAAATGCAGTAGAACATGCATATTTTTTATAAAATTTATCTTCTCTGAAATAAAAATATAATTCATTAATTTACTTAAAATTTTAATTATAAAAAACGTTAGTAGAATCATTCCATTCATATATAGATTCTTTGGGGTTTTGTATTTTTCCTCAATAATGGTCCAAATATAAAATCTCATGCTCTCAATAATGACATTCATCCTGATTTTCCATTGAGCATAATTATTTTCATTAAAATGAGGAATTAGATTAGTGAAAGTTTCCTTCATTTATATTATTTTAAAAAAATATAGAAACATAGATTTAATATAAATTTTATGATCTTTTAGTAAAACTAGATAGCATTAAAAATTATTTTAAAAATTCATAGATACCAAATTTTAGTCCCAAAGGAAAACTATAGGGGGAGTGAATTCTGTTTCTAGATAAAAGATTCAATTTAAAATATTAAAAAATTAAATCCCCAAAATAAATGAAAATTCCCAATTAACTACAATTTTAGAATTATATAAGAGTGTCTTTATAAAATCTTCTCAAAATATCAACAAAAACTTAGTTAAAATACTTTTACATTTGAAACTAATTTACTTGTATCAAACACAATATATAAAATATAAATTAAATGTGACTATGAAGTTAAGTTTTATTCTAATGTTTATAAAACATATATACATAAATTCAGAAAACACAGTAAAACAAAATAGATCAAAGTATAATGTAAATAAACAAGGGGTTCAATCTCAAGTTGAGACCTAATCCCACCAACTTAGAAATTATCCACTACCAATAAATTTAATATAAAATAAACTAATCCAAAACATGGGTTTGGTTTTAATAAAAAAAATTAATCAGTTATAATAGTATATAAAAAATCATCTTCAATTGTTCTTAATGGGATAAAAGGAGTCCATGGCACACATAACCTGTTCTAGAGTTATACATGAGAGTATAAATAATGTAATTGAAATAGAGTTTCAATCACTCACTAGTTTAGTATAAGAGTCTATGTTTTATATATAAATAGAGTAAAAGAAAACACAAAACTTAAGATTAGATAAAATATCATGATATAATGATAGAAATTAAAAATAGTTGATTCATTATAGTTTGAACAAGTATGGTTGTTTTAGAGTCTGAGAATTTTTCTTTGAAAGGGATCAACTGAGTTTCAATAGAATATTTAAGAAAATAGTGTGTCATAAATTGTTTCAAAAGGGTCCTAAATTTTTTACTAGCACACATGTATATATTCCTCTATTATTATTTATGTTTGTCCCTTTGTATCATCCTTGAGTACATGATCAATCCATCTTCTCAAATATAAATCTATTTTAATGTAATCATTGTAAAATATTCATTACATCCATAATTACATTAACACTATAATAAATGCTCTGTAAAAAAGCTATTTTAAATTTGAAAGATATTTACTACTTATTTTATCTTCTAGATGTTTTATTAACTTCAGTATAGTCACATTGTTGTACAGTTATTGGGAGTGGTATATTTTCATGGAAACTAGGCACAATCAGTTCGAATTGAAACATAGAATAATCACTTCATTCCTTTATGTAGTAAGTGCATCTCATCATGATTTCAGTACATTTATTCTTATGGTAGGTATATATATTTATATAGTTGGTACTGTTCTTCTCATTGTAGGTACGTTTATTCATGTGTCCAGTACACTTATTCTTGTGGTATCTACCTTTATTTAGGAATTCAATACTCTTCAACTCATAGTATGAAATTTTATTTGTGTGGTCACTACAATAACACTTTTAGTCAGTAAATTAAATGGATAAATTTTACATAACTTCACACATTAGTATATTTCTTCATGTGGTTATTAGTTTCCTTCTTCTAGTCACTTTTTGGTCAATGTACTATAGGTTCATTACACATTTAGTCACTTTAACTTCGGTTCATGGTCAGTAAAATACTTGTAAAAAATTGGTTTGTGATAAGTACTTTGTTAATATTGTCAGTATAACATGCTTAGTTGACCTTCATGGTATGTTTAATTATTTCATGTTTTATGCATTCATGGTAAGTCCTAGACACATCTACCTTTTCAAGTTTGGATAGAAAACATTTTAATAACATAAAACATGAAATTCATTAAAACATTATAAACATGGTTTGGGATCATTGAAATATGGTGGGGTTGTTCTAAGACAATACTTTCCATTTTCACATAAAAAGGGTGGAAATATTTGTTTATTTTGATAGGATTTAAAATTATAAATTATAAAAAAAATTAGGATTTAAATTTTAATTGTAAAACCATGAAATCATAAATGGTGAGATTTATAACAAAAAATCGGCATGACTGTAGTAATTTCTTCTCAGTGTATACAATAAAAATAAATCTTTTTTACTTTGGGAAAAAATAAAAATTGATCATGTGGTAAATATTAAAAGCATTGAATTTTAAACCATTGTAAATAAATAAAAAAAAATTATTAAAATTACCTTTAATAGCTTTTGATGTATAAATTTAAACACTCATGAAAAATTAAATGAGTTTTAACAAGGTGGAGAAATATTCCAAAGGAATAATTAAAAATAATATTTTAATGAAAATTACCCTATCATAAGTATCATCTAGATTTGCACATCCTCTAACTCCTTAAAAATGAAATTACATTACTTTCTTGATTAATAACTATTAAAAATATCATTCCATTATAAATAATCATTTTATTTCTTTTATTTTTTTTATTTCTTTTATTTCTTTTTCTTATATAGTTGCTAAATTGAGTAAGTTCATGTTGGTAGTTTTGATGATGTTTGGTTCAAAATCTAAAACCAATTATGGTAGGTTGAACATTTAAAATAGGGTCATTATTCCATAATCTCCATAATATTAATCATGAAATAATTATCATATTTATAAATTAAATTTTAAAATAATATTTGAATGGAATACCTGAAAAACTAATCATATCGCTTAATGGAAGTAGTAGTTTGCGTATTTTAATGAGAAATTTTATCATTTTCAAATTGATGAAAAGGGAATAAGATAAGTAATATGTTTTCTTTATGGAATCACAATTATGTTATTAATATCATGTATATTCATTAAATCCATAATATTAACTAAATAATTAAAGTATTAATGAAAATAAAGCACATCACTTCATATCATTCATGTGATAGTGAAAGATATGAAACATGAGTTTACCATAAAATTAATAGTATTTTATTATATTAACTATGTTTATGTTATCGTATCATCAATATTATGAAATATTTAATGGATTTTGTTGAATAAAAAAACATTGTAATAGTTGGATAACAGTTATACCTCTTCTTTGAGAAACCTCATTTTGAATACATTATAAACCTTATAAGATAACTTTATATTAGATCAAAAACTATTGGAAATGGGGAGGAATGTTGGAAATGGATTTGGTGGATATTTTTTGATATAAATGTATCAAGATGCTTGATAAAATGAGAATAGGAAAAGACCTTTTATAGGTGAGGTGGGTAGTAAACCTGTAAATAGTTTAAATATTAATATATAAAATGTGTATAACTAAATATAAATAGTATAAAAGTATCATATATTCAAAGATAAGGTATATAAGGTTAAAATATAATCAAATAATCGAATTTATAGTAGTTGAGGTTACATTTAATACATTATCTTTTGGTTTAACCCCCTTATTAATGCCATTTAACCTTAACTATTATACAAAATTTAATAAATCATCAATGGTATAGAAATTTAATTTAAAAGTTACAAGTGGCACATAACTTAAAAATTTCTGATATTCTTTAATATCTCACATAACATTGAGTTATGATTGGATATTTATGATTTTCTAATGATTAAAAAATAATTTATAAACATTAAATAACATTTAAATCCATTTTCAATACTATTGAAAAATTGGATTTAAATGTATAAAGATAATAATGTAATTTGAATTAAAACACCTAAATAACCTTTAATCCTTTATAAAAATATTAAAATAATATTACCATAACACATCAAAATATTATCACTTTTAATGTTTTAAAAAAATATTTGGTTTTCCTGCTTCTAGCATAAGTTTTGTGTTAGAATTACTTAAGCATTCAAGAAAAATATGCAGTCTCTAGAAATTAAAATTAATTAAATATAATAAAAATAATTTAGTTAATTTAAAAATAATTATTTATAACCATTAATATATTATTTCTTCCTTATGAAAAGATAATATAGATATTAAAATAAAGAGAGTGACAATTTGTAATTTTTCCTAACATAAAGGGTCATAATCAATGTATTATGGCACATAAATTATATATATATTTCAGTTATATGTTTTAGGTATAATTAAAAATATAAAATGAAATACATACAGTTATGGGCTGATTTTGAGACCATATCCCATAGTTTTAATGTTAATTAACACATTTTACTCATTATTGTGCTGATAAACTTTTACCATAGTAAATATTAATTATGAATAAAAAGGAATATAAGCATCTATAAAATTTTAAACTCGTGAATTAAAATTTTAAATTTTTTTTGAGAACTATTTTTTAGAATGGGATTAAATAAATTTTAAATCAATTCAGAAAAATGTAATGAATAATTGTATGTAGAAAAATGTGTTTTTAAGTATAAATATTATTTCACACCAAATCAAGTAGAATATTGATTCATATGCCTCTAATTAATTTATGTTTTTCAAAAATGATATATTTTTTCTTTAGAAAAATATAAATATAATGTACCTTTCAAATAACTTAAATAAAAAAAGAGATGATTGTTTTGTAAAAACCAATACTTTAACAATTCAAAAAAACAATATATTCAAATAAATTAAAATAAAAATCATGCTATTCAAATTATTACATTGTGGTTTTAAATATTATTTCCATTTTTTCACCTCATTTTTAAAAAATATTATAAATTAATTAAAATATCCAATCACAAAATGTAATAAAAACCATTTTTTATTAAAATGTATTTTTGAAGCATAAAATGACTTTATTCTAATTCCTTTACTCATAAAAATAATTAAATAAATATTAATTCATTAAATTGGATATATAGTCTACTTATTTGATAAGAATCATTTATCAATAGTGATTAATATATATCATTAAGATGAAAATACCTTACACACATAAAATAGTTTTATAAAAAATAATTATCTTCATTTTCAAAAAAATCATAATCAATTTATGATTATTTATTTATTTTACTATGTAATAACTTTCTATATTTATTTATTTATATGTTTAGTTGTATTTATAACCATAAAACCAATAGTTAGGTCATAATAATGATAAAGTAAAATATTTATAGTATATCGCTATTAATTTTATAGTCTATATTACATGGGGCATGAATAATTGAACATAGTACTGATTTAAAATAATGTGACTAAAATATCATGGTGTTACAAGTATTTTCATTGTATTAAATTGGTCATATTAATATTCACTGATATTTTCAATTTCACATTGATTTTGTAACTTTTTATACTTTTGTTTTTCATTTTCATAAGCACCTTCATTGTCACTAGTATTATCTATATCAATATCAATATTTTGTGATTCATTTATATATTCCTATTAAAAAATTTATATAATTATTCATATACCTATGATTAAAATATTAATCATTTCATCCTATAACTATCTTAAATAAAGTTAATTTCTAATTATATTCATATCATTATACAACACTAGGTTTTATAGTCTCATTTTTTGTATTTTTAGCCTCTGTTATTTAAAAAATAATAGAGAATAATTCATTTTTTTTACCCACATTAAACTTCCCCTAATAATAATATATAACCTTCATCAATTATTAACTTCTAAATAATTTAATGTGCATAAATAATGGATTTTTCTTCTACCATATTTCATAAAAATTGTATTTGATCCATGTCTCATCATGAATCTATTTTGAATTTTTATTGTTATTGAA
The DNA here is from genome assembly GCA_963277665.1 of Viscum album. Lineage (NCBI taxonomy): Eukaryota > Viridiplantae > Streptophyta > Magnoliopsida > Santalales > Viscaceae > Viscum > Viscum album. The sequence goes on along the minus strand of OY728122.1, from coordinate 462,499,278 downwards.
ATTATTTCCCTCTAAAATACTTTTTAGTGTTTATATTTAGCAAGCATAGTTATTCCCATCTCAAAAAGACTTTTACTCTTTTAATCTATAATATAACAATGTTAGTGTGGCATAAGTTGTAACGCCCCGACCCTAATTATCTAGAGTCGGTGCATTATTACATAACATTGGCATGATCATGAGAAAGATCAAGTCTCGAAAGACCTATTAGTTTAGTAGCCTTGGAATAACTAGATACATCCATAAATTTTTACATTACATCATAAAAAAAAACATCTTGTCTTCATATCCCCTCATACTATCCCTGCAGGTCATTCATAAATTACTTCTTCATAATCCTGGGAAAAATAAAACATTGAAAGGGGTGAGCTCGGATGCTCAGTAAGGATAACATTATAGCAGAAGCTTTCATAAATAAGCATAAACACTTAAGGCAATTTATAACTAAAACAAAAGCCTTTTAAAATTGAACTTCAACATAGTATGGCAAAAGTAAAATGAAATAATGACATTTACTTACTCACATGGATATTCTACTAGTCGAATGATCACATGCAATATCAATAACCACTTTCATAATGATGGAATGCATAATGCCAGACTATCATAACCACATAGCCAAGGCCTCGTGCCAAGACTACAAATAAGATTTTGCCAAGGCCTTGTGCCAAGACACTAGTTTGTCTCATGAGACCTACCGATGCATCGAGGAGCTATAGCGGGCTCCACCCGTCACTTATTAAGTCCAATGCATTCCTCATATGAATAGGTTTAAACATAAAATAAACATTCATATTAAAACTAGCATACGAAATGTCAATACTTTAACCACAAACCATGAATGGTATAAATATAGAACATCCACTGTCAAATATAACTCATTTGATACAATATGGAAGATTGTATTGTATCACATTAACCTCAATCATGAATAATGAAGGATGTTGACATAGATGAAAATAATCATCAAAACTATTTGAGAGAAATATCCCCCTTTTCATGAAAACATTTAAAAGTCACACTATTTGTCAAGAAGCCATTTAAAAATAGATTTTTGAATCAAAGTGTCCCATACCACTTTGAAACTTTTTAAAAGTATTTTTAATTTTAAAACTTTAATGTCCATATAAATAAATCCTTAAAACCATTTTTAAAATATGGACATTAATGAGCATGATTTAGAAGAATAATTCTTTAAAACATTTTAAAATGGTATTTTGGTTAGAGTTTCTAACCAAAAGAGAGAAACTTGAATACAAATAATTGAGGTAATCAAAACATTGTAATATCATGAGAATAAAGGAATTCATGATATACTATGTCAAAGTACATTATATACACCACATAAAAGTGATTTGGTGTATATCATCAAAGAAGTCTCAATGGAATGTAAATTGAGATGAAATCTCTCATAAAGGTTGTATCCTTTGGTTAAGGATAAATCAACAACATAATTATGTGTGAAAAATATAAATACACTAAATATGATTGGATATTCAGTGTAAAATAATCAAAGGATATTCACACATATTCTTGTAAAAATAACACCAATGAATTGGATGTTTAACTCAACAAATGGTGAAAGAGTTAAAACTACTCTTATCAAATTCATATCAATGACTTGAGAATTTTCAATGGAGTGATTATGTGTATGAAAAGTATATCCACTGGAAGGGGATTGGAAATTATGACATAATCAAATGAATAGTGATTCCACACATAATCACGGGGTAGTATAATCAATGAAATATGCGTAATGCCAAAAGAGTGGAAATTGAAATCTCAAATTCCCTTATCGATTAGGTAACTTACGAAACAAAAACCCATGAAAGAAGGATCATACCATGATGATGTAAATACCCATAAAATAAAGTATATTACACAATGAATACAATAATGGGTAGTACACATACACCACATGCAATAATTAAGTGGTGAACAATGGAATTCTCACGAAATTAAGAGTGAGTTAAGAAACCCCTTACCATGTTAATCAACTGAGTCGTATGGCCAAAAGTTAATAACCACCAAATGATTTACAGAATAATCATGAATATAAAGAGAATCATGATAATATATATCAAATGGCCATACACAATACACCACTTTCAATAATTTAGTGGCGAATAATGGAAATCTCACGGAATTGAAAGTGAGATAAGAGAATCCCTTACTTTGTACTTTTTCCTTGGTCGATGGTAGGTTTACCTCCTGTATAATGGTGAAATAATTGTTATTGAATAATACAAGAATCATTTACTTTAATATGATATCATATATGATCTTTTAACATTGATTTGTTAATAATATCTTAGTATTAACGCCGTTTCGGGTGTTAACTTATTCATTTTCTTTTATATGTTTTGTTACATAAGTCATGTTTGTTGTATCTTATTCATATCCAGAATGATATAAAGTCCTTAAACATCATTTTTAAATCATTAAATGATAATTATACTTGAATGGATACGATGGATAATGAATCTCATCGCGTTCGTGGAGACGGTAGTCCGTACGTACGCACGAACGCTACTTCCATTTAATTTTTTAATTTTTTATTTTAAAAGAATCGAATACAAATGATACATAGGTATATTACTATTCCAGTATAATATAATATTTTATATATGTTACTTAAGTTCATTAACACCATCCTTTATACGTTCCATATGTGGTATGAACGAGTCATATCATTTTAAGGGGGCGGTAGTCCGCACTTCCTCAAATGAAATTATCGTATGTATATATGACATGAAACGAATAATGGTATGAAATAAAATGGAATTACAGAATATTATATATAAAATATATATCATTAATATCATATTTAATTACAGTTCCATCATAATGGCCACCATGAGAGGCGGTAAGATGTTTTTGAACAATCATCGTTTCGTGAGGCGTTAGTTTGCCATCCACAGAAACATTATGTTCATCATCCATTAGATGGAGTTGTGTGTATGTGTAGTTTGAATACTTCTTATAACAACATCCTAGTATATTGAGGATACTGGTGTTGTTACAAAAGAAGGGAAATAAAAAGAGTTTGGGGGTTGAAGAAGCAAAATAAATGAAAATAATTTAAGAGAAATCGTTACCTTTAATTTAGGTAACTCACTTTGGTTGGAACCAAAGGACTTGTTGAAATGCTTTCTGCCTAATGGGAAGCTTCAAGGAGGAGGATAGGGATGTGGGGAGCTTAGTTGGTCAGAGTTTGGACGAGACAAGTGGCTTGAGAGGTGTGAGGAAATGAGAAGGAGGAGTGCCCTTTTATAAGAGGGGTGAGGGGCACCTTTGGAAAAGCTAGAAATATTAATTTATAATAAATTCATATTCGGTTTCCAATGGCTCCAAAGTTTACTATTCAAAGTTTGAGGTGGGTATAGGTCGAAAACAACTCATCCAATAGAATTTAGACAGGTTTGGGTACTTATATTAACCTTATCTTTAAGTATTAACTCTAAGTTAATTAGTTTCACTTTTACAATGTCTCTTTGTATTTTTATATAATATGGTTAATAAACTTACTATATACATCCAAAAGACCCCCAAGTGGTCCATTAATGCTTAACCTATCATAATATAAGTCTCTTGGCCGAACCTTAGATTTTTAGGAATTTAATATCAATTAATAATATAATATTTGTTTTAAGAACTCTTTTATGTCAATTTTGACACTATTCACTAGTTGATTTTTGTGAAACTCATAACAGATTGATTACTTCGAACAAAGTCAAATAAATCAATCCTAATATATCATATTATCCTAGAAAAGTTGTTTAATTAATTAAAAGTTTAATATTATAATTATTTGGGTATTTATAATATCAATTATGTTAATTTTTTACTATTTTAGTAATTACTGCATCATCATTGTGTCATAAATAAAATAAATTATTTAATGTCAAAAAATTATAAATAAAATATAATTATGTAGGAAATCTTTTTAGCTTTCTAATGAATATTTATAATCCAAAATCCAGCATATATAACCCTATGTAACAATTGTTTTTCTAAAAGATATATGCTTGTGTCATTTTGTATTCATTTTAACTTAATTAATATAAAGTGTCATTATCACTTACAAGTGGATCCATGGGGTCCCAAAATTGACCCAAAGATGCCCATGGTCGACCATGTATCAACCAATAGGGTTAAGACACATTTTAGGGTAATTTAGTATTATTATAATATTATTTTTTTAACCCTTATTTACCGGATTTACCCTTAACCATGGTAAATAAAATATTTACCGCAGTAAATATTCAAAATGTCTAAAAATAAAAGTTACCTATTTACACAATTTTGACATCCTGATTCCAAATATGGAATCCATTTTTCTAAATTCAAAACACAGAAGTGGCAGAAATTAATTTAAAATTAATTCCCGCTGTCAAAACAAAAAGCGTGTTTTTAAGAGATAATAACTATCAAAAGATTGACACTTGTTTATGTTCGGTTTAATTGTAAAATTATGTCCAATGACCAACATTATATTAAATGGTAAAAATATATTCTAAATATACTTTAAAACCACTCAAATTCACAATTTATCACTATTAATTATTTTGATTAAAAAAGTTGTTTTTAATTAAAATTTAGTAATTTTCACTATTCATCAAAATATGAAAGTTATCCGAAAAGTACCAAAATTTCACCTTAGGCTAAATTCGATATTCCGAATCCAAAAATGAAGTCCATTTTGAAATATAAAATATATATAATTTCTAAAAGTAGGTATTACTATTCATAACGGCTAGTTTGATTGGTTGTGGTGTGTTAAAATCTCGAAGTTGCGTACAATGCACGTCATTGCATTATTCGAAAGGAAACATACCGAGGAAGCTTGGGGTGTTACATTCTCCCCTCCTTCAATAAATTGCGTCCTCGCAATTTTTAAAATTTTGCTTGGGAATATAATGGAAAGTCCCACATCGGAAAAAGAGTCAATAAAACTGTCACTTTAAAAGAAAGAAAGAGAGGTATAAGGGTCATCCAAGATAACCCATACTAGGATTCCATGTAAGAAAACATGGATATGGATGATAAACTAGGTGTCAAGTTCTGATGGAGAGGGATAGAAATCATGATCAGGAGAAAGTTAACAATGAGAAAACCACAAACTTGTGTTGGGACAAACGACCATTAGTCTCCTAGTAGGAAAGTAAACGGACAACATTTTTTTTTAAGTTACATTACATAAGGAAGAGGAATTCATTTATGATATTGACTAAGAACATTATGAGATATACTTACATTTTAAGTATATTTTCATTCTTTAATAAATTTCCACCACTAACTCATTTTTTTTAAAATGATGAGTATTCAAGAAGACTTGGTCACATTGGAAGAGATAGAATAAACTTCTATAGAATCACATGATCCATGAAGGATAAACCATATATTTACATTGTCTTTGAAGATTAATCAAAACCAAAATGGTCAGTGAATGATCTAATGATCCCCCAAAAGGATATTCATTGAGATAAATATGCACTAATCTTAATTTCTAAAATTAAACCAACAACACCCCAAAGTTAAATAGATACCATTCAATAACCAATTGTCCTTAAAATCCTTTAATATAATCCAAACTAATATTGAAACCCAAAACATAGAAGAATTTGATTATGTAGTCTCCCATGTTAAATTGTATCTCCAAATGACATCAGATACTCTTAAAGTCACATACTCAAAAGTAATTAACCTAATCACATATTATCTATTATAGGTTAATCATTTCCATAAATAACCCAAATCACTATAAATCCACAATAAAAACGTAGATAAAAATCTATCATTACTCCACAAATGAAACCCCATAGTATTCTATTTTCCTTGGGCATATAGTGTTCCCAACAAAGCGAACATCTTCCAAAATAACATTTATCACTTAATCACCAAATCATTTTCCTATACCAAGGGTATTCTTTTGATATGAAATAAGAACCCAAATCAACTTATTATTGATCAATAAAATCATTTAACTAAAAAAAATCACACTAACCAGGGACTTCACGTAGTCCAGTGGTAGGCGATAAATCCCAATCGCACTTTGGTTGTGGGTTCGATTCCCATAGCTTTGTCCGACGCGACGGGTTGTCACACGGTCTACGTGTTGTCCTTTTTCAAAAACTATATTTTTATAATATTGCCAAAATGAGATAAATTCCTCAAAATACTATATCATAAATTTACCCACAAATGTTATATCATACCTTGAATCTTCATCCCAAATTAGAATAACTTATAATTCTCTCAAACCCCAATGATCATATAAATCCAAATGGTTATTTATACCCATATCCACAAGAGAAGAGACAATTCTTCCTCAAATATCATTCTCACATGGCAAACTGCGGGGTTACAAATACAAGAGAAAATTATTCCATAGTAAACCCATCAACAAGGAGTGCTAATACTTTTTAAACATTTCTCCAACCATTTATTCCCACATAGCTTCTTCTTTGACCAAAAAAATATCCTATAGAATAGGACATTCACTCGGGTAATGGCTAGGTCCCCTACATTTACGGCAAATGACTGTAAATGGACTCTTGGGACCATTTTTATCTTCTTCCATAGTACTCTTCATTTTTCTTCGGGAATTGTTTACTTTATGTCCTTCCTTCCCGCACATAAAACATTTCGTTGTCCCATTGAGACACTTTCCTGGGTGTCTCTTTCCACATTTCCTGCATGATGAAAATTGAGGGTTCTTTTCTCCATGGTCTCCATTGCTGGAGCTCTTATCATTTATCACCTTTCTCTTCCTTGTTGAGTCTGGGAGTTGGTTAATATATATGTTGTTGATCATATTTTTGGAAAACTGATTTGGCATAAAGACGATATCTTTTATGCCTATCAACATTCCATTTTGTTGCTCATTGCCACCACCGTTCTCATCTTGTACATCATTCTCAAAGTCACTATGACTTCCTTGGAATCCAGCCATTGACTAAAACCATAAAGCATTGTGTGAGTAATAGTAGTCGTAAAATCATTTAGAGATTAAAATGTCACCATATTCTCAATTTGAAACATATTAGGATTAACCAAGGTCATTTACTCTCATCTTATATATATATTACTTAAATTGGTTTGTAAAGAAAATGTAAATTATCCTAAGCATATCCCCCGGGAGTGTCGTAACCAAGAGTGCAGCAAGGCCCATTGTCGTGCACCAGTTCCCGTTCGAGTCTAGCTCAAAGCGGTGTTTTCGGGTTTTAACCCTAGGTACATCTGTGCCAGAGCCGCCTCTACCTGCTCGTATCCAGACAGGGATGTATTGCTCGGAAAACTCACAAAATCCCTACAATACCAAAATTCTAGGAAGTTATTTTATACTAATCCTCAAAGTTCATCTTAGGTCTACGTGCTCTAATCAGAGTTTATCTAAATCTAGCTACCAAGGTTTGTACTAAACTTCCTCTGATACCAACTGTAACGCCCCGACCCTAATTATCTAGAGTCGGTGCATTATTACATAACATTGGCATGATCATGAGAAAGATCAAGTCTCGAAAGACCGATTAGTTTAGTAGCCTTGGAATAACTAGATACATCCATAAATTTTTACATTACATCATAAAAAAAACATCTTGTCTTCATATCCCCTCATACTATCCCTGCAGGTCATTCATAAATTACTTCTTCATAATCCTGGGAAAAATAAAACATTGAAAGGGGTGAGCTCGGATGCTCAGTAAGGATAACATTATAGCAGAAGCTTTCATAAATAAGCATAAACACTTAAGGCAATTTATAACTAAAACAAAAGCCTTTTAAAATTGAACTTCAACATAGTATGGCAAAAGTAAAATGAAATAATGCCATTTACTTACTCACATGGATATTCTACTAGTCGAATGATCACATGCAATATCAATAACCACTTTCATAATGATGGAATGCATAATGCCAGACTATCATAACCACATAGCCAAGGCCTCGTGCCAAGACTACAAATAAGATTTTGCCAAGGCCTTGTGCCAAGACACTAGTTTGTCTCATGAGACCTACCGATGCATCGAGGAGCTATAGCGGGCTCCACCCGTCACTTATTAAGTCCAATGCATTCCTCATATGAATAGGTTTAAACATAAAATAAACATTCATATTAAAACTAGCATACGAAATGTCAATACTTTAACCACAAACCATGAATGGTATAAATATAGAACATCCACTGTCAAATATAACTCATTTGATACAATATGGAAGATTGTATTGTATCACATTAACCTCAATCATGAATAATGAAGGATGTTGACATAGATGAAAATAATCATCAAAACTATTTGAGAGAAATATCCCCCTTTTCATGAAAACATTTAAAAGTCACACTATTTGTCAAGAAGCCATTTAAAAATAGATTTTTGAATCAAAGTGTCCCATACCACTTTGAAACTTTTTAAAAGGATTTTTAATTTTAAAACTTTAATGTCCATATAAATAAATCCTTAAAACCATTTTTAAAATATGGACATTAATGAGCATGATTTAGAAGAATAATTCTTTAAAACATTTTAAAATGGTATTTTGGTTAGAGTTTCTAACCAAAAGAGAGAAACTTGAATACAAATAATTGAGGTAATCAAAACATTGTAATATCATGAGAATAAAGGAATTCATGATATACTATGTCAAAGTACATTATATACACCACATAAAAGTGATTTGGTGTATATCATCAAAGAAGTCTCAATGGAATGTAAATTGAGATGAAATCTCTCATAAAGGTTGTATCCTTTGGTTAAGGATAAATCAACAACATAATTATGTGTGAAAAATATAAATACACTAAATATGATTGGATATTCAGTGTAAAATAATCAAAGGATATTCACACATATTCTTGTAAAAATAACACCAATGAATTGGATGTTTAACTCAACAAATGGTGAAAGAGTTAAAACTACTCTTATCAAATTCATATCAATGACTTGAGAATTTTCAATGGAGTGATTATGTGTATGAAAAGTATATCCACTGGAAGGGGATTGGAAATTATGACATAATCAAATGAATAGTGATTCCACACATAATCACGGGGTAGTATAATCAATGAAATATGCGTAATGCCAAAAGAGTGGAAATTGAAATCTCAAATTCCCTTATCGATTAGGTAACTTACGAAACAAAAACCCATGAAAGAAGGATCATACCATGATGATGTAAATACCCATAAAATAAAGTATATTAAACAATGAATACAATCATGGGTAGTACACATACACCACATGCAATAATTAAGTGGTGAACAATGGAATTCTCACGAAATTAAGAGTGAGTTAAGAAACCCCTTACCATGTTAATCAACTGAGTCGTATGGCCAAAAGTTAATAACCACCAAATGATTTACAGAATAATCATGAATATAAAGAGAATCATGATAATATATATCAAATGTCCATACACAATACACCACTTTCAATAATTTAGTGGCGAATAATGGAAATCTCACGGAATTGAAAGTGAGATAAGAGAATCCCTTACTTTGTACTTTTTCCTTGGTCGATGGTAGGTTTACCTCCTGTATAATGGTGAAATAATTGTTATTGAATAATACAAGAATCATTTACTTTAATATGATATCATATATGATCTTTTAACATTGATTTGTTAATAATATCTTAGTATTAACGCCGTTTCGGGTGTTAACTTATTCATTTTCTTTTATATGTTTTGTTACATAAGTCATGTTTGTTGTATCTTATTCATATCCAGAATGATATAAAGTCCTTAAACATCATTTTTAAATCATTAAATGATAATTATACTTGAATGGATACGATGGATAATGAATCTCATCGCGTTCGTGGAGACGGTAGTCCGTACGTACGCACGAACGCTACTTCCATTTAATTTTTTAATTTTTTATTTTAAAAGAATCGAATCCAAATGATACATAGGTATATTACTATTCCAGTATAATATAATATTTTATATATGTTACTTAAGTTCATTAACACCATCCTTTATACGTTCCATATGTGGTATGAACGAGTCATATCATTTTAAGGGGGCGGTAGTCCGCACTTCCTCAAATGAAATTATCGTATGTATATATGACATGAAACGAATAATGGTATGAAATAAAATGGAATTACAGAAGATTATATATAAAATATATATCATTAATATCATATTTAATTACATTTCCATCATAATGGCCACCATGAGAGGCGGTAAGATGTTTTTGAACAATCATCGTTTCGTGAGGCGTTAGTTTGCCATCCACAGAAACATTATGTTCATCATCCATTAGATGGAGTTGTGTGTATGTGTAGTTTGAATACTTCTTATAACAACATCCTAGTATATTGAGGATACTGGTGTTGTTACAAAAGAAGGGAAATAAAAAGAGTTTGGGGGTTGAAGAAGCAAAATAAATGAAAATAATTTAAGAGAAATCGTTACCTTTAATTTAGGTAACTCACTTTGGTTGGAACCAAAGGACTTGTTGAAATGCTTTCTGCCTAATGGGAAGCTTCAAGGAGGAGGAGAGGGATGTGGGGAGCTTAGTTGGGCAGAGTTTGGACGAGCCAAGTGGCTTGAGAGGTGTGAGGAAATGAGAAGGATGAGTGCCCTTTTATAAGAGGGGTGAGGGGCACCTTTGGAAAAGCTAGAAATATTAATTTATAATAAATTCATATTCGGTTTCCAATGGCTCCAAAGTTTACTATTCAAAGGTTGAGGTGGGGATAGGTCGAAAACAACTCATCCAATAGAATTTAGACAGGTTTGGGTACTTATATTAACCTTATCTTTAAGTATTAACTCTAAGTTAATTAGTTTCACTTTTACAATGTCTCTTTGTATTTTTATATAATATGGTTAATAAACTTACTATATACATCCAAAAGACCCCCAAGTGGTCCATTAATGCTTAAACTATCATAATATAAGTCTCTTGGACGAACCTTAGATTTTTAGGAATTTAATATCAATTAATAATATAATATTTGTTTTAAGAACTCTTTTATGTCAATTTTGACACTATTCACTAGTTGATTTTTGTGAAACTCATAACAGATTGATTACTTCGAACAAAGTCAAATAAATCAATCCTAATATATCATATTATCCTAGAAAATTTGTTTAATTAATTAAAAGTTTAATATTATAATTATTTGGGTATTTATAATATCAATTATGTTAATTTTTTACTATTTTAGTAATTACTGCATCATCATTGTGTCATAAATAAAATAAATTATTTAATGTCAAAAAATTATAAATAAAATATAATTATGTAGTAAATCTTTTTAGCTTTCTAATTAATATTTATAATCCAAAATCCAGCATATATAACCCTATGTAACAATTGTTTTGCTAAAAGATATATGCTTGTGTCATTTTGTATTCATTTTAACTTAATTAATATAAAGTGTCATTATCACTTACAAGTGGATCCATGGGGTCCCAAAATTGACCCAAAGATGCCCATGGTCGACCATGTATCAACCAATATGGTTAAGACACATTTTAGGGTAATTTAGTATTATTATAATATTATTTTTTTAACCCTTATTTACCGGATTTACCCTTAACCATGGTAAATAAAATATTTACCGCAGTAATTATTCAAAATGTCTAAAAATAAAAGTTACCTATTTACACAATTTTGACATCCTGATTCCAAATATGGAATCCATTTTTCTAAATTCAAAACACAGAAGTGGCAGAAATTAATTTAAAATTAATTCCCGCTGTCAAAACAAAAAGCGTGTTTTTAAAAGATAATAACTATCAAAAGATTGACACTTGTTTATGTTCGGTTTAATTGTAAAATTATGTCCAATGACCAACATTATATTAAATGGTAAAACTATATTCTAAATATACTTTAAAACCACTCAAATTCACAATTTATCACTATTAATTATTTTGATTAAAAAAGTTGTTTTTAATTAAAATTTAGTAATTTTCACTATTCATCAAAATATGAAAGTTATCTGAAAAGTACCAAAATTTCACCTTAGGCTAAATTCGATATTCCGAATCCAAAAATGAAGTCCATTTTGAAATATAAAATATATATAATTTCTAAAAGTAGGTATTACTATTCATAACGGCTAGTTTGATTGGTTGTGGTGTGTTAAAATCTCGAAGTTGCGTACAATGCACGTCATTGCATTATTCGAAAGGAAACATACCGAGGAAGCTTGGGGTGTTACATAAGTGTTGTATTAGTGATTGACTCCCTATTTAGAGAGTACTAATTCAAATTCATTACTAGTATACTTTGTAACACCCCGACCCCAATTAGCTAGAGTCGGTGCATTATTACATAACATAGTCTTGATCACAAGGGATCAAATCCTGAAATACCGGTCCATTTAGTAGCCTTGGAAATACTAGATACATTCATAAGTTTTACATTACATTATAAAATGAAAAACCACAACAACATAGTCTGAATAGGCCACACTCATATCCCTTAAACTATCCATGTAGGTCAGTCATAATATACTTCTTCACATCTTGGGAAAAATAAAACATTGAAAGGGGTGAGCTCAAATGCTCAGTAAGGATTAAAATATAGCAGAAACTTTCATAAATAAGCATAATCATTTAAGGAAATTTAATACTAATACAAAAGCCTTTTAAACTTGAATTTCATCATAATATGGAAAAGATAAAACCAAATAATTTCATTTACTTATTCACATTGATATTCTACTAGTTGAATAATCAAATGCAATATCAATAGCCACTTTCATAATGATGGAATGCATAATGCCAAACTTCATAACCACATTGTCAAGGCCTTGTGCCAAGACTACAATTAATATTTTGTCAAGGCCTTATGCCAACACACTATTTTGTCTCATGAACCCTACTGATGCATCGAGAAGCTATAGTGGGCTCCACCCGTCACTTACTAAGTCCAATGCATTCCTCATATAAAAAGGTTTAAACATAACATAAACATTTGTATTAAAACTAGCATACTAAATGTCAATACATTATCTATAAACCATGAATGGTATAAAAATAATACATCCACATTCCAACATGTCACAAAACCTTCAATAAATATGGATGTTTTGTATCATAATAAATCAACTTCAAATAAGCTCACAATCCATCAAAGGATGTTGTAATAGATGAAATAAAAACTTTTTATAGAGAAATATATCTTTCTATTTTGAAATCATTTAAAAGCCATATAATTATAAAATAAAACATTTATTTTGAAAATATTTTTATAATCTTATAAGGTAAACATCAATGATTTTATAATGGCATAAAATAGCCTCACACACTATATAAGTTAAAATAACATTCTTACAATAATTTTGTTAAAAAGTCATAAGGTACCTTGTTTGGAAAATGACAGAAATATTCCTTTCAAATCATTTTATAGAAAGTATAACTAGGGTATAAATTACTTTAACCCATAGACTAGTAAATAGTAAAAATGTTTTGGAATACATTTTTAAGAAATATGGATGTGGATGATAAAGAGGTCCCAGAAGATACTTACGTAAAAACAACCTCCGATAATAAAAAGATTGTGAAATTAACCATTACATTGTACTTTTACTTGGTTGGGGGTAGGATAACTTCCTGTATAATGGTTAAATAATTGTTATTAAATTATACAAGATCCATATACATTAATATGATATCATATATGATCTTTTAATATTGCTTTGTTAATGATATTTCAGTAGTATCATCGTTTCGGGTGTTAACTAATTCATTTTCCTTTATATGCATGGTTACATAAGCCATGTTTGTTATGGAAAGGATGTATTTGATTCATATAAATAATTATATTGTGTTCATGAACATTATTTTTAATCATAAAATGAAAATTATTCTTGAATGATTATGATGGGGAATGAATCTCATCGCGTTCGTGGAGACGGTAATCTGGACGTACGCACGAGCAACAATATCATTATTTTATATTAAAATCATATATAATTGGATGGTATATCATATATAAATAATAATTAACATGTTATATTTATTATTTACTTCATTTATACTCATTATTATACCAATACAAATGATGAAGTGTTTGAATAACAAACTACACCATGACATGGAGACGGTAATCTGTACGTATGCACGTATGGTGACTTTGTCATTTATATGATGGATAGAATAATGAATATGGTTATAAAAAATTTATAATAACATCACATTATTTATAAGGTACTTGATTTATTATTTTAAAATGGAACAACAAAGAAAGAGGAAGTGGAAGAAGAAAAGAACTTGAAAGAGGTGATGAAATATTTACCTCTTCTTCATCTTTTTCCTTTTGATTTGATCAAAAGGGCTCCTTAGGTTGGATTTATGACTAATGTAAGGCCTATAGGATAAATTTAGGATAGTTGATAGTATTTTTGGGTAGGTTTTGGATGAGCCAGATGGCTTTGAAGGTGGTAATTTGAGATAAGGGGAGGTGCCCTTTTATAAGAGAGGTGAGGGTCACTTTAGGAAACTCTTGAAATATTATTTTATAATAAAATCATTTTCATTTTCTAATTTATAAAAAATGTATCATTTAAAGTATAATGTGTTTATGGGTCTAAAAACTCCCAAAAATAGGTTTTAGACAGGTTTATGTCACCATATTAACCTTATCTTTTAGATTTAACTCTTTGTTAAATAGTTTGACATTTACCATGTCTCTTTGAATTTTTATATTATATGGTTAATAAAAATACTATAAACTTACAAGAGAACCTAGAGTGGTTAATTAATGACATATATAATATTATTTATGTCATTTGGATTAACCTTGGATTTTTAGGAATAGAATACAAATTAATAATATAATATTTGTTTTAACAGCTCTTTTATGACAATTTCGACACTATTTTGTATTTTGTATTTTTTAAATTCATAAGAGCATTATTACTTCGAAAACAATAATTTAATAAACCCTAAAATGTCATATTAACCTATAAAATTAATGGAATTCATTAAAAGTCCCAAATTAGATTTATTTTGATATTTATAATATCAATTATTTTAATCTTTCATCAATAAGGTAATTACAGCATCATGATTGTTTCAAAAATAAATTTAATTATTTTTTGTCTAAAAATTATAAATAAAATACCATTATATAGAAAATTATTTTATATTTCTAATGAATATTTATAGTCTAATTTATCTTATGTGTAACCCTATATTAAAAATGGTTTAGTCATTAAACATTGATTTTAACTCTTTTAACACTTCTTTAAATAAAATAATAATATATCTTCTAATCTAATCCAAGTGGACCAAACGGGATCCTATTTTATTCATAAGGTTTTTTTGGTCTAATTAAACTTTTCCAATAGAATTATTACATTTTTTTAGGGTAATTATGATATCATTTTTACCCTTAATTACCCTATTTACTTTTAACCGTGGTAAATAAAAGTAAAAAGATACTATACACCAAAAATATATTTTCAACTTATTGAACCACATTTTACTTATTAATATTAACCATGTCTCTCAGATTCATGAAATTCAACTCACAGAAGTCATAAAATTATGTTTTATACAAATTTTCAATTGCTTCTAGGAGGTGGGTAAAAGATGGTAAATAGTTCGATAAAATTTTATATATCTAAACTTATTATAAAATGACTCCAATGAATTACATTGAACATATATATGTATTATGTATATATTTTGAACTGAATTAAATTAAAATAAAATAAATATTTATTTAAATAAAAAGTCGGTTTTAACCAATAACGCAGTGTTTTTTCACTATTCATCAAAAATTGAAAGTTTTCATAAAAATACCAAAAATTCACCCTAAGGTAATTTCGATATTCAAAATCCAAAAATGAAGTCCACTTTGAAATATAAAATTTATAAATTTCAAAAAGTGGGTATTATTATTCATAACGGTTAGTTTAATTGGTCGTGGTGTGTTAGAATCTCGAAATTGCGTACAATGCAAGCTATTACATTATTCATAGGGAAACGTACCATGGAAGCTTGGGGTGTTACATACTATCTCCTATAATCTTTTCATAGCTTCTTGATATTTACCCCCAAATCCATTTTTCCATCTCTTATAAAAAAAATTAAACATTTAATAGATGTACATTTTATTTTCCTAAATATTACATTCTACATCCTTGAGACTTAGACAACAAATGTAATGAATAAAATATTAATTTTAATTTATTAATGTCTCATTATACCCTAAAAAATTTTATTTTTTTATGCTTCCTTGTGGACTATATCACTACTCTTTTGTGGCTTATATAACTATTTTTTCATCTTAAGAGGTCTCATATACATTGTATCTTTATGTTTTCATATTGGGAAGATGTCACATAGATTCTTCTAGATATTAAGCCCCATAATCATAATAGGACAAGTCGTAGCTATTAAATAATGATCATCTATTATAATATAAACTATTTCATGAATGAATCTGCTATAATCAAAGTTATGTTTGGGCTTCGTGTTTCCTATTTCTGGGTGAAATATTTAATCTCAAATTACCCCAACTCTATTTGATATACGATAGTATGTTCTTTATTATTATCATACTAATATTTTTAAGTGTATAATTTATAACCCATACAATTATTTGAAATAGTTTTATAAATATTTTTTTTCAAAAGAGTAGTTTGTATCTTCATCTTTAGGCTAAGAACCTATAAAGAATCTTATGATATAGACTCTACTTTAATAACATTTGTTTAATATTCTCTCTTCTTTTTATGGTGTTTTCAATTTAATGACACCATGATTAAGCCTCATTTAGATCACATTCTATATAACTATATTATTGATCATTATATATAAATATGTTTTGTTTTCTTTATCTTTAATATTAATAATATTGAGTTCCCCAACACATTAATATTATTTATTAACTACCCTAACATCATTTCCATTCAACATCCTAGCATCCTTCATTTGGAATCTGATTTATTTCTTCAACTCAATTTTTTGATCAGGGAAAGATTTCTGTTGAACTTTTATCATATTTTCAATATAGACTTATTCATCCTTAATATCACTATGTGAAGATTACTGATTATTTTTAACAATATCCTTTAACGTTTCTCTATTTTTAGTGGTCACTTCATCTTTTCAGTCACATCTTTGTGAAAAACATTCTTCTCATTATTTTCTCAACAACCTTCTTCTCTTTATTTTTGAAAATTTATTCTTCTCATCAATAATGTTTTGTGTTATTTTATTTATTCATTAGGTTATTGACCTCTTTTTTATTTTATTTAATATCCTCATTTATCTCACTTATAAAATAACATAATTTGTTTCCTAAATTTCACCATAATTATACCATTATAAAAGAAGTTTACCTATAAATTTTCCTCTTCTTATTCATAAAATGATTAAAATAAGACAAAAGAAATTATAATAATATTTATCATATTCCATATAATCATAGGAATATTTTAGGTCTTGTACTAGGACTTGTGGCATTGGTCATGAAAGTAATGTAAGGTTTCCCTCTAAACATTGTTAAAAAGAAGGATTGTCCAATAAATAAAAAATCAAGGCCTTCGAGCCATTCAGATATGCATTTAATTGAATGAATTTTCATTCTCTTGTTTTATTTTATTTTAAAAAATAGAATATTTTTTCATATTATTTTCAATAATCGCACTATATATCTCAATAATAACAGGGTTCATTAGAATCACTGTCTTTAAGTGAGGATTAATTGGAATGAAATCTATTAGTAATAATCATTTAGATCTTTTTAAACAAAGTATAATCCTATAATGTATCTCCAAATCAACTGATTTTTCTTCTAATTTAAATTTCTATTTAAAATATTTCTTCAATGACTCTGTCGTTATATATGATCTAATTATAAAAAAAATCATCTATATTTGAAATACAAATTCATTCACTTTTATTCTCCTTTAATATATATTATTATTATTTTCCTTAATTTCTTTAATGAACTTTATTCCCATAACCTTGATGAAAACATCATTGGATAAGGAAATTAAAATAAAATTCATTTCCATTATATTATACTCCATATTTCATTTATCAGTACAATTTATATTAGAACATTACTAAACATGTATGAAACCAATCGTGGTAGAAAAAAAACCTCTGGAGAATGTGTGTGGAGATGGGAGTTATCCTTTTCTTCACTAAATGATATATATTTTCATTAATTGTATGTTTGCCTCAACTATTAGCTAAATCATTTTCCTCTATCTAATATTTAGATAAGAATTTAAATTTTAGTGGAAACCTAAAATTCCCTAATATGGACTGTGATACCCAAGTGATGTTTTAGGTAACACTAAGAACGGGGTTAAATATTTATGCAACTAATTTACAATTCCCTACTCCAAAAATAAATATATTTGACTTCAAAAGGTTAAGATGTTATCAATTTAAAAACATACCCACAAATATAAAAATAATGAACATGAACACAAAGTGTATGATTTTTATATGGTTCTACCCTATGATAGATGACCAAATCCATTCCTAATTCGGTGAAATTTTTCATAGAGGCACTCTAATAATTTTATTAAAATAACAAAAAGTGGGAATGTGTAATAATTAATGAAAAATATATTTCCCAACAAAATATTTTCTTAATAGATAGTCTACTATGGATTAATTTAATTTAAAAATGTTTTTCAAACTAAAATTAGTATACCTTTATTGATCTCTGGGAGTATGAGACACCAATATAATAATATTCCTTGAGCCTTTTGTATATTATGGATGAGTTTAAGATTACAAATCTTCCATAACATTAACATATTTGGTATTCATAAATATAGAAGTTATTCCTTATTATTTAATAATAATTTTCTTCCCATGATACATTTGGACAAATAATTTCACCAAAGTAGTGGAAGAATATTATATTTTTCTCAAATATTTTTTTCTTTTCAATTAATCATTAATAAATAATTAACAAGGTCAATTGAATTTATATTCTTAGTTTTACATTCAATACTCAATAAATTTCAATGACCATCATTATTTATGATATTTATTTTCAATTGGAGAAAAATTAACACTAGGGAATAATACATTAGATTCCTCAAAATATAGAGTAAAATAACCTCATTTAATTTTTTATTATTTTCTTTCAAAAAAATTATTCAAACAATCAATGAAATTTTTTCATTTAATTATATATATAATTAATTTTATATTCAAAAAAATTATAATACATTAATAAAGTAATAATATTTATAAAATATTTTAAAATATTATTTAGATCATGATATAAAATATACATTCTCTATTTATTTATACATAAGAGAAGGTTACTCTTATGTAATATTTCAGACCACTAAATTAATCTAAAGTGAAATTAATCATATTTATACTAGAGATTAGAATAATATTACATTGACTTAGAAGATTTTAAGTTACTCATACATAACATATAGGAAATTCAAACTACACTTATACAACTACATTAATTTTTCATGTGACTATAGAAACATAAATGAAATTCGAAATTTCAATGTTAAACTTCAATAGCATCTAAGATTATTAGACATAGTATTTCTAATATTGGATTTACTCATATTTAGGATTCTTATACTTCTTATATCAGACTCAAAATTTAATATTTAACCATATATAATGATTAAAAATACTGGTTTTCAATTGTGTAGTTTTTTATAATTCCAAACTCTATTTCTCCCAATATATTAACTTCTCTAAACTTTTAAAATATTATCAAAATAACATCATAGTCATTAGTTCAACTCATAAAAATTCTCATTAAGTTTCAAATGATTCTATATTTATATTTAAAAAAATAAAAAAAATACATTATCAATAATATAAGTTCTTCAATATGCCTTATCATGAAGAAAAAACCTCGAGTCAAGATCCCGCTATTGGTATACTGACCTGAAGGAAAAGTAAATGACTTGACATCCACCACTTGGAAAAGTATCCTTATATTTATTAATCACTAGTAACATACCTGATATATAATGAATGCATCAACATTTATTTTCTACCCATAAAATCATGTTTTTTAGTATAATAAAATCTAATTTTAAGATGAATTATTTTTAGGAACACAAAAATATACCATTAAATTTTTCATCAAGGTAATTATACATAACTAATATTGATGAAATGATGATGAATGAGTTCCTTGGTATGATAAAAATATGAAAATAGAATCACCATGTGTCTTAAAACTGATCATACTCCCACGAAGATAGATTCTTTAAAAATACCTTCCAAAATGGGGATCAGGTGCTGGGAATCACTTATCAAAAGTAGTCTATCAATTACATCAATTAATTAATTTATAAATTAAAAGTTTCGGGGTGGTAATTCAAAATCACTAACACACTATTGATCTACATGGTCTTTCCTTTAACCTAATCCATTGGATTTGTAAAGATACCTTTTTTCTATGACCCGTATAATTTACCACATCGAAGTCCTAGGTGCACGAATTTCCTATCAAAAATTGTCTAAAGCCCCTATATAAAAGGGAAATAAATTCTAGTATCTCGTGTACTGCACAACCCACCTATTAACCTCTATAAAATTCACTTACATGATCAACTAGAGACACCACCCTCCCCCATCATGGCCTTATACCACTAACACATATCTCATGTCGTCTATCCCACATACAGTTGGCCTTCCTGGTGACCTACTCCCATTATTATCTCTATCACTAGCCCCTACCACACTGCCTTCTATTGAGCCAATCGACATGAGTCCTTTATTTTTTAAATTACCTAGCGTCCTATCGTAATTTATTTATCCTGACTCCTTGATTTTCACAGTCATTATTTCTCCTATATCAGAATATTTTTCACAACCACTCATGCACTACTTTCACGTGGTAAGAATTCATTCCCCCTAATATTTGGGACCCAACATCACGTGAATGTAATCGTGTGATGTAGAGGAACTATAGAGACACTAATGTGAAAAACCATTTGGGTTCTCATATCTAATGGAATCAAGAAATTATCCATATTAAAAAACACTTCCTAACCAATGTTTATTTCCCCCATGAAAATGTAATCATAAAACTAAATTTTTTATTCATGTCCATTAGTATCATGAATTTATCTCGAGTAAAATTTCAATATAATTTTAAAAACAAATATATCTTATACTCTTGTGTCCTTGAATTTTAAATTCATGAGGTTCCTACCTTATAATATCATAGAAAACGTTTATTTCCATTTTCAATTACATAAAATGGGGTTAAATGATCTCAAAACCCATATAGAATAACTTTTATACACAATGATACATATAACAACCAATGATTAACTAAAAATTGAATCATAACTCGAAAAATTTCATAACACACTGAATATATAAGGATACATTCCTAAATGTGCATTGTATAAGTCCTCAACATGGTACATTCACACAAGGATTCTCACATGTATGCTAAAATTTCATACTCACACTAGGGAAACCAAATACATAAATATTAATGGACTTATGAAATATATACACATATGTGATACCTCTAATATGGGGACACCCAATATTAACATATAAAAGTTCATACATGTCCCATGACTCATATAAACCCTTATATTCATACAATGATTCCATCCTCTATTGGATACATTTATGTAAATACTTATAATGATGGTTTGTGTGTGTTTGAGTTCCAACATCCATGCCATGATGTTAAACGTGCAAAAATTTACAATTATCCCTTTATAATGTTCTGTTTCACCTACCTTGGGGTTTAATATTCCTTTATGCTTCATAAATGGGACAAGGTTAATTTTAGTTGGCTCAAGGGTGGTTACCAATAAATTTCATGATCATCATTGAGGCTTGAAAACCATGGTTGTTTTTATAAAATCTAATTTAGATTAATTGATTTCCTCATCCAACATATCACAAATCACAACTTTACTCTTAATCTTCAATACACTCTATGTTGTTTCTATATAATACTTAATCATTCAATATGATATTCAAAAAAATTAATGTATTAGTGAAACTAATAAATTATTTGGTGTGTACATAGTATTGGTTTCCTTTCATGGTGTAAGATTCATATGAATCACAGTTTATACATATACTCCTTATAAGGATTATTTGGTGTAATTCATACCTCATCCCCACTAGGATCTATTCCCATAAGGTCTAATATTCATTCCCTTTTCTAATATCTATGTATATAATACACTTCAATAGGGTTTCCTTTTATTGTGTAACCCCTACACCTTTACTGATTTTATCTAGTAACACAAACTTCAAGGGTTTACACTTAAGTTTTGATAATATATATCCACAAAATACTTATATAGATCTAAACTATCATTGTTTCTTAAGAATAAGTATCGCTCTTATTTAATTATTAAACACCTTTCACCTATATATTCCATTTTTATAATTTTCAATTTCATGGTGAATTGGTTCTACTTATAT
Source organism: Viscum album (assembly GCA_963277665.1). Lineage (NCBI taxonomy): Eukaryota > Viridiplantae > Streptophyta > Magnoliopsida > Santalales > Viscaceae > Viscum > Viscum album. The sequence goes on along the minus strand of OY728122.1, from coordinate 462,476,883 downwards.
ACCCTTAAATAAGAAATCACAATATACCTTGACAAATGACATTAAAACTATAATAAATATTTATCCTATTTGTATGAACTTAAAATACAAGAGAAAAGGGTCCTTTTTATATAACCATATACTACAAGGAACATTGGTCTTAGTAGTATGACATAAAAACTAAAAGTTATAAGTTTTTATTTTATGACTTTAAAAGTAAAAACATTGTTCCTCATTTCATGACTATAAAGGATAAAATAATGCTCCATACCACATGAATTTAATTTAAATGATATCTTTTACTCATATTAATTTAAAATATAAAAACTAAAATTACATGATTCATTTTTAAATGAGGAATTATTTTCCTTTTCATATGGTAATAAATTATTATTAAAAACTATGTAGGGTTTGATTCCCCCATATATAATATGTAGGAATCCCTTTAATTGAAAAATACTAAAACTTGGAAGGTTCCATCGATCTTGAAACCCCATTCACCGAATTATATGGGGAAAACTCTAGTATAACAATTATTACTTACAGTGGCTCTTAAATCCATATAGAACCATTAACCTTTCTTTAGTGAATGAAGCCACAATGTAACCATTATGTGTTTCTAAGGGGTCATAATTCCAAGTGTAACTAATACTGGTCAATTATGAATATTTTATTTTCTAAAAATCCCACATTTTGATTACATTAAGGGGGAACCCTAATATAGAACTAAGTTCCATAGGTAAATAGACCTTAGCATTACATGGCCCTTTGGCATAGAGTTCTGAATACCCTATAGTTTCTAGTAGACCCAACTTCACTGAAACAACCCCTCCCCAGCACCATCATCAACTGCGAACTTAGCCCCCCACCTAACTTCATTGTCATCTTATAGTAAATTTTGTATAGATTCAAGGGTTGATGTCATGTCCACCATTTCCTCCATTAATTTTGAGTTTGGTTAGTTCAACCCTGTGACTACTACTCCTTTGATCCATCATTTTGGAGCTTCTCTAGTATAGTAAAACCAAATATACATCATGGGTTGAAGGCCCAATGTCCTGAATTCCTATAATTTATTGAAGTCCCAATGTCCTGAATGCTTATTATTTCCCCAAAATCCCATTCAGGATGAACAATAGTGATACTATTATACTTTTCTATAGTACTTTCTATAGTACTCACACTTATATAATGTTATAGTAATGCTAAAATAGCCCTATAAAATCATTCCTAATAGGTTTTGATCCTTATTATCATGTAGTATTATGGGGTTTATTTACAACTTAGGTAAGTCCCCAATTTCCCTAGTGTAATTATTCACCTTTCTAAATACCATAAAACTTATACATAGCTCCTAAGTCATCCTAAGGGACCTTAAACCCCAAAATAACCCAATTGTTTCATATAAATCATGTACTATTAGGGACCTTAAATCCTAAGGAAACCATTCACCATCTAGTATTGAATAAAACTTTATCATAACCCTTAAGTATTCTTGAGGTTCTTTAAAACAAAACAAAATTGTTCATCTTCCTGGATTATAAAACACTATAATATTTCTCATATGTCTTCCATGGGGAACATAATTTATAGAATCACCATTTTCATTAATAGATGATATAAAACCCTAATGTAAAATTTATCCCATCTTGGATGAATTTATATCCCAATATAACCATTCAACTTCATGGGATGCACAAAAATATAGAGTAAACCTTATGTATCCCTCAAGAACCATAAATCTTATCATAACCATTCCTCTTACATGATAGCACAAAAATCCAATGTAAGACTTCAATATTTATAAGGGAATAAAATATCAATCTAACTATAAACATTTCTAGATGGTTCCAAACTCTATATAACCCATAATCCTTCCTAGGGGGCTTTAAACACTAGCATAACCAAATTCAATTTCTTATGCAGCATAAAACATTTTTATAACCATAAATTCCTATAGGGATACTTAAAACCCAATCATAATGTAATATAACATCTTAAATAGAATAAAAAAAACTCTAGTGAAATATTTATATTTTCCTAGGGACATTAAACCTAAATATAGTCCACTCGGCTTCTAAAATTCCATAAAACTCATTTACAAACATTCAATAATACATTGTAATCATAAATACCAATGTAACAATCAACCTTATAGGATGATAAAAAAACTACAATATAACAAGTATGTAATCTCAGTGTAACTTAAACCTATTTATATCCTAATTCATATTAAAATATCATATAAAACTTTAACATGTGCATTAAAGTTTTCTATGAGAAATTAAATCTTAGTTTAACCCAATTTCCTTCCATACCATAAAAATAACTAATTTATTTTTAAATATTCATGGGAGAAATTATATTATATTATAAAACAATTCCCCGTATTTGATAAAAGAAATATCCAAAGTAATCATTTTTTATTTCTAGGGGACAATTATCTCTAGTATAACATTTTTACTATCTAGTAATAAGATATTTAGCCAAGAATTTGTGATTGAATCATATAGGCACTTGTTAATTAGTAATAATTGACATAAGGTTTCAATAATTCATTTCCATGGTAAAATTATATTCCAAACCCTCTCATTATTTCCTATTTATCTTTAAACTATGATATAGCCCACTTTACCCTAAAAAAGTTGAATTAAATTATTTAGTGTGTTACTATTTTTTTAATATATAAAATAACTAGATATAAATGTATTTATGAAACTATAATGATTTTTCTCATGCCTAATGTGTGAGATGATTTAATTTATCCAATTCCCTTTCAAATTCTTTAGAGTCAGTTAATCGCTTTCATTATTTGCTTTTTCCATGCAATGGTGTCAATTTTTTTAATGTAAATATTATTAAAAGGAAGAATTCCATGAAATTGAAAAAAAAAAATTGGATTGTCTAAACTCTCATCCTCTCGGTTTTATCATATATACCGCAATATTAGCATTAACACAACCTCTTTCTCACAACATAAGTGTTGATCAAAATATATTTGGTGGATTTCATGAAAAAATTTGACATAAAAAGAGATGGTTCATGGATAATTTTTATGTAATATACTCTATAATATATATAGTAATAAAATAAAAACATGGTAAATAATTCTACTAAATGATTAAGAGGTGTACTATTTAGGAAATGGAAACATTATAGTTTTTTTATTATAAACCTCTATTTCAGTTTTTGGTTTCTTTTTCATTAGACCTAGTGTCCAAATATAATATCACAACTCAGTGATTTGAGATGTTATATTTATATGTGATTCAATTTAAATTCCTTTTTCATTATTATATATATTCTATTTAAGATAAATTGGTGATTATAGACTACTTGATCATGATAGAGGCTCAAATAATAAAGGTATATCATCCCCATATGGATAAGGGTATGAATTATACTATTTTATAGGATGGTATGAAAAATAAATTATAGTAGAGAATAATCTATAAGATATTTTCCCTCTATTGAAGGGTTAAAATATTAGTGATATCTATGTGGTATAATGGGGAACATGAAACATTTAATTTGAGCTAATCCTAAGAAATGTCATTTATCCAAGATGATGAGAAATATGGTAGAATTTTATATATTATTCCACCCAAAATAAAATATGTTAGCTTCTTATGAGAAATATGTTTAGTGATTTATCAAAAATTAGGATTGGTATTAACCCATGTTAAAATTTGATGTTAATTAATCAAGGTATTTTATTCATCATTGATCATTAACTAGAAATGTTTGATGTTAAATATCCATTTTCATTGCATCTAATTTGATCTATAGGTTATATATTATGATCTTGATTTATTCATTAATATTTTCCATATTTATGAATCATTAATTTTTTCATATGGAATTAATTATGATTTAAATGATAAATTTTAAAACCTTTAGAGAATGAGAAGATCAAGGATTCATATTACCATCTTGATCCATTATGATAATAGTCATGGAAATATATTATGACATTTCTTACATTGAGATAAAAATATTTGACCTCATTATAGGGATATATTTGTTTCTAAAATATAATTTAAATATCAATTTAAATTATCATAAAAATTTATTTCCCCGCTAGATTGGATTTTATTCACTTTTAGAGACTATTGATAGGATAATTGAAGTCATTAATGCACTATTTTTAAAATTATAATTCATTTTAATGGATGTTGGCTAGGTTGGTTTTATTATATATAAAAAATAGATCAAATTCAACTTTGATTAGTTTTGGATTGGTTTTTGATATATCTCTTGAATATTTATTAATACATCTATATAAAATGTCAGTGGAATTCATTATAATCATTCATTCTTTTTATAATCCCATATCATTTCCATATTTTTTTATGGAGCTGATATAGTTATGTGAGATGAAATTATAGTTGAATGACTGGGTTGAGAATGGAATTATATAATCATGTGTTTATATTTTTTAGAAAATATATGTGTATATTGAGATGGTCAATTTAAATTTTTATTTTTTTAGAGATCTTTTTATTTTTAATCCAGTCATATCAATTAATAAAAACAATATAACTCACATTAATAACATGTTTGATTAAAAAAATACTTTTGTTTTTTAGTTATTATCAAGGGATCATGATATATCTAGTTGAGGATTTAGGTGTTAGGATTTATAAAGAAAACCATCCAAAATTGGTACAAGTAGTATGATTTTTTATTAATAACGTTTTTACATTATTACAAATCATAGAGTGTTTACAAATTTTTGGGATCGTATTTTTCATAGATAAAAATATTTTTTTTAGTTTTTGTGTCTTGAATCATGATTTCTTCAAAATTAGAGTAATATAAATAAATAAAATTAAAAATATTTTAAAAAAGTTATGATAACACTTGTTATACAAGAGGTTTTTAAATTTTCATTTTTTAATTGATGTCTTTTGGGGATGTTTTCGCTAAGGAATAAGTTTTATTTGTCTTAACAAATATATGGTTATGGTAACTTTGGAAAAACTCAAGATTTTCATTTAAATTTAGTTACTTTTTTGAGCATAATATTAAAAAATATATAAATATATATCATTTTCACTATCATGGATGAAAATATTGACCCAAAAGTGTTTGAAAATTGGGTAGGATATGAATTTCAAAGGGGGTTTTGCAAAAAATATTATAAGACTTACTTCAACTATAGTATTAGTAATACTAAAATATGGTGTAATATTTTTGTTGTATATTGTTGTGTTAAGAGCATGGTTGGGACACATGGCTAATAAAGGGGATAATTTTATGGAATATGGATCAATATAAAAAAGAAAACATGGTTACAAATGTCCAATACAAAAAATAGAATTTTTTTTATAATAATTCTTTAAAACAATGGATACAATATCTAATTATTTATAAATTAATATTTTGTTAAATAATAAAATTATGAAGTATATTATCTTTCATTGCAACTCAAACTTTTGATAAAAATAGAGGGTTAAATATCATACATGTTTACACATTATATTTTATTATTAACTAGGAAAGGGGAATAATTAAAATTCATGAACTAAAGTGATGAATTAAGTGTAAATTGAAAGGTAGTTCGTGAGTTTATTAGTATATTTTTAAGTATAAATGGATAAGGATGGAGATAATATAGTGTCTTCTTATATGTTTTCATATTTAATTTTTTATATTTGGAAAATAAGTGAAACACATTTAATTAAAAATGAATGGAATTATAGAACAACTTAAATGATGGGTATATAATCAAAATTTATTCATTAGTGGATAACTAAAAACTCTATTTTAGAATTATAATTCATCTTCCACTGAGATAGAATAAATATTTTATGAATTATTTTCATTAATTTTCTTGGTTGGATCATCCAAGAGCTAATAAAATTTATAAATTCCTAAAGAAATAATTCTGGTGGGTTGTAATAATTATATATATATATATATATATATAATTATCTATATAGGTTTTATTTATTGGAGAAGTCCATATTACAATGATTAGTGTATTTTTTTACTTTTTAGGCATGTTTACATAAAAAAAGGGTTAAAATATTAATGTATTTTAATCTAGAAATAAACTTTCAAATAGTTTCTTTGGAATTTAATAACAACTTCCCATTTTTTCTCTAATTAATAATAAATTGTTTAAATATTGAAATGTTAAAGAAACTATAATTAAATTTAAAATATGAATTAATTTATTATTTTAAACATATTTTATTATTTTTTATTAATTTGAAAAAAAACTAAACTAATTTTTACCTTTCCCTCAATTTTTTGTGAATAAATAAAGTTAACAGATGAAAGGATCATATTTTTAAAGATACATAAAGAGAAAAAAATGTATTTTTATACGGAACATATTATATTATTGAAAATAAATATGTAAAAATTTTCAGTTTAAAATTATAAATTGGATAATAAGAGTCATGCATAAGATATTTTCCTTTGGGATGATATTATATAGCTAATAAGTAAAATTATCAGATACATAACATTTTATAGATCAAAAAAATTATGCGTATGATATCTTGAATTTTTAAATAGGAAACATTCAACACATGTAGATTTTAAAGAAGAATTTTTCATCCTTAAAATCCTTCCTTTCTTAAAAATTGATAAAATATAATGTATAACATATTTTCACTTCAAAAGTATTATATGTAATATCATTTTTAAAATCCAAAATGATACATAACATATTTTCTAAGGATATAACAAACACATAACATTTTAGGAGGCTGAGAGATATTCATATTACATTTGGATTTTCAAATATTAAGTAATAGGATGGATTATAGGATAAATTTTCTAAAATAGTTATTATATATGAAAATTTTTTAAATCCAAAAAAGGATATTAATATTTTATATTTTTTTAAACTTTATGATACGTGATATATAAAATATTTTATCCCTAACAAAGGAATATTTAATGTACTTATATAAGGGATGAGCTAATATATAACATTATGTGAATAAGAGAGCTCATATATAACATATTTATCCACTCAGTTAAATGTTATCTTAGAAATTGGACTTTTACAAATATAAAGAAGGAGATACCTGAGATATTCTTCTCCAAATTTTTGGATATGTTAAATGGATTAACTTTTCCAATATCATAAGAGTGGAATTAAAATATATTATTCCTAAAATAAATATATCATGACTAAAAATACATTTTCATTCCTCTAGTCTACCCAACTTTTTAAAATATGTGTCCATTCTTCTATGACTCCATGTGGTATCAATAATAATGATAAAAGAGATAAATATAGAGTAAAATAATTGGAAATTTTTGTTCCTTAAATAAATACTCTACAATAATATTTACACCCTTGAGTTTTACATGTGCAACCCATTAAAAAAGAATATGGGGTCATTCAATTGAGTCATAGAAGGATTATGAGCACACTAAGGGAACACTATATACAATCAAGGAAGAGGAAGAAATCAATAAAACCAGTGTAGGAGATCAATTTAAAAAATAATTCAAAGGAAGTATCACTATTCTACTCCATAAAAATAAATTTTTTTGTCATGAGTTTGAGATGATTGTTAGATTGAGATTTTTGTTACTTCTACCATTTTTCTAAGGATTCTACAATAATAGCACACTAAACCCATAGTTGTCAAGTCAATGATGGTTTCCTCTCCTACTTTATTATCTACTTATGTTTAATTATTATCTCTATCTTGTTTTATCTTACTAAAAATATTATATTTCTATAAATATGATGAAATTTTCTTTGTAGGATTTATTTTCATTAATCTCCCTTTTCTAATTCTCTGGTTTGAAAACATAGTCCCCCCAGACCTTCTTAATTTCCCACATAATGGAGGAAAGTGGGATGATCCATGGGTAATTAGAGATTTATAATTATAGTCCAACTAATAATAAGAATTTTTATGATCATTCCATTAATCTATTTGAATCAAAATCAATAAGGATGGGTCTACGGGCCATGTAATGGGATAAATGCCCACTGGGCCTTCGGGCTATGTAATGGGTCTCCCTCTACCCAATTAAAAGAGGTCTTTGCTTTCCTTTAATAAAAAAATGAGGCTTCGGCCCCAACATTTTAAAAAAAAGGATGGAATAATAGTATAAGCCTAGAACAATTAGTGATAGAGAAAGAGAGTATCATCTTGGTGAATCATGATTTATATGGTATATTTGGGAATATATGATGTTATAACACTAATTTTAAAATAAATTCAAACACCCTTTTTAAGGCATTATTAAACACACATAATATATTCAAAAAACACTAAATCCACACCTAATAAGAAAATAAAACTAAAAACTTATTCCTCTTTGAGGAATCCCAATGTTCCAATTTTAATATAATTTACTTGTGTTCAAAAAATGATTGTTGAAAGTATTTTTTTATCCAACACATTAAAATGTTTTTTTTTGTAAGGTTTGAAGGACAATGTTTTGTTTTTATTTTTATTTTTTTTATTTTTTTTGAATTTTTTGATACATGAATAAATCTAGTTCACATTACCCCTTTTTCATGGATTCATAGGTTGATAAATCATTATTGGCTAGTTTATGGAATTTATAAATCACATAATATATGGGTATGAATTTTTCCACTATCCCATTTATAGACTATCCATCCAATTCTTAAACTTTTTCTTGAGATAATTAAGGATGTGAATTCATATAATATAGCATCTCTATACAAAATAGAAAACTTATAAAACTTTATTTCCCAACTTTATCAACATTAACATCAACCTTTTAAAAAAAATAAAAAAATTATTTTGAACACAAACCTAAAATGATCTAATTACTACCCATGTTTCATGGATTAGTAATATAGAACCCAAACTAGAATCTGATGGGATTTTAAAATGTGTGTAATAACATCAAAACCATATTAGATAATCCAATTCCTACATTTCACAAGCTCAGTATGTTTGACAATTTATTCATTTTATTTAGGTTCAAAAATTATTATTCTTAGTTCAAGATATGAGATAATAATTTATAAGGAAAATTATATGCTTCATATTTTATGTAATGTCCCAAACTTTTGAATAATATTTTTTTCCTTTTTCTATGTGTTATTTTGTACTCAAAAAAACTATATCCTCTAATTAATTAAGTGAGTATAATTAAAATGAGACTACTCGGTTTTTACCATTATATAAATGTTGGAAACTATAATCTTAATGTTATGATTATTGTTTATAAATACAAATTATCATGGTTAATTAATACAGAAAGAGGATTTGATAGCCTCATGCAGTAGACTCGGGTCATATGAAGCCCATCTGTCAGATATTGGGAAGGAGGTAGCATCTTTAGGCTTCGCTCTGGACCAAGCCCAAGCTGAGCTTCAACATATAATTCTTGAACAAAATCACCTACTGGAGAAGCTCCTGCTGATAGAAATCACCACTCATGAAATCTTGTATGATCCTCCCCAAGATTCTATCACCATAGCACACCTTACACTTATGTTCTATGAATGTGTTATAAGGGGATATGTAACAAGACCTTAATTACTATGTGTAATCCTTTTGTATAAATAAAATTCTTATTTATTCTTAGGGTAAATTTTTTTTATTTCAAATTTCCTGATAAATATAGGATGAATTTATAGAAGTTCCATATTATTGATGAAATTTTTGAGAAAAGGGTATTTTAAAATATTTTTCTATAATTTATATAAATAATAATGTGAAATGATTTTCAAAAAATGGTCTTCTACAGTTTTCATCGGTATGAAATTTAGAGTATAATAAGATCAACTTAATTTTTAATGAATAGTAAAGTAGGAATAGTAATATTACCCTTATAAATAGTAATGTGACTAATGAAATATTATCATCACTTAATAATGTATAAATATAATTTAGGAATCTTTAATGGTGAAGTGATATAATAGCATAAGTAAATAACTATTTCAGAAATTATTATTTAAGTATTAGTATTTTTTTCATGTAAATAGTGTTTTTACTTAAAAATTAAATATCTCATAATTAGAAAATTATTTTCATAAAATGGAGTTAATCTTTGAATTCAGAGCATCAGTATTTGGTTGGGGTGAATTTATGAGATTTTTATAAAATGTTTTGTTTTTCAATGAATAGTAAAAATACAGTTTTTAGTTTCAGTGTGATTAATGAGATCCTAAATGATGTAATAATTCTGTTTGACTTGTGAATATTAATATATGTTGTGAGGTGTACCAATTGTCCAATACCAAGGGAAAATACCATGGTCAAGCCCATTGTTTTGAAAATACCACCAATGACGACTCCCTTGGAAATTAATAAAATATTCTCTCACTTTTGCTATAAATACCAACCCATTCCTTAATTACTTTCATTTAAAATTCATAATCAAATATGATATAGTCTTTTTACCTCCCAAGGATTCCTCCCAAGGTGCACTCAATCTCCCCATGGTCCCAGCCTTCAAGATTTCGAAGTTACTCTTTAAGGTAAAGGAACCTTTCACCCTCCTCTTTTAACTCATGACTTTCTCTATGTTATGTCTTCCGGTCTCCATTTTATTGTTTTTGGGTATGTTCTTATTTATTTTTATTAATATAACATTAATTTACAAATGATTATATACCATTTCCGCTCTTATTTATTTATTTTCTGAATTTTTAAGTGATGTCGTTAGGCTGCCGAATTTTCCTAAAAGAAATCACATTTTCTCTTTTCTTTCAAGTTTCCTTTTCATGTGGAATGTCATTCAAATATCCACACCATGATCTTATTACTTTTTTTTCTTTCCCCCTAATGTAAAATTATTCATTTATGGACGGGATACCCTTCTACCCACTCTTTTGATTGTTTTCTAAGACCATATTATATAGTCGTTATGCTGTAGAATTTTCATCTCAAAATCTCTCTCTTTTTCCCAAGTTATTCTCTTATTTTATTTATGTGAATACCCAAACCAATTTCATTTCAAGGGGTATTTATAAAGACCTAATATTGATATATTTTATTCTATATTTTACATACATATAACCCTCACTCTCTTTCCATGAGTTTTAATTGACATAATGATCTTATTTTTAAGCACTTTTTAAACGTCGCGATTTTGGCATGAAACCCATTTCATTTATTCTCTTTGGGTTATTTATGAAATGTTTTTATTATGATCTATATGGATCACATGAAAATAAATACATATTAAGGTTTTACCCTGATAGTGATCTGATGCATTGGGTAAAGATTTTAATCTCTAGAGATGACAAATTTCATGATTCCTCGGTGAATAACCTTGGTAATTTTTATGACACCTTGGGGATGGACCTTGGTGATATGTTCATGAATGTATAAATTAAATTGTGTAGACACATTTTCATGTTATGTTTGAAGTTATTATTACTATTATGTGCCTCTTTATCTCCATTTTCTTATTGATATCTCTCAAGTTCACATGTAAATTTTTTCACTTGTTTTCCTTACTAGGCCTCCTGCTCACCCTTTCCTTTGATTTATGTCTCCAGGTTATGAGATACAATAATTGTACTTAGGAGGAACCTATGATGAATCCTTAAAATTGGATTAGAATAATGTGAAATTTTTTCATGTATATTGTTCATAATTTTCTAGACACTAGACTTTAAATATCCTCTATTTGTAAAATGTAATGAAAAGTTATGTAATAAAATGTTGGATTCCATAGCTGGTATCAAAGGATAGTTTAGTTATTTATGGAAATTAGGATATGAAAACATTAGAAATAATCCTATAGAAAATTTTAAATATATTAAAACTTCCTATTATTTTGGTGAAATATTAAGTAAGTGGTTTCTGAACAAATAAATCCTTGTCTGGATATGAATAAGTGGATGTGGCTCTGGCACAGATGTACTTAGGAGTAAAAAATATGGCAAGTAGTTTCAGGCTTGACCCGGCGTATTCGGGTACATAAAAAAGGAACTTGATGCACTCCTAGTTTGACACTCCCAAGGGATATGTTTTATTAATCATAATCTTTTTATAAATCATTATGAAGGATTTATAGAGAAATGTAATTGTTTAAGCATGCAGTTTTAAGACATAAAATCCTTTATAGTTAAAAGATTCATAAATGAAATAAGATTCTATCCAAGGTTTTATTAGTTTAGAGAATGGAAGTCAATAGGAGGAACTGTACAAATGGTGACTACAATAGACCATGCGCTGACGGCCCTCCGATAGAAGCTGGAATGGAAACTTTCTTGAGAATGATGAACCAATTGACTCAAGTTATGGGAAATAAATTGAATCAAGCTAAGAGACTGATCTCACCGCAAATGGAACAACATTTTGTTGAGTCATTTATTTTTCAACGACCACCAACCTTCAATGGATTAACTGACCTATTGATTATAGAATAGTGGATCAGCTCTATCAAGAAGATATTTTCTAACCTTTGGTGTTCAGAATAAGAGAAGGTCACCCTAGCTATTTACCACTTAGAGGGAGAAGTTGATCAGTGGTGGGAACTTATTAAAAACAAGAATAAAAGAGTGGAGATTGAATCTTTAGAGTGGGAAGAGTTTAGAGGGATTTTCTTCAGTAATATTTTTCCTCATTCCATGAGAATAAGAATAGCGAAGGAGTTTCTTGAGCTGAAGCATAATAATAATGAATCTGTGGGAAACTACAAGATGAACATCACTAGGCTTTCACGTTACCCCCCTAGCTTTGTCATGGATCCAAATGGTAAGGTTGGTAGATTCTTCAGTGGACTGAGACCTCATCTATGGAAGAATATAGCCAACCGAGACTATGATAGCTATGAGGAGATCGTGTGGAGTGCGATGAAAGTCAAATTGGATTTTGGTGAGACGCAATGGTCTCATAAATCCAATCACAAGAAAAGATCTATGGAGCCAAGCTTAGGGTAGAATTTTGATCAGGGAATAGAAGGAAAGAAACTAAAACGTACCATGTGTAATAAATGTGGAAAGAAGCATTTGAGGAGCTACCTTCTCAGAAGAGGGAAGTGATACAAGTGTGGAAAAGATGGACATATCGCACAGAATTTTCATAGTGAGGTGAAGCCTCAAATACTTTACACTAATGACAAAGGGAAGATGGTGCAGGCCCTACCTGATTTCAAATTCTATAAGTGTGGACAACTTAGAAAATTTTCCAATCACTGTCCAAATCTGAGGGTAGTGTAATTGAACCACTATCAGCCTCAGCAAAGGCCAAGGGAGCAAGTTCTTGATTTTTCTATCACGACAGCTGATGTTGAAGCTAAAAATGATGTGGTGGAAGGTAATCTTTTTTCTATCAATGCTATCAAGTACTTTGTTTGATTTTGTGTAACGCCCCGACCCCAGTTACCTATAGTCAGTGCATTATTACATAACATTGGCATGATCACAAGAAAGATCAAATCTCAAAATACCGATTGGTTTAGTAGCCTTGGAAACACTAGATATATTCATAAAGTTTTACATTACATTATAAAGTGAAAAACTACTATAACAACATATTGTCTCCATAGTCCACACAAATATCCCCTCATAATATCCCTGTAGGTCATTCATAATTTACTTCTTCACATCCTGGGAAAAATAAAACATAGAAAAAGGGTGAGCTCAAATGCCTAGTAAGGATAACAATATAGCGGAAACTTTCATAAATAAGAATAAACATTTAAGGCAATGTATAACTAAAAAAAGCCTTTTAAACTTGAACTTCAACATAGTATGGAAAAAAAAAATGAAATAATGCCATTTACTTATCCACATGGATATTCTACTAATCGAATAATCACATGACATATCAATAACCACTTTCATAACGATGGAATGCATAATGCCAGACTATCATAACCACATAGGCAAGGCCTCGTTCCAAAACTACAAATAAGTTTTTGCCAAGGCCTTGTGCCAAGGCACTAGTTTGTCTCATGAGACCTACCGATGCATCGAGGAGCTATAGCGGGCTCCACCCGTCACATATTAAGTCCAACGCATTCCCATATGAAAATGTTTAAACATAACATAAACATTCGTATTAAAACTAGCATAAGAAATGTCAATACTTTCACCATAAACCATGATTGGTATAAAAATAGCACATTCACAGTCAAACATATCAAAAAACCTTCAATACAATATATAAGTTTCGTATCATAATAATCAACTTCAAATAAGCGTAAAATCTATCAAAGGATGTTGACATAGATGAAATCAAAACTCTTTTTAGAGAAATATCTCTTTCTATTTTGAAATCATTTAAAAATCACACAATTATAAAATAAAACATTTACTTTGAAAATGTTCTTATATGCTTGTAAGGGATTCTTTGATGATTTTATAATGGTGTAAAATAACTGCACCCACCGTATAAGTTAAAAAAACATTCTTACCTTAATTCTGTCGAAAAGGTTAAAAAGAACCTTGTTTGGAAAACGACGGAAAGATTCCTTTATAAAACTCTTATAAAAAGTCAAAAAAATGTATAAATGACTTTAACCCATATTCTAGTAAATAGTAAAAATGTTTTGAAATACATTTTTAAGAAACATGGAAATGGATGATAGAAATAACCCCAGTAAATACTTACGAATAAGCAATCTCAGATAAAAATGAGATTTGCAAAATTATCCCTTACCTTGTACATTTCCTTGGTTGGGGGTAGGTTAACCTCATGTATAATGGTGAAATAATTGTTATTAAATTATACAAGAATCTTATACATTAATATGATATCATATATGATCTTTTAACATTTATTTGTTAATAATATCTTAGTATTATCGTTGTTTTGGGTGTTAACTTACTCATTTTCTTTTATATGTTTTGTTGCGTAAGCCATGTTTCTCATGGATAGGTTATATCTTAATCATATCCAGAATTATATCAAGTCCTTAGATACTATTATTAATCATCAAATGAGAATTAGACTTGAATGGATATGATGGAGAATGAATCTCATCGCGTTCGTGGAGACGGTAGTCCGTACGTACGCACGAGCGACAAAATAATATATAATTGGATGGTATATCATATATACAGAATTATTATCATGTTATATTTATTATTTACATGAATTATAAATCATTATTATACCCATCCAAAATAATAATTTATTGAATAACAATTACACCACGACGTGGAGACGGTAAGTCGTACATACGCACGTATGGTGACATGTTATTCAAAGGATGGATAGAATACTGAATATGGTTGTACCATATTTATAATAACATTATAGTATATATAATATACTGGAGTTATTATTTTAGAATGGTAATAACAAAGAAAGAAGAAGTGGAAGAAGAAAGGAACTTGAAAAAGGGTGGTGAAATCATTACCTCTTCTTTGGGTTCTTCCTTTTGATTTGATCAAAAGGGATCCTTAAGTTGGCTTTCTGACTAAAGGAAGGCCTCTAGTATGAAGTGAGGGAAGTTGAGAGAGTATTTGGGCAGAGGTTGGCCGAACCAAAAGGCTTTGAAGGTGTGAGTTAATGAGAAGGTAGAGTGCCCTTTTATAAGAGGGGTGAGGGGCACATCTGGAAAAGCTAGAAATATTATTTTATAATAAATTCATATTAGGTTTATAATGGCTCCAAAGTGGATTATTTAAATTTTATGGTGGGTATAGGTCAAAAACCACTCAACCAATAGAATTTAGACAGGTTTGGTTCCTTATACTAACCTTATCTTTAAGTATTAACTCTTAGTTAATTAGTTTCACTTTTACAATGTCTCTTTGTATTTTTATAGTATATGGTTAATAAACTTACTATATACATCCAAGAGACCCCCAAGTGTTTCATTAATGATACACCTATAATGATATAAGTCTCTTGGCCGAACCTTATATTTTTAGGAATTTAATATCAATTAATAATATAATATTTGTTTTAAAAACACTTTTATGTCAATTTTGACACTATTCAATAATTGATTTTTTGTAAAAATCATAACAGAATGATTACTACGAACAAAGTTAATTAAATCATTTATAACATGTCATATTAACCTAGAAAATTGGTGTAATTCATAATATTTATTTGGGTACCTACAATATCAATCATTTTAATTTTTCACTATTATGGTAATTACTGCATCACAATTGTGTCATATATAAATTAAATTATTTAACGTCTAAAAATTATAAATAAAATACCATTATGTATGAAATAATTTTATCTTTCTAATGAATATTTATAGTCTAAAATAAAACATATATAACCCTATTTAAAAATTGTTTTTCTAAAATATATATGCTTGTGTCATTTTTGTATTCATTTTAACTTAATTAAAAATAAAGTGTCCCTGTCACTTACAAGTGGCATCGTGGGTCCCAAAATCGATCCAAAGATGCCGATGGTCGAACATGTATCAACCAATAAGGTTAGGACACGTTTTAGGGTAATTGTTTTTATTATAATATTATTTTTTTTAACCCTTATTTACCGGATTTACCCTTTAACCATGGTAAATAAAATATTTACCTAATTAATTATTCAAAATGTCTAAAAATAAAAGATACCTATTTACACAATTTGAACATCCCGATTCCAAATATGGAATCCATTTTTCCAAATTCGAAACACAGAAGTGGCAGAAATTAATTTAAAATTAATTCCCGCTGTCAAAACAAAAAGCGTGTTTTTAAGATATAATAACTATCAAAAGATTGATACTTGTTTATGTTCGGTTTAAATGTGAAATTATGTCCAATGACCAAAATTGTATTAAATGGTAAAAATATATTCCAAATATACTTTAAAACCACTCAAATTCATAATTTATCACCATTAATTATTTTAATTAAAAAAGTTGTTTTTAATTAAAATTTAGTAATTTTCACTATTCATCAAAATATTAAAGTTATCCGAAAAGTACCAAAATTTCACCTTAGGCTAAATTCGATACTCCGAATCCAAAAATGAAGTCCATTTTGAGAGATAAAATTTATAAAATTTCAAAAAGTAGGTATTACTATTCATAACGGCTAGTTTGATCGGTTGTGGTGTGTGTTAGAATTAGATGTTGCGTACAACACACGCTATTGCATTATTAAAAGAGAAGCGTACCGTAGAAGCTTGGGGTGTTACATTCTCCCATCTTTCAAATAATTCTGTCCTCGAAATTTCTAGAATACTACCGCATGAAAAGACTCGGGTGGTTCTTCATCATAAGTTCCTCGGGTTCCCACGTTGCCTCTTCCATCTTATGGTTTCTCCACAAAACTTTTACCAGATGCGTCGTCCGGTTTCTCAGTACTTGTTCTCTCGTATCAAGAATCCTGACGGGCTCTTCGCAATAGGACATATCGGGTTCCAGATCTAATTCCTCATAGGTGAGTACATGCGTTAGGTCAGGCATGTATTTCCTCAATAGAGATACGTGGAACACATCATGAACTTTGGAGAGACTTGGCGGCATTGCCAATCGGTAAGCTACAGCCCCAATTCGTTCTAGAATTTCGAAAGGTCCGATGTACCTGGGACTCAATTTACCTTTCTTACCAAAATGTATGACTCCCTTCCATGGAGATACCTTCAGGAAAACATGATCACCGACTTGAAATTCCAAATTCGTCCTTCGATTATCGGCATAGCTCTTCTGCCTACTTTGAGCTACTTTGATGTGATTTTGGATTACCTTCACCTTTTCCATTCTTTCCTCCACCAGTTATGGACCTACAAGTTTTCTTTCACCAACGTCATCCCAACAGGTTGGTGTGCGGCATTTATTTCCATATAACTCTTCATATGGTGCCATCTGAATACTCGAATGGAAGCTATTGTTATAATAAAATTCTACCAGAGGTAAATATTGATCCCACATACCCTGAAAGTCAAGTGAGCAGGATCTCAAAATATTTTCTAAGGTTTGAATAGTTCATTCTGATTGTCCATCCATTTGAGGGTGGTAGGAAGTGCTCAAATGAAGTTCAGTATCCAGGGATTTCTGAAGACTTTTCAGGAATCTTGAAGCAAAACAGGTATCACGATCTGAAACAATCAATAGGGGTACTCCAAGAAGTCTCACAACTTCATTAATATATAGTCTTGCTAGAAGTTCTAGTGGTAGATCTTCTCTTATAGCAAGAAAATGTGCTGACTTGGTAAGACGATCAACAACTACCCATATTGCATCGTTCCTTCTAGGATTCTTTGGTAGCCCCATGACAAAGTCCATCGTAATATTGTCCCATTTCCACTCGAGTATGGGAAGAGGTTTCATGACTCCTCCAGGCTGTTGCCTTCCAGCTTTCACTTGTTGACAAACCATACATCTTGACACAAAATCAGCAATCTCCCTCTTCATGTTGTCCCACCAAAAATATTCCTTCAAATCTCTATACATTTTGGTGCTCCCAGGGTGTATAGAGAAATTGAAACTATGAGCATCATCCAACAATTCCCTTTTTAGATCAGGTATATCGGGAACACAAAGCCTCTTCCCGAATTTCAAAATTCCTTCTTCATACACAAAGTCTCTCAATCTCCCATCATTCACAGCTTTAATCTTCTTTTTAAATTCTTCATCATCGGTCTGAGAACTCTTAATCCTTTCTAGTAAAGATGGTTTGGCAACCATTTGAAAAAGCATTGATGTTTCACCTTCCCTGGTTATTCCCATGTCCATATTCACTAGATCCATGAAAATTAGATCCCTTTCAATTCTCATATTGTTCAAAACTCCATGGTATTTTATGCTCAAAGAATATGCCACCTTGTTTGCTTTCCCTGAGTGGTAGTGTATCGTACAATCATAATCGTTGATTAATTCAAGTCATCTCCTTTGCCTCATGTTGAGTTCTTTTTGTGAGAAAATATACTTTAAACTCTTATGATCAGTATAAATCTCACATTTTTCACCATATAGGTAGTGCCTCAATATCTTCAAAGCAAAGATCATAGATGCTAACTCAAGATCATGAGTAGGATAGTTTTTCTCATGAATTTTAAATTGTCGTGATGCATAGGCAATAACCCTATCATTCTGCATAAGGACACAACCAAGTCCTTTCTTCGATGCATCACTATAAATAACGAACTCATCATTCCCCGATGGTAGAGTCAATATAAGAGAATTGACAAATCTTCTCTTCAGTTCTTCGAAACATTCTTCACACTCTTTTGTCCAAACAAATTTAACTCCTTTACGTGTGAGCTTCATTAATGGGTTAGCCAATCGGGCAAAATTCTGGACGAAACGTCGATAATAACCTGCCAAACCAATAAAACTACATACCTCAGTTATACTCGTAGGTGATGGCCATTCTTGGATTGCCTTGGTATTAGAAGGATCAACATAGATTCCATCTTTAGAGACAATATGGACAAGAAAAGAAATCTCCTGAATCCAGAATTCACACTTGCTAAACTTCTCATATAATTCATGTCTTCTCAGCGTCTTTAGGATAATGCGCAAGTGATTTTCATGATCTTCGTAGCTTTTGGAGTATACCAAGATATCATCAATAAATACCACCACAAATTCATCGAGATACTCCTTGAAAACTCTATTCATCAGATCCATGAATACAGAGGGTGCATTAGTCAATCCAAAAGGCATTACTGTAAACTCGTAATGCCCGTACCTGGTTCGAAATGTTGTCTTTGGAATGTATTCCTTCTTCACACACAACTGATGGTATCCAGATCGAAGGTCAATCTTTTAAAAGTATTGTGCTCCATGCAGTTGATCAAATAAATCATCAATGTGAGGAAGGGGATACTTGTTCTTTATTGTTATAGCATTGATCTCCCTATAGTCAATACATAACCTCATAGATCCATATTTCTTTTTAACAAAAATAACAGGAGCTCCCCATGGAGAAACACTAGGGAGAATAAATCCCTTATTACTCAATTCCTCTAGTTGTTTCTTTAGTTAAACTAATTCTATAGTGGCCATTCTATAATGGGTCTTCGATATAGGCCTTGATCCAGGAATTAAATCAATGTAAAACTCAACTTCTCGTTCTGGAGGATGTCCAGGTAAATCTTCCGGAAATACATCTACATATTCTTTCACAATAGGTACATCCTTTATTTGAACATTCCTTTCCTCACCCATAGTCATTTCTTTCTCTTCTTCCCAAATAATCGAATTTAGTAGAGCTACTGGGGGTGGATCTAGATAAGAATTAGGTAGTGACGATTCCTCTCTAAAGATAAGGTGTTCCTTATCATCATCATCAAAAATCGTAACCTCATTCTTCTTACAATAAATCTTCGCATCATAGTCCGAAAGCCAATCCATACTGAGGATTATATCAAACTCAATCATAGGTATGATGATGATATCAGCAGATAAAGAACATTTATGTGTTCTAATGGGGACTGATTCACAAAACTTTGTTGCAATGATACTTCCCTTAGGAGTTTTAACTGACAAATCCCTTGTTAAATCCAATTTGAAATATCAAATTTTCTTAGAAAACTAGGAAGATATGAAACAATGCGATGATCCAGAATCAAATAATGCAATTTCTAAACTTGAGTAAACCATTAAATTACCTGCCACCACGTCTTTCGGAGCTTCTACCTCAATAGTAGTGATAGAAAAAGCTTGGCCTTGATTCCTTGGACGTTTCTAAGGTAAGTTCCCCTGATGATTAGGACATTCATTTGCATAATGTCCCATCTCCCTGCAATTGTAGCACTGAACATTGGTAGCTTCTTTCTTCCCTTTGCAATCCCGAGCTTGGTGGCCTTTTTCACCACACTTGTAACAGACACCCTTTCCCTTTAAGCAAGTACCGGGGTGTTTCTTCCCACATTTACCATAGGATGGATATTCAACCTTTCCCTTCTTCCCCTTATTTACATTCCTAGATTGATCAGCAGATCTCTTCTTTTCTTTCTTTGCTTTAAAGTCATAAGACTTAGAGAATTCCTTTTTGGTCTTGATAGCACATGAGACAATGTCCTCATACGATGAAAAGGATTGTGAGACTAATGCTCGATGGAGAAATGGTTTTAAATTATCAAATAAATGATCAATCTTAGTTCTGGGGTTACGTATATAATCTCTAGCATACCTTGCTAACCTTGTAAAGTTAGCTTCATACTTTCTGACATTCTCATCCTCCTTTTGTCTCAGACTCAGAAATTGCCTTTCCATATCTGCTCGATGGTCACGAGGAAAGTATTTTTCTAAAAACAGATCTTTTAACTCCCTCCATTCCATATTTGATACTTCATCATCTTCCTTCATGTTTTTAATCAATGACCACCATTGATCAGCATCTCCAGTGAGGTGGTAAACTGCCATGATAACTTTTTCCCTTTCACTACTCCCCAAAGCCTGAAATATTTTCTCTAGGGAATTTATCCATTGCTCAGCTACTAATGGATTTGTACTCTCATCGAACATTGGTGGTTGTTGCCTCATGAATCGATCTAACATTAATCCTCCACACTGCGGATCAGGGTGCTCCATACGGGTAAGGTTATTATTCATAACTTGAGTGAGTTTTCCCAGTATGGTGAGTAGCTGATCGGCACCAGTTGCATCACCACCTCCACTATAATTATCTTGAGCAGGAGGGAAATCCCTACATGGAGTGTGTTCATTGATACGGTTTAAATTTCTTCCACTAGGTGCCATTTATAAACAATGGAATAAACTAGATCAGTTTATGAATCAAAATACATAATCCCATACTTATAAAACACTTAACATAAATTAAACTATTTATGGATATAATCCATATTCATAAAAAATGTTTTCTTTGAGGAAGTATATACTCATAAACCCTTCATAATGATTTATAAAGAAAATGAGAGTTATCCTAAGCATATCCCCTGGGAGTGTTGTAACAAAGAGTGCAGTAAGGCCCGTTGTCATGCACCAGTTCCCTTTCGAGTCTAGTTCAAAGCGGTGTTTTCGAGTTTTACCCCTAGGTACATCTGTGCCAAAGCTGCCTCTACCTGCTCGTGTCCAGATAGGGATGTATTGCTCAGAAAAATCACAAAATCTCTACAATACCAAAATTATAGGAAGTTCTTCTATACTAATCCTCAAAGTTCATCTTAGGTCTACGTGCTCTAATCAGAGTTTATCTAAATCTGGCTTCCAAGGTTTGTACTAAACTTCCTCTGATACCAACTGTAACGCCCCGACCCCAGTTACCTAGAGTCGGTGCATTATTACATAACATTGGTATGATCATAAGAAAGATCAAATCTCGAAAGACCGATTGGTTTAGTAGCCTTGGAAACACTAGATATATTCATAAAGTTTTACATTACATTATAAAGTGAAAAACTACTACAACAACATATTGTCTCCATAGCCCACACAAATATCCCCTCATAATATCCCTGCAGGTCATTCATAATTTACTTCTTCACATCCTAGGAAAAATAAAACATAGAAAAGGGGTGAGCTCAAATTCCCAGTAAGGATAACAATATAGCGGAAACTTTCATAAATAAGAATAAACATTTAAGGCAATGTATAACTAAAACAAAAGCCTTTTAAACTTGAACTTAAACATATTATGGAAAAAATAAAATGAAATAATTCCATTTACTTATTCACATGGATATTCTACTAATCGAATAATCACATGCCATATCAATAACCACTTTCATAATGATGGAATGCATAATGCCAGACTATCATAACCCCATAGCCAAGGCCTCATGCCAAGATTATAAATAAGTTTTTTCCAAGGCCTTGTTCCAAGACACTATTTTGTCTCATGAGACCTACTGATGCATCGAGGAGCTATATCGGGCTCCACCCGTGACATATTAAGTCCAATTCATTCCCATATGAAAAGGTTTAAACATAACATAAACATTCGTATTAAAACTAGCATACGAAATGTCAATACATTCACCATAAACCATGATTGGTATAAAAATAGCACATTCACAGTCAAACATATCACAAAACCTTCAATACAATATAGAAGTTTTGTATCATAATAAATCAACTTCAAATAAGCGTAAAATCCATCAAAGGATGTTGACATTGAGGAAATTAAAACTCTTTTTAGAGAAATATCTCTTTCTATTTTGAAATCATTTAAAAATCACACAATTATAAAATAAAACATTTACTTTGAAAATATTCTTATAAGATTTTAAGGGAAGCTTCGACGATTTTATAATGGCGGAAAATAGCTACACCCGCCGTGTAAGTTAAAAAAACATTCTTACCTTAATTCTCTCGAAAATGTTAAAAAGCACCTTGTTTGGAAAACGACAGAAAGATTCCTTTATAAAACTCTTATAAAAATTCAAACAAGGGTATAAATTACTTTAACCCATATTCTAGTAAATAGTAAAAATGTTTTGAAATACATTTTTAAGAAACATGGACATGGATGATAGAAATAACCCCAGCAAATACTTACAAATAAGCAATCTCAGATAAAAATGAGATTTGAAAAATTATCTCTTACCTTGTAATTTTCCTTGGTTAGGGGTAGGTTAACCTCCTGTATAATGGTGAAATAATTTTTATTAAATTATACAAGAATCATATACATTAATATGATATCATATATGATCTTTTAACATTGATTTTTTAATAATATCTTAGTATTATCGTTGTTTTGTGTGTTAACTTACTCATTTTCTTTTATATGTTTTGTTACGTAAGTCATGTTTGTCATGGATAGGTTGTATCTTAATCATATCTAGAATGATATCAAGTCCTTAGATACTATTATTAATCATCAAATGATAATTATACTTGAATGGATACGATGGAGAATGAATCTCATCGCGTTCATGGAGACGGTAGTCCGTACGTACGCACGAGCGACAAAATAATATATAATTGGATGGTATATCATATATACAGAATTATTATCATGTTATATTTATTATTTACATTAATTTTAAATCATTATTATACCCATACAAAATAATAATTTATTGAATAACAATTACACCACGACGTGGAGACGGCAAGCCGTACGTACGCACGTATGGTGACATGTTATTCAAAGGATGGATAGAATACTGAATATGGTTGTACCATATTTATAATAACATCATAGTATATATAAGATACTGGAGTTATTATTTTATGACGGTAATAACAAATAAATAATAAGTGGAAGAAGAAAGGAACTTGAAAAATGGTGGTGAAATCATTACCTCTTCTTTGGGTTCTTCCTTTTGATTTGATCAAAAGGGATCCTTAAGTTGGCTTTCTGACTAAAGGAAGGCCTCTAGGATTAAGTGAGGGAAGTTTATAGAGTATTTGGGTAGAGTTTTGCCGAACCAAAAGGCTTTGAAGGTGTGAGTTAATGAGAAGGGAGAGTTCCCTTTTATAAGAGGGGTGAGGGGCACCTTTGGAAAAGCTAGAAATATTATTTTATAATAAATTCATATTCGGTTTCAAATGGATCCAAAGTGGATTATTTAAATTTTAAAGTGGGGATAGGTCTAAAACCACTCAACCAATAGAATTTAGACAGGTTTGGGTCATTATACTAACCTTATCTTTAAGTATTAACTCTTAGTTAATTAGTTTCACTTTTACAATGTCTCTTTGTATTTTTATATTATATGGTCAATAAAAATACTATATACATCCAAGAGACCCCCAAGTGGTCCATTAATGATACACATATCATGATATAAGTCTCTTGGCCGAACCTTATATTTTTAGGAATTTAATATCAATTAATAATATAATATTTGTTTTAAAAACTCTTTTATGTCAATTTTTTCACTATTCAATAGTTGATTTTTGTATAATTCATAACAGAATGATTACTTAGAAAAAAGTTAATTAAATAATTAATAACACGTAATATTAACCTATAAAATTATTTTAATTCATAAAAAGTCTCAAATTATATTTATTTGGGTATCTACAATATCAATCATTTTAATTTTTCACTATTATGGTAATTACTACATCACCATTGTGTCATATATAAATTAAATTATTTAACGTATAAAAATTATAAATAAAATACCATTATGTATGAAATCTTTTTATATTTATAATTAATATTTAAAGTCTAAAATACAACATATATAACCCTATGTAAAAAAAAAATTTCTAAAAGATATATGCTTGTGTCATTTTTGTATTCATTTTAACTTAATTAAAAATAAAGTGTCCCTATCACTTACAAGTGGCACCATGGGGTCCCAAAATCGATCCAAAGATTCCCAGGGTCTAACATGTATCAATAAATAAGTTTAGTACACATTTTAGGGTAATTTTTTATTATTATAATATTATTTTTTTAACCCTTATTTACCGGATTTACCCTTTAACCATGGTAAATAAAATATTTACCGAAGTAATTATTCAAAATGTCTAAAAATAAAATATACCTATTTACACAATTTGAACATCCTGATTCCAAATCTGGAATCCATTTTTCCAAATTCAAAGCATAGAAGTGGCAGAAATTAATTTAAAATTAATTCCCGCTGTCAAAACAAAAAGCTTGTTTTTAAGATATAATAACTATCAAAATATTGATACTTCTTTATGTTCGGTTTAATTGTGAAATTATGTCCAATGACCAACATTGTATTAAATGGTAAAAATATATTCCAAATATACTTTAAAACCACTCAAATTCATAATTTATCACTATTAATTATTCTGATTAAAAAAGTTGTTTTTAATTAAAATTTAGTAATTTTCACTATTCATCAAAATATTAAAGTTATCCAAAAAGTACCAAAATTTCACCTTAGGATAAATTCGATACTCCAAATACAAAAATGAAGTCCATTTTGAGAGATAAAATTTATAAAATTTCAAAAAGTAGGTATTACTATTCATAACGACTAGTTTGATCGGTTGTGGTGTGTGTTAGAACTCGATGTTGCGTACAACACACGCTATTTCATTATTCAAAGAGAAACATACCATAGAATCTTTGGGTGTTACATTTTGGTTCTACTCATTCCTTTATTTCCTAAAAGTTTGCAAATAATTTAGAATTAACCCTTGATTTTCTAAAAGTATAGTTATAATTCAAGACTCCTAGTGGAATTATCCAATCATCATCAGTATTTATAAACTCTAGTATTTACTTTAGTGAGCACAATATTATCACAAATATAGTCATTCCCATGGTGGAATCCGACATTGTACTAGGGATGGACTGTCTCTCAAAGTATAATACTAAGATCAAATGTAGAAGCAAGGAAATCTCAGTAGTCTTAAATGGGAAACCAATAGTTATCTTCCAAGGAGAGAGATCTCAACCTGATCTTTGTCTAGAAGAACCTCATATATCCATATTTATGGATTTGATCGGTGAAGAAGAAAAATGAAATGAGATTTTAAGGATTGAAAAATTTCACATCATCTAGGAATATGTTGACGTATTTCTTGAGGAGTTACCTGGGCCTCCTCCAGAAAGAGAGGTAGATTTCTCCATTGAACTCATACCTAGATCTCATCCGATATCAAAGACCCCATATAGAATGTCAAATGTGGAGATGGAGGAATTAAATTAGCAACTCCATGATCTTTTGGATAAGGGGTTCATCCGTCCGACTGTGTCTCCTTGGGGAGCATATGTTCACTTTGTGAAAAAGAAGGATAGATCGATGCAACTATGCATTGATTATAGAGAACTGAATGGGATCACAATGAAGAACAAATACCCTTTTCCAAGAATTTATGACTTATTTGACCAACTTCATGGGGGTCAATTCTTCTCTAAGATTGATCTTCAATATATTTATCATCAATTGAGGGTGGAGAAAGAATATATTCCAAAAACTTCCTTCTGATCAAGATATGGGAATTATGAGTTTGTCATTATTCCCTTTAGACTGACTAATACACCTGCTATTTTTATGGATTTAATGAACTGAGTCTTTAAGGACTACCTTGATAACTTTTTGGTAGTTTTTTTTATGATATTCTAATATATTTCAAAAGTCGTGAGGATCATGATGATCATCTAAGGGTTATTTTTTAAACTCTATATAAGGAGAGGATTTTTGGAAAGTTTAGAAAATGTGAATTCTGGTTACAATAAGGGGCTTTATTAGGGAACATTGTAACCAAGGAAGGAATCATAGTTGACCATGAAAAGACAAAGGTTATAGAGTAGTGGCCTCATCCTACAACAATAACAAATATTCGTAGTTTCCTTGGGTTAGGGGGATATTATAGGAGGTTTGTGAAAAAAAATTCATGAATTTATAATCCATTAACCAAGTTAACTTGAAAAGGGGTGAAGTTCATCTGAAAAAAGGAATGTGAGGAAAGTTTCCAAGAGATGAAGAAGAGATTGGTTATTGCACCCATGTTAACTCTTCCCTTAAGTGGATAATAATTCGTTATTTTTAGCGATGTATCTCTGAAAGGGATTGGGTTTTTCCTCATAAAAAATGAAAAATTCATTACTTATGAATCTCATCAGTTGAAGACTTATGAGTAGAACTATCTTATGCATGATCTGGAGCTGGCTGTGGACTTTTTTTCTCTAAAGATGTGGAGGCACTATCTTTATGGGGAGAAATATGATATATACACAGACCATCATAGTTTGAAGTATATTTTCACACAAAAGGAATTGAACATGAGACAAAGCGGGTGGTTGGGACTTCTTAAAGACTACGATTTTTTAATTAATTATCATCCCAGAAGAGAAAACAAAGTTGTTGATGCATTAAGTAGGAAAGACCCAGTTGTTCTTTCCATGATAAGGATTCGAATAGATAATTTGATAAATGACCTATTAAAGATGGATGTGGTAATTATAAGGGAAGTGACATCATCAACCCTAACCAAAATGATTTCTCAACCGTCATTATAAGAGAAGATCAAGAATGATCAGAAAGAAGATCATTTGTTATAGAAAAATTTTGAGGCAGTGAAGGATGGGAAGTCTCCTAAGTTCAATATTGATCAAGAAGGTGTACTAAAATTCCATACAAGACTATGTGTTCCATCAATTTAGGAAATAAAGAAGGATATGATGGATGAAGCTCATAGATCTACTTTCTCTATACATCTTGGAATCACAAAACTATATAGGGACCTTCATGGTCATTATTGGTGGGATATTACTAACTACACTTCAAGGTGCCTTATATGTCAGCAAGTGAAGGTGGATTGACAACTTCCTAAAGGGGTATTGTAACCACTACCCATACCATCATGTAAATGTGACAATATCACTATGGACTTCCTCACTGGTCTCCCGAGAACTTCCAAAGGAAACAATTAAATGTGGGTTATTGTGGACCGTCTCACCAAGACTGCCCATTTTATCTCTATTTGGGAAGATTTCTCTCTTGATCAACTTTCCAGGATTTATGTGAAGGAAGTGGTAAGGATGCATGGAGTTCCACTTTCAATCGTATCTGATCATGATCCAAGGTTCATATCAAAATTTTGGAGAAGTATTTAACATGCTCTGAACACTGAATTGAATTTAAGTATGGCCTATCACCCCCAAAATAATGGAGAATATGAAAGGAATTTTCAAACACTTGAGGACATGTTGAGAACATACTCAATGGAATTTAAAGGTGGATGGGATCAACATCTCCCTTTACTTGAGTTCTCTTATAACAACAGCTTCCACGCGAGTATTCAAATGGCACCCTATGAAGCTCTATAGGGGAAGTGATGTAGAACTCCTACTTGTTGGGATGAAGCTGGTTAGAGAAAGCATCTAGGTCTTGACCTTTTCCAAGAGATGGAATAAAAATTCCATTCCATCCAGTAACACATTAAGGATGCTTAGAGTCAGCAAAAGAGCTATGTCTACAACCATCAAAGGGACTTGGATTTTGATGTTTGTGAAAAATTATTTCTTAGAATTTAACCTTGTAAGAGAGACATGAGGTTTGGGAAGAAAGGGAATCTCATCCCTAGGTACATTGGCCCCTATGAAATCCTCGATCGCATAGGAGCAGTGGCCTATCAGTATGCACTTCCTCCAAATATAGCACAAGTTCATGATTTCTCCCATGTATCCCTATTAAAGAAGTACATACCTGACCATTCACAAGTACTAAACCCAGAGGTGGAACAACTTGAACATGACCTCTCTTATGAGGAGCTGGCGATGGAGATCTTGGATCATAGAGACAAGGTTCTATGCAAAATGACTACCCGCCTTGTTAAGTTTTTGAAGAGAATCCAAAAATATAAAGAAGCCATGTGGGAACCAGAGGAGTCTATAAGGCATAAGTACCCACACCTTTTCTCTTCTAAGGGTACGAGTTAAAATTTATGGGATGAAATTTCTTAAGGGGGGGAAGAATCTAATAACCCAAACTTTTGAATAATATTTGTTTCCTTTTTTTGTTTGTTATTTTGTACTCAACAAAACTATATCCTCTAATTAATAAAGTGAGTATAATTAAAATGATATAGATGGGTTTTTACCATTATATGACCATTGGAAACTATAATCTTAATGTTATGATTATTGTTTATAAATACATATGATCATGGTTAAGTAATATAGAAAGAGGAGTTGATGGCCACATTCAGTAGACTTGGGTCGTACGAAGCCCATCGGTCAGAGCTTGGGAAGGAGGTAACATCTTTGGGCTTTACTCTAGACCAATCCCAAGTTGAGCTTCAATATGTGAAGCTTGAACGGAATTGCCTATTGTAGAAGTTCAAGACAATATAAATCACCACTCATACAATGTTTTCTGAGCTGCCACAAGATTCTATTGTCATAGCACGCCTTACACTTAGGTCTTATGCAGGTGTTATAAGGGGCTATGTAACAAGGCCTTAGTTACTTTGTGTAATACTTTTGTATAAATAAAATTATTATTTACTCTTATGATAAAAGTTTTGTATTTCAAATGTCCAGATAAATATAGGATGAATTTATATAAGTTCCATATTATTGGTGCAATTTTAGAAAAATGTGTATTTTAAAATATTTTTGTATACTTTAAATAATTAATAATGTGAAATTATTTTCAAAAAATTTTCTTCTACAGTTCTCAACAGTATAAAATTTAGAGTATAATAAGATCAACTTAATTTTTAGTAAATAGTAATGTATGAATAGTAATATTACCCTTATGAATAGTAATGTGACCAATGGAATAGTAACCCCACTTAAGAAAGTATAAATATAATTCAGGCATCTTGAATTATAATGTGATATAATATCATAAGTAAATAACTGTTTCGGAAATTATTAGTTAAGTATTAGTATTTTTTTGGGTAAATAGTGCTTTTACTTAAAAATTAAATATCTTAGAATTAGAAAAATATTTTCATAAAATGGAGTTAATTTTTGAATTCAAAGCATCTATATTATGTTAGGGTGAATTTATGAGATTTTTATAAAATGTTTTGTTATTCAGTGAATAGTAAAAATAATGTTTTTAGATTCAGTGTGATTAATGACATCATAAATTATGTAATCATGATGTAATAATTCTGGTCGACATGTGAATAGTAAGATATATTATGAGGTGTCCCAAGTGGCCCCTATCCAACATAAATATTTAATTTACAAATT
This sequence comes from Viscum album, assembly GCA_963277665.1. NCBI lineage: Eukaryota > Viridiplantae > Streptophyta > Magnoliopsida > Santalales > Viscaceae > Viscum > Viscum album. The sequence continues at coordinate 462,446,504 of OY728122.1, read as the reverse complement.
CACAGTCACAATACACAGTCACAATACACTAAAAAGTATCAATCACATAAGGTACCAAAAATATCACCCTATCCATGAGTATAAATTCTTGAGAAGTCTACATCTAATGTAAGTTTCTAGATTAATTTTTTTGTTAAAAAATGAAATATTTCCAAAAAATAAAGTCATATTTTTTACATGTAAACACTTTAAAAGGTTCAATCATGACTAAAAGACTAAAAAAGTAACTTTTTATTCCAAAATGATGAGAAGATGAAAAATACACAACCACCTCAAGGGTGTTTGAAGCGATGAAAACCATGTGTATCACCTTTGAAATATAAGTTATAATCCTGCAGTATAGATGAAATGTAATGATAAATAATGATTATATTACTATCAATACAATTAGTGTCCAAATTAACCACAAAATAAATCCCTTCCATCCAAATATACATCTCCTCAATGTCCTGGTCCAAAATCAACCTTCTTTTTCAGGTAAAGTAAATAAAATCCCATGAAATTCTTTTTTTTAGAATATCATATATACTAGAATCTTAGAATCATATTCCACATGGAAATGATAATTTCATATTGGTTACACTAGTTTTTTCCAATACACAATGCTCAAGTTCAATCATAACTCATCGTAGATCTCTAATGAAATATCATCTCATAATTAAAGACCTTATAAATATTAGTCAATTGAAATTATTGAATAGCATGAAAAATATGTATCTATAAGACCGAAGTAGTCTAGAAAAAGTTGTAAATCACAAATATTTTAATAAGTTCATAGTTGATAGTTTTCTATATATATCTTAAACACCATCCTATTATTAAATTTTATATAACTAAAGTCATGAAAAATCATTTTAAACTACAAAAAATACAATATGGATAATGTATCATAGTTTTAAAAAATTTATTCCATTGTCATTATTTAGAAAATTTAATCATTAAATAGGAAAATTCATACTCCTGTCGATATATAAAGAACAAAACAAGAATTGATAATTATTTTTAGTTCTTTCAATATAAAAATTCATCATACATTATATATACATTTTATTACAAAGGAATGAAATTATCTGATCCATATTAAATTCATCCTTCTATATTAATTAAAAAAAATTCATAAGATAACTCACATGGAAATAAATGTTTGTATTAAATTAGGGGAATTTATATTTAAGGTTTTATACTCAATATTTTGAATTTCATGCCTCGCCATAGGTTTGGAAAATTTATTATTTCTCAATATTTTGAGACAATGAAAATGTAATCAATTATGATTTCATGTAAATGTTTGTTCTGTGCATTTCAATTGGTGGGTAGGAATTTAAAAATAAAAGGCCCGGAAGAGGTTGTTATACTCTTTAAGACATAAAAGATAATTAAATTCAAATTGATCAATGTCATCAACCTCACTCCATTCCATTTTCATTAATACCATATACTCCTCATATTTTTGTAATTGGGCCTTAATTTATAAATATCAAGCATAATAAATTCCTTCAACATTATTCTTATCTCCCTATTTTTTTATTTTTTTATTTTATATATCCCTCTTATTGACTTGGGTTATGGGTCATATAATTAAGTGTAATGAATTATTCAAACTCATCCCATTTGTTTCATTAATTTGTTTATATATAAATTTCAGATTTTTTTAGAATGAATGGGATGATATAAATGAAGTATGATGGAATATAATTACTTATCCCTAGTTATCACATTAAAATTTTTCAATAATATAATTGGTGCGACCCATAATCCCCATACATAAATTATTCCAAATAAAGAAACACATTAAATGACCTCCCCTATATATAGTCATGAAATAATCATGAAATGTATTTAATTGTGATGGTAGGTAAGTGTAAAATAGGATTACATTAAAGAATGAACTTATAAGTCAATTTATAAAATTATAAGGGATAAATAATGATAGATATAAAAGGTTGTTAAAAGGATATTTGTGGGTTATCCGGTTGAATGCAGCAATCAGGTTGAAATAATCTTATGAAATCTAATGAGTTGAAAGAGAATTAATACATGATCTAGATCCCATACACCACCAAGACTAAAGGCCTCAATTTTTTTAATTTTCCCCATTTTAACTTGGATGTGGGTTAACCATTACATGGATCATTATCTAAAGTCCACTTAGGCTTAATACATGACCTATAGGTCCCAAAAACCTTGATACCATAATGAAATATCCTCCTTAGCATATTACACATCAAACCAATCGTCCAAAATCGCAAGGATTCATAGATAGAATTTCACCATGTAGAAAATAGTTCTTAGTACAGATGGAAGATGTCATACCCTATCCTTCTTCTAATATAGTTGCCCTTAAAATCTATGTACAATGTCTCAAAATTCCCACATCTAGATCCACACTACTAGGCCAGAATATATTTTTTTCCCCAAATTCCATCGATAGTGCTTCTCTATTGTCTGACCACTATACAAGGAAACTCATAGATGATCCTCCTTGCATGTCCTTGATAGCTTCCATGCACCTTTCACTAATTCCTTACATCATGCACTACTCAAATTTGATGCTGACACATCACCTGCTAAGGACCGCCATGCACTAGCCACCAAAACCAACCCCATCGTGCCTCCGTTGGGACCGAAATTCCTGATTGAAGTCGATCTTCCATGATGAGCACCCCTTCTATCCTCACCAATGCTAGGATATATACATTTTTGAATTGTTGATGTCAAACTTTTTCATACCCTACTGGACCACCATCTACTCTAGAGAATGGACCATCTGAAAACCCAAAATAATGGGGGCCCTCTGAATTGATCATGGTACTAATGTTGTGTTATGAAGTTCTATTAGACCCCAAATACGATCTATATCCCATTAAAATGCATTTATACTCTCAAAAAAGTTGTGGTATTGGAATAAATATTTCAAAAATATTTTGAATAACTCTAAATATAGTAAATTTAATTTGGGACAGTGGCTAGTGTTTTTGAACATCAATTTCCAATTATATGGTATATAGATTATGAAAAATAATATCAAATAAAAATAAACGAACATCAACAATCATTTATACTTTTGATTTTTAATAACATTATCATGCTCCTCACTAATTAATTAGTGTTCAAAAAATGAGTTGAGATGTCAATTCTGCTCAAAAAAAGTTATAAAAAAGTGGGAAAATACTTAAAACTTCTTTGAACCAAATGAAAACAAAGAAGAGTTATTTTCAAAAAATAAATACACTTGAAAACAAACTAAAAAAATAATAAAAAAGTAATCGACATTTAGATTCTTACCCATAAAAAAATTAACTATAACCTCAATGAAATTCAGCAAACTTCAATCAAATTCTAATAAAATAAATTTCAAGAATTGAAATTGGGTTTAATGGATACAATCAGTCACGATATTGTTATTCCTAGTTTGTGTAAAATCATAGATAAGGTGTGATTCCCTTGCTAATAGGTACCAATAGACTTCAATATATGTAAGAAAATATTTCCCCTTTATGTCACCTACAAAAAATTAAAAATATTATTATTATTATACTAAAATTAAAGAAAGTAAAAAATACCAAAATTTTTATTTCAAGGAATATAAGTTAATTTATTTGATTTAAAACAAATTTTTAATTATTTTTATCCTTTTAAACTAATAAAATACATATAAATTATATTAAAATTACATTAAATAAAAAAATAAAAAATGAGCGAATAGGTGAAAATTCAGAGGCTGCCACCAAAGAAGGTTATGTATTTTTTTCTTTATAACATAAAAGTTTTTATTTTTTCCTCAATATGTTGGTGGGTTAGTATTTTTTTGGTCTAAACCAACACATTATTATAATCCTCTTATCTCCACACATTTATTTTTCTTTATATCCCTAAACAACCCCTTTTTAAGGTCCTAATTTGTAATATTGTGTGGTGGATCCACATTATTTTCATGCTCCTATTATTTTTTTTTGAATTAATGATAAAAATAGGTATTATGGGTTGTATAGGTATTGTTTCGTCTCAAATTATAATAAACAAACATATTTTCCACTTCTTCCACATCTTGAAAAATGTGTAGTAGTGTCGGCTAATACTCTCATATTTTATCTTCCATTTAAAGTATCATTGTCCATTGACACCAATTCCCATGTGTTCATTTGAAATTCATTTTAACTAAATAATTATAGGTGCCCTGGGACATAAAAAAATTCCATATTAGTAAAGATGTATACCCAGATGAATCATGGAACTTTAATAATTATAAATAAGAATATTGGAAATGTAACTAGAAAAAATCACCATGAAAGGATCCCAACTGAACCAAATTATCATAGTATCATCCCTAGTACCTTTAACATCATCTAAAACCTCACATACCATCCCACTATCACTAGTATGAATCCTCTTCCATGATAAGGGAAAAACTTCCCATCCCTTACAAAACAATCAATCCCTATTAGGTTCCTTTAAATTCATAGTAAGGGCTATATCATTCTAAGTTGTATACATTATTGAAAAAAAATTCTTAGCACAAATATGTTAGGGGTGAATAAATAATACATCAAAAAAGTATACATGACTATATAAAAAATTCCTGAACTCATATTGACAATTAGTTATAAATTCTAATAATAATTATTATCCTTTACTAACTAGATTAATCAATTCATTATCCATATATTTTAGAAAACATAAATATCATGTAATCAGCAGCTAAAAACAACTATAATCATTCGATACATATTATCAAATAATTGATTTATTGATCTAAAAATTTCAAGGAATAATATAATGATTAATGAATATCATATTCATTATCATACATATCTTACTAAATTTATGTTTGTTAATTTATTTTATCTTTTAAAATATGAAATTTAAATAAAGATAATCCTGAAATTAATCATTCCCACTATCTATAAAATCACATGATGTAACTAATATAACTAAAGGTTCAATTATAATAAACCCACAATATAATGTCTAGGACTGGCTTACCCTTGAACCGGTAGCCGGACCGGTCACCACATGACCTCATGCATGTCTCCCCTTATGCCTGAGGCTTCTAACTAGCAGTGAGGGTCTATGGATAGTTATTGGGGAAATTATACCCTCATATTCATAGTACATAGTGAAAATAGACAATAAATATAGACAACAGCAGAATAAGATATAAAGCAATTATAAACTAAATAAAGAAAGTGGCCAACACCATTTTATATAATGCATGCATGTTAAGGTGATACATATTTTAAAGTAGTAAAAAAATGCATGCATTACATCTCATTATAGAAATGATAAAAATTCTTAAATCCCCAATAGCAATCTCCATGACTATCTAAAGCTCCCACTCATTTGTTTGCTCCTAAATTCCAAGTACAAGCAACTAGAAACAATAATGATCGAAGTTCCTAAAAACAAGTAGAGTCTACTCAGGTACCCCAATGCAATGGAGGTCCAAGTATGGTGTGATATATGAATCTTAGTAAGCCAAGACCACCGGTGTCTGGCTCAATCTAGGAAATTTAATATAATTAAAAAGTGAGTAGGTATAATGATGTAATAACAGAATTGAATAAATACACTACAACACATCTAGGTTCTTAAGGGACTCCTGACAGAGATACCTACTTTGTCTTATAGTTGTAAATAAGTGTCTGAACTAGAACTATATATATATATAATGCATAAATAAACTATTTAACACAATATTTGTTATTCTTTATTTAACTGCAAAATCCATGGGTTCCCCTAGACACTCATATCTTAATACCTGGCTCAGTTATGCTGGAGTCTGAACCATTTCTCATATTCAATTTACAAATCATTACTTCACATTGGCTTTCATTTACCATTTCATTCAATTCATGTATGACTAATTGGACCCACAGTCCAATGTCAAATAATTGGGGTAAAACGTCATGTCTATCACCCTCGTGAGTATTTGGAGCATCATTCCTTGTCTCACGACCTATAGGTATTTAGAGAATTGGTCTCTAACCCATAAAAGGAAATTTTCATCCATGTTGGGTGTAGAATTCCATTTATATCACCCTGTGAGTATTTGGAGTATCAGTCCCTATCTCACTACCCATTTATCAAACATACATATATATTTGTCATGGGTATATAAAGTCATGTCTATCACCCCAAGATCTCGTCCATTAATGAATTCACATATTAATTAATCAAGTCTGTTAATTAATTCACTAACTAGTTAACAACATTGCATTCACTAATAACTCAACAACTAGTTAAACACGACAATTCCATTAGTTAACTCAACAATTAACTAATAATTTCTATAACATTAATTAATTTAATCATTAATTAATCTCATAAATTTCTCTTGTTAATTTAAAAATTAACTAATCAAAATGAAACCATCTCAATACCAGGTAATTAATTCTAAAATTAATTATTACATGTAAACCATATCAATATTACATAATTAATTCTACAATTAATTATTACACATCAACCATCTCAAAATTACATAATTAATTCACAAACTAATTATCTCAAGGCAACCATCCCAATCACATAATGAATTCACAAATTAATTATCTATAAATAAACTGTTTCAATATCACATAATTAATTCACAAATTAATTATCTCGAGGAAATTTTTTCAATATGACATAATTAAATTAGAAAATAATTATCTCAACTTAGCCCAAATCAATATCTCATAATTAACCCCCCCGATTAATTATCCATATTATAATCTCATAACACATAAATAATTCATAATTAATTATCTCAATATAACTAATTCATAATTAATTATTTCAACTTAACCAAATTAATATCTCATAATTAATTCCTTGATTAATTACCATCTCAAAGCACATAATTAATTCATAATTAATTATTTTAACTTAACCAAATTAATATCTCGTAATTAATTATTTGATTAATTATAATCTCAAATCACATAATTAATTCATAAATAATTATCTCAACTTAACCAAATTAATTACTCATTCCCCCAATAAACAATTTAATCCAACATTTCAGTCAACCATATCAAAATAAATAAATCAAAAAAACTACATTTTATTAATTAGGAAAATATCAGAACCCTACATCAACAAATTTGGTTGAGACAAAGCTTACTAACTCAAACCATGACCCGCTCACGCTTACTCACTTCCACATTAATGCATGTGCATACTTAAGATTTATCACAACACCTAACAACAACATCTAACACTCACAATTAGTACAGTAGGGACCAACACACACCAAAATAATCAACTGCAACACAATTACACCATAAGCACCTAATTCAAAGGGTGAGAACCCATTTATCAAGTATATATCCTTACTCGAATATGATGGCGGTAAACCAAATCATGATAAGTCACTTAGCCTTCTGTGGCGGTCATCAGAATACAGACCAACAGGTCCTGTGACATAATCCACCCCCACCTAGAATTGGAAGAAATGAAGAAACTGAATCAATCTCAGATCTTAGGGTTTCGGCCTTATGGAGATGAGGTGAATGAGAGATGATACAGCTGATGGTAAGAACAAAACATGAGTATAAGGACTTACCTTGATGATATGGACAATTTCTGTGAAGAGACTAGGAGGAAACAATGCGCTAAGAGGGATCCAGGAGAAATGGGTGGTGTGCCACCCATGGGAGAGCTGAGAGGGGGAGGGGTCGCACCTAACTTGTGTTGTGCACCTCTTTATCTTGTTTTCGATATAAATAAATTAAATTCCTTGTTTTTTATAAGAATTTGTATAATATTAATAATAATAATAATAATAACAAACATCTTATTATTATTACCCATTAATATCACAAATCTTTGATAAACCCCAACTCCCCAATTACACATCAGTTATTTAAATTCTTCTCCAATGAATTTAACTAAATAAATTCTCCAACTCAACATTATTTAATTAAATAAAACCCCCTTTATTCATCAAATAATTAAATTCAACTTAACCTTTAATTTAATTAGATAAAACCTCAACACCACAGTTAACACATCATTTAATTAAATTCATTTACCACTGAATCTAATTAAATAAATTTTCCAAATTATTATGATTTATTTAAATTATCTCAACATAACTTAATTAAAAAAAACTGACACCACATTAATCATCATTTAATTAAATTTGTTCCAATTGAATGTAATTAAATAATTTCTCCAATTCATGTTATTTAATTAAATTCTCTGAACACAGTTTAATTAAATTAAAAACTCCAAATCATCAATAGTATTTAATTAAATTATCTCAACCTTATTTTAATTAAATAATAACCCCCATTTCACAATGATTAAATAAATTCTCTTTATCCTTGAATTTCATTAAATAAAACCTCAATTTTGCATTAATTAATTAAATTCCTCTACACCATGAATTTAATTAAATGAAATCCCAAAACCTCATTTACACATCATTTAAATATTAACATTTAATATTACCCTTCTTTGATAACCCCCAACTCCTCATATACAAGTCATTTAATTAAATTCATCTCATCTTGATTTAATTAAATAAAGACTCTATCTCATCATGAGAAAAAATGAATTTAATTTGTTTCATCTCAATTTAATTAAATAAATTCTCCATATTAATTTCATTTAATTAAATTCTCTCAACATTAATTTAATTAAATGAAACCCCCAACAACTCATTTAATTAAATTCCTTCCAACCATGAATTTAATTTAATTAAATTAACTCAAAACTCTAAACAGGGTAAGTTGCACAGTTTAACTCGCACGGTCTGACAGACTGTGCGCAAAGAATGTACCCACTACTAGATACCTAGAGTACCATTTATGGATGACCCACACAGTTTGACTAACCATGCGTATCTCATGATAATGCATCTACCTTGCCTTTTTAAAATAATTTTTCTGGGTCTGGTGCACCCGAAACCCATCGAGCTTCCCAGGAAACTCCTAGATCCTTTACTCAAGCTAAATATATTCACTTAAAATGAACCCAACTCATTAAACTTTATCCCAAATCATGGTTTTAAAATAGACTTGAGAATTAAATGAAAATTTTAAAAAAAAAATATTTTAACCCAGTTCAAAAACATGGGACTTTACACATGATGCACTTTAAATACTTCCAATTATTTAATATATGCTAATGATATTATTCAAGTTAACCTTAAAAATTTAACCACTGAAGTTAAATCATGATAATTACAGACTTACAAATTAATAAGGTAAATATCTCAAATCTCCTAGCTAGACAAGGTTCTTCAAGGAAAACAATACATTGATAGAGGAAATAATAATCCAACATCATTATACTCAATTGAAACAACCCTATAGCCTAACCATAACAAGCCATCATCAACCATTGTAACAACCTCAACTCCAGTAACCTAGAGTCAATGTCTACTTTATTATACTATAATAATATACAAGTAATATCATATTGAAGGATAAAATAGTTTAATATTATTGGAAATGTAGATAAATACTTGAAATTCATATTACAATTGAAAAATAAAATACAAAAAGTGTTTTCTTTGTAAAACCCATTTTCCCTTATATTGTATCACTACATATAAATCACAAAACACTTCTAGGTATCCTATAGAAAATAAAAAATAAGAAAGGGGTAACCTTATATTCTCAGTAAGGGTACATGTACAAATAACCTATCATAAATAAATAATAATAATCAATATGTAAAGGTAAATAACTAAAACACAATCCCTTTAATCAATAAATAGAGAATAATATAGATGAAATAAATGATGATCAAATAATAGAGATAAATAATCACATGAGATTAAAACTTAACCAAAGATATTATAAATAATCGAATAATCACATGGAATATCAATTATATAATTAATAATGATGGAATATATAATTTCATAAATCTTAAACATACTATCAAGGGCACATGCTAAGAATTATCACTATCAAGGCCTCATGCCAAGACATATTAAGAATTCCAATATTGATATTTCATTGTATAGAAGTGGATATGGATATAGGTTATTACATAAAAGTAATAACATATCATTATATATTAGAAACTTCTGTTTTTATTTATGAATAGTTGTAAAATATTAGAAGTTATAATAAGACGTAAAATGAAAATTCATAGTTAGAAAAATTACCTCTTCTTTGAGAAACCTCTTTAGGGTTTACCAAAAACCATCAAAGATTATATTTGTTATCTAAAAAAGTCATATAGGATATAGGGAGGGATTTAAGGAATATATTTGTACAAGTATTGGCTGAACCAAAGGTCCTTGCATGTTTGAATAGGGGAGGAGAGTTGGTGGTCTTTTATAAGTGTGGAAGAGGACACACTTGGTATTTTTGAAAAGAATCAATTACCCTCACATCTTTATCTTGTCACAAGCCTCCAAAATGAGTCATTCTAGAACCGTATCCTTTTTAAGGTTATATATGGAAATAAAATGGGTTTTAGACATGTTTATAGGTCATTTTAACCATTATATTTTCAATTTAACTCCATATAAACCAATTTTTACCTTTTTCATGGTAATTAATTTTTATTATTTTTATTATTCATAATGGTAAAAAATTAATTTAAAATTATTAGATAATATAAATTATTATTATTTAAAATATGGATTAAATTTTTAAAAATTCAATTCACAAAAGTGGATGAATCAATTTTGAAATTATATAGAAGAAGTGATGAAAAAAATAGTTTCTAAAGAGAAAAATAGCATAAGTGTAGAATTTTTTAATATTAAAAATAAAGATGAAATTGTTCAAAATTAAAAAATAATAATTAAACATTAATACAATTCAATTATTTTTACTTAAAACCAAATTTATTGTGTAATTTTTATTTAAAAATAATTTAAAAAAAGTCAGTTTTCAATTTAAATTCTGCATTTTTACTATTCATCAAAAAATTAATCCTTTTGGAAACTTCTCAAAATTTAACCCAAATTTAATTTTCACATATATATTTTAAAAATGTATTTTATTTTATAAAATACATTTTATAAAATTAATGATAATTAATTTTAAATTACGTGCACAAAGAGTGGTTAATCTGCCATTTAGTAAAATGTGTTTTTTTAGAAAACATTTATTTCTCCTTCAAATTGTGATAAATTTATATATAATCAATAGTTTACCATTGAATTTAATTTATATGCCTATAAATAATATAATTTAAATAATTTTTCTAATCACATTTATACCTGCCTATTTAATAGTTATGTTATAGTGGTCATGTTTAAAGAATAATATTTTAATAGAGTGTTGTGTTTCAATTAAAACTAGTGTTGTGTGCACTTCAAGATATTGAAGGGATTTAATTTCATTAAAAATAAATATATCCTAAATTATTAGTGCGTTATATTTTCATCCATTTTTGGTGTTGTGTTTCAAACACTCTATCAAACATGAATTCCCTATTTTAAAATCTCAGGGTGTTACACTCTTCTACCTTAAATAGATTATATCCTCACAATTTAATTTTGATCTCAATAATCAAGGAGTTTACATTTAAAATTTTACTTATTGAAATCCTATATCATTAGAAGGATTAATAAATTATCATATTGATAAAATATAATGGGAAGTATGAATTTCATCTGCAATAATCATATAACTATTTTTCTATGTAAGAAAACATAGGTGGGAAGTCAAGATATAGACATGGAATATATCCATAATTCACAAATAATGGTAGAGGGTGATAGAGGTAATTGATCACAAGATGGTGTATGATCAAGAGAAATTGAAAAACCAGAAAATCATCAATATATGAAGAGTTAGGAGACCATTTGATTCATCTGAATTAAAGGTATAAGGATAACATTTTTGTTTCATTATCCTTTTCATAGAGATGTGGAATTCCTTTACCATATAGGATATGAGCATATAAAAATGTACATAATTGAAATATTTTTAATTCATAAGCACAATTTCATCCTTTTTTTTCTTTGATAAATTCTGAATTAATTTTTTTCTCCAAGAAATGAATATCCAAAATGAATTTTTATGCCTAAAGTACATTTAACTGATCACTATAATGAAATTTCATACCTTTGATCTCTTGATATTTTCAAAAATAAAAATGGTTAGCAAATTTTGTCCAATGAGACCCAAATTTAAAATTAATTTATTCAATCTATATTTAACCTTAAGACTCTCCTAAAATTTGTGTCTCTAAATTTTATGACAAAACATTTTGAAGCATGGTCACTAACTAAACATTATAATCCCTAAAAAATATGAAGTCTCTATTAATGTAACATTCTAAATATGTGAAAACCATGATTGTCATAATACATTAATAAAAAAAGATTAGTTCTTCCAAAAATAAAATCAAACATTTTTAAGTATATTTAATTGATCCAAACATGTAGTAAACTCTATAAAATATAACATAACCCATAAAATCACTATCCAATTGCATGGTCACAAATAATATCCCATACAATTATATTTATCATTATTATTTCAACATAGAGAATATATTAAGGTTTATCTTCCCTTAATAATGTGTTTTTGAGAAAGATCATATTTCTAGTGAATCACTTTTCTGGGTACCATTCAATACATGATATTAAATCCACAAAGAAATACAACTTCAAGATAATAATTTTATATTCCATGATTCTTATAATGAAAATATCATCAATAAAATAATTTTACCACATATTTATTGGATCAAAATACACGATCGTATTAATTATTCAACTTTGGCTATATCACTAGCATAAGCTTAACCTTGATCAATTATATTCTTATAAGGAATACTCCATTGACTCTGGGGGAATTTATTGGAATAATTCCCCATATCCATAGAGACAAATAACTTTACCTTGAGTTATTATCCCTTACCGTTGCATTCATGAGAAATATGGAATTTTCCCCATAATTTAACCAAACTAATTTTCCTTTAATACAAGTACCAAGGTGCTTCTTTCCATAAGTTTCACATGTTGTAAAGTCCTTTATTCCCTTATTCACTTTATTTATTTTTTCTATTCCATCATATTCTTTACTTTCTTCCCTTAGAAGCCATATGAATTGGGAAATTCTTTCTCTATATTGATATCAGATGATACTATTTCCTCATGTGATGATAAATTTTGTGAGACTAGTTCCCTTAGAAGTATTGGATTAAACCCTTTAAATAAATTGTCAATATTTTCTATTTTAATTATGTGTATAGTTTATAGTATTACATGATAACCTTCTAAGGTTGTATTTATATATAGAATCATTTTCCTCTTCTTTTTTTCTTAGACTCAAAAATTGTATTTTTGAATCTTCCCATTACTCATGAGGAAAATATTTTTCCAAGAAGTGTACCTTGAAATAATTATATTCACTATTCTCTATTTCTTCTTCATCCATAGTGTTTTGAATAAATGACCACCATTTATCTTTATCTCTTGAAATAGGATAAACTTCCATTAAAATTATCTCCCTTTAACAACTTCTTATAGAAAGAAATATCATCTCTAAGGAACTTATCCATTGCTTAGATAAAAATGTATTATTGGTCACATTTAATTATGGAGTTTGATAATGCATGAAGCAATAAAACATTAAAACACCATATGTTTCATCTATAGTTTTCTCCATATAGTAAATTTTATTATTCATATACTGAGTCAGATACTACTATATAGTTATAATTTGATCAGTTCCAGCTACAGCTCTATCTCCAACATCATTATCTTTCACATGAAAAAAATTTATACATGGAGTGTGTGCATTGATATGGTTCCCATTATTCTAGTTGTATCCATTTCTAAATAATGACATGCAATAGAGTAGATAATAACATTATAAAACATCTGGTATAAAACCAAAACTAGTGTTATAATTAATATGAATTGAAAATTCTACTCATAACTAATCTTATAATCATAAACATGGTTTCTTTGGGGATATAATTGTTTTCAAATCCATCATAATAGTTTTTTTATAAAATGTGAATTATCCTAAAAAAATATTCTAGGTTTGTGACTTGGTGCATAGTAAGGCTCGTTATCGTATACTATGTAACTCTCAAATCAAGAGTGATATGCCTTTTTCCGAGTTATTACCCTTAGGTACAGCTATTCCAAAACCATGTCCAATTATAGTATCTAGATAGGGATTTATTTCTAGTAAAACCCACATAATATCTATCTTAACAAAACCATAGGATGTTCTTATATGCACATCATCGATTTCTATCATAGGGTTATCTTCCCTAATTTATGCTTTTCTAAATATACTTCCCAAGGTTTCCACTAAAATTTCTCTGATACCAACTACAATGACCCCAAATATAGTTTCCTAGAGTTAGTTTCTAATTTAATACATTGGAATAATATACAAGGAATCACATCCTAAATGATCAAATAGGTTATTATTCTTGGTAAACTAGATACATACTTGAAATTCACATTAAAACATCAATCCTAAAATATGAAAAATATTTTCTTTGATAATTTCATTATTACTTCTACTGTATCCTTGAATATAAATTAAAAAACACATCCTGGTTTCCTGGGGTAAATAAAACATAAGAAAGGGTTCAACTCAGATACTAAGTAAGGGTAAGGATATAATGGAATCTATCACCAGTAAATAAGATTAATCAATATGGAAAGGTAAATAAATGAAACACATTAAATTTAATTAATAAACTGATCATAATATGGGTGAAATAACAATGAACAAATAATTATATATAAAAATTTCCTGTGCCTAAAACATAACCATGGATATTATAACTAATCGAATAATCACATGGAATATCAATGACCAAATTTCTAATGATGGAATGAATAATTAAAAATATCATAAACATAATTTAAATGAAACATTCAATGAATATTTACCATAAAGGCCTCATTATTAGAAATATTAAATAAATTGGTAATGTCTCAGTGAAATACCAAAGAAAAACTGCTTGATGAGACCAATTGGTGCATCGAGGGGCTATGTAATTTTGAGCCCCACCTATCACTTAATATGTCTAATTAATTATTCATATTAAGGGGGTGAAAATGATCAAAATAAACATTCATATTGAAAAATTAGTGTATGAAAAATTATTACATAGCCAAATCAATAAACATAATCCTAAACCCTACAGAGTAATATATTGAATGGTAATAAAATTGTACATCCCTAGTTAAACTAATCATAAACCGTATATAAAAATAATAATAATGGTGTCAATATAATATATCCCCATTCAATCATAAGTAAAATAAAGGTTTTATGTCTTTAATGAATACAAATACCATAAAAATGAAATTAAATACATTTGTGGGAGAATAACCTCTTCACATTGATTTTTTTAAACTAAATGTTCACAAAATATATTGAAAATAGATATTTAAAACTAATAAAATAATATTTTAAACATTTAGTGTTCATTATGGTAGAAAACTTTTTTTATTTATTACAAATTCAAAAATACTCCTTTCTCATTTTTTATAAAATCCAAATGTGCCTTATTTTGAAAAAGAAATGAAGATTAATTTAAAAAAAATTGTAAATAGTTATAATGGGTAAAACTGTCTTTAATGAATCATTTTTAAAAGTAAAAACATATTTTCAAAACATTTTTAGAATATAAGGATTTTGATGAAAAAGGATTCTTTAGTGAAGAGAGAAATAAAACCATCTTTTCTTAACAATATTTTCTCAATCATTTTAATTAAAAAATAGTGTAAATGGTACTATTACATTAAAAAGTTCATGAATAACAAGGTGAGAAAAAATTATTGATTTTAATATAGAAATATGAAATAATTACCCTAAGGGAGACTTAAACCAAAATAATCTAAAATATTGTTGAGATTGTAAAATAAACCCTTACCACATAGATAACTTTTGAATCATAATCCCTAGGAAAGAAACATCATGAAATGAAACATAAAATACCATTAATAGAAATATATTAATTATATAAAATATGAAAAGTATTCTTATATACACCACATAAAATAATTAGTGATTGTTTTTTATGTCTCATAGAAGTAAAAGTGAGATGAGAAACCCTTAACACTTGTATGACTTCCTTCATATGTGTATAAAATGATTGTATAATATATATAGGTTTATTAAACATCCACTATATAAAAATAATCAAATATATTATACCATATATTATTTACTTATAATCTATTATAACATGTTTATAACAAATTCTTTGTTAAAATCATTGTTTCAGGTGATAATCGATTTGTTTTTCATTTACATTATGTTTTGATAATTTTGGTCCTTTTAATTTGAAAATTTTTACATTAACTAAATAATAATAAAAATTATATAAATATAAAATATATTAATTATGTATTTTTTTAGATTAATCTATTGTAGACAGAAAATAGATTACACTATCCATGTAGATGGTAGGTCGTACGTGTGTATAAATGTTATTTCCATTTTTATAAATGAACTAAAAAAAGTAAAAAAATATAAATTAAACAATAAATACTAAATATTTGGTTTTATATATCATTTATATTATTTAAATTCATAATTAGTACTATCTATTTAAAATTAAAATTAAAAACATTTTACATCACTGGGTAGAGGCAGTAGTCCACACGTACACACGAGTAACATAATTTATTTTCAGTGGTCGGGAATATAATAACTTACATTTGATATTATATTTATATAAGTTTTTTAATATCATTAATATAACATATATTCATCAACATTTATCAATTATACCTTCTATGTAAAGAATAAGATAAAAAATTTGCATTGCTTCATGAAGCGGTGGTCCTCCTTACAAATAAGTTACAATATCGTATGCCTCACAAAATAGAAAGTAATATGTTATATGTGATATGATAATTAAATAATTGTAATAATATAATAAATATAATAAAAATATATTAAATTCATTATTACATCTATCCTTTAAAGGTGGTGATGGAAAACTAACTACATTGGTTTTCGAGGGGGTAGTTCATCAAACACACGATCGACAGTTTTGATTTCCATTTGATGCAATTGGAGATAAATACAGTTTATAACATTAAAATAATAATATCTAAGTATATAGGATTAACTTTTTAAATTATTTTTTCATAGTATGAAAATATTATAAGGATTTAGAATAAGAAGTAAAATGAAAACACATAGTTAAAAACATTACCACTTCTTTGAGTAACTACTTTAGGTTTGACCTAAATCCTTCCTTGATTATATTTATGATCTAAATAAAATCAAATAGTATGTGGTGATTTATTTAAGGAAAATATTTTGGAAGTTCTTGGATGAACCATAGGGATATAGGAGTGTGAATATGTGATAAGAGGGGTGTCCTTTTATAAGTGGGGGAGAGGACACACATGGTATTTTTGAAAATAATCAATTACACCCATATTTTTATCATTCCAAAATCTCTAAAATGGGTCATTATTGGACCATTAATATTATAGGTGCTAAATATGTCCATAAAACTTATTTTTAAAAAAATTAGGTCATTTTATCCCTTATATTTTTAGTTTAACGTTGTGATAATCACATTCTTACCTTAATCACGGTAATTAATATTTGTTATTTTAACTATTCGTACTGGTAAAAAATTAGTATGGAAAATATTAGATAATATAAATTATAATGATTAAAAATATTAACCCATTTTAAAAAAATTAATTCACATAAGTAGAAGAGTACTTTTCAAAACTACAACCACATACATGATGAAAATACATTTTCAAAAAAGGAAATTTTTTTAAATATAAAATGTTTTAATATCAAAATTCAATATGAAATTGATTACAATTACATTATTTTTTTAACTTTAATATAATTTAACTAATTTTACTATAAAACTAATTATATATAATTTAACATTATAAATAATTTAAACAAAAATGCAATTTTCAATTAAAATTATGTATTTTTTACTATTCAATGAAAAGAATAATTTTTTTGAAAATTATATAACAAATTAAAAAACTTAATTTTGACATTTAGATTTCAAAAATGATTTTTATTTTTCCAAATAAATTTTATAAAATTGATAAAAATTAATTTTAATTTTTTTGAAAATAATGACTAAGCTATCATTCTGAAAAAATATTGTTTTTTAAAAAAAATATTTCCTTCTCCTTAAAATGGTTCTTATTATGTTTATAATAAATAGATAATAATTTGATTTAAATTATACATTTATAATCGATATAATTTTCATAATTTAGTTAGTCCTATTCATACTTGTCAACATAATTGCTAGGTTATTATGTTCATGTTTAAAGAAAAATATTTTAATAGAGTGTTCTGTTTTGTTTAAACCTAGGGTTTCTTACATCTCAATCACTCAAAGAGATTTAATTTATTAAAATATAAATATATTTTCATGTATCATGGTGCTATATATTCTTCTAATCTTGGTGTTGTGTTTAATATATGCTATTAAATATGATGTTACTTTTTAAAAATCAATGGGTGTTTCAACCATTCCCTAATTCTAAAAAAATATCAGGAAACCTCACTGCCATAAACATTATGAATGAGAATACTAATAGTAAAATACCAAAGGTGTGAAAAGGAATACATTTAATAAAGGGAGATAAATATCCATGATCCAACATATTAATGTCTATAGTAGTATGGATGGAAGGTGTCAAAGGTTCCTAGGAGTCAGTGTGGGTTTAAATGAATTTTGTAAATGTTAAGCCAAAAATATTTTAGCCACAATTTTATAGAAAAAATAATACGTGGATTCAATATGATTTTGTAACATGAACCTTGGTTGTGTTGTATCTACTAAAATAAAAAACTAAAACTACAGGTCTTGAAAACAACATATCATCCCCTCTTCTTGACTTGAATTCTCCCATATAAAATTGGCTTGAAAAATAGCATAGAGTGTTGGTACCCATCAATTTTAGGAATCCCTCAACTATAAAAACCTTTAGAACCCCACCACTGAGTGGAATATTTCCCCTCACAATTTCCAATATACCATGGAACAAACCATGGCATAGAGAACCCATGCTCACAATTTCTATCATTTACTTACAAAATACCTAAACTCAACACTTCACCACCACATCCACTAACTCAAATGTTTCATCATTTAATATTTCAAATAGAAAAATTCTACAAGTTTCATTCCCATGAGATGGCTACCCCCACATCATGGTCACCTCCACACATCTCAACTAAAATTTGTAGATGAAAAAATCTAATAACCCACTCAATATTCAGTTTTCATATGCAGATAATATTTAAGATTATTAAAAACATGTGAATTTACTAAATCCTTTTGATTTCATGCCCATTGAAACAATATTTTTGCCTCAAAATGTGTTATATAAGAAAATTTTCAAGACATCATGCCCTCTTAAATGAGCATTTCAATCCTCAGTTTTGAGAAACCCCATAATGATTTCATTTCACTAAAAAAACAATAAAAATATCTCATATCATCAGATTTTCAGACCCCATAGATAATAAAATAAACTATACACCTATAAAAATCTCTAAACTCCCTATCATCACCTCAAAATAAAAAAACACAAAGGAAGGTATTTTGAAAAATTGGGATCATTCATTAGATACGCCTCAAATTATTTTCCTCCTTGAGAATAAAAATAATACCCCTGAAGGAAATTAAAGTGTTTAAAATATAATTCCCTTGATATACCACTTAAAAATATCACAATAATAAGTTCTCATTTAACTACATATGATGAAAAGGAACATAATCACTTTAGTGTAATCATACTGTAATTCAACAAAATTTATAGTTATCATTTAATCAAAATCAAACATCAAAGATAAAACTACTCAGTATTTTGAGGATACATTTTCAACTTATTTTCCCAAGTATATTCCCTAAGAAATTATGAAATCATAGGACACAAAATAAAGGTATAAAAAACTTATGAAACAACTTCTCCTAACCATCCTAAATTAAAAAAAAAATCAATTATTGAAATGTTCCATCATCTTCGTCTTATAACTCTCTCTAGTCAATGACATGGGAATATTTATGATGATACATATAAATTTGTGATACATGGAAAACATAATGAATCAGATCAATCTACATAGGTTTTTCAAATTGATACATCACTGCACCATCATTCTCCAACACTTATAAAGTCCTAATAAATATTAAAGAAATATTATTCGTATGATTGAAACGCCACTACCCATGATGAAGAGATACCATTACGGACACATGATATCCAATATTGAACTCTAATAGCCTCCAAATATTAGAATAAAAATACTAAAAACAATCTAGGTTTGCCTTCATCCACTAATATATCACTTGCACCATATCTGTATTCCTATAAACAAATTGTGGTTAGAGAATAGATGGATCTCCAACCTTAGTTCAACATAATATTTAATAGAATTTTTATACATATTTCACTCTAAATAGGGTCATACTAATGGTAGAGTGATAAATATTTTTATAATAAAACTCTAATGAGTGTTGGTATTTCACCATGATCCTCTAAAATCCAAAACATATTCACAAAAAAATGTCTTCAAAATTATGGATAGACATATTTAACTGACCTTTTTTCTGTGAATGAAAATCCTAGATAAGTATTGGTTGGAAGAAAAAATAACACATGAAACCTCTCTATAATCATGAGGTAAATGTGGATCTTGATTTGTGATGATCAACTTCAGAAGCCCATGAAACTCCACAACACCTTCTAGATACTACCAAGATAAAACATCCAATTCAATTGTCTCCTAAATCACTGAATTTTTTTTGAAATCCTCAAGAAGTACATAATCACCTATATGGACTCATATAAACATTTATCCTAACATAAAACAATGATTAAGTACATAAAATAGACTCCCACATACACTAGGGAACATTGAGTAGTTTAATCAACCCATAAGGAACATGATACTCAATAATTGACATCTAGTAGACTAAACATGGTGATAAAAACTCTACTAAAGATAACATCATCCTAGACCAACAAAACAAACTCTACAAGGAACAAAACATATTTTAAAAAGGATGATGGACTTCCAAATGTGAACTATGGAAGTTATACATATCTATATCATGAATTTCTAAAGTATTGAGGATCCTTACCTAAAAACAGCTGATGGTGATCTTCATCAATCCATTTATCAAGGTATTAACCACAAAAATCATTATCGATCCACACCTTAACCTCAATATCTTCCAACTGATATTCCTTCACCTATTTCTCCAAATAAAAATACATAATAATTTAAAATAGACAACCTAATAATATTAAATTCACCCATATCATGATGAATCATTTCAATCTCCTCTATCACTCTATAAATATATCTTGACTCACGAATAGCATCACCACATGATTTTTTACTTATAATTTCATCCACATTATTACTATTACCCAATGTATTAGAAATATGAAATTCATAATCCTATAAGAATTCCATCAACCACTTTTTTTTAAAATTAAATTCATTTTGGGAGAATATATACTTCAAGCTCTTGGGATCATTGAAGAAAATAAATCATGCACAGATAAGATAATGTCACCTCAACCTCAAAGAAACCATAACAATATAAAATCTCAATATCATTGATTGTATAGTTATGTTCACGATCTCATATCTTCTAATACCCATAGGGGGTGAAAAAACTTTACTACGTTATAAAACAACTGAAGCTAATATGCACTAGTTCTCAATAAACCTCAAAAATAAGAACTTCCTATAGAAAATAAAGAATATGAACACTAGCTAGTTTCTTTATTAAATACTCAAAATAATCATGTTAATACTTATTATATTAAAAATAAAGTCCCTTTTAGGTGAATTTAGTTACAGGAGTTTCAATATAAGATAAATCATTTGAAAACCTCCAATAATATCTTGAAAGACTAAGGATAATTAAAACATCCACAAAATTATTTGGTAATACCCAATATAGAACCCAATTATATTTGAATTTATCTCATCAACTCTACACTAATACACATTATTTAACTAATAAATAATCCTCTTGGATCTGAAACATAAACATTAAAAGCTTCCAAAATAATTGATGATGTCAAATAACCTCCAAAATGGATCACAGGTTCCCCTCCTTATCTTTCTTATACATAGAATTAAAGAGTATTTATTAAATTCACACCACCATGAACTAATATTGGAAATTTATAAAATAGATATTTCAATACTCCCATGAACTTATCTGGAAGATTCATGACACCAAAGGGAATTACAATGAACACATATTGTTTATAGCGACATCTGAAGGTAGACAACAGAATATCCTCCTTCTTCACTCGCATCTTATGATATACTGACCACAATTCAATCATTTAGAACATTCTAGATCCCATAAATTTTTCAAAAAATCATCAATTACATGAATATTGAAGTGATTCCTTAAAATTATTGAATACCACTGATGATGACCGATACATTGATACAAACTATATTATTCTTTCTTCTTAAGCATGACCAAATCATCCAAAGGTATCACATTAGATCAAATAAAACTTCTCCTCATAAGATTATCTATTTGAATCCACAGATCTTGAAAATAGGAAGGTTTTATCATATATTTATAAATATATATTAGAGATACACCTGGCTATAAATCTATCCCAAACTCAATATCATGTAAGAAAAAAAACCAAGGTACTCTTCACAACCTTGGGAAACACCTCTAGCTAAACCTCTATTGAACCAAACATCAATTTTACCATCATAGAGTACAAGGGATAAATATTACTCTAATAAATCTGATGTAATGAACACTACATTCTCTCCATCTATATAAAAAATATAACCGACCTCCTAAAGAAATGGAATTTATTATACACAAAATAAATCCATTCTGTTATAAAAATGAAAATGTATGGATATATTCAAAAATAAGGGAAATTTTTGGAGTAGTGTTGTTGTGTTATAATAATATCTCTATCTCTAAAGACATCATACAAGGTAACTTCACCTCCAACTAGTGTACTCAACTCCAATGGGACCATAACCCTCTCCACCTAGAGTAAAAGAACACAGAAATGGGTTAGTATAATGAATTATTAAAAGTCACCTAAATCAAATAATTAATACACCCAAGTTGAATATAAATATATAATATAATGAATGATGCCTTTATCACCTAGAAATAACAATGATAACGCATGTATCTAACTACATTCGGGTCCATGATATCATTGACCCTAATGATAACATCCTCCTTAGTTGTGATCTAAAATATGTAAATGAGTAAGAGAATATTCATGAGGCAATCGTATACCCTCCATTTCCCTTATCTACTAATCACAAACTAGTGAACCCTACTACTACTATTATTTATTCCCTATTGGATACCACCAGAGAGCCTAAAAATAAAGTGATCTACCAGCTCTACACTATCTACCTTGTAAAGTAGAACACTCAAGAATCTGATTTCCATAACCTTTATATGAAAATAAATCATTATGCGATCTCCTGGTAGGGATCTGACAAGTGATAGATCTATTGAAATGAGATAAAGAAGTATGGAACCAACTCCCTAAAATCTAAAACTAAAACAGACTAGCTAACTGAGAACCATTATCCATAGATCCTCTCCTTTGAGAGTCTTTGTGACTTCCCTACTATTTTGATCTATATAATCCTCTCATTATCCTATGTCTTAAATAGAACCTCATAATATATAAAAAATTTGAGTAGGGTAACCTGATGTAGGATCCCCATCTGTAATGCCTCTCAAAATTCATTACTATAACCTCCTCCTATGGAAAGTGGGATAAATCATAAGGGAGTAAATTAATATATTAAATACTAAAACACTATATAATGTAACTCCCCTATCAAATAGTAAGAGTCTCAAATCGATAATAAAACTTCACTAATGAAGAAAGTAATTCATCCTGAAAATGATCACATCACTTCACCCATGGAACTTATAACTCATCATTATGGTGGAGGAACAAAACCACTAATTTTGAGACACTCCTCATATTATATTTACAAAAATTAAACTCAATCATTCCTTCAAGAATTAATAAAAATGAATGAAATATCTACCTCCTCTAACAAATCCTCATACTTTTTATCTAAAACCAAACCCTCATTCTTCTATAGACATTTGTATTAAAACATTATCAGTGTATTCCTCTAATCATATTTTATTCTCATTCATGTCTATAATGATCTGCTAACACATCCTAATTGAATTCATCAAATGTATCCTAACAGGGATGTAGACTAGGAGGTATACCTTTAAAAGAATAAAATTTAGGGAACCTAAATAGGGAATATGTAATATTTTATATTTATTAGTTAAGATTAATCCTAATTACCGTCATATACCCAAATAAATCATAGGCATAATCGATTATAAAACAAAATCCTTACCTAGGTCTCCACCCCAAAATCAAAATCACTTCACCTATCATGTTTAGTAAATAGTAAATCCTAACATTAAAACATATGGGCCCACAAAATCCTATGGCTTGGATAATATACCTTACTTATATCATGTATTGTGTTTAATTTCTACTTTTTCATTACTAACCCATGAAATTTACACAAATTCCTATCTGCATGTTCCATTCTATCTCTCAACCAAAATAATTGATACCAATATTTCCTAACCCCCCCCCCCCACCACCACCACCACCACCACCACTAGTACCCCTCCTAGTTCAATATTAAAGGTGTGTGTGGCACCCTAAGACCTCTACCAATAGTCCACGAGTTGGTAACATTCCCAAAGTTTATAAAATGAAAAAGTATGGATATTGGTACCATCATTATCAATGAAATTAAATAAACCACCAATAAACTCCATAATATAAATAAATACCAAATATTGTTATAATAAATTACATATGAGTGGAATCATATATAAAATCTATAGAACAAAACATATGAAAAAACCATGAACTCAAATATATTCTGAACAATTTTAATAATCTAGTAATTCCATTATTAATGACCAACCAACTCCTACAAAATTGAAAATTATATTTGAAAATATAGTTTTGGGTATACATGTACACATAGTAGGATCCTCCCCAAAACCTTTCCAAAAAATTAAAAGAATAAAACAAATTTCCCAATGAATATATATATATAATCAAATCATTTCCTATATCAGGTAAACTACATTCCCTTCTCACCAAGTACCACTCTCCAATAAATGAATAGAAATAGGTATCCATAATAACAAAAGGAATATTTATATATATATAAAATGTACCATGAAACCAAATTCTTAATGAAATAATTTCTAAAAACCCCAAAATCTCATATCGCAGTACTCTCAACCCCTCTATAAGTCGTAATGTATATCTTGAAACACATCATACCAACATCATCATCTCGAACTACTATATGAAATATATCATATCATTATCATTATCACATCCTCATAATAACATAGTAAAATCAAGAACCATCATATCCCTTTGTAAATTTGAAATATAATTTAATTCATTACTTCCCATTAATAATTACCCCTATAATGAAAGTATATATTATAATATTAAGATTCCATAGCCTACATATAAATGTATTTCATAACTGAGATCCACTATATCCTATATTAGCACATACCCTACAACATTAATCTGTAGTAACCTAGATTTTCCTACAAACCATGTTACGTCTAGATGAGGGAGTGCAGTTAGGGTAGTATCCAAAAAAATAAATACATTAAAACATATATGTTAGAAAGAACAACAGAATCCCAAGGCTATATATTGGAATATAATTCCCATGACTACTCCAGTGGTATAGAATAGTAAATAATACAACACAATGATAATATAGTGTAGAACTATTTTGAGGGAAACTATTCTAACATAGACTAAAACTATATCTAACATCCCTCATGACAATCTGATAGCCATCACTAGGAATCTAAATCTAAATCCCATCTAAGAAAAAAATCATCATTGTCAATTATCATTTGGTATATAGTAATTTACAATTACCATTTATTTTTTAAAACCCAATTACAAATTATCATAATAATTTTATTTATAAAAATCTATTATCTATTATAGTTAACTGTATACATTACTATCAAATCCACAACACTTTTATATTCAACATTTCTATTCCAATTCTCACAACCAAGCCCTTAGATAAATTACCTCAACTATTAAATTGTTTAAATTTAATGTATTGTAGATCATTAACACCCATTTTCCATGAGTTCGTCTATAATTCATTATCAACCCACAATTCTGGGTATTTTATGACTCAAATGATCTTATCTTATATAAGGTATTTTCTAAATGGAATTTAGAAGAAAGAATAAATAAGCATGTTTGTGAAGAAATAGAAAAATAACCACACTATTCAAGGATCCCAAGTTTATATGACCAGCCGAAAATTATCCTTTATACCTTTCACATCATCCACACCATCCAATATCATCCCACCATCATTGGAATCAAGCCTCTACCAAAAAAATGAAAAAATAGACCACCCCCTAACAAATAATCTTACCCTACCAATTTCCTTTAAATTAGAATGAATTTTTTTGTCATTATTTGGTTTGTACAATGAATAAAATCATATTCTTACCACAAACATATAAAATGGAAACCTATGATATGTTATCCAAGTATACATCATTATAGAAGATAGGTTTTAAATTTATATCATCCATTAGTTTTTAATTTTGGTAATCGTTATCATCATTTATAAATTGGATTAATTGATTAATTTTTCATCAGATTTAAAAAATAAAAAATTAATTTAATCTGTATCTAATAAAAAATATAATAATTAAATATAAGTTCTCTAGGAAGTAATGTATCTAACTAAGAATTTTAATTAAAAATATAATGTTTAATTAATATCTCATTATCTATTTTCCTTATCATATTATCTTTATATTTATTTTTCATTTTAGGAATTTCAAATATAAAATGAAAATATATGTAATAATAAAATCTATCTTTCACACTATCTATAAAATCAGATGAGGCAATCCTCCCACATAAAGGAAAAATTATAAGAAAAATATACTTCCCTTTATATACTTCCAATTATTTATGTATGGTTAATTATCTTCATTAGGTTAATCATAATTGTTTATTCATTTATTGAAAATATTTTAAATACCACAATTTCACATAAATAAGATAATGGTGTCAATTCCCTTACCTCAATAAGAATCTTTCCTTAACAAAACACGTGGATAGAGGAATAAATCATGAACCACTACAAATATTTATGGAAATATCCTTAGAAACTTTTCATAATGAACCATCCCAAACTATGAATGAATGATAAAAAAACTCAGGAAAACATCACTATCATAACCTTTATGTAGGATGACATTGAGTGGAAACTACCAAAGGGTTGAGGGGGAATAAATTATATCAAGATAGATAACTCCCTATTAGTAACATGTTAATATCAACAAAATTATATCTAGAAGGTTTTGAAGGGGTTTCAGGGTTGACTAGGATTTTAAATAAGAATGAAAATGTTAAACCACATAGACCCTATGTACAAATTTATTGAGAAAATCCAATGGAACTTCAACATGGTGTATCAAAATCAACCAACATGGTGTCTCTGATCAAATATTGATCTAAACCCCCCAACCATAAAATATTAATATCCTCTTATTCTTAGCTTTCATTCACCAATGTAAAATAATATTGACAAGCATCATGGAAATTTAATACCCAATGTATACATGGAACCCTTGACCACAACACCCTTCAAATGACCACCAAAACATTGAGGAATTACCCTCACTATTTTTTCTCTTGTGATAGATTAGACCATGAAATAGAGAACCCATTCTTGTTATTTTCATACTTCCTAAAAAAATTTATCATTAGATAAATAGTGCATCACTATGGTCACCAAATCATGAATTTTAGAATCCCCCATTTCCCATTGGGAAATTATTCATGTACCATGCATAAGAAACATCTACCCCATTGGAATTGTGACTTCCAAAAAACTCAACCAAAGAGTGGGAAAATAATATTTTAAAAAGTCATGCAAGTGTAACTTTGTAAAAATGGAATATTTTTTAATATTTTTAAGAACATATGAATGAGTAATTTAAAAACACCCTATAATTCCACAACCATTGAAATAGAATTTTCACCTATCCCCAAGTGAAATAGGGAATCCTCCAAACATTTCATATTCATAAATGGTCATTTCACTCCCCAAGTTTATCAAGAACTATAATGGACAACACCCATAGAGATAACTCTAAAATTTTCACACCTAAATCTCATTTTATCAAGTAATTTTATTTTTTTTATGGTCTACATTTCTTTTTTATATTTTTATAAATTATCATGTTTTTTTAAAGATTTATAATAAGTCTTGAAGTTTTTTTAAATATTATTTGTGTTATTCCCAAGGGAGGTTGTGTATCAGGAACAAATCCTTATTCAATAGATAATTTCATTTTTAAAAAATAATTTATTATCTTTCAACCCAAAAGATCTTTTCAAGTTTATATTTTTAAATTAGTAGTTCATAACTCTTAAATATCCAACAAATAAATTAAAAATTGTAAGCTTTAACTTATTATACATTTATTTCATAATAAAAACATTTTAAAATGAAAAAAAAATCTATTTATGAAATTTTATCATGATTTTCAACTTGACTTCATAATTATTCCAAATCTTCCTTAAACCCTCTGAATTTTTTTAAGAAATGTAGTATGAGAAAAATAATATTAATAAGGGAAATAAACAAAGAATAACATAAAAAATTTAGTCCATTTCAAAAATATCATTAACTTACACATGAAATAATATTTAATGAATAATGTTTTTCATAGAACACTTCATAAAAAAATATAAATCTAATATCATAATCATTATGGTTTATTATATAACTTGAGAACCCTTGAAAAAAAATTTATAAAAAGTCTCGTTTTACCCTAAAAGGGAATAATTATTCCCTTAAAAAATATCATCATATTACATTGTGAAATAAAAATATTTCCATGAAAATTACTTAGTATACATATAAATATCATATATCTTCCTTGAGAAACCATCTTTATAGAAGCCTTATAAATGGAATAACCTAAATGGTTAATTCTAACATAATTCTCCCGAGAACATAATCTTTAACCAATGATTTAGAGAGATATATCAAGATCAACCATCATCATAAAAAATATCCAACAACCATAATATTAATGAAATATATAAAATATTTTATTTCCATCCAAAAATTCATAAAAATATTCTTTTTAACCCATAATTAAAACATTATTTGATACTGGTATATCCCATTCCATTAAAACCGAATTTTCAAAATGAAAATTAACAGAACAAGGGGAAGTATTGTTTTTAATTGAATAAAATGTGGAATATTATAAAGAAATCCAAACATATTATAATATTTATAATATTAGGAAAATATATCGATTTTATATAAATTAAAATAGAATATTATTTTACGTTTTGAGAATAAAGTCAATACATTCCATATAAAATATGTATAAAGATTCATTTTAAAATCCTCTGAAAGAAAGTCATAAGAGACTTAAAGTGAACTTTATAATTATTTCATTTCTATGTATATATATATTTATAAACTAATTTGAATAATATTTACATCAATGAAGTATATTTAGAAAATAATTCTTCAAAACATATAAAATGATGTTTTTAAGGTAGTGTTTCCATTACCTTTAGTATTACTTATAACGTATGTTCATTATATTCTTGTATAATAATATTATGTAAATTATTTAATTAATTAATAATAGTTTTAATTTTTATTATTAATTTTATTAAAATTATATCCATGTAATAATTGATTACATAATTGATTAAGTTTACATCGAATGTTTTGAGGATTTTTGCTTCATAAGTCCAAAATAACTTTGGTAGTTCGACTTTGGTCAAATAGATCATGTTTATATAACTCCAATTATCTTAATCATGATAAAATTATAATTTCTATACATTAAATTGAATTTTAGAAAAATCTATGTAAGAGTATTATGAAAAATGAATTATGTTACAATCATGGAGATAGTAGGTCATATGTACGCTTGAATAATTTTTCTATTTTTCAGAAAACATGAAGGAAAGATAGAAATTATCATTTTATTTTTATATATGTATAAATATATCATAAATCAAATAATATATATTTAAATACATTTAAATTAAGCATAAATATGAGACAGTCATAAAAATGAATCACATTTCTTCATTGAGGTGGTAATCCACATGTACGCATGAATGACATTATAATTTTTCAATGGATAAAAAGTTAAGAAAATAGATTTTATAATATATTTATAGAATGATAATTATTTAATTAATATAATATATATATATATATATTAAATCCATAATTTTTAAAATCCATTAGAGGTGAGGATGGAAAATGAATTACATTGGTTCATGAGGAAGTAGTTCTCCATATATGCGAACAACATTTTCCATTCAAATTTAGTAGAATTGAAGATGGATAAAAGATATAAAATTAATATAATAACATCCTAGTATATTATGTATACTTATTTTATTATTTTGGAATGGTTAATAGTGTTTTATAGGGGATAAAAGAATAAATAATATAAAAACACTTAGTTAAGTGATTTACCTCTTCTTTATACAACCTCTTTGGGTTTATACCTTTGGCCTCCTAACTTGGTTATTAATATAGAAAATTTACTCTAGGAAATGGTTAGGGATATTATGAATGGATTTGGGAATTATTTGGTTGAGATAATAGGTTTATGATGTGTGGACAGAATAGAATAGGGGTATCCCCTTATAAGTGGGGGAGTGGATACACTTGTAATGTTTCAAAAATTTAAAATAAATTAATTTCCTACTCAATTAAAATAGATAAAAAATGGACCATTTAGGAATATTAGAATATATATGGTCAAATTATATCTTTATAATAGTATTTATACTAGTTTTGGGTCATTTTAACCCCTTTAATTTTATTTTTAAGCCTTTTAACTCATTTTAACACTTATCGTGGTAACTATGTTTTTTGCCGAAGTTACTATTAATATTGAAAAAATATGAAAGTATCCTCATTATAAAATTTATAAATTATGTTTCAAATATTGATTCAATTTTATCAAATTCAATTTCATTAATTGGTGGATATTACTTTTAAAATAAACCATCAATACATGATAAAAATTTGATTTTTAAATAAATCCATTTTAAGTATAAAAAATTTAAAAAAATAAATTATAATGAAGATTACAATGAAATTTATTGGATTATTTTTATTCAAAATGAAATAATAAATATTTAAAAACTATCAAAATTATAATGTGACTTTTTAAATACAAGAAAAAAATACTATTTGTTGAAAAAATGATATTTTCTACATGTGCACATGACTGAAATTATAATATTTCAATGGATAAAAATTTAAGAAAATATATGCTATATTATATTTATAGAATGATAATTATTTCATAAATATAATATATATATATATATATGTATGTATGTATATATATTAAATCCATAATTATAACCACCCATTAGAGGTGAGGATGGAAAATGAATTACATAGAAATATTAATGAATATTAATCAGGAATGAAATTTATTTAATATTATCATTACCTTGGTTTTTATATTCTTTTACCATTATGGAAATTTTTTTCTCATGGTTTTTTCATTCCATAAACAAGTGGGGATGTTTTTGTTTCATATAATTTTATGCTTATTATATTTCTTTTTTCATTAATATGGTTTTCAACAAAACCATAACCTAGTGAATCAACTTATTCTATAAAACCATCTCTCTTTAATGATGAATCTAAATCAAATATTCCTTATATGAAATATTTTATTTTAACTTTATAACTTATGGGATAAAACCTTAGATAAATATAGTATATACTTCTTTAATAACGAAACATAACACATCATGTTCCCGGTATAAATCAGTTGTAAGGAAACCCATTAGAAAGTTTATAAAACTTTATCTTCTATTTTATAAGTTATAAGGAACCATGGAATTAACATTCCCTTTTTACCAAAATTAATTAAACTTTTCTATGTATATGTTTATGAAAAACAGGATCAAAAAACTCAAATAAAAGATAATTAATCCGGTTATCTACATAAATTTTCATTATACTCTAAGCCATCCTTATTTTTTGTTGATTCATCTTTACATTCCCATTTGTTTCTTCTTCTAATTCTGGTCCCAACAAATTTATTTCACCTAGATAGACCAAAATATTATTGTTTTAACACCTCTTGTATGATCAAAAGAGTAAGTAGTTACCTATAAGAGGCAATGAATTAGAGTTTATAAAATAAAAACTAATAATTTACATTCATATTTAATTAAGATATCAAATAAAATTTTATATGAATAGAAAAAAATATGAAAAATAATTTGTACTGATACTTTGTATATTTAGATTTAAAAGAAGTGTATCAAATAATAAAACTTTCCTTACATAATGAACAACTCAATAAAAAAACTCATAAAAAAGTTATAAAAAATATTATAAATAAAGTAAGAATGACTTAAAAAATATCTATAAAATATTTCCATGGATTGAAATTATGTGTAAAGAAACTCACAATCTCGTACATTGGGTATTCATAGTTTTCACCTAACCATAAGCTAGTTCTTTATTACAATAATAAATCCATTAATATAATGATCAGACATAGCTATATCTTCCTATCTTCAGAATCCATCAATCATAAATAATAATTCACCTATTTATTCATATCCTTTAAATCCTTTGATTAGTAATATTAGACAGAAAATTACAAACATGGAAATTCTTATGAAATTTAAAAAATATCCATTAATGGATACCTTAAGAAAATTTCTCTCAAAATGGTTATCGTGAATCCCACTTGAAGTACCAAGATTTTACAAACTCTTCCCAATATCTTTAGATATTCTTGGTTAAAAATTCTTCCTCCTCCTTGAACACATATTCAATTTATAGAAAAGTTCCCAATGGTTATATCCACAAATCTGGGAGGTGGTTGCAACATGCTCCAATAAAATCCTTCTTTACATAAAAGGATTCTTCTTTTCATGTTCAAATAATTCTTATAGACTTCTACACCGTTATAATGTATTCTTATTTCATCTTGTTGGAATAGAAATTTTTCATCCGGTAAAATTAAATTTCTTCATCTAATGAATTTAACAATTGTTTTTACAATTGTCTAAATATTACGTCATCTAAAAGACTACGTTATAATTTTTAATTCTAGAAATTATTAAATATTTTTCCAATAAAATAAATAATCATACATCATATGTTCCAAAACATATACATAATTATGGAAAATAATTTCATCTGATAAATGATATTTCTTCATCCATAAAAAATATTTGTCAACAAAAAAATTCTTATAACTAGGGAAGTAAATAAATTAGTAAGAAATAAACTTTTAAGGAAAAGTATTCTAATTTTCAAAATAAGGTTATAATGCATTGAATGTTTTTTTAGCTCCACACAACATTCTATATAATGGCTCAAAAGGATCTATCTGTGAAATTAAATGAAAATTATTGTTATAAAAAAATCAACTAATAAAATAAATTGATCCCAACTTACCAGATAATCCATACAAAAATATCTAATAATATCATTCTCTATGATTTTCCATTATATTTAGGATGAAAATCTATACTATAAAATAATTTACTTCCAAAAAAAATTTGAATACTTTTTAAAAAAAAATGAGGTACAACTATTATTATTATTAGATATAATGGATAAAGTAACTCCATATAACCTAATTATCTCCATGAGATACAT
Source organism: Viscum album (assembly GCA_963277665.1). NCBI lineage: Eukaryota > Viridiplantae > Streptophyta > Magnoliopsida > Santalales > Viscaceae > Viscum > Viscum album. Next base: position 462,412,803 of record OY728122.1, on the reverse strand, counting down.
TTTAGATTGATGATATGAAGAAATAGTATCCTAAATGGGAAGGAAATGGTAATATTTAGTCAATCGATCAGAAACAACCAAATTTGAATTATTATCTCGATATGTATTTGGAAAACCCACCATCAAATCCTGAGATATATTTTCTCATTTCCAATCTAGTATTAAAAAGGATAAAGTACGCACATCAGTAATTTTCATTCTACATTAACATGTTGAAATTTCAAACATTTCATTATAATTTCATAAATTTCTCCTTTATTAAGTTCTACCAAAAATGTTCTTGATATTATCCATTTATCTTATTTCTTCTTGTATGAACAAAAAATAGAGAACTATGATCTTCAATCAATAATACTCTCTTTAACTGGGAATCAAAAGGCATACATAATCACTTTAAAAATTATATAACACCTTATTCATTAACATTAAACTCAATAAAAATACCCTACTTAACCGATTCTACCTTTTCCTATAAAACACAATCGTTCTTACGAGTTTTATTATTTCTATCTAATGATGATGATTTCACTTAATCTTGAAACAAAATAATATAAATTATTTCATGGATATTTTATAGACCAAAATTTATCAAATTATTTAATAATGGATCATTCCCCAAACATATTATAGATAATAATGGAAAAAAATTAGACTTAAATCATCAACTACACTATTTGATTTTCCTGGATGATAATGAATCTTGCAATTATAATCCTTAATAAGTTCCAACCATCTTCTATGTCACATATTTAACTCTTTTTGAGTTCATATATGTTTCAATAATTTATGATAAGTATATATTTCACAATTTTATCCATATAAATGATGTGTTTTTATTTTTAAAAAAGATAATAAAGCTATCAATATAAGGTCATGTTTAGGATTATTTTATTCATGAGGTTTCAATTAACATGAATCATAAAAAATTACCTAATAATTATGTAATATAACACAAACAAGTCATTTCTAATAGGAATCATTATAGATAAAAAAAGTTCCATTTTTTATGGAAGTACCAAAACTATATTAATCAATAATCTTCATTTCAATTCATAGAAGAATCCATTATATTCCTACATCCAGATGAATTTATCTTCTTTTTATGTTAACATAGTTTGGTGGATAGATAACTAAGAAAAATTTTCAAAATATCATTTGTAGTAACCCACTAATCATAGAAAAATGAAAATCTATGTGACATTGTTTAGTCATGGGCACCCACTATTCACTGTAGTTTTTAATGGATTGAAAGTAATTATATCACTATTTACAATATTTCTAAGGAAAAAAATTATCATAACCATATTTCACCTTTTCAAAATGTTCTATATAAATTCTTTTCTTTCAATGTTTTCAGAGAAAACCCAAAAATTATTATCATGATCATCATAACTTTTATAATATTTTATGATTTCATCAATAAACATGATAATAAATTTATATAAGAAATCATATAAAAATATATTCATATAAGGATTATAAAAATAACAGTAGTATTTTTGAATATAAAGGGAATAACTATAAAATCATAATTCCCATACCTAGTCTAAAATAACATATTTATAATTTAATTCTTATTAACCTTCAATTTATGGTATATGGATCGGAAATAATCCTTTGAAAAATATTTTTCTCCCTTGAGCTGATCAAACAAGTCATTTATATGATGCAATACATAGTTACTCATAATATTTGTGTTATTTAATGCACTACAATAAGTGTAAAGACTAATGTAACTATCTATATTTATAACAAATAGAATAGGGTCACCCCATATTGAAGTACTAGGATGAATGAATCCTTCACCAAGAAACGCATATAACGACTCTTTTAATTCTAAAAGTTCTACTTGACCCATTTGATATTGTGGATTTAATATTATATTAGATTCAAGAAATAAGTTAATAGAAAATATAATCTCTTGATTATGCATATCAAAACATAGGTAATGATATAATAAATCATTTTTATGTTTTTTAAAATTAATTATATATTTATGATCATTATAAATTTATTAATTAGTTTTTTGTAAAAAAAAATTAACTAAACTATTTTCTTATAAGGTTTTTATTTAATCTCTATGAAATGATCCCCACCTTAATATGAACATAATTATAAAGTTATAAGGGAATAAAGGTGAGAATAGATCTTGAGAACTAGATGATTATTTGATTACATCCTCTCAAATTCCATATCCTATTTGGAATCAATCCCAGATATTTAGGAATAAATAAATATCTCATCTTCAAACCTCAAGTGAAATGAATTGTGGTCCTTCAAGGAAATCTGGCCTTATGTGGAGCTTTTCATATGCTATCAAAACTTCTCTAACCCTAACCTTCTCTAAATTCAATATCCCTTCAACATGAATATCGATGAATAAGGAATGTGTTTCCCATATCTCTTACAATAAATATACCTTTGAGGAAAGGGTTAATATATGAAATAATTCTATCATTAAGATGGTTATAACCCCAAAAGTGGAAAATATGGGGATGTTTAATGATCTCATGAAGATTAATTCAATTATCTATGGATTTTATTATTGTAGAATGATAACCATGGGAATAAGATACTTTCATATCATCTTCCACTGTGAAGAGAGAAAGAATAAATCATGGAGTTTTGGCTCTATCTCCAATATACATGGGATTCTAAAGACACATTTGTGGGAGTAGAATTTTTATAAGTACTCAGCCTTAAAACATTACATAATCATGAATTAAATGAATAACTCAAATAGAGGATCTTTTCAGGTTTAGAGTTTTAGAGAATTAGGACATAACTATTATATCTCAAAAGATTACAAAGTAGACACTTATACTAAGTTTTCATAAAATAAAAACTCTTAAAAAGAAACATGTCTAATTACATGTTTTGGATATCATGTCTTTCCTTGATCCCATCCTTGACCCTATTCATCTTTAAGTCCTATGGAAAATATTTCAAAAACTTGGGATGAGCATAAAAATCCCAGTAAAGGATACAAAAAGAAGTAAAACTGTTAGTTTTTTCAAAACAATAAGTAAACCATGAATACTTTATCAAAGTAATACTTTTCACCTTTATGCAGTAGTAAATACTCTTCACTGAATAAAAGATCATGAATTACCCTTTTTAAACAAAATATTACCATAAAACCCAAATAAAGAACACATAACATATAAAGGTAACTTGGGACATAAACATACATAAATGGAATAACTATACGGTCGACTTCCATACCCAATGCATTGGAGGTTATAACATAACCACCCATCCTGGTATTCACGGCACCACCTGTCATATGGTTTATCACATAACCACCTGTCAAATGTCCAAGTACCATTATAAAATCATAACATATAAAACAATTATAAAGGAAAGAAAATATGTCCACATTTCAATCACAATATATCACTAAAATATATTGACATAACAAATACTTTACCAAAACCATTTCCAATACCAAAATACCTAAAAGAGTATATGGTATTTAATTACTATTAAAAACATTATGGCTTTTTGTGGAAGCCAAAGATCAAATAGTACTCGTGGCGGAGGAAAAGGTCATTGTCACCGCGTACGTAAAAAGAAACATTCTTTTTTGTCGTTTAGTAAAACACTTCACAGAAAAATATTACCTTTGAATGAAATGAAAATTCAAAGGCATTTATATATCATATAAAAGAAAGTCTTGTATTAGAACAAAATATGTCTCAATAAAAGGAGATTTAGATGAAGTCCCATTCAAAGACGGTATCCTTAGATTAAGGATAATCAATTAAAAAATTATGTGTGACAAATAAATACACCAAATATAAGTGGATATTAAGTGTAAAACAATCAGATTCATTCACACATATTCATATAATGACATATTCAAGGAGTACAAGTTTAACCCAAATAATTGAAATTGAGTTAAGAAGTTCCCTTGCAAAAATTCGACAGCCTAACGGTGTCACTTTAAAATTCAAAAAATGATTTGATGAGAGAGAAAATGGTATCTCATCACTTGGACATAAAATTTACATCAATAAGGATATATAATAACATATCCAAATATAAAAATATGTAAATTAAAAGACCCATCAAAAATAAGTCTTTTAAAAAGAGGAGGGTGAAAGGTTCCCTTACCGATTTGGGTAACTTTCGAAACGTACACCCCATGAAAGAAGGACTATTATACATTGATGTAAATACCCATAAACGAAATTATATAACACAAAGAGTAGAATAATGGGAAGTACATGCACCACTAAAAGTAAATAGTGGAAAATGTAGCATAAATCTCACTGGAATAAAAGTGAGATGAAAAATCCCTTATGGAAACTCAGCTGCCTAACGACGACACTTAAAACTTCCAAAAAATGGATTGATGAAGTAAAGTAGGGTCTCTCATCATATGAACATAAAATTTACAGTAATAGGAATATAAAATAACATCCCCCAACATAAGAAATATGAGCTTAAAAGAAATTACATAAAAGAGAGTACTTAAAAAGAAAGAGAGAGGTAGGATCCCTTACCTCGTGTCCGACTTGACTTGATCGTTCTTTAATCTCCTGAATAATAAACTGGAGTTAATTTATACTTGATTAAGAACCTTTTTAAGTTCATTATTCCTTTTATATCATTTATTACCATTTTATGAACATTATTTAATTATTTAAGTTAATAACGGTTGTTTTGTCGATCATTGGCACTTGAGTCAAAAATAAACTTCTTATAATTACAAGTTATTCATGTGGTAAAATATCAGTTAAATCCAGAATTATATTGACGTTGTAGATATCATGTATATAATATATATCCAGTATATAAATGCATTTATAATATTACATAACATTTAGAGGTAAGAAATGAAATGCACCGTTCATGGAGACGGCAAGCCGTACGTATGCATGAACACTACTTTCATTTTTATTTCGTATTTAATGGAATGAAATAATAATGATATAAAGGTATATTATAATTCCAGTATAATATCATATATATAATATCATTAACCTCATCCTTTTTACATCCCACATATGGCATTAACGAATCAAATCACATTGAGGGGGCGGTAGTCCACACTTCCTCAAATGAAATTATCGCATTTGCACAACATGAAAAGCATAAAGGTATGTATTAAATATAAAATACAGAAGCATAGAGATGAAATAAATATAATATATATCATAAATAAATATATTTCCATCATAATTTCCACCATGGGAGGTGGTAGGAGAAGATTGAACAATCATCATTTCGTGAGGCAATAATTCGCCATCCACAGAAACAGTATGTTCTTTAACCATTAGATGGAGGTGTGTGTAAGTGTAGCTCTAATCCTCCTCATAAAAACATACTAGTATATTTAATATACTGGTTTTGTTAGAAAAGAAAGGAATAAAAATATTTTAGCGGGTTGGAGAAGCAAAATAAAATAAAAGAACATTAGGGAAGACTTTACCTTTAAATCGGGTAACTCCCCTTGGTTTGAACCAAAATGGTTTCTTGAAGAGCTTTCTACCTAAGTGAAGGATTCTATTATGAATAGAGGGATGTGGAGAGACAAAAGGAGTATATTTTGGCCGAGCCAATGGCTTGAGAGGTGTGGGTAATGAGGTATAGGTGGGGGCCGTTTATAAGAGGGAGGAGGGGCACTCTTGGAAAGTCTTGAAAAGTTACATTATTATAAAATGATTTCCGAATATCAGAGGTCCCAAAATTATTTATTTCGAGGATAAGATGATAAGGTTTCTAAATACACCCATCCAATAGTTTTTTGACAAGTTTATGTCTTAGATTTTATATTATCTTTTTATTTTATTTAAATCATTCATTAATGAGGTAAACGCTGCATCATCATGGTGTCATAAATAAATTAATTTATTTAATGTCTAAAAATTATAAAACAAATACTATGATGTAGGAAACAGTTTTATATTTCCAATGACTATTTATAGTAAAAAAATATGACTTGTATAACCCCATGTAAAAATTATTTTAGTAAAACAGTACATGTTTGTGACATTTTTATTTTAACATTAAATAGAAAGTTATTAATGTCATTTTCTTACCCAAGTGGCTCCATGGGGTCCCCAAGTTGACTAATGGATTTTCGTGGTCAGTAATGACTCATCCAATAATGGTAGGACATGTTTCAAGGTCATTTCATATTATTATAACATTATCTTTACCTTAAATTACACTAATTACCTTTAATCGCGATTAATAAAACTTAAAAGTTACTATTCACCAAAAATTATTTTCATCCCATTGAACCAAATTTTACTTACTAATGACAACCATGTATGTCAGATTTTTGAAATTCAATTCACATAAGTTGTAAAGTTTCATTTAAACAAAAAATCAGTTTTTTAACTACCACTTAGTGGTTTCACTATTCATCAAAAATTGAAGTTTTTCAGAAAAATACCAAAAATTAACCCTAAGCTATATTTGATATTCTGAATTCAAAAATGATGTCTATTTTACAAAATTCAAAACATATAAGTTTCATTAATCAATTTAATAATTAATTCTCATTGTCAAAACTAATAGCGTATTTTTAAGAAACAAAATATATCAAAAGATTGACACTAGTTTAAGTCCAATTTCAAAGTGAAATTAATTCCAATGACCACCATTGGATTAAATGTTAAAAATATATTCTAGTTGCACTTTAAAACTAATTCAAAAGATAATCTAATCATATAAATAAATTAGATTAAAATGAGGTTTTGAATTAAAATGCATCATTTTTCACTTATTCATTAAAAAAGAACTTTATCAGAAAAATAACAAAAACATACACAAAATAAATTTTGATGTCCCAACTCTATAGAAGGATTTTATTTGGTCCAATAGAATGTATAAGAGTGACCAAAGCTATTTTTAAAGAGGTTTATCCATCAAAAGGCGATAAATCGACCTTTTAGTGAATATTAGAGTATTTATGCTTAAAATTAAATTCTTTTCTAATTTTAAGCCTTTATACTTTATTGGATAAATGTAAAAACATTTAACAAACATATATAATCATATTTTAGTTATTTTTATTCATTATATCCAATAAAACGACTACATTTTAACTACCATTTAAAATAATATTATTATATTATTAGTGTGCAACGTAAGATTTCAAAGAAACTCGTTGTTTCATATCGGGTACGCTATCGAACATAGCAACCCTTTTGAAGTAAAATTAATATTTAATTCACAAATATTAATAAATATGAAAATTTCTTATTCTTTATTTACCTGGGATGTTACATCCTTCCCCCCTTTTTGGAATTGCGTCCTCGTAATTTTTAAAATTGGACTTTGAAACTTCCTTGAAAGACCCACATCGGAAAAGGAGTCAATTAAACTGTCACATTAAAAGAAAGAAAGAGAAGTACAAGGGTCACCCGAGTTAAATCATACTAGGATTCCATTTTAGAAAACATGGATATGGAAGAGAAAACAAAGGGTCATGTTCTGATGGAGAGTGATAGAAAACATGATTAGGAGAAGTTAACCCCAAGAAAATTACAAACTTGTGATGGGTTAAATGGTATTTGATTCCCTAGTAGGAAAAGTTAACAGACAACATTTTAGTTTTAAGTTACTTTTCATTAATGAATTTATTTATGAGCTTAACTAAATCACAAGGAAACATACTTACTTGTCATGTAGACTTTCATCTCTTACTAGATTCCATACACAAACTCATTTTTTTCCTCCAAAAGATGAGTATTTAGGATCACTTGTTCACATTAAGAGTTCTATAATCAACTTCTAGAGAATCTCCAAATCCATAAAAGAGAACTATATATTTCCCACGTTTTTAGACCTTAACCAAAACCATAACCAAAAAGGTTAGTACAAGATCAGATAATCCCTAAAATGGATAATCCTTTATAAAAAATCTATTCTTAATCTCCAAAAAATTTCAAACAATACCCAAAGTTCAACAAAGACCATTCAATAAACATCTATCCATAAAATACTTCATAGTAACCAAAACTAAAATTGAAACCCAGATCTCTTAAGGATTTAATCACATAGTCTTCCAAGGTAAAAAATAACATTTATCTCCAAATAACATCAGTTTCTCTTAAAGTCTCATATTAAAAAGTAATTAACCTAATCATATATCCTCCATGATAGGTCAATATTTTCCTAGATAACCCAAAATCAACTTATTCTTGATTCATAAAATTATATAACTAAAAATAATTTTTCATTCTAACTAGGGACTTCACGTAGTCTAGTGGTAGGCGATAAATACCAGTCGCACTTTGGTTGTGGGTTCGATTCCCACAGCTTTGTCCGACACGACGGGCTGTCACACGGTCTGCGTGTTGTCCTTTTTCCAAAACTATATAATTCTCAAAACATTCCCAAAAAAGAGATAAAATCATCAAAAATAACCATAAAATATTTTACCACAAAGGTTATCTAATAAATTTCATTTTGCAACCCAAAAATTATTAACTAGTAATTGCCTCAAATTCAAGGATCATATAAACCCAAATGGTTTTTTTATAACTATGTCCACAAAAGAACAGATAATTATTCCTTGATTAAAATTCTCATATATCAAACATCAGGGTTACACATACAATAAAAAGTCTTCTAATGTAACCCCATTATCAAAAGAGACTTAATACTTTTAAGAATTTCACCATCCTAAAATCTACCATAACTCTTGAATCCCTTATATGTTGACTTCTTACTCATTCAACATTCTTTATGATCCATTTACCATTCCATTCCAACTTATTCTAAAATACTTCTTTGCTACAAACAAAATCATGAATCATATACTAAGATTCGAAAATAGGAAAACATATGTTAATAAATAATACATACCTTTGATTGGTCATTGTCAGTTTCTTCATCCTCAATCAGAATGGAATTAGGTATTGGTAAATGAATATTTGTATGATCTTGGTGATCTCATTCCCAAAACTTCTTCGTAGGACATCTATTTGCATAATGACCACGCACACCACATTTAAAACATTAAATTGATCCCTCAGAAAGAACTTCTTTCCATTTCCTCGAGTCAAATGGATGCTTCCTTTTTCCATGACAGGTTCTTGCTTTATGACCTTAATTTACACATCTATAGCATCTTTCTGTCCCTTTGAAACATTTTCCTAGGTGTTTCTTTCCACATCTTTGACACATAGGTTTTTGAACACACTTACCTTTATAATTATTACCTGAAATTCTGTAGGGATTTGTTTCTCGCATATATGATGCCTTATAAAAATCTCTAAGGTTTAGGTGGTCAATCATGACTCCATATAGTTGGTTGAGGATAAACACAAGAGTTCTCATTTCATCTCCCATATCATTGAGTTTCTCTCTCATAAAACTGTCGCAGTTTCCTTCACATCCACTGTTACTTTGGGGCCTGCTAGTTCCAGCCATTTACTAAAACCAAAAAGGTCGGTGTGGGAATATTAGTAAAATCATCATATAATAATGAGTAAGATAAACACTAAGATATATTTATCCAAGTTATCTCAAACTCATTATAACTTTCAAAAAAAATATTGACTCTATCTAATATACTACCCATTGTGGTTATACACAACTTGTTACTTATGCTTAAAAAACACTCTAACCTCTAAAGTTATCTAAACCGACCTATGATACAAACTATAAGGTCCCGGACTTAAAAAAATTATATAATCATGAATTAAATGAATAACTCACATAGAGGATATTTTCAGGTTTAGAGTTTTACAGAATTAGAACATAACTATCACATTTCAAAAGATTACAAAGTAGACACTTCTACTAAGTTTCCATAAAATAAAAACTCTTTAAAAGAAACATGTCTAGTTCAATGATTTAGATAGCATGTATTTCCTTGATCCCATCCTTGACCCTATTCATCTTTAAGTCCTGTGGAAAACATTTCAAAAACTTGGGATGATCATAAAAAGCCCAGTAAAGGATACACAAAGAAGGAAAACGGTTAGTTTTTCCAAAATATTAAGTAAACCATGAATAATTTATCAAAGTAATAATTTTCACCTTTTTGAAGTAGTAAATACTCTTTACTGAATAAAAGATCACTACTTACCCTTTTTAACCAAAACATTACCATAAGACCCAAATAAAGAACACATAACATATAAAGGTAACTTGGGACATAAACATACTTAAATGGAATAACCATACGGTCAACTTCCATACCCAATGAATTGGAGGTTATAATGTAACCACCCATCCTGGAATTCACGGCTCCACCCGTCATATGGTTTATCACGTAACCACCCATCAAATGTCCAAGTACTATTATAAAATCATAACACATAAAAAAATTATAAAGGAAAGAAAACATTTCCACATTTCAATCACAATATATCACTTAAATATATTGACATAACAAATCCATTACCAAAACCATTTCCAATACCAAAATACCTAAAAGAGTATATGGTATTTATTTACTTTTAAAAATATTACTTCTTTTTGTGGAAGCCAAAGATCAAATAGTACTCACGGCGGCGGAAAAGTTCGTTGTCACCACGTACATAAAAAGAAACATTCCTTTTTTTCATTTAGTAAAACGCTTCTTAGAAAAAAGATTCCATTTGAATGAAATGAAATGTCAAAGGAATTTATACAGCGTATAAAACAATGTCTTGTATTAGAACAAAATATGCCTCAATGAAAAGATATTGAGACGAAGTCTCGTTCAAAGACGGTATCCTTAGATTAAGGATAAATCAATTACATAATTATGTGTGACAAAACAATACACCCAATATAAGTGGATATTAAGTATAAAACAATCAGATTCATTCACACATATTCAAATAATGACATATTCAAGTAGTACAAGTTGAACCCAAAGAATTTAAATTGAGTTAAGAAGTTCCCTTGCAAAAATTCGACAGCCTAACGGCGTCACTTTAAAATTCAGAAAATGATTTGATGAGAGAGAAAATGGTATCTCATCACTTGGACATAAAATTTACATAAATAAGGATATATAAGAACATATCCCAACATAACAATATGTAAATTAAAATACCCATAAAAAAGAAGTCTTTTAAAAAGAGGAGGGTGAAAGGTTCCCTTACCGATTTGGGTAACTTTCAAAACGTACACCCCATGAAAGGAGGACTATTAAATATTGATGTAAATAACCATAAATGAAATTATATTACAAAATGAGTAGAATAATGGGAAGTGCATACACCAATAAAAGTAAATAGTGGCAAATGTAGCATAAATCTCACTGGAATAAAAGTGAGATGAAAAATCCCCTGCGGAAACTCGGCTGCCTAACGGCGCCACTTAAAACTTCTAGAAAATGGATTGATGAAATAAATTAGGGTATCTCATCATATAAACATAAAATTTACAGTAATAGGAATATAAAATAATATCCCCCAACATAATAAATATGAGCTTAAAAGAAATGACATAAAAGAGAGTACTTAAAAAGAAAGAGAGAGGTAGGATCCCTTACCTCGTGTCCAACTTGACTTTATCGTTCTTTAATCTCATTAATAATAAACTGGAGTTAATTTATACTTGATTAAGAACCTTTTTAAGTTCATTATTCCTTTTATATCATTTATTACCATTTTATGAACATTATTTAATTATTTAAGTTAATAACGGTCGTTTTGTCAATCATTGGTACTTGAGTCAAAAATAAACTTCTTATAATTACAAGTTGTCCATGTGGTAAAATATCCATTAAATCCAGAATTATATTGATGATGTAGATATCATGTATATAATATATATCTAGTATATAAATACATTTATAATATTACATAACATTTAGAGGTAAGAAATGAAATGCACCGTTCATGGAGACGGTAAGCCGTACGTACGCATGAACGCTACTTTCATTTCTATTTCGTATTTAATGGAACGAAATCATAATGATAAAAAGATATATTATAATTACAGTATAATATAATATATATAATATCATTAACCCCATCCTTTATACATCCCACATATGGCATTAATGAATCAAATCACTTTGAGGGGGCGGTAGTCCACACTTCCTCAAATGAAATTATCGCATTTGCACAACATGAAGAGCATAAAGGTATGTATTAAATATAAAATACAGAATAATAGAGATGAAATAAATATAATATATATCATAAATAAATATATTTCCATCATAATTTACACCATGAGATGTGGTAGGAGAAGATATAACAATCATCATTTCGTGAGGCAGTAATTCGCCATCCACAGAAACAGTATGTTCTTTAACCATTAGACGGAGGTGTGTGTAAGTGTAGCTAGAATCCTTCTCATAAAAACATCCTAGTATATTGAAGATACTGGTTTTTTTACAAAATAATGGAATAAAAATAGTTTATGTGGTTGGAGAAGTAAAATAAAATAAAATAACATTAGGGAAGACTTTACCTTTAAATTGGGTAACTCCCCTTGGTTTGAACCAAAAGGGTTTCTTGAAGAGCTTTCTGCCGAAGGGAAGGCTTCTATGATGAAGAGAGGTATGTGGAGAGATAAAATGTGTAGAGTTTGTCCGAGCCAATGTCTTGAGAGGTGTGGGTAATGAGGTAGAGGTGGGGGCCTTTTATAAGAGGGAGGAGGGGCACTCTTGGAAAGTAAAGAAATGTTACTTTGTATTAAAATGAGTTTTGGATTTTAAAGGTCCAACATTGATATATTTAGAGGATAAGGTGGTAAGGGTTCTAAATATTCTAATCCAATAGGTTTTAAACAAGTTTAAGCCTTAGCGTTTACATTATATTTTCATTATATTTAAATCGTTCATTAATGAGCTAATCGCTGCATCATCATGGTGTCATAAATAAATTTATTTATTTAATGTCTAAAAATTATAAAAAAATACTATGATGTAGGAAATATTTTTAGATTTCCAATAAATATTTATAGTCAAAAATATGACTTGTATAACCCTATGTAAAAATTGTTTTAGTAAAAAAATACATGTTTGTGACATTTTTATTTTAAGTTTAAATAAAAAGTTATTAATGTCATTTTCTTACCCAAGTGGCTCCATGGGGTCCCCAAGTTGACTTATTGATTGTATTGGTCGTCCATGACTCATCCAATAATGTTAGGACATGTTTCAAGGTCATTTCATATTATTATAACATTATCTTTACCTTAAATTACACTAATTACCTTTAATCGCGATTAATAAAACTTAAAAGTTACTATTCACAAAAAATTATTTTCATCCCATTGAACCACATTTTACTTACTAATGACAACCATGTATGTCAGATTTTTTGAAATTCAATTCCCAGAAGTTTTAAAGTTTCATTTAAACAAAAAATCAGTTTTTTAATTACCACTTAGTGGTTTCACTATTCATCAAAAATTGAAGTTTTTCAGAAAAATACCAAAAATTGACCCTAAGCTATATTTGATATTCTGGATTCAAAAATGATTTATATTTTAAAAAATTCAAAACATATAAGTTTCGTTAATAAGTTTAATAATTAATTCCTATTGTCAAAACAAATAGTGTGTTTTTAAGAAACCAAATATATCAAAAGATTGACACTAGTTTTAGTCCAATTTCAAAGTGAAATTAATTCCAATGACCACCATTGGATTAAATGGTAAAAATATATTCTAATTTCACTTTAAAAATAATTCAAAAGATAATCTAATCATATAAATAAATTATATTAAAATGAGTTTTTGAATTAAAATTCAACATTTTTCACTTATTCATTAAAAATGAACTTTATCGAAAAAATAACAAAAACATACACAAAATAAATTTTGATGTCCCGACTCTATAGAAAGATTTAATTTTGTCCAATAGAATGTATAAAAGTGACCAAAACTATTTTTAACAAGGGTTCTCCATCAAAAGGTGATAAATCGACCTTTTAGTGAATATTAGAGTATTTATGCTTAAAATTGAATTCTTTTCTTATTTTAAGCCTTTATATTTTATTGGATAAATGTAAAAACATTTAACAAACATATATAATCATATTTTAGTTATTTCTATTCATTCCTACCAATACAAAGACTACGTGTTAACTACCATTTAAAATAATATTATTATATTATTAGTGTGCAATGTAAGATTTCAAAGAAACTCGTTGTTGCGTATTGGGTACGCTATCGAACATAGCAACCCTTTTGAAGTAAAATTAATATTTAATTCACAAATATTAATAAATATGAAAATGTATTATTCTTTATTTACCTGGGATGTTAAAATTTTGATCCTTAAAATGTGATAAACACTCACGCTTTGGTTTGGATAGATATTTTTAAATTTAATTGGTTGTATTTTAAACTTTGGATTATCTGGGACATTGCATCCATAGTTGGAAATCCGGTTATGTTGGAGATGAAAAGTAATAACCCTATATTTGGGAAGTTTTTTACGGTCATGTCTGCGGTTCATATGGAATCCAGCCTAGTTTATGAAGTGTTTTTACTACTTGGAATGATATTATTATGTTGGATATCTTATATGAAATAAATCAAAAAAATTTAAAGTGATGTAACTTCTTTGTTCATACTATATATGAGTGGAAAACATCTAAGATTAGAAATTTTTATTCTATAGTGGTTTATGATTACTCCACTAATTTAATAATAATTGGAAGAGGGATATAAAATATCATATATCCCTCCACATTCATATATGTTTCAAGTCCTACCACATAAGTTTGGAATGAACCTACCCCTTTTTTAAGGGAAAATGATGAATCTATAAATGTCTATGCTTAAAAATATGTTGAGAAATACCCAATTAATTATAGTAGTGTCTCTATAATAACACTATAAAATTCACTCAATCCCCCCAAGATTAGTATAGGGATATGAACCATTAATTAATTTCACTAGCTGTCATTATGGAGGTTGAGGAGGTGTTAATGGATTTTCTTTAATAGATGTGTATTCCCCCTAAATTGCATTCACTATAGGTGGGTTGGTAGGATCATGATCATACAGATATAGGTATTTTTATGGATGATCCTACCATGATTAATCCCATATAGGTTGACCAGACTTGTAGGTATCATGATCCTGAAGATGATAGGAATAATAATGCTTCCACTCTCAATACATATCTGAAATCTTATGGTGTCCCTTTTGACACTAAAAATCATCATGATGTCATCTCCATTTTTTTTCTAGATTCTAATGAATTATCACATGGTAATTGTCTCTTCTTCTAATTTATTAGATGTTATAATTCTCTAAATCTCATGGGGACTTTAATGGGAACCTATTGGGAAGGCATCCAAATCACAATATTCACAAGATGATGTCATTTATTCTCTAGATATTTAAGAAGATTCATTTAAACCAAAAACCTCCCCCCACCCACCCACACTAGGATGATAAAATGAGGTCCCTTGATGCCCCTATTCTAGGTATTGATATCTCTCATAATAAAGTTTACCCCATTTATGGAAATTTCAAGTATGATGAGGTTCATGACTCTCATTCACCTGCAATATGTACGAATTTATAAAATTACCTTATGAGTGGTGTCATGCTAGAGGAAAAATGTGTGGAATAGAATCAAAAAGGTATGTTCAAAGATAATAATTCCTATTTAGATAAACCAAATATGAGGGGATCTCAAACTAAGAGCAGATAATATCATGATCAATGAAGATCTTATATTATATCTATCATGTTCCTAGTAGTTACCCATTTATCACAACCCTTAGACACCTTATTTTGACCAAAAAACACTTTTAATTAAATTAGATTAACCCAAAATGAAATTCATTAACTGGAAGGAAATAAAGTGGTAATATATTTTATTACCTTTATTTGTAGAAAAATCTCATGATGATTACATGGATAATCATGTGGTTTTAATGATTGATAGTTTCACTCTACTCTCCTACAATAAAAGTCCTCGGGTTTTCTCTCTCTCTCTATTGACATATGTAATGTTATTTTGAACTTATCATTTTTTCCAACAATTATTATGTTAATATAAGGGAACATTGGGGGGTTATAGAAATTAATTCTATCCATACATCCAAATACTATATTATAATTAGTTATTTAACATTATCTTGATGTTAGATGAAAAGACTAGTTCCAGTTTCAATAGGACTACGGGTGATGAATTCTCATCCTAAACTATCTTATGAATTATAATTTAGGTATAAATTATTTTATAAAATTATATATTGATTAAGTATAATATATATTGTATGAATTATAGTAATTAGGACATGTAATTTGTCTAGGTTTATTAAGGTAGTGATGTTATCCAGGTTTCTGGGTTCACACTTCCCATGATCCACTCTGATCATAATTCTATTGTATTTTATGTTTTCATCAAGTTGATAAGGTCAATGAATCTTCATTTTAAGTTCAAAAATTCATGGATTGTTACTCCTATATTTAGGGAGGTGGTCTTAAGATCCTAGAAAAAGGAAACCCTGAGTGGACCTCTTCAAAACCTTAAGAGTGGGTTGATATTTACAAAAAAAAAATCTAAAGGGAGTAGACCAAGGAATGTTTCTCAAAACTAGATGAGGATATTAATGATGAGAAGAATAACCTTATCCACTACCATATTTTCATCCAATAGAAAGATTTTCCTTCTAGATATGAAATTAAAGATATATCAAAACATGATGAACTTCTTAAACTCAAAGAATGGATTGATTGAAATCAATAAAATATCAAATTGAATAAATATAGAGACCATAATTATGATGTTTATCTACCTACACAAAGAAAATAAGGTTAATATATGGGTCAACACCCTCAGAAAAAATGGATCTCTTAACACTTTAGAGAATGAAATTGATAATGTTATTGTTTACTTTTTTCAAGTCCTTTTGTTCAGATGGTGGGGGAGATAAAACCTCCATAATGATTTGGAATATTACTCTTAGTATTGATTTTCAATAAAATTAAATGCTAACTAATACCCATATTTAATAGGAGATTAAATAATATCTATTCTCATAGAACATTGATTTTATTTCTTGTCCTGATAGTTCCACTAATAATTTCATCATGTCCTATAAGGAAATTTTTCATAATAAGGTCACTAAGGATGTGAATAAATTTTTTACTCATTCTTTTGTGACTTATGGGGTTAATTCCAATTTCATTGACCCAGTTACCAAGAAATAAAATGTTATGGAAATCAGGGATTTTAGTAAAGTTAATATTGGGAACATTGTTCCCAATATCATCATCAAAATTGTGACTATTACGTTGGGAAAAAAATTTAGTGGATTTATCACACCAAATTAGTTTGGTTTTGTTCCTGGAAGGAATATTCAGAATTGAATCTTCACTATATTGGAGTGTATTGAATCAGATTCAAGGAAACTCATTAAGAAGCTGATGAAACCTTATCTTGTATTTCATATGGTCTAAGGAACCATGGAATTAACATTCCCTTTTTACCAAAATTAATAACACTTTTCCATGAATATGTTTATGAAAAACATGATCACATAACTCGAATGAAATAAAATTAATCTAATTATCTACATATATTTTCAGTATACTCTAATAAATCATTATTTTTTGTTGATTAATCTTTACCTTCTCATCTATTAATTCTTCTAATTCTAGACCCAACAAATTTATTTCACCTAGATAGACCCAAAAATTAGTAGTCTTACATTGCATGTATGATTAAAAGAGTAAGTAGTTACCTATAATAGGTGATGAATTATAGTTTATAAAATTAAAACTAATAACTTAAATTCCTATTTAATTAGGATATAAAATATAATTTTATATTAATTGGAAAAGATATGAGAAATACTTTATACTGATACTTTGTATATTTAGATTTAAGAAAAGTGTATCACCTAAGAATACTTGCTTTAAATAATGCACAATGTAATAAAGAAACTCATAAAAACTTATAAAAAATCATGTAAAGAAATTAATATTGAATTAAAAATCATTATAAAAGATTTCCATGGATTATAATTATGTGTAAAGGAAGTCACAAGCTCGTACATTGGGCATCCATAGTTTTAACCTAACCATAATCTTGTTCTTTATTATAATAAGAAATCCCTAAATACAATGATTATACCTAGAGATTTATTCTTATATTCTAAATCCATAAATTAGAAAGAAAAATATGACTATTTATTCCTATACTTGAAATCCCTCAATCAGTAATATTAGAAAAAAAATTAAAAACATGGAAATTCTTATGGAATTTAAAAAATATCCATTCATGAATACCTTAAGAAAAAGTCTGTAAAAATGAATATCATGAATCCCTCTTGAAGTACCAAGATGTTATAAAATCTTTCCAACATCTTTATATATTCTTGGTTGAAAAAATTTCCTCCTCCTTGATCACGAATTGTTTTAATAGAAATGTTCCCAATGGTCATATCCAAAAATCTTGGTGTTGGTTACAACATGCCCAATAAAACTCCTTCTTTATTTAAAAGGATTCTTCTAATCATGTTCGACTGATTCTTATAGACTTATAAACTATTATAGTGTATTTGTATTTCATCTTGTTGGAATAGAAATTGTTTATCTAGTAAAATATAATTTCTTCATCTGATGAATTTAATAATTGTTTTTCCAATAGTCTTAATATTACTTCATCTAATAGACTATGTTATAATTTTTAATTCAATACCTTTTTAAATATTTTTCTGATAAATTAAATAATCATACATCATATGTTCCAAATTATATACATCCAATTATGGAAAATAATTTCATCCAATAAATGATATTTCTCCATCCATCAAAAATATTTTTCTACAAAAAAATCATATAACTTGGGAAGTAAAAAAGTTAGTAAGAAATAAAATTTTAAGGAAATGTATTTTTATTTTCAAAATATATTTATAATTAATTTAAAGATAATTTTGGAGCTCAACACCACATTATATATAATTCCTCAAAGGGATCCATCTGTATAATATAATGAAACATTTTTTTATAAAAAAATCAACTAAGAAAAGAAATTGATCCCAAATTACCAGGTAATCCATTCAATAATATATAAGAATATAATTCAAATATAAATAATTCTATATTATTTTCCATTATATTTAAGATGAAAATTTATACTATAAAAAAATTTACTTCCAAACAAATTTTTAATACTTTTTTAAAAATTAGAGGTACACATATTATCATGATCAGTAACAATGGAGAGAGGAACTCCATATAACCTAATTATCTCCCAGAGATACATTTGAGATTGATGATCTAAATAAATAATATCCTAAATAGGAAGTAAATGTGAATATTTAGTCAATCAATAAAAAACCAAAATTGAATTATTATCTCAATATGTATTTGTAAATCCCACCATGAAATCATGAGATATATTTTCTCATTTCTAATCCATCACTAAAAAAGCATAAAGTACCCACATAATTAATTTTCATTTTATATTAACATGTTGAAATTTCTAACATTTCATTATAATTTCGTCAATTTGTACTTTATTCAATTCCACCAGTAATGTTCTTGATATTCTCCATTTATCTTAGCGCTTCTAGGATAAACAGAAAATAGAGGACTATGATCTTCAATCAGTAATACTCTTTTCAAATGGGAATCAAAAGCCCCACATAATCTCTCTATAAATCTTTTAACACCTTACTCATTAACTTTAAACTCAATAAAAATACCCTACATGACCAATTATACCTTTTCCTATAAAACAAAATCATATTTATGAGTTTTATTATTTTTATCTGATAATGATGACTACAGAGACTCCAAAAAAAATAATCGATGTTCTTTCATATAAAATTTATAGAACAAAATTTGTTGAATTTTTTAATACTTTATCATTCCCCAAACATATTATAGTTAATAATGAAAAATCCTTTAGAATTAAATCATTATATACACTACTTTATTTTCTTAGATGATAACTAATAATGCAATTATAGTCCTTAACAAGTTCCAACCATCTTCTATGTATCGTGTTTAACTCTTTCTAAGTGAATATATGCTTCAAACATTTATGATAATTATATATTAAATAATTATATAAATATAAATGATGTCTATGGATTTTTAAAGAAAATACTAAAGCAGTCAATTCAAGGTTATGTGTAGGATTATTTTGTTCATGAGGTTTCAATTGACATTAATCACAAAAAATTACCCATTCAATCTGCAAAAGAACACAACCAATTCCTTTAAAATATGAATCATTGTAGATAAAAAAGTCTCATTTTTTATAGAAGTACCAATATTATATCAATAACTAATAATCTTTTCAATTCCTAGAAAAATCCATTATATTCCTGCATCCAAATTAATTTAATTCATTTTTAAGTTAACATAGTTTGGCAGATAGATAAAGAAGAAAGTTTTTCAAAAAATCATTAGTAGTAACCTACTTATCATAGAAAAATGAAAATATATGTTACATTTTTATGTCATGGACACTCACTATCTACTGTAGTTTTATGGGATTGAAAGTAATTCTATCATTATTTACAATATGCCCAAGGAAAAAATTATCATAACCATAATTCAGATTTTCAAAATGTTCTATATAAATTATTTTTTTTCAATGTTTTTAGAAAAACCCTAAAATGATTTTCATGATCATCATAACATTTATAATATTTTTTGATTTCATCAATAAACATGGTAATAAATTTATATAGGAACTCCCAAAAATATTTATACATGAGGATTATAAATAGTTATGGTATTCTTCAATATAAAGGGAATAACCACGAACTAATAATGCCCATTCTTAGTCTAAAATAACATATTTATAATTTAATCCTTATTAACCTTCAATTTATGGTACATGGACCTAAAATCAACCTTTGAAAAATATTTTTTCTCCCATGATCTGATCGAAGAATTTATTTATATGATGCAATACATAGTTACACATAATAGTTTTGTTATTCAATGCGTAATAATAAATGTAAAGACTCATGTAACTATTTATATTTATGACAAATAGAATAGTATCAACCCATAGTGAAGTACTAGGAGGAATGAATCCTTCATCAAGAAACACTTATAACTAGTCTTTTAATTTTCAAAAGTTCAACTTGAGGCATTTGATAATTTGGATTTGATATTACATTATAATCTTGCACTAAGTCAATACAAGAAATAATCTCTTGATTATGTATATCAAAACATAGGTAATGATAGAATAAATACTTTTCATGTTTTTTGAAATGAATTATATATTTATGATCATTATAAATTTATGAAGTAGTTTTTGAAAAAAAATAACTAAACCATTTTCTTATGAGGTTTTTATTTAATCTATATGAAATGATCCCCACCCTTAGATGACCATAATTTTAGGGTTAGAAGGAATGAAAGGTGAGAATAGATCTCAATAACTAGATTATTATGTTATTTCATCCTCTAAAATTCCATATACTATTTATAATCAATCCTATATCTTTAGGAATAAAGAACTATTTCATCTTCACACCTCGAGTGCACTGAATCGTAGTCCTTCAAGGAAATATGGCCTTATGTAGAGTTTTTCATATACTATCAAAACTTCTTCAACCCTAACCTTATCTAAATTTTGTATACCTTCCCCAAGAATAGTGATTAATAAGTGATTTTTTTCCCATATCTCTTCCAATCAAGATACCATTGAGGAAAGGGTTAATATGTGGAATAATTTTATCATTAAGAGGTTAATAACCCTAACAGCGGAAAATTTGGGGATGTTCAATGATCTCATGAAGAGGAATTCAGTGATATAGGTATTTTATGATTGGAGAATGAGAACCATGGGAATAATTTACTTTCATATTATCTTCCCCTATAATGAAAGCAAGAAGAAATCATGGAGTTTTAGCTCTATCTTCAGTAGACATGGTATTCTAAAGATTCATGAGTGGGAGTAGATTTTTTGTCCTTAAAATGTGATAAACACCCGCACTCTAGTTTGGATTGATATTTTTAAATATAATTAGTTGTATTTTCATCCCTAGGTTCTCTAGGACACTACATACATAGTTGGAAATTCGATAATATTAGATAGGAAAAGTAATAACTCTAGGTTTGTAAAAATTATTAGGGTCTTGTTTGAGGTTAATATGGAATCAACCCAGGTTGAGGTAGTGTTTCTTAATTCCTGTTATGATATTATTATTTCTAATATCCTATATGAAATAAATAGAAAATTTTGAAATTGCTATAACTTATTTGGTCATACTATAGATGAGTGAATTGGATCCAAGATTTGAAATTTTTATACTGTAATGGTTCATTATTACACCACCTATTGAATATTAATTAGAATAGGTATCAAAAATCTCCAATATCCCTCCAAATCCATATATGTGTCAAGTCTTCTCATATAAGTTTTGCATGAACCAACCCCTTTTGTGATGTAAAATGATGAATATGTGAACATCCATGTTATCAAAGATATTGTGAAATACCCAATTATTTATTGAGTATCTCTCTAATTACACTATACAATTCACTCAACACCACCAAGATGAGTATAGGGATCTGAACCATTAATTCATTTCACTAGATGTAATTTTTGAGGTTGAAGAGGTAGGCATGGATTTTCTTCAACAGATGTGTGTTTCCCCTGAATTTCATCCACTATAGGTGGGTTGGGAGGATCATGATCATAAGGATAAAGTTCATTGGAAGGATTATACTACCATGATTAATATTATATAGGTTGACTAGAATAGGAGGGATCGTGATCCTAAAGATTATGGGTATAATCATGCTTCCATTCTCAATACAGATCTGAAATCTTATTGTGTCTCTTATGACACTGAATATCATCATGATTTCATACCCATTTTTTCTAGATTATAATGAATTATCCCATGGTATTTTATTTCATATTATAATTTATTACATGTTATAATTCTATAAAACTCCTAGGAACTTTAATGGGAACCTGTTGGGAAGGAATCCAAATCACAAGATTCACAAGATGAATTCATTTCCTCTCCAGATATTTAATAAGAACTGTTTAAACCAATACACGCCCCACACCCACATATAAAAGGATGACAAAATGAGGTCCCTTGAATCTCTTATTCTAGTTATTTCTATATCTCCTAATAAATTTTCCACCATTGATGGAAATTTAAAGGATAATGAGGTTCAGGACTCTCATTCACCTACTATATGTACGAATCTGTGAAATTACCATGTGAGTGGTGTCATGCTAGAGGAAAAATCTATGGAAAAGAATAAAAAGGTAAGGGGAAAGATGAGAATTCTTATTTGGAGAAACCAAATATGAGGTTATATCAAACAAGGAGAAGATCATCTCTTGATCAATGAAGATCTTCTATTGGAACTATCATGTTCCTGGGAATTCCCAAACTATAACAACCATTAGACACCTTATTTTGAACAACAAATCACTTTTAATTGGATTATATGAACCCATAATGAAATTAAGTAATTGGAACAAAATAAATTGGTAATATATTGGATTATCATTAGTTTCAGAAAACTATTATGATGATTACATGGATAATCTTATGGTTTTAATGATTGATAGTGTCGTCCTTCTCTCCTATAATAGATGTCCTTAGGTTTCCACTCTCTCTCTCTATTGACATATGTAATTCTATTATAAACATATCATTTATTTTTTCATACAATTATTATGTTAAAATAAGGGAACTTTATGGGTGGTATGTAAATTACTTATATCCATACTTCCAAATACTAGATTATAATCGGTGATTTTAACATTATCTTGATTTTTAATGAAAAGACTACTTCAAATTTCAATATAAATGGTGGTGATAAATTCTCATCCTACACTATCTTATGAATTTTAATTGATGTATACATTAATTTATAAAATTATAAATTGGGTAAGAATACTAAATATGGTAGTAATTTTTTTAATTTTCATAGGTTCTTTGTTCAGGTTCATGAAGGAAGTGATGTTATCCATGTTTATGGGTTCACACTTCCCAAGATCCACTCTGATTCTAATTCTATTATATTTGATGTTTGAATCAAATTTATAAGGTTAAAGAATCTTCATTTCAAGTTAAAAAAATGCAGGTATTTTTACTCCTAGATTTAGGGAGGTGGTCTTGAGATCGTGGGAAAAGGAAACCTTGAGTGGACCTCTTCAAACCTTTACAAGTGAGTTGAGATTTACAAAAAAAAATATCTTAAGAGAGTGGACCAAGGAATCTTTCTCAAAACTAGAAGAGTATATTAATTATTTAAAGAATCACCTTATACACTACCATATTTTCATCCAGGACAAATATGTTCCTTCTAGATAATAAATTAACGATATATCAAAACATGATGAACTTATTACACTCAAATAAGGTCGAGTGGAATCAATATGAAGACCATAATTCTGATAATTATCTATATACACAAAGAAAATAAGGATAATATATGGGTCACCACTCAGAAAAATGGATCTATTTACAATTTATAGAATGAAATTGATAATGTAATTGTTTACTTTTTCAAGGCATGTGTTCTGATGATGGGGTTGATAAAACCTCCATGATGATTTGGAATATTACTCGCAGTATTGATGTTCAATAAAATTAAAGGCTAACTGAGACCCATATTTAAGAGGAGATTAAATTATCTCTATTCTCATATAACATTTATTGTGCATCTTGTCCTGAAAGTTTCACTAATAATTTCATCATGTCCTATAAGGACATTGTTTATAATAAGGTCACTAGGGAGGTTTAATCTTGCTTCTATGACTTATGTGGTTAATTACAATTTCATTGACCCTATTACCATGAAATAAAATTTTGTAGAAATAATGGTTTTTAGTAAAGTTTATATTGGGGACATTTTTTCTATGATCATCATCAAAATTCCAACTATTAAGTTGGGAAAAGAATTTGGTAGATTTATCACACAAAATTAGTTTAGTTTTGTTTCTTGGAAGAATGTTAAGGATTGAATCTTCACAATATTGGTGGGTGTCAACATCATGAATAAGAAACTAAAATTTTGGAACTTTACTCTTAATATTGATATTATCATAGATTTTAATTTGATAAATTGGAGCTCTAGTTTTTCATCCTCAAAATACATGGTCTCTCTAATGCTTTTTTTAAATTTATTAATAATATTTCTAAAAGTTTAAAACATTAAATTATCATAACTTCTTACCCAAGAAGATTTTTCCAATGAAATAGAGGTTTGATAAAGGGTGAGCCTCAATTTTAACTCATATTCCCTATTTCTAAATATTATCTGAGCATATTTATCAATGATCATGACCAATATAATCTTTATATGTCAATTAAAGTTAGAAGAAGGTTTTTCTCTACCTTAAATATTTTCAATGATGGTGACATAAATCATTATGTATAGGCCTCTAAAAGAACTATTTCCTCCATTAAAGAAATTTGTTGCCTTTATGAGGAAGTTTTTGGAGAATAGATTAGTTGGAATATGTCATTTTTCATCCTTGGAAATGGAGTTCATATAAAAAACAAAATATGGTTTCTATAAGACTGTTGGTTAAGAAATGGACCTTACATTTTATCTATCATAGTGTGCCTATTTTCTGGGTAAAAGTGAAATTTTTTCATCTATAGAACATATGTTCTAGGATAATTTATCAAATAAAATCCTAGAAAGGAAAATCAATGCCCAAAGAAGGAAGTAGCTTCATGATCAACTTGGTGGTCACCTCTATGTTTATCTATGCTTTCTATTTATATATATGGATAAAAACTCTCATAAAAAATATTAAAGACCAAGTAAAAAATTTCATCTAGATTGTATTTGTTAATGAAATTAATCCAATCTCTGTTTATTAGAAAAATATTCATCAAACCCTTTGATATTTGGGACTTTCATATCCATTACCTAAGAATTTTTTATGGAACTATTCTCAATAATTACACATGGATCCTCATTACTTCTAATGATGAGTCCATAGATTTTCTCTCAAATAGGTTCACAAATAAACTTTTGAATGGGAATTTTTATTATCTATCTTCATCAATTTTTTCTGCTATCAAGAATTCTTATCATGATATTATGAACTGTTCTAAAAGGATGTTTTATAGAAACTCAAACTAAAAATTCCTGTATATATTATGGATTGAACGTCCACTAATAGAGGATGTGTTTGTCTCTCATTATCTGAAAGGAATTTCAATTACTAAGATGAACCTCAATGCTATTAACTTAAATGAATTAATTCCCACTAACTTATTGATGAAACTATATAGATGCATTTATGTTGATAAAGATACTCTGATCTAGACATTAAATGGAATAGACTATTTAAACACCTATGAGTGCTATGGGATCAAGTATGGGAGTAACATCATTGTGATTTTATTTTTGGTTTTTTCAAAAGAGACTCTATTCCACCAATGGCGTATCTACAATTATGGATGTTTTATAGAAATCAGTAAATATTTCAATACCTTCTTCAACATTTTGTGTTGTAACATTCCCCTAATAACTTTATCTTTTTGAATGATGTTCAGAGTATTGATTATATATTTCTCTAATGCTACATTATATTGGGCTTAATGTATTATCATCATATAATTTTCAAAATCACACAGCATTAGACAATTTTAAAAATTTGATTATTTTAATCATAAAATCATTGCATAGTGGGTAGTTTCATAACCATCTCCTTGTAGTGTTCTCCTCTCTTGTTCCATATATATGGAATGAAATCAATGAGTTGGCCTATAGAATGGGTGTTCTCTCATTCCATAAGGTCATCAAAAAATTCATATAGATTTGGTTTCTACCTCAAAAATTCAAATAGTTCCCATGAAAAATCATTTCTCTGGTCATATTATTTTATGTCTTCTTGGTGTTCATGTCCAACAAAAACTATTGGTCATGAAATCAATTTTATAGATCCATATGATTCTGTCATGGATTAATGTGAATTTCTATAGATAAATTTTAGGTGCCTAGGGGCCATCAGGATATGGTGGTGTCTTCTGCACCCATCATGGTTTCATCAAGGGATACTTATATCATTAAATTGGTAATGGTAATGCCTTTGATACTGAATTATAGGCCATAATTCAAGAAAATTGATATGTCAATATACCGTGTTGGAGGACCTCATGGATTGAATCTAACTCTACTCTTATCATGGATATGGTGAAATTTCATTCCATATTTGTTCCCAAGAATCTTCTTCCTCCTTAGATTAAATGTATTCAAGCATTAAATCATTTAAGTGTGAAGTTTATGCATGTGTATTGGGAGGCCAATCAAGGTTTTGATGCTCTTTCCAAAAGGGAAATTATGGAGGTGAGATTGATGAGCTCCTTTTTGTTTCCTAGTTTTGGCTCATATTTTTTTATGTGGATTAACATGGTGATATTCATACTCATCTTTTTAACCCTCCCTAATAATGTCACTTTTATTATTTTCATATATTTTGAGGTTAATGCTTGCTTAGAACCTAAAATTTTATGGTTTTAGGTATTTATTTAAATTTTGAATTTTGAATTTGATAAAATTAATTTCATTTTATAAATATGAATATCAAAATTAACTTCGTATGAAATTTTTTTATTTTTCAAAAAATATTGATTTTTCATTAAATAGTGAAAATACATATTTTTTAAAAAAATCATTTCTTTTTAATAAATTACGTAACTAAAAAATATCATTATGTTTTGAATAAAATTTATATAAAAAATAATATTTTTTATATTTAATCAACTTAATTACTTTTGAATCATATTTATATTATATTTTAGTATAATTTTATTTTTAGGTTAAAAAAACATGTTTTTTTGAAAACTATTTTAATGTACATAATGTTTTAGAACATTTATTAATTAAAAAACCCCTTATTTTTAATTATTTAATTGAAATTAATATTTAATATATCAATAAATATTATTTTAAATTCATACAATTATGACCATTAGTCATGGAGTTAATATTAAATCATCTTATGCTTGAAAATATATATTTCTTGAAAATCCGATTATTCTTCACATCTATGAGATTTTAGATTAAATTAAATTATTCATATTCTATTAATTGTATAGTGATTTTGTATTTTCATAAATATATATTACATATTTTTATATGAATATTCATTACACTATAAAAACACATGCTAGAGGATATTAAATGTATATTGCATGTGTAAACTTGAAAACATAAACAATTGGTCAAAAGAGTTCTAAATCATCTCACATGTAGTTTCTCATAAATAAAAACCCTTGATAGTCATATCTGACACCATACCTATAATAATAACCTAGTGAAAAGAAACATAATAATCGGTGTGATTAGATGGTCATTAAGGTTAAACAAGGGAAATATATAAACCTAAAGTGAGCATAAGGTTATGAGAAAATGAGCATAACATATGAAAACCATACCCTATATATAAAAGATAAAAATAATAAATTTTAGAATAAATATTGGTAGTTTATAATATATGAATCATAATAAAATTATAGAACATGATCTATGAGAGAATAAAATTTAGCCAAGGAATGGGATTTTGGAATAGACATAAGTATAGAAAATCATTTCCCTAGTATTTGTAATGACCTGCCAAATTCTCATTGGCTTGAGAGCTCAATGAGTCATTACTAGGCCTTAAGCGACATCCCCAAGATGCCAAAGGCTGGCAATAAATGCCAAAGGGTTTCAAATACAAGTTGGGGAATGATTTACCCTTTAAGAAATAACCCATAAACCAACCAAGAATAACCAAACATTCACTATATGATGCATGAACAAATTAATGACCACTAAACAACTTCATTTATGTCAAACCACATCAAGTACACAACAGCGGAAGACCAAAATAAGCATCAAGGTACATAGCAGATGAATAACTCAAGAATCTCAAAAGACACCATGACTCTGTGCTCCACAAGCTCCAAGCTCTACAACATCTCCTAAGAATCACCATGATCCATTAGCAATAAGATGTTTTACCTTTACCTGTGTCTCAGAATACGACATATTCAAAAGCACTAAAGTGCCAAAGTAGGGGTGAGTATAAAACTCAGTAGGTTTTCACCAATGACTTCCCTACTCACGCCACTAGGATAGAAAGGTTAGAACATTTATATAATGAACATTTTATATAATACATTTTCTCAAAAGTAGTTTATAACTAAAAATAAACAAGTTTCCCAAAACCATTCATAACCAAAAGAATTCCAAGATCAGTTTAAACCAATTTTCCAGTAAGTTATTTTTACAAAAAAATAAGCAAACAAGCTTTAGAACCATTACACAAGATCCCTTTTTGGCATACCCAAAGATTCCAAAAACCCATGCAACCAACCATGCATGATACCTGAAAAAGAGGAGAATCCCTAACCCTTGTCCATCCCAACCATGATGGGGGATACTTCTTACCCTTATCCAACACAAATTCACATGAATGTTTGACGGGGGAGAGCCCTAACCCTTATCCATCCCAACATTGATGGGGGAGAATCCTAACCCTTATCCATCCCGAATGCAATATGAATGTTTGACAGGGGAAATCCCTAACCCTTATCCATCCCAAAACTGATGGGGAAGGACACTAACCCTTATCCATCCCACATGCCCATCAACACACACAACCATCATGTCAACTACCAAGTGTGTTCAACCAATTCAAACCATTTCAATAAACTGCCTTTTTATTGAAAACCAATTCCATCAAAGTCATTTCAATATCAAATCATTTCAATAAAAAGACCTTTTTATTGAAACCCATTTTTCATCAAACCATTTACGATTTCAGAAAATCCAAAATTTAAAATCAACATTTTAAATTCAAGAAGCCAAATCACTTTGCACAACAATTCCCCAAAATTTCACAATTTCATCAAAACCATAAATCATCACTAAAGAAGATTTATTCCATGATTTTTACAAACAAATCCATTCAAACAACCCAATTTGAAAGCATGATAATCATTTCTACTAAGTGGAGTCGAGAAATAATCCACTTACCTTTAGGGTTTTATTGGAAACCACAACGAACGAAGAACGCCCAAGAAAAACAGGTTTCTTCTTCAATAACCCGACTTAGATATCTCATCCTAGAAATATCAAGACCAAATCTCATCATATATGGCATCCACACACTTAGATCTACCCATAAAATTCATAGATATATGAAACCGAGAGAATAGAGGAAGTAGATCTAAGTAGATCTAAGAAACTGATCAAGAACAATGAAGAAAGATCACATACCTCAAGAATCTGGCTTCGATTCACAAAGAGAAGCCTTCAGATTGCCTCTGGAACAATGGGAGAACCTTATATAACCTTAGGAGAATGAAAATCCCAAGTTAGGTCCACTTAGAAGTAAAAACGATCAACTTAGAGGTAAAAACACGTGAGATCCACCTTTATAGGATCTCGTTTAAGTGGACGCACGGTTTGCTTGCACGGTTAGACAAACCGTGCTCTAACCGTGCATTAGCCACTGCAACGACAGACACTCCACGCACGGTTTTGCTGCATGGTTAGACAAACCGTGCACCGCCCATGCAGAAGCTACTGTCTCAAGGGCCAACTATGCACGGTTTGGCCACACGGTTTAGACAACCCGTGTGTCGCCCGTGTGACTTCCCCTTTGCCTCCAAACATCATTTAAAGTTCTCCTGACTCTCCCATTCATCACCCTTAACTTTAAAACCATGAAAATCATCAAGAAAGGGTTACATACTAGAAACTGGGGGTACTACATTCTCCCCAACATTGGTCTTTCCATCCTTGGAAAGTAGAAAACCTTTACCCAACTGAAAGAGTTCCGAACACTTCTCTTTCATTTCCTTCTCACATTCCCAAGTCTCTTCCTGAATTTGACCATGGTTCCATAAAACCCACACTAGACCGATGCTTTTTCCCTAAAATAATTTCTCTTGGCTATCCACAATCCATACCGGGATATGTATCAATGAAGCATATGGCTCTAGGTCAACGTGATCCCATCTGATCCCATGGTTAGGATCAGGTTGATACTTTTTCAACTGAGATACATGAAACACATTATGCACCAAACTAAACTGTGGTGGTAATGCCAACCGATATTCCACCTCTCCAACCCATTCCAGTATCTCAAAATTGACAATCTATCTAGAAGATAACTTGACCTGCTTCCCGAAACGACGATGTCCAAGCCTTGTTGAGATCCTCAAGAAGACATGATCACACACAACGAACGACAACTGTCTTCGACGGTGATCTGCATAATATTTCTGATGACTCTAAGTCGTCTCCATCCACTTTCTAATCAAATGGGTCTTCTTTGTTGTTTCTAGGACAAGGCTCCATCTGACTAGTGAAGTTTCACCAGTTCCCACCCAGCATAGTGGAGAATGACAAGGATGCACATACAATGCTTCAAATGGAGCCATGCGTATCGAGGCTTGATAGTTGTTATTGTATGAGAACTCCACTAAGGTTATATGCTTCTCCCATGAGCCACCAAAATCCATTACACAAGACCTCAACATATCTTCCAAAGTTTATATCGTCTGCTCAGATTTCCCATTCGTCTGAGGATGATACGCCATGCTCATAGTCAATTGAGTTCCAAGGGATTGCTTTAATGATTTCCAGAAACGAGATGTGAACCTCATATCTCTATCTGAGACTATATACACTGGTACACCATGCCTCTTTACCACTTCTCAGATATAGATTTTTGAATGATCTTTCACCGTATGAGTTTCATGAATAGGGATGAAATGAGCCGACTTGGTTAGATGATCCACTATCACCCAAATGGCATCGTGTTTCCGAACCGTTCTTGGAAGACCTTTAACAAAATACATTGCTAATTGATCCCATTTCTACACTAGGATGGTCAATGATTGTAACATACCATCTAGTCTCTGATGCTCTGCTTTAACCTGCTGACAAGTTAAGCACCGTGAAACAAACTCAGCCACCTTCCTTTTCATGCCGCTCCACCAAAACTATGCCTTCAATGCCTTATACATATTCTGTGTACCTAGGTGTATAGACCATCTTGAATGGTGGTAAGCATGAAGGATTTGTTCTTTAAAAACCATAGGTACAACCATCCGATCTCTGAAACACAAAACTGAACCCCCATCAAATTTCCATCCATCAATGGTCTCCCCACCATCGAGTTTTTAACTTACACCCAGACATTCTGAATTAGATGTTTTTGCTTCTTTGATCATCTTTACTAAACCATGAACAAGTTTAGCTGAAAATAAAACAGCAACATCACCTCGGTCTTCACATTCCACATGCATGTCAGCTAAGACTGATATCAACTACCATTCATCTGAATATACTTTCGCTAACTAATCATATGACTTTATACTCAATGAATCCACCACCGAATTCCCTTTTCCTGGTGTGTACATCAAGTAAAATTCAAACATCTAGAGATACTCTATCCATCTCCTTTTCCTCAGATTCAAATCTCGCTGTGAGAAAATGTGTTTCAAGATTTTTTGATCCGTAAAAATAGTGAATTTCTCACTAAATATATAATGTTTCCCTATTTTCAATGCATGGAAAACTTCAACTAACTTCAAATCATGTGTTGGGTAACTCTTCTCATGAACCCTAAACTACCTAGAGCCATAAGAAACCGCATGGTCTCTTTTCATGAGAACACAACCCAACCCTGATCCCAAAGCATCACAATACACCACATACCCCTGTCCTAATTCTAGAAAGATCTAGATAGGTGTTCATGTAAGGCGAACATTCAGTTCCTGAAAGGATTTTTTACATTCTTCCATCCATTGGAAGAGAGAATTATTCTTAGTCAGAGCTATCATTGGTGAAACTAGTCATGAGAAATCACGCACAAAGCATTGGTAGTAACTAGCTAGACTAAGAAAACTTTTTATCTCAAACACATTCTTCGGTGATTGCCCTGAGATAACGGCTTCTATCTTTTCAGGATCAACATAAATTCCCTTCTTGGAAATGACATGGACAAGGAAATGAACTTCCTATATACAAAAAACACACTTTGATAATTTGGTATACAAACGATGATCTCTCAAGATTTGTAACATTGTTTTCAGGTGCACTTTGTGTTCAGCCCTTGTCTTTGAATACACTAAAATTTCATTTAAAAACACCACAATAAAAGAATCCAGATATTGTTGAAATATCTGATTCATCAAAGCCCTGAAGACTGTTGGTTCATTCGTTAGACCAAAAGGCCTGACTACATATTCATAGTGACCATATCTGCTTCTAAAAGCTGTCTTTGGAATATCCTCCTTCTGAAATCGCAATTGGTGATATCCTGATCGCAAGTCAATCTTGGAGAACCATTGAGATCCCCTTAATTGATCGAATATATCATCAATGCATGGAAGTAGATATCTAGTCTTTATCATAACTTGGTTAAGCTTACGATAATCAACACACAGCCGAAGAGTTCCATCTACCTTTTTCACAAACAACACTGGTGCTGCCCACGGAGAAGTACTTGGTCGAATGAAACCCTTGCTTTCTAGCTCCTCTAACTACACTTTCAATTCCCTTACCTCTGTTGGTTCCATCCTATAAGACAGAAGGGAAATAGGACTGGTCCTCATAAGTATATCAATCGTAAACTCCACTTCCCATAGAGGTGGTAACCCTGAGAAGTTATTGGGAAAGACATCTGGAAATTGATCCACAACAGCTGGAAAACTATTTTCCTCAATCTCTTCCATTGATGCAAAAGTCAACGCTGCCAATTGGTAAGAGATCGTTCCCACCATTGGTGCCAACAAGCTCTTTGCACCTTTCTTTATCATCCTCTCTCCTCTGAAGAGATGGTCAATGTCGTCCTCAGTCATGAAACTAACCATTCTCCTATAACAGTCAATGTGATCCTTAAACATTTTCCACCAATCCATACCTAGGATTACATCATAGACATCCATGTACAACATTGAGAGGTCCCATTTTAACTCAGCTCTATCAAAATTTATAGCCCATGCTCTACACACAAAGGCTTTAAATTCTCTTTAACCAATAGAAGTTTTCAGTTCCAAAATAGAAGGCATCATTTCCAGTTTTAAACATAGCAAGTCAACAGCATGAGAAGAAATTAAGGAATGTGATGCACCAGTATCGAAGAGCACTTGCACAAGGGTATAATTCAAAAGAATCGTACCTCTCACTATAGATGGTCTATCCTGATCATCAACCATCATCTACTCAGCTCCATACAATTTCTTCATCGCGACATTGTTCTCCTTATTGCCTTGCTGAGATTTTTCTAGTTGAGGATTCATGGTATTTCAAGAATCGCCATGGCTAGCTCTATTATGCTGATGAGACTGATTCTGTTTTCCACGTCCTGTCAAATCATATGATTCTTACAATGCCTGAGGAGTGTCACACGCACCCCACCTCGATGCATTCCTACAATAGCGCTGTAGATGCCCCATCTGCTTGCAATTGTGACATGCTCTATGTTGCATCGTATAATCTCGCCTTTTATGGTCAAGAGAACCACATTGAAAACAACCTACTTTGCAAATGGGGTCATGGATGAAGGTTCACTGATCACGTCGTATGGTTATGATTTGTACTCTCACCATGTAAATAGGTGTCCCTTTTCCTCTTGTTCCTAGAGGTTGAGTTCCCACTGTTTCCCGTAGGTATCATCATACCTCCTCTTATCGATCCTGAGATATCACGTTCAGTAATAGTCTCTATGTTCACCATCTTTGTGTAATCCATAATACAGAGCACTGAAATCTTCGATCAAATCGCTTTCCTTAGCCCCGATTCGAATATTTGTACCTTCAACGACACACTTGCCGCAACCTCTGGTGCAAAACGGACTAAATTCATGAATTTAGCCGCATACTCTATAACAGAGAGACTCTTTGTTTTAGGCTGAATAATTCTGTCATTTTCTGGATCTTGAACATGTGAGGATAGAATTGTTTGTTGAACAATTCTTCAAAATCCTCCCATGTAAGGTCTTCATCCAATTTAGCATGCACCGCTAAATCCCACCACTGACATGCAATATCCTCGAGCATATATGTCACCAACTTTACATTCAGTTCTACTAGTGTGCTGATGAAATCAAAGATACGATTCATCCTATATAGCCACACCTCTGCCATTTCGGGTTCAGCATCACCCCGAAAGTTTGGTGGATTATGCTTCATGAATTGGATGGTATGATCCACATGCCTTGGTTCATTCCTCTGGTTCGCTGTATCCACAGCATGAAAATATTGGACGATACTCTGAACCAGCTCTTGGTTCACACGTAGTTCAGGTGCAACCACATTCTCCACAGCTTCTTCTGGTTGGTTCCGACAACGCCTACAGGGTTCCATTTTCTAAACCAACAACAACCTCCGTCAATATCACTCTATAGCAACTGATGGCTTAGAATTTCAAATTCTATCACATTATCTATCACAACATTTTTTTCAAAACAACCTTTTTCCCATGTTCAAACATATTTGAAAACATTCCTCATGACTTTTGAAAATCAAACCATTTTCAAAATTCACCAAATATCATCTTTTCAAAATCTTTCATTTGAAAATATTTCTGCATTTTTCAAAAAAAAATCACCTTTCCCGAAATCATGAATCATTCTTCACAATGATATATGCAATCCTAGTGGGAAGTAGTTCCTCTATAATGCATGTCATGCTCATCTCATTGGCTTACCCCATGACAATGATATTTCCCAACATTTTAGAAGTGTATCCAAAACACTTATGTACCCAACACCCTGGTAACTTTATGTTCAGCATAAATGGGTTAGATACATCCTTTTATCTATACATTTCAAGTTCCGACAATCCTACTCCTATCTAATATTTCAACCCAAGGAATAGACAACAAAGAATTTCAACTCCAAGACTAAGAACATTGACGACCACTTGTTAGTCAAGGACTGAACAAGCTGATACCATTTGTAATGACCCGCCAATTCTCATTGGCTTTAGAGCACAATGAGTCATTACTGGGCCTTAAGTGACATCCCCAAGATGCCAAAGGCTATCAATAAATGCCGAATGGTTTGAAATAAAAGTTGGGGGACGATTTATCCTTTAAGAAATAACCCTTAAACCAACCAAGCATAACCAAACATTCACTATATGATGCATGAACAAATGAATGACTACTAAACAACTTCATTTATTTCAAACCACATCAACTACAAAATAGCGGAAGACCAAACTAAGAATCAAGGTACACAATAGATGAACAACTCAAGACTCTCAAAAGACACCATGAATCTGTGCTCCAAAAGCTCTAAGCTCCACAACATCTCCCAAGCATCACCACGAGCCACTAGAAATAAGATTATTTACCTTTACCTGTGTCTCGGAATACGACATCTATAAAATCACCAAATTTCCAAATCAGGGGTGAGTATAAAACTTAGTAGGTTGTCCCTAATGACTTCCCTACTCATTCCTCTAGGATAGAAAGGTTAGCAACATTTATATAAAGAACAGTTTATATAAAACATTTTCTCAAAAGCAGTTTATAACTAAATATAAACAAGTTTCCAAAAAACATTCATAACCAAAATCATTCCAAGAGAAATTTAAACCAGTTTTCCAGCAAGTTGTTTTTCCAAAAAAATAACCAAACAAGCTGTAGAACCATTTCATAAGATCCCTTTTTGGCATACCCAACCATTCCACAAACCCATACAACCAACCATGCATGATACCTAAAAAAGGGGAGAAGCACTAACCCTTATCCATCCCAACCATGATTGGGGATACTTCTTACCCTTATCCAACCCAAATGCACATGAATTTTTGACGGGGGAGATCCCTAACCCATATCCATCCCAACACTGATGGGGGAGACTCCTAACCCTTATCTGTTCCGAATGCAATATGAATGTTTGATGGGGGACATACCTAACCCTTATCCATCCCAACACTGATGAGGGAGACCCCTAACCCTTATCCACCCCATATGCCCATCAACACACACAACCATCATGTCAACTACCAAGTGTGTTCAACCAATTCAAACCATTTCAATAAAACTACATTTTTATTGAAAACCAATTCCATCAAAGTCATTTCAATCTCAAACCATTTCAATAAAATTACCTTTTTATTGAAACCCATTTTTCCTCAAACCATTTATGATTTCAGAAAATCCATATTTTTAAAATCAAAATTTTAAATTCAAGAAGCCAAATCACTTTTCACAACAATTCCCCAAAATTTCACAATTTCATCAAAACCATAAATCATCACTAAAGAATATTTACTCCATCCTTTTCACAATAAAATTCATTCAAACAAACCAATTTGAAAGCATGCCAATCAATTCTACTAAGTGGAGTCGAGAAAGAATCCACCTACCTTTAGGGTTTTGGCGGAAACCACAAAAAATGAAGAACGCCCAAGAAAACTGAGTTGCTTCTTCAAGAATCCACCTTAGATCTCTCCTACTAGCAAGATCAAGACCAAATCTCATCATATTTGGAATCCACACACTTAGATCTACCCATAACACGTGTATATCAAAGAAACTGAGAGAAGAGGAGAAGTATATATAAGTAGATCTAAGAAACTGATCAAGAATGATGAAAAACGATCACACACCTCAAGAATTCGGCTTCAATTCACCAAGAGAAGCATTCATATCACCTCTGGAATGATGGTAGAACCTTCTTTGACCTTAGTAGAATCAAAATCTCGTGTTAGAGCCTCTTAGGATGAAAAACAATCAACTTATAGGCAAAAACTTGTGAGATCCACCTTTATAGGATCTCATTTAAGTGGCTGCATGGTTTGCTCGCAAGGTTAGACAAACCATGTGCTAACCACGTGTCAGCCACTTCCCCAAAAGACACTCCACACACGGTTTGGCCGCACGGTTTAGACAACTCGTGCGTCGCCCGTGCGACTTCCCCTTTGCCTCCAAAAATCATTTAAGTTCTCTCGATTCTCTCATTCATCACCCTTAACTTTAAAACCATGAAAAGCATCAAGAAATGTTTACATACCAGAAACCAGGGGTACTATAGTATTAAATTTGTATTCCCATGTATATCATAGGGTAATGGGTTTACTCCATGGACCATCATAATAGTCGATGTTCACTCACAAGACTATCATAGAAGAAAATTTCTCTTACAAAACTGGGTTTACTCCCCATTCCAATCCTGTTTATCTCATGATATTTCAAATATTACCTAATGCATTAGAGGATGATAAAGTTCCCACCCATCACATATTAAAATCATACATATATATTCCATAAAATCATAAGACATTAATTATATCAGAACCCTTGAAAAGAAATGGGTTTCCTAAAAATTTCATTTTTTCATAGAAATGGAAAAGAAATACGTTCTATAATCATTTCATCATTTCATCAAATAATAAACCGTATAAAAAGAAACATGTTTCATAAACATTTTATCACAGTATAAAACATAAAACAAAAATTAATTTCTTATATATCTTATCATGTTAAACATAAAACATCAATACAAAAAATAGTAATGGTATTCTAGGATAATTTCTCTAGTAAACCATAAGTATCATCAAAGGATTTCATCTTAGATGGAAAATTATTTTGAAAGATCACCTGGAACATTTCATTAGGAAAATAACCTTTTCACTTTGAAAATAAATTTTTAAAAAAAATCATAAAACTTTTCGAAATTACTTTTCATTGAAAATAACCTTGGATACTTATAAAGTAATATTTAATACATTTTTTTCATGATAGAAAGAAATTATATTCATACCATACATATTAAAAAAATATTCCATTCACATTTTCGATAAAATCCAAATAGTCCTAATTTGGAAACTTAAATAAAGATTCCTTTTTAATAAAATAATAATGTCAAATAAGGGTATAAATTTCATTAAATAATCATTGGATATTAGTAAAAACCTTATTTAAAACATCCTATTTTTTAAAACATAGATATGGAAGAAAATGATTTTTGATCGAAGAGAGAAATAAAGTTGATTTTTATTTAAAAAAATATTTTTAAATCTTGAGTACATAAAGATATTAAAATGATGGTAAATCATGTATATCATGAAATAACAATATTATAAAACATTTCATGAGTTTCATGAGATATTTATTATAATATTTCATCATCAGAAGCATAAACATAAACAATCCTGATAAATCATTAGAATGTATCATAAAACCCTTACCACATTGGCAATATTGAACCATAATAACCATGAAATAATTAAATTAAATTAAACTTAAAATATCATGTAAGTAAATAAATTAAATATATTACATGTCAAAGTGGTTTTATATACTCTATATAAAATAATATAGTTTCATAATATAATATATGTCTTAAAGAAGAAATATTGAGACAATAATCTCTTACCGCTTAGTAATCATTTAAATCATAATCCTCATTAAAGAATAAAATAAAAATAAAAATAAAATATATTGAAAATAATTATTTTCATTATATAACATGTAAAAGGGATATTATATACACTATAGAAACTAAACTTGTAGTGATTATGGCTGATGTCCCCCATAAATAAAAGAGATACTAGAAATATCTTACCTTAAGTCTCGACATCCTTCATACACATTCAAACCTCCTATATCAAAAATTTTATTTTATTATAAATATATTAAAGAACCATAATTATGTATATTATACCATATATTATTTACTTATGACATTTTATTACTTATTTAATGATAATTCCATGTTAAAATCATGTTTCATGCAATAATTGCTTTGTTTTTCATGTATGTTTGGATTTGATATTTTTGGTCCTCTTACTTTGATCATTGTTCCATAATATCCAGAATTTCAAACATGATATAAGTATCATATATATTAATTATATATTTATTTCTATTAATCCAAAAAATTATAGATAACAAATGAAATACATTGTTGATGAAGACAATTGGTCTTATGTATGCATGAATGTTGTTTCCATTTTTTAAAATATGGAACAAAATAAAAGTACATTATAATTTGACTTTATAGAATAATTATGATTTCATATATATTGAATATATTTATTAAATGTTTCTTTATTTCCTTCCAAGAAAAGTGTTAGTTTAAAACGAATCATATCACTTTGTGAGGTTGTAGTACGCCATACACAGGAGCGACATTATTGTATCCCCCACACAAGGGAGAGTAAGATGGAATATGTTATATGATAATTCTATAAGTATAATTATGTTAAAAATATAATATATAATAATTTAATATATAAATATTACCATCAAATTAAAACCAAAATGAAAAACACATCACATCGGTTCATGAGGCAGTAGTCCGCCATACACATGAGTGGCGTTATTATTTTCCAATAGTTTGGAAGGTAAGAATTTAGGTGTGATTTATAATTATATAAGTATAATAATATCATAAATATATTATATATACATTATATACATAATTATATCCTTCCGTGAGATATTCGGATGGAAAACGAATAACATCGGTTCGCAAGGTGGCAATCCATTGTACACACGATCGATGGTTTCATTTATCATTTGATGGAAGAGGAGATGGATATCAGTTATTACATTAACATATTAATATCTCATTATATTTAATATATTTGTTTTATTAAATCATTGTAGTTTAAGAATTATTTAATTAGCTATAGGATGAAATAAAATGAAAATGCGTGTTTAAGGACAATACATCCTCTTTGGAGAACCTCTTTAGGTTAAAACCTGAAGCCTTCATATGGATAATTATTAATAAAAATTTGGAATATAATATTTGTAGAGGTACTTAAGGAAGATATTAAATATTTTATTTTATATAATAAAGGTTTTTGAAAGTGTGAAGAGTAGGGAATATGGGGTCTCCTTTTATATGTTCGAGAGAGTACAAACATAATATATACGAAAAGAATAATGTGTATCCATATTTTTTACGTTACACAAAGCACCAAAACAGGTCATCATATAAACCTAAAGGATATATGGTCTAAATATATTTCAAAAGGTTTTATTGGAAGTTTTTTTAGGTTATATTACCCCTTATTATTTTAGTTTAACCTCACGGTAAACCCATTTTAACTCTAACCACGGTAATTAATTTTTAGCATTTTTAATATTCATTTTGAAAAAAAATTAAGTAAAACGTACTATATAATATAAATTATTCTAAATAAAAATATGGAATCTATTTTTACAAATTTAATTTATAAAACTCATAGAATCTAATTTAAAAGAAAACTCAAAGGGTCGAGGAAAAAATTGTTTTCCAAGGAGAAAATTTTCATTAGTTCGAAAAGTTTTAATTTCAAAATTAAGTGTAAAATTGATTCCAATTATGTGTATTGGATTAATAAATAAATAATTTTACTAATTTTACTTTAAAACTATATCAAAATAAAATTTATCTTATAAATTCATTGAATGAAAATGTCATTTTTAATAAAAACCCAGTATTTTTACTATTCACTAAAATAATTATATTTTCTTAAAATTACAAAAAATTAACTCCATGATAATTATGATATTATGATGTAAAAAATTAATTTTATTTTTTAAGATAAATTTTCACAAATTTTCATAAATTATTTTTAAATAAAGGTTCAAAAAGTAAAAATTTTCTTTTTAGAATAATGTAGTTTTTAAGCGTAAAGTTAGATTTATTTTAATCTCATGTATAGAAAAAACATAAGATGGATGTTAAAAATTTTATTAAATATTTATTATTTAAAAATTATTAAAATAATTCAATAAAAGTTATTTCTTAATTTATTTACGTAAAACAAATTTTTTCTGTTAAAGATTTGTTTTCCAGAAAAAGAATTCCTTTAATTTCAAACGGTTCATATTTTCCTTTATAATTAATTGATCACCAAAACCATATTTTATATACATTTTTAAACCATATATTTTCATAATGTAGTTAATCACATTCATATCATCCATTCTAACTTCTAGGTTATGGCTGTCATATTAAATAATCATATTTTAATAGTATGTCCTATTTTGTTAAACCTCGGTGTTATGTATAGCTCAAGCTATTGAAGAAATTAAATTTATTTAGAAATATAAATTTCATAAAAACTCAGAGTGTCACAATCTAAACCCATTAAAATTACTTTTTTCTTCCAAATTATGTCACATTAGCACAAAAAACATAGGATACTTTAATCTAATCACATATTTATTTTCCCATACATATTTTTCAAGATGGTGGTTTTGCCACAAAACATTGACTAGGTGAGTGGTCTTGTTTCATATAATTTTCTATCTATGGTATAGAATCTACAATGCTAATTACTTGTAATAATTATCTTGCTCTGGTTGTATGACCTCTTATTATAGTATATATGGTGGATCAGGTATGTACTTCCTCTTGATAGATACAAGTAACACATCATGAACCTAAGAGAGGTTAAATGGAAGCATTGGGTGATAATAAACGTTCTAAATATGATCAATAATTTCAATTATACTTATATAATAAGGGATTAGTTTTCCCTTATTTATAAATCCATTTATTTTATCCCATGGAGAAATTTATAAGAAAAAAATCTCACCAACTTCAAATTCTAGATCACGTTGATGATTACCAAAATAAAAGTTTTTTCAACTATGTGTTACCCTTATGTTCTATTGAATAGCTATAAAATTCACATCCATTTATACATAAATTTATAGTCCCAAAAGATTAATTTATCTAACATCATCCCAGTACATTGGATATTTACACTTATTCCCATAAATGGATTCATAAGGAGCCATATAAATTCTCAAGTTAAAGCTATTTTTATATGAAAATTCGAAAATAAGAATTTGTTGATCCCAACCACCTTTCAAATTTATAGAAAAAGATCTCAACTTATCCCCTAGGATTTTAATTTTTCTCTATGATTTTCTATCTATCTAAGTATAATATATAGTGTTCAAAGAAAACATTGTATCAAGATCATTTTAAATACTTCTCCAGAATATTAATGTAAACCTCATATCCAAACAAGAGAAAATGGATAATTGTACTCCATGAAACTTATCAGATTCCAAATTTAAATCTTTTAAACCATATCTATAGAGAAATATTCTCTTGTATATATGGATTGGGCTGACTTCATAATGAGATCGATTATAACCCATGTAGCATTATTCCCTTTAGATGTTTTAGGGAGTCTGATGAAAAACCCATGGTAATTTTTTCCATTTCCATTCTAGTATGGAGAATGGTTATAGAATCCCATTTATCATTTTTCTATCAACTTTAAAATTTTTCCATACCAAGTACTGACATACATACTCAATAACATCTCTATTCATATTATCCCACTAGAAATACATTTTTACATGGGGTAGTGATAGGAGTTATACCATTTTTACCATTTAGTTGTGGGTTCAAGACCCATATCCTTTCCAAATATGATAGGTTGTGTAGAATTAGGATATTTTAAAAATAAAGACTATGTTAAATATCTAATAAGATACATAACTCTGGGCCTAAACAAACAACAGAATCATATTATTTAAATGTGACTTTTATAACCGGGACATTAAATTGGAAAGAATTAATAGAATAAATTTAATTATAAAATAATAATGGTTCATACTCATTGTTAAGGTATTAATTATTATTTTTTAAATAATCACTCTAATTTTTAGAAAAGTTATTTTATTTTCCAAAAAATACATTTTCTTCAAAAATGGGTTTTATTTCCTTTTATGAGTGAATATTATAATTAATTTTTTGAAATTTTAGAAAATAAATTTCATAAAATAAACTTCATTTTTAAAATCATAATATCATGTTTTAATTTGGGTTAAATTTTGGAATTTTTGGGAATATATTGGTTTTTTAATGAATAGTTAAAAATATCGATTTTTATAAAATTGTCTTTTATTTTCAATAAATCAAACAACTTAAAAGTATCATTGTGATTTGAATTTTATTTCAAGTAACCTAAGTAATAATTATTTATTTTTCATTAATTTAAATTCTTTTGAAACAAATTTATATATTTTTTTAAATAAGTTTATTTTTGGGTTTAAAAATGGGATTTTTCTAAAAACTATTTTAAAGTACATAATGTTATTCATTTTTTAATTAATTAAAATAAACTATAATAGATAATATTTTAGATGAAATTTTTAGGTTATATATCTTTAAATTTTAATTTAGTTTCAAACACTAATTATTATTAGTCATATAGTTAATATAAAATCATCTTTTTTTAGAAAAATATCATTCTTGAAAACCATATTTTTCATCGCATCTGCAATTTTTTTTTAAATTAAAATTGTATAACTCTATGAATTTAATTTGGTAAAATTAATTCCAAATTATGAATTATAAGTTCTAAATTTGGTTGTAATTTAAATTTCAGTTTTGATTATAACAATTTTATCATAGTAAAAAAATGATTTTCCACAATAAAGGTTAAAT
The DNA here is from genome assembly GCA_963277665.1 of Viscum album. Lineage (NCBI taxonomy): Eukaryota > Viridiplantae > Streptophyta > Magnoliopsida > Santalales > Viscaceae > Viscum > Viscum album. The sequence continues at coordinate 462,368,528 of OY728122.1, read as the reverse complement.
AATGAAACTGGTGAAAAATGAAAGGTAAAAGCTTAAAATAGATAAAAACTAAAAATATAAATGGGTGGTTAATGTGTTTAAAATCCATAAAAATTATTTATAACATAAATTATCAATATAATTCATTTTTATTAATTCCACCCAAATGTGTTTCCTTTAAATATAAAATAATCATTATTTAATCACTTAAAACTATCACTCTTCAAGTGTAAATACCACTCCTCACCACCCCCTTTCCCCTAAAAAGCCTTAAATATCTTAAAATATCTTCCAAAACCTCTCCTATTCACTCTAAAAACATCTTAGTCTTACTGATCTCAACAAAATACCAATTCTAAGGTCTTTAAGGGATCCTTCTAGGATGTGATATTTAATAGGAAACTTTCTAAAACCACCTCTCTTAATTTCATTTTTCTCTTATAACTTACCCTCACATCCTTAATCCATTAGGTGATGAACACTCCAGTTTCAGTTATATACCATAATTAAATAATTATAATGAAATATCTTATATCCATTCATTTTATTGTCACCTCTTATTCAAATAAACCAAACATTTTTTCAAATAATGATGGTTAACCATCTTCGTGAATAATGATTGTTTGTTTTCTATTACCACCTTCAACGACGTACATAAAACTATTATTATGGTTAAATAAGATGGTAATAAGTATATTATAACTTATTTTATGTTCTGTAACTAATATATTTATGTAATATTAAATAAAACTAAACTAGTTTCTGATGATCATAAAAACTGCAAAAATAATAAAACCATGTATCATTAAAGAAATTATCAAATGAATCATCCAACAGTAAGAAAAAAATGAAATATAGTGCCATTTATATTTTTTGAATTGAATAAATACCATTTCATTCCAATTCTATATTATTATTTCCATTTGAAAGTAAAATCCATAATAATAGACAAATTAACCGACCATGAAATTGTGAAATGAACTCAACCAAAAAATTAAAACAATGAAATATTATTAATAAATTGGTCCTAAAATATTATAAAAGGATAATATAGGGTATTATAAATATGGTTATATTTTAGGAATAAGTTAATAACAATCTTAAAACCATTATACAAGAGTTTTTAACATGTTTGAAGGAAGTTGAACCTAAGGTAAGGTATTTCCTAACCCAATTTCCATTCTTTGGGTCCAACATCTACTTAATTGATTCTAACATGTTCAGATTATATGTCACATGACTTTTGATTATCTTATATTTTATTTACACTTTTTTTTATATTTATAGTGTATAAAAATAACTAATTCATTTGATTAAATCTCACTTCAATTATATGATATTTATAAGGAACTTTCTTGTAAGAAAATATTTTTTTAAGTTTCCAATAAGACTCACTTTTTCTTCAATGTTCATGTTTTATAAAATTGCTTCCAAAATTTTTTTTAATATTATCCCATGATATTTTTAAGTCATTTATTATCATTTTTTACATTTTACATAAAAAAATATAGGATTCTTTTTTTAATTTTCTAAATGAGGTTCTCCATGAATTTTCTAACAAAAATTTTGAGGAATGATTTTTTACTTATACGACATGAGTGGATTTTACAATAGTAATAATTCCATAATTATTTAAAGATTCCATTTCATGTTTACATAATTATTTTTAAATAAAATTTTTTCCATTGTATGTGTGAAACTTTTCTAAAAATATGTGATTGGAAAATGAAAGGGGTATTTTCCTTAAGAATGTTTTTATAACACAAGTATTTATGTTTTATGATTATGATATAATTTATGGTCATTGTGTATGATGAAGGTTTCTTAAAATATATACTAATGATGCTTTGTTCAATGATAAACCAATGATTAGTGGTTAATTTATTAACCAATTATGGTTGGTTCTTTTATAAACCAAGGATGGGTGGTTACGTCATAACCTCTAATACATTACTTACTCTGGAGTTGGAGGTTGGTAATATTTGTTTCTCCATTTGTATGAGTGATAAGTAAAATGATGTACCAATTTACCCACTTATATCTTATATTATTTCTTGTGAGTTTTCGAGAATATCACTTTATTTTAAAAAGTTAATATAATGATATTTTTGAAAATATGATTCCTTTTTTGAGGTGAAAAAGGTATGTTTTTAAAGAAATTGTTTCGATATGATTTAACTAGTCTATCATTTTATTTAATTTTATGTCCCTTACTAATATATTTTCATCATGCCATGTTTTAACATGTTTTTAATTGGGGTTAAGTAAAAGTTGGTATAAATATGAGATAAATGAGTAAAATTATGAATATATTTCATAAAAAGAAAAAATATTTTATTTTAAAGACTTTTGTTTTATGAAAAAATAGATAATTTGTATATGCATACAGTTGAAATGTATGGGTTTACCATGTCTGAGTTATTCCTAATTCTCTAAAAATCTAAACCTAAAATATCCTCAAGACTGTAATAATTTAAATTCAAGTTTAAAATCTATAGAATATGTAATGTCTAATTTTGGGTCCTTGTAGTTGGTATCAGAGGTCAGTTTAGATAAATTTAGAGATTATGATTTTTTTCTTATGAGTTATGATGTCACGACCCCCTCCCACCAAAGATGCCCCTCCTGAGCTGGCAATGGTGAAAGGGAGATAATGACCCCCGAGTCCCGCCTCCAGTAGGCCCCGGGTTGGCAACTAGCACCAAGGGTATGAGTTTTCACAAATATGGGAGGCATTACCCTTTTTATTATTTCGGATCGGGAAATAAGACAAGTCGACCACCAAAAAGAAAGGAAAAGAACAAGTGTATATAGATAAACCCAGACCAAGCCCACATGCAAGTTAAAACAATTTTATAACAAGGTACAAGTACAAGAATGCTCAAAAGTACAATACCAAAGAAAACAAGAGAACAACAACTGCAACAACTCCAAATGCCCGACTAGTAGGGTCCCGCACGGCCCTGGTAGTCATCCTGGAAACCTGAAAGTAAACGTAGGGTGAGCATACAAGTATACTCAGTAGGGAAACCTAAAGCTCTCGTGCACAAGTGGGAAGACATCCTAATGTCCCGTGAGAAAAACAGAAGAAACCTAATAAGGAAAACTATCCACCCAATCTCACCAGCCACACTCACCAAAACACAATCACAACAGGTAGTAGTAGTATAAGAACAAGAGCATTGGGTACCCCGCACCATTTCCCATTAGTTAGCTGAACGACCTGACGTTGTCACACTCTCCCCGCCCGCACACACCTGGGCCTCACAACCACACATCCCACCCGCACACACCTGGGCCTCACCACCACGTATCCCGCCCGCACACACCTGGGCCTCACAACCACAACCACATCCCTGCCCAAAGACACCTGGGCCTCATCCCGAAGATTCTTGGGAATAGTAACAGAACTCTCTCCCAAAGACACCTGGGCCTGAAATCGAAACCTACCTGAAGATTCTTAGGTGTAATGTCGCCTCAAGCCATTATAGCCTATAAGAATGCCCGAAGAGTCTTGGGCCTAATCACCCCAATCGAAACCTACCCGAAGAGTCTTGGGTGTAAGGTCGCCTCAAGCCATCACAGCCTAGGGGAGAAGGAGCAGGAAGGAGCTAGTAACTATGGGAAAAACACACTCTCCCATGAAATGGGAGTGTTCGGCACTAAGTGCTCAATAAGGGTGTGGTGCGATAAAACACAAAAGATACAGATATATATATATATAGAAACCACTCAGCCCAACCTATGGCTTCTAAACAGAAAACTAAGCACGTGCCTCAGCACTTCTACCATGAAGAATGCATACAATAAACAACCCCAACCCCATTAAGGTTTTCACGTTTCAGCATAAATTAGATTATTTAGTTCCTTAACTACTGGGAAACTATCCACAACCAACCACAACGACCGTTCGTAAGCATATCCCTGCCATCCACAAAGCAAGTTAGGAAAACACAGCAACACGGAAAGTCCCTTCTTATTAACCAACCAACCCATTGATTATTATTTCCGTTTTATTACCAAGCCCCGCTATTCATTAACTCTTCCACTTTTATTTATTTATTAAACACAGCCCATAGTCCGTTCACATTTAAACCCATCCCTGCAGCCCCACTGCCAACCACCATAACCACGCCACACATCGTTATCCCTTTAATACCATTTATTGCAGCCCCGCTTCCCATCACCATTAAACATTAACACCTTCCCACAACCAAGTCAACCGCAGCCCCGCTACTCACCCAAACCACAATATCCCACAAAACACCCCCATCACATGCCACGTAACCAAGCCAACACCCACATGTTCATTATTCCATTTTGTTTAACCGGGGTGATTACACAAGGGTTCCAGATTTTCATTTAAATAGTCAACTTTACGTGATTAACCAATTTCCACATTCCACAAAGTTCCACTCACAAAAACGGTCTAGAAAGATAGGGAAACATTTAATTGTTCAAGCAAAGGCCCCCAACGACCGTGATTTTTAGTAGGCATAAGCCTATTCATTTCACAACATAATATCATAGGATATAAAAGGTAAAGTAACAGCAATCACAAACTTCCCATCCCCGTTCTTTAACTAGTTATTATCTTTATTTAAATTTTCAACCATTTCTCATGAAAACAAAAAAAGATACCCACCCCGCATGATGCACAAATTAGAGAGATGAAAGTAAAATCCCTACCTCAACAGGTTCTGGTCACAACGCTCCCCCGGATCAACTTTAGAAGACGTTCGTCGGCATCCCAGCAAAACCTCCTCAGGTGGAAGTCGGAGAGAAAAATCCAAAGGAAAGATAGAGGATCCAAGCTCGGAAGTTCCATCTCGTCGTTACGATCCCGTGGCCGCTAACAGATCGTAAATCGGAGCTCGGACGAAAAATTTATGGAAGAAAGAGCCTTCGAGTCTCTTGAGAGAGTTCTGCTCAGAGGAGAGGGGAGGAGAGGTGTGAGTTGAATGGAGGAGGGGACCCCTCCTTTTATAGGCGTGAAAAGAAAAAGTACACGGTGTGTACTCGGCCATTTTCACACGGTCTCCACGCAGCCTTCAACGCGGCTCCGCAGCCGTTGACTGGTCAACACACGGTTTGAAGGTAACGCATATGCGGGGAAGGACTACACGGCATGTAGATTGGACACACGGCATGTACACATTTATTGCACATGGCAAGGACACGGCTCCAACGCGGCACACAACCGACGACTGGTCAACACACAGTAACACATACGTGGGGAAGGACTACACGGCGTGTAGATTGGACACACGGCGTGTACCTATCTTCTTCACGCGGCAAAGACACGGCCATCCACACAGGGTATGCCCGGTAAGAGGGTACACGACGTGTACTCAAACTACATGGCATATAGTTTCAAAATTCTGGAAAGTGTGTCAAAAGTCCATTTTACCCTCCAAAACACTTCGTTGCCTTCTTTTTGACAACGGAATGGGCCGGAGAGGTCCGGGCCATTACATCTGATACCTCTTAAAACATTCTCGTCCCCGAGAATTCAAAAACCAACCCAGAGGAACCCAACAAGATACCTCTTAGGGTTCTCATTATAACAGGAACCCAACCAACAACCCTAATCATATGTGTTAGGAATTCCTTCTCCTATGTCGAGATATTATCCGCTTTAGGTGGCACTGACTCGCCCGCACGGATTTAATCGCATCCTCATTAATGCGCCTCGATTAAGAATTGGGTCTCCCCACTTTCATGCATTAGGATTTTTTAACTCGCACTAACCCCAGCACCACACAACCAACACACTTCCCAAACACATGGGTTTGGGAAAATTTCTTCACCTATGTCGAGATATTATCCGCTTTAGGTGCCACTGACTCTCCCGCACGGGTTCAATCGCATCCACATTAATGCATCTCGATTAAGGGTCATGTTTTTCCCCTTTCCCACGCATCTGAACATGTTACACATTACTAGGGAACAAGAAAACAAAAAGGTATCACAAATGACAAGCCAAGAATTACATATATCAAAGGTACAGAGCACAACATAAACACAAATCTCAAAAGAACAAGGGAACACAAGTAAAAACAACTCTGGGTACTAAGCGTGCATCTGGGTCTCCCGCTACTAAGTGCTCTCCTCGAGGACGCCATGCCTCCACAACACACGAACCAAGGGAATGGTTCGTCCATGGAGCACCTTCTCTTTACGATCCTCGATTTTGACTGTTCATTCCTCGAAGGTCACATCGTCTCCCATATCCAACTCTCCCCAGTCGAAAACGTGAGAGTCATCGTGTAAGTACCGACGAATCTGGGAGACGTGGAAGACGTCATGAACTTTCTCCAACTGAGGTGGCAGGGCCAGCTGATATGCCACCTCGCCGACTCGCCTCATCACCTCAAAATGTCCGATGAACCTAGGTGAGAGATTGCTCCCTTTACCAAACCTCCACTGCCCCCGTCGAGGGGAAACCTTCAAGAACACATGGTCTCCCACCTCGAACTCCAAGGGCCTCCTCCGACGATCAGAATAAGACTCCTATCGGTCCTGAGCCGCCTTCATCCTCTCACGTACAAGCTGGACTTTCTTTGTGGTGCTCTGCACTACCTCTGGCCCAAGAGCACCTGTCTCACCAACCTCTGCCCAGCAAATGGGTGAACGACATGGCCTTCCATACAAAGACTCAAATGGTGCCATGCCAATAGTAGAGTGGAAGTTGTTGTTGTAGGCAAACTCTACTAAAGGCAAGTTTCGTGCCCATGATCCTCCGAAATCCAGAACGCATGCTCGCAGCATGTCCTCTAACGTCTGGATAGTCCTCTCTGTATGCCCGTCGGTCTGGGGGTGGAAAGCAGTGCTAAGGCGTAGTTGGGTGCCCAAAGCATGTTGTAACCCCCTCCAGACTCGTGAGGTAAACTGAGTATCCCGGTCTGAGACGATAGTCCTCGTAACTCCATGAAAATGCACTACATCATCTACGTACCTCTGTGATAAGGTACTCACCGGGCCCGACTCCTTGATTGCTAAGAAGTGAGCCGATTTCTTCAGTCGATCCACCACTACCCAGATAGCATCATAACCACCCTGATCTCTGGGTAGTCCTGTGACGAAGTCCATCGAGATGTCATCCCACTTCCACTCAGGGACATCTAAAGGATGCAACAAACCACCGGGAACACGGTGTTCAGACTTCACTTGCTGACACACTAGGCACTTAGCCACAAACTCTGCCACTGCCTGTTTCACCCCGGGCCACCAAAACTGATCCCTCAGGCCTCGGTACATTTTTGAAACTCCTGGATGTACCGCTAAGGCTGAGCTATGGAACTCACAGAGAAATCCCTCACGCATCGCCTTTGGGAGAAACAACCTTCCACAGAAAAGCATCTGATGTCGGCTGTCCTCTGACCATCCCTCTGGAGCATTCCCCTGATCGACATGATCCCACATCACCTCTGCCTCGGAGTCCCCCCACTGAGACTCCTCCACATGCTGCGACAAGGAGTATTGCACCATCATCTGGAACAAACAGCCTCTAACACCTTCTTCCATTGCATCTAAGTGCAGGACATCCAACTCTCACATCGCCTTCCAAGCATCAGCGGATTCCCGAACCACTTACTTATGTGACTTCTTGCTCAGGGAATCAGCCACAACGTTGCCCTTACCTTCAGTGTAAGAGATCTCGAAGTCATAGTCTTGGAGAAACTCGACCCATCTCTGCTGCCGTAAGTTCAGGTCACACTGGGAGAAGATATAACGCAGGCTCTTGTGATCTGAGAAGACCACAAAGTGCTTCCCAAAAAGGTAATGTCACCACAACTTCAATGTGAACACTACTGTTGCAAGCTCCAGGTCATGGGTGGCATAGTTACGCTCGTGAGGGAGCAACTGGCTAGACCCATAACAAATCACGCCCTTCTTCTGCATCAGCACGCACCCCAGACCAAGGCCAGAAGCATCACAAAACACTTCATACAACAACCCTTCCTCTGGAAACCTGAGTACAGGAGCACTGACCAACTTTTCCTTCAGGTAGTCAAAAGATTTCTGGCACTGCTCGCTCCACAAGAAGACCTGGTTCTTCCTAGTCAAAGATGTCAATAGAGCAGCAACTCGAGAGAAGTCCGAAACGAACCTCTGATAGTAACCTGCTAACCCCAAGAAACTACGAACTTCTGCCACGCTCTTGGGTGCTACCCAAGAAACAACTGCCTCCACCTTCGACGGGTCCACCGATACTCCATGCTGAGACACCATGTGCCCAAGGAAGTGTACTTCTTGTGTCAAGAACTTACACTTTGACAATTTCCCATAAAGCTGGTAGTGTCGAAGGACTTCCAAGACTGCCCTGAGATGCTCAATGTGCTCCTCCTCTGATCTTGAGTAGATCAGGATGTCATCGATAAACACAACAACGAACCGGTCCGGAAACTCTCGGAAGACAAAGTTCATAAGTCCCATGAACACAGCTGGTGCATTCGTAACTCCAAACGGCATCACTACAAACTCGAACTGCCCATACCTGCACCTGAAAGCTATCTTCGAGATGTCACTTTGCTTCACCCTCAGCTGATGATATCCCGATCGTAGATCAATCTTAGAAAACCAACCTGCTCCCCTCAGCTCGTCGAAGATATCATCTATCCTTAGAAGGGGGTAACGGTTCTTAACCGTTACCCGGTTCAACCTTCGGTAGTCTATGCATAGCCTGAGACCACCATATGCCTTCTTTACCAACAAAACTGGAGCACCCCTCTTTCTCTGTATCTAAAGTACTACCCTCATACTTCTTGAGGGTCTACCGCTGGAAGGAACGGAGAGTCTTCTGCCACTGGCTATCTTCCTCCTCTCGGTCAATCCTCAACTGATCGACCGCCTGGATCTGCTGGGCCTCGGCCGTCTGAGCCACCCGGGGATGACGTCCAGGTGCCATAGTTGTACAGTAAACAAGGATCGCCTAAGCCCAAGTAGTAAGGAAATTTCTCAAAGTTTTAATTATCATTTTATTTCAATTTCTTTCCCAGAACACCCAAATCAAGTGAAACACAAATATGATGATGCATGTACCTTCCCTAGGGTCTCTACCCTGCAATCAATGTAGTCTCACTTGGTTGTTCGGTAGGCTCAAATTCCTTGAATCGGATCACGGGGGGGCCCTAAAATCCCATGTCCTAGCCGGTCTTCCCTAGCCTATGTCACACACCAAGATTAACTAACACTGTTGCCCTACCATCCCATGCAATCCTCACTGTGCCTAACTCCAGACTCCATCCTATCTCTCAACCTCGCTCTGATACCATTCTATCATGACCCCCTCCCACCAAAGATGCCCCTCCTGAGCTGGCAATGGTGAAAGGGAGATAATGACCCCCGAGTCCCGCCTCCAGTAGGCCCCGGGTTGGCGTCTAGCACCAAGGGTATGAGTTTTCACAAATATGGGAGGCATTACCCTTTTTATTATTTTGGATCGGGAAATAGGACAAGTCGACCACCAAAAAGAAAGGAAAAGAACAAGTGTATATAGATAAAACCAAACCAAGCCCACATGCATGTTTAAACAATTTTATAACAAGGTACAAGTACAATAATGCTCAAAAGTACAATACCAAAGAAAATAAGAGAACAGCAACTGCAACAACTCCAACTGCCCGACTAGTAGGGTCCCGCACGGCCCTGGTAGTCCTCCTGGAAACCTGAAAGTAAACGTAGGGTGAGCATACATGTATACTCAGTAGGGAAACCTAAATCTCTCGTGCACAAGTGGGAAGACATCCTAATGTCCCGTGAGAACAACAGAAGAAACGTAACAAGGAAAACTATCCACCCAATCTCACCAGCCACACTCACCAAAACACAATCACAATAGGTAGTAGTAGTATAAGAACAAGAGCATTGGGTACCCCGCACCATTTCCCAATAGTTAGCTGAACGTCCTGACACTGTCACACTCTCCCCGCCCGCACACACCTGGGCCTCACAACCACGTATCCCGCCCGCACACACCTGGGCCTCACAACCACACATCCCACCCGCACACACCTGGGCCTCACCACCACGTATCCCTCCCACACACACCTGGGCCTCACAACCACAACCAAATCCTCACCCGAAGACACCTGGGCCTCATCCCAAAGATTCTTGGGAATAGTAACAGAACTCTCGCCCGAAGACACCTGGGCCTGAAATCGAAACCTACCTGAAGAGTCTTAGGTGTAAGGTCGCCTCAAGCCATTATAACCTATAAGCTTTCCCGAAGAGTCTTGGGCCTAATCACCCCAATCAAAACCTACCCGAAGAGTCTTGGGTGTAAGGTCGCCTCAATCCATCACAGCCTAGGGGAGAAGGAGCAGGAAGGAGCTAGTAACTATGGGAAAAACACCCTCTCCCATGAAATGGGAGTGTTTGGCACTAAGTGCTCAACAAGGGTGTGGTGCGATAAAACAAAAAATATACAGATATATATATATATATATAGAAACCACTCAGCCCAACCTATGGATTCTAAACAGAAAACTAAGCACGTGCCTCGGCACTGCTACCACGAAGCATGTATACAACAAACAACCCCAACCCCATTAAGGTTTTCACGTTTCAGCAAAAATTAGCTTATTTAGTTCCTTAACTACTGAGCAACTATCCACAACCAACCACAACGACTGTTTGTAAGCATATCCCTGCCATCCACAAAGCATGTTAGGAAAACACAGCAACACGGCAAGTCCCTTATTATTAACCAACCAACCCATTGATTATTATTTCTGTTTCATTACCAAGCCCCACCATTCATTAACTCTTCCACTTTTATTTATTTATTAAACACAGCCCATAGTCCGTTCACATTTAAACCCATCCCTACAGCCCTGCTTCCAACCACCATAACCACACCACACATCGTTATCCCTTTAATACCATTTATTGCAGCCCCACTGCCCATCACCATTAAACATTCACACCTTCCCACAACCAAGTCAACAGCAGCCCCGCTGCTCACCCAAACCACAACATCCCACAAAACACCCCCATCACATGCCACGTAACCAAGCCAACACCCACATGTTCATTATTCCATTTTGTTTAACCGAGGTGATCACACAAGGGTTCCAGATTTTCATTTAAATAGTCAACTTTACGTGATTAACCAATTTCCACATTCCACAAAGTTCCACTCACAAAAACGGTCTAGAAAGATAGGGAAACATTTAATTGTGCAAGCAAAGGCCCCTAACAACCGTGATTTTCAGTAGGCAAAAGCCTATTCATTTCACAACATAATATCACAGGATATAAAAGGTAAAGTAACAGCAATCACAAACTTCCCATCCCAGTTCTTTAACTAGTTATTATTTTTATTTAAAGGTTCAAACATTTCTCATGAAAACAAAAAGAGATACCCACCCCGCATGATGCAAAAATTAGAGAGACGAAGGTAAAATCCCTACCTCAACAGGTTCTGGTCACAACGCTCCCCCGGATCAACTTTAGAAGATGTTCGTCGGCGTCCCGGTAAAACCTCCTCGGGTGGAAGTTGGAGAGAAAAATCCAAAGGAAAGACAACGGATCCAAGCTCGGAAGTTCCGCCTCGTCGTTACGATCCCGTGGCCGCTGACGGATCGTAAATCGGATCTCAGACGAAAAAGTTATGGAAGAAAGAGCCTTCGAGTCTCTTGAGACAGCTCTGCTCAGAGGAGAGGGGAGGAGAGGTGTGATTTGAAAGGAGGAGGGGACCCCTCCTTTTATAGGCGTGAAAAGAAAAAGTACACGGCGTGTACTTATGGTACACAGCGTGTACTCGGCCATTTTCACATGGTCTCCACGCAGCCTCCAACGTGGCTCCACGGCCATTGACTGGTCAACACACGGTTTGAAGGTAACGCATACGCGGGGAAGGACTACACGGCATGTAGATTGGACACACGGTGTGTACACATTTATTGTACACGGCTCCAACGCGGCACACGACCGACGACTGGTCAACACACGGTAACGCGTACACGGGGAAGGACTACACGGCGTGTAGATTGGACACACGGCGTGTACCTTTCTTCTTCACGCGGCAAAGACACGGCCATCCACACGGGGTATACCTGGCAAGAGGGTACATGGCGTGTACTCAAACTACACGGCGTGTAGTTTCAAAATTCTGGAAAGTGTGGGAAAAGACCATTTTACCCTCCAGAACACTTCGTGGCCTTCTTTTTGACAAAGCAATGGCCCGGAGAGGTCCAGGCCATTACATATGAATATCATCATAGGGTTTAAAAAAGTAATAATGATTATAATTTCAAAGACATAGACACTTTTTTTGTTTAATGTGATGGATTTCTATATTATTAATGATATTTTTACATATTTTGTTTAGAAAGGTATTCGATTTAGGAATAAATTATTTAAAGTTTAAAGTATTATTGAGTATTGATGGGTATTATATTTGAAAGGATCATTTTCATTTCAACATTTAATAATTCATTTAATTTTTTAATCATGTTATTTTATATATATTAATGATCATTTATCATGATGGAAAGAAAGTGACCTTCCACAACCTTCTTATCCCTTCCAGATGAATTGTTTATCACTATTATTGAAAAATCTTGTTCAAATGACTTAGAAATATTTCAGATTATTTAAATCACATGTAAGAACTATTTAAATAATATAACACCTTTTATGAGTGGTAAACCCCTTAATCCTGTATCCAAAATACTAGGGTTAAAATCATGGAAATACCCTTGGGGGATTTATAATATATATGCTGATGTGGGTGCTAACATAAGTGGTGGTGATGCAAGAATGATGCGGGAAGGATGTGACGCAAGAATGATGTAGAAAATGGGTGAAGACCCATGGAAATGATAATTCCATAAGGGCATTTGGTTCATAAAAATTAAGAATCCTTCAAGGCACACAATTTTATGACTATGATCCTTTAAAATATGAATAAATGGGGAAAAATGTATGGGTTATCTCTTTGGGGCTATGACCTTCCATTCTATTATGTGTGTGTGTTTATAGTGTGTGTGTGTTTGTGTATATGTGTGTTTTTTAATGTAATTATACTCTGATCACCTAATATATATATCTAACACATTTTATTTTCATAAAAAAATTATGGGTCATGGTATCATTTAACTTGGATTTCAAAATCACAAATTTTCAAACTCTCTTGAAAAATAAAATTCTACAAAGGACATGAACTTTTACTTTCTAAATGTTGGGAATAATGTTTGAAGATAAAGGGGATATCAAAGAAATCCTGATATGTGGATTTAAGGTATGAATTATTTTCTTATCTTCAAATTATTTAGAATTTTTAGGTTGATATTGATGAATCATAAGGATATAATTCACATCTCTATTTGTAGGAACAAATTACAAAGGTATAAGACGATGAAGCATAGTTAATGGTTTAAAAAGGAATTTGGATGAGGGATATGTTTATGCATTGAGTTTTAAAAATTATGATATACTGATATTTAATAAATATTATAGAAATAATGGAATGTCTAAAGATTTATATATAGTAGATTTTGTTTTCATAAATTGGGAAGCATAGGTTAGGTAGAATAGATACCTTTGAAAAGTGTTAAATTTGTGATAGTTATTAAGGTACATGTAACCCTTACTTTTATGATATCAAAAAAATTATTTGAGTAATAATTTTTTTACTTTTTTTGACATAATTTTAAAGGTATGTATAACCTTTAGGGTTTATATGATCTTTATTTTTTAGGTAATTATGGGTTCTCGGTTTTTTGGATGAAAAATGAAAGGTATAATATAATCTTTAAGGATAAAATATTTATTTAATGTTGAATATATTAAGGTAATTTTCTATGATTTTTATCACATTTTTAGAATTTTATAAGGATTATATTAATTTATTTTTATTAAACAATATCCCATATACCATTTGAAAACACATTGCATTTGGAAAGGTTATGGGGATCAAACCCAGAACCAAAGGGATATAAGGGTGGATCACCTACAATGGCCAACGTGAAGTCTTGGTTAGTATGATATTTTTCCTTCTAGATAAATGATTTTATTGATGAAAAATATGTTTTTTTGGGAACATATACTTTATCATAAAGATAACATGGGATTGGAAAAATGACATGGCAATTAATTTATTAATTCTATTTCAAAATATATTCAATATTTTGGGAAACTTGTATGATTAATTTAAATATAATGATATGGTATTTCATTTGAGAAATAAAGTATGACTATATTTTAGAAACATATATGATTTATGGGGATTCATATTATTTATGAAACTATTGTTATATCTTAAAGATTATGTGATTATGGAAATTATATTTTCGAATGAGACTTTAAGAGTGAATGGTATTTCTTAAAGATAAATATTAAATTATCTTAAATGAAAATGTGAATAAATCATTCTGATTTTTGTGTTTCAATCTTAGTATATAATATTTTTGAGGAATTGTTTGATTGGTCTATGTTAGACATTGGGTATTAATGTTTAATTATAGATATTAAAGTATTTTTTAATAGAATGAAGCTTTATTTGTCTTGGGGAATGTCTTATCTTATCCAAACATTTTTTTTTGTTAATTAATAAATACAGAAAGAATAGATAGTTTATTTTGTATTTTTTGATCCAGGGAAGCTGATTCTGATGCTTCATGTGTAAAAAATTCATCATGAATTCCCATCATTTGGTGAGAAGATGAGGATAAAATTCTACTTGTCAAGTAAGTATATTTCTTTATGTTCTTAGTCTAATTATTAAAATTATTACTCAATTTTTCAAAAATTATTTTTAAATATAAACCTTATCCATTTACTTTTCTTATTGATAAATCAATATCCTTTAAACTCTTCATAGATTCATGGTTTTTGTGATGGTTAGCAATCTAATGACTATGTTCTCTATGACTATCTATCATTACTTGAGCATTATATTTTATCTTCCTTGTCCATGTTTTCCTATATGGAAACCTATAATTTGTTATTCTAGATGACATGTAAACCTTTCCTTTCTCACTTTTCAAGTGGGTGTTTTATTGGTCATTTTTGTGATGTGGTTTTTCGACGGAGGTATTTTGAAAAGTCAATCACCAAGTTTTTTATACTGAGTTAAATTTGAGAGGATAAAATTCATTAAATGGGAGGAGAATATATCATCACAATATTTTAAAAGGGAATAATATTTTCAATAGCATACAAGATACATAACTTTGATTTAAAAATAATAATGGAATCGTATTATTTAAATGCGACCATTATAACTCTGTAATTAAATTGGTACTAATGAATAGTATTAATGTAATAATGAAATATATAATGTTCATACTCATTGATAATTCACTAATTAATTATTTTTAAATAATCACTCCAATTTATAGTAAATTATTTTTAAAAAACATTTACTTCAAAAATGGGTTTTATTTCATTTTTTGAGTGAATAATATAATTAATTATTGAAAATTTTAGAAAATGAGTTTCATAAAAAAATTAATTTTTTAAATCATAAAATCATGTTTTAATTTGGGTGAAATTTTGGTAATTGTCAGAAAATATTGGTTTCTTAATGAATAGTTAAAAATACAAATTTTTATACAAATATCATTTATTTTTAATAAATTAATCAATTTAAAAGTATAATTGCATTTTTAATTTGATTTAAATTAAAATAAGTATTATTTTATTATATTTTATCCACTTAAATTATTTTTAATTAATTTTATATTTTATTTTAGAATAATTTTACTTTTGGGTTTAAAAACAAGATTTTTCATAAAACTGTTTCAAAGTATATAATGTTTATAATTTTTTATTTAACTAAAATAATCCCTAACTCAAAATTATTTCAATTAAATTTATATATTATATAACATTAAATGTTAATTTAGTTTCATACCATGATTATTATTAGTCATATAGTAAATATAAAATCATCTTTTTTGAGAAAAATACACTTCTTGAAAACTTGTTTTTTCGTCGTGTCTAAAAAGTTTTGTTATAAATTTAATTTTAGAAATTATATGAAATTAATTTGGTAAAATTTATTCAATATTTTTAATCTAAATTTCCAAATTATCTTTTATGTTAATTTTATGTAAGGTCGGAAAAGTTATAATGATAACAAAAGAGGGAGGTGAATTGTGTTCTTTTAAGAATTTCACAATTCTGTCGATTCACATCAACAACAGATAGAGCTAGTTGAATTTCTATATGATAATTTATATACAACGGATAATAAATAGAGAACAAGGCATAGTAATTTATAATGGTTTGGGGCATGAAGGTATCCTAATCCACTCCACCAATCACCCTCTCTACGAGCTTGGTGAATTTCACTAGTAAGGTCCTCATATCATAAGATCGATCCACAACTGAGTAAAGGAAGTTGTCACTCTCACAAACAAAGGCTTACAAAACAGATCTTTTCGGTTCTTTTATAGGGAACTGATAAAACCACAGCTTAGTTTGATAAGATGACACTCAACCACGACTGAATACAACCAGTCAAAACTCAAGATAGATAAGATATAGTTTAGTAACAAATAGATGCAGCTCATAGTTGCAGCAGCATGCAACTGATAAAAGTAATATCTTCAACTTCAGAAGAAAATAACCTTGTAAATATATGTCTGAAGATATTCGGTTGCACAATAGATCTTCAATTTTAATAACAGCAACAAAAACATAGCATCGTGATTCCAAATTTAAACATGTATATCTCCAAAATGTAATCCTTAAATCTGAGATGCTTAATTGTTGAGCAGTGAAATAATTTGTATAATAAATCTTGAAGAATGTGAATTATATATACAACCAAGAAATCTCTAGATCATCATCAAAATATATGATTTTGAATGATTTATATATAGAAATATATCTCATAGCAATATTTCAAATCTGCAAAAGACGCATGATAAATCGCGTGAATTCAAATTTAAAGAATAAAGCTCAGAGTAATCATAAATTTCCTTAAGGATATGAGAGAAAATATCTACTGTAAATGGCTCTTTAAAACATTTAAAATGAGCTTTGAATCAATCAAAATCAAGATTTAAATCAACCTAACATTCCATAAAGACTATTTTAAAATGCTTCAATAAAGACGTAAATTCAAATTTCTGACGTTGAAAAGTCAAACGTAAGGTTCCTTCACAAAATGAAAAAATAACAAACATAGGGTTCTACTTCATAACATAGGGTTGATGATCCATACGTTTATCCATGCTAGAAAATATCTTTTAATGCAAAATTGATTATATATTCTTCCACTTTTCTAAATGTAAGGTTAACAACGTAAGGTTGATTATAAAATTAAGGTTGATGGTCCACACTTTTATAAATTTCTATACTTATGTAGGGTTCTTTAACTATAATTTTCCTTTTAAGAAAACATAAGGTTCTTATCCAAACGTAATGTTCTTTAACCATATGTTTCATTGAACATAATGTTGATTAATTATATGCATTGATCTTTCAACATAAACATAAGGTTTTTTCCATACGTTACTTTCTTCAATGTATTGAATGAAGAGTATTTCCAGTAAACAAAAAATAGTGAACAATGTTTCCCGAATATACTTAAGAACATTCTGAACACTATAATGAATATTTCTTTCAAATAAATATTTAAATAATATTTTAATATAATAATTATAAATAATATAAATTTCCTGATATACACTCAAAATAAATTCATTAGTAAAACAAACAAGGGTATTTGTGAGCATCAAAATCATTAATATTTATAGAGTACTGTTGATACAATTCATTCCCAAAAATATCCCCCTTTTTGATGATCACAAAACCCATAAATTAAAATTATAATCTTGTAAAAAATAATTTATAATTTTGTAAACATTAAAATAAAATAATTTTGATTTGACAGAATTATTTAGATAAAGAATAAATATTTGAATTTCTCCCCCAAAGATAGATTTCAAGGAAATGTTTGAATTTCTCTAACTAAAATGTTGTGTTATCTAATTTCTCCCAAATAAAATTATGAATTATTTCAATAAAGAATAAATATTTGAATGTCTCAAATAAAAGAAATTTTTTGTTTATTTAAATTTCTCCCCCTTTTGTGATATCAAAAAGAAAGTATAGAAATAGATTAAAACAAATTTAATATTAAACAGAATGAGAAGTTGAAGTTATAAGTAACTATAATGAATAAAGAGAAATGGAATTTTTCTATTATAAAAATATATATATATATATATAAAATAATATATATATAAAATATATGACACCTAGATGGAAAAAAACTCAATGATTAATAAAAATATGAATACAATAGAGTTTGTGACTGATAAATAAAAACGGTCATTACCATGAGTAAAGGTAGGAAAGAAAAATAAAGCTAAGGATTGGCTGGATGAGAATTTTTTATGGATTCAAACATATCCTTCATAACATCCATCTTCAATCTTAGATTATTCATCAAACTATATCTTAGCTAAATTATCAACTATGTGGCATCATTATTGACATATAGATTCTCCACAATATTGACATTCATAAATTCATAAAGACTTTCCTCTTGCTTCATGAACAGCTCTAACTTCTATGAAAACTTGCTCAACATCGATATAATGTTTGGTTCTCCTTGAGTTAACTAATCCATAAAAAAAATTTGATTGTCCAATAAAATTGATAGAGGATCACTATTTCATTGAAGATCCAGAAATCGAATATTCATATCTGCCATAACGGATGTAATGGCCTAAAATCTTATGATTAAATCTGGACCTGTTATAGGGGTAGGAGTAGATGCACTATCCTTATTTAATAAACCTTTCAAAAATTCAAAATAACTTCCCAAATACCATTTTAATTATGAAAAATATGATTTTGACACAGCTTCAGATCTGATCTTCCCAATCTCATTTAACATGTCTCTTTTGAAGGCATAAAAATCCCTTTTAGAAAACGTATTTTCATTAAGCTTTTGAAGTTTTTTCTTTGAAATTTCTAGTTCCTACCACATATTGGAATTCTCCTCTTGAGACTTATTGAATTTCATCCCAAAATCTTTAGATTGATGAGATAATGAATCATATGTACTCTCATCTGCATTCATATCCTGATTTTCATTTTTAGTAGTCATGGGATCTGTTACTATTTTCATTACAAACTTTTCAAAATAAAATGACTGGTTTTCAAAAACTTCAGTCTTCCCACCAGAAATATTATTTGACTGTCCCATAGCCTGATCTACCATTAAAGGTTGAATTTATATAACTAATTCTTGAAAAAAAATCCCTTCTTGAACATCTCCTTATTTAGTAACATCTTCATTAATAAACTTTGATTGAACATTTTCTGATTTAATATTCTATTCATTAACTATTTCCACTGGAATTCTTTCTTGTACTTGTTCACTCACTAAAGGTAAAATCTCAAGATCTCTAGCTTGACTCTCCACCTAAACTCCCTTTTCAACAACATTCTCTTCCAAATGAACTGAGCATGTTGCTTCTCTAGAAGCCAACATTCACTCTTCAACATGAGGAGCATCTCTTTTTCTAGGTTTCATAACAAGACCTTTTTGACTTTGTTCTTCCACTTCTTATTCTTCTGTGTTAAATATTAGCCTTATCTTGGATGGTTTTGAAACTGCATCTATTCGAGATTTAGCTACTCCCTCCTTTTGAACACCAGCTTGCTCCCCCTGAGCAAAAGCACCTAGGCACTTTTCTTCCTCAGATCTAACGGGTAAAATTTTTCCTTTCATGGTGATATAAAAAAATACATGTTTTCTTAATGTTCCAACATTCAACACATTACTATGATGACATTTTACTCTTTTGTCAACCAGTCTAATCATATCTTTCTTAAACAAAATCCTTGAAATTATCCTTCCATATGGATAAAAATTCATTCTCACATCTAGTGAAAAAAAGTAATGAATATATATAAATAAATACCTCAGGAAATTTAATTTGATATCACAAAGAAAAATAAACATGATATACATGTCTAGGTAATGTATTTTCTCCATCTCAGGCATCCTTGGTGCTTTTATAGTCTGAATAAATTTCACTAGAATCTTATGATCAGGTTCTAAATCCTTAAAAAACATCTTTCTGATGTGTTTTGATTTGAATAGAAAATATATAATGCATTTGGAAGAATGGTCCTTATCTCCAATTGACTTAAGATCAAAATCAAAAACTCCTTCATGCAAATAGTTCAAAATCTTCGCAACCTCAGTATAAGAAATAGAGAAATCCCTATCTTCAATACTAGAAAAAATTATGTCCTCTTTATCTAAAAAAATAAACTACACACTCTTATAAAAAGAATTGAGTTCTACCTCAGAGAGAAATTAGGAGTTGTCATTAAAAGTTGTCTCGAGACCTTCAAAAGCCAGTGCTTTTTTCAGGAGAAAGTTTATCTGGTATAACCATTCCAGATCAATCACCTTTCCCTAGATAATTTTTCTACCTAAAGTTCTTGGATGTTTCAGTTCACTTACTTCTCCTTATTCTATTCTCTTGGTTTTCGTCATTCTTGAAGATCTGAAATTATTAGATTTTAGGATTCTAGGGTTTGAAAGGATGAACAAAGATTGAGGGTTTGTCAATGTGGGTTTTTTTGTTTTAGGTGAATAAGATTTGGAAGATGAGGGGTTTGAAAAACAAACGGTTTCTGAAAAATGACATTTTTCCTTGTTTCTCATGTCAGAGAGTAATTATTACAAAAACATAATAATTACGCAACTTAAATAGATTTAAGATAACATATATTAACTTAAATATCGTAAGATAAAAATAAAATAAAATTAGATTTATATAATTAAATTAAGCATAAAACAAATTAAAATAAAATACATGTAAATAAAATAAAATAAATATTTAATTAAAAATTAAATAAACCTAACTCCCCTTAATAAAATCAAAACAAGTAGTGGGAAGAGGTTTAGTAAAAAAATTAGTAAATTGATTTTTAGTATTAATAAATTCTAAAGATATATCCTTTTTAAGAACGTTATCTCTTAGAAAATGATGTCTGATATCAATATTCTTAGTTCTAGAATGACTTATTGTATTTTTTGAAATGTTTATAGCACTTGTATTATCACATAAAATACATGTATTATTAAAATTAAGTCCAAATTCCATTAGAGTGTTTTTAATACATAGCACTTGTTCACAACAACTACATGCAGATACATACTCTACTTAGGTTATTGATAGTGGAACCAAGTGTTGCTTCTTACATGACCATGACACTAATGATTTTCCTAAAAAGTGACAGGTTCCAGAATTACTTTGTATATATAATCTACATCTTCCAAAACTACATCTGATTATGATAATAAATTAAAATTATATTTTTTTTGATAAATAAGATATTGATTAATTATTCCTTTTAAATATCTGAAAATCCTTTTTATAGCAGCAAGATGTGATTATTTTGGATTTCATTGAAATCTAGAACAAATACATACTAAAAACATAATATCAGGTCTTCTAATATTAATGTATAGTAACATTCTAATCATACCTCTATATAACTTGTTTTCCACTGGTTTTCCAACTTCATCCAATTCAAGTTTAATATTATTACACATGGGATTTGAATATGTCTTCTTGTTCTAAAGACCAAACTTTTTTAATAAATCTGTAATGTATTTAATTTTATTTAATACATTTCCAAAATCCTTTTGATAAATTTTAAGTCCTAAAAATAAATTTAATTCTCCCATCATGATCATTTTAAATTCCTTTTTCATATGTTTTAAAAAATCCTTGTAATGTTTTTTACTTGTTGATCCAAAAATAACATCATCAACATAGAATTGAACTAATAATAAATTAGAACAAACAGTTTTCTTAAAGAGGGTTGGGTCTTCCAAACCAATAGTAAAACCATTTTTCAAATGAAATGAACTTAATCTGTCATACCAAGCTCTAGGTGCTTGCTTAAGGTCATAGAGTGATTTAGTAAGTTTAAAAACAAAATCTGGTTTTTTGAGAATTATCAAAACTAGTAGGTTTCTCAACATAGACTTTCTCTATTAAATATTCATTTAAAAAAGTAGATTTTACATCCATATGATATAATTTAAAATTCATATGATATGCATAGGGTAAAATAATTCTAATTTCTTTTAGTCTAGCTACGGGAGAAAAGGTTTCATCATAATCTATACCATCTTCTTGATTATACCCTTTAGATACTAGTCTAGATTTGTTTCTAGTTATAATACCTTACTCATTTAGTTTATTCCTAAAGACCCATTTAGTTCCAATAACTGGATAACTCAATGGTCATTCAACTAATTTTCATACTTTGTTTATTTTAAACTAATTTAGATCTTCTTTCATTAATAATAGCCAAATTTCATCTTTTAAGGCTTATTAAAAATACTTAATCTCTAACTGAGATAGAAAAGTAAAAAATTATACTAGGTTTCCTACACTTCTTCTAGTTTTTATTCCTATATCTAGATCTCCTATAGCAGTCTCTAAAGTGTGATTTTCCAGGATTCTAGAATGTCTAGGTAGATCAATTTTAGTTTCATCAGTATCATGTTCTTTTGAACTGTACTGAATTTTATTTATGTTTTCAAAATCATTTTTCAAGTTATCAAGTCTCATGTTGTTATAAGAATTATCAATTTCATCTGTTTGACCTTTCTCTTTATTAAAAGTATTAGTTTCATTAAACATCACATGAACTAATTCTTCAAAAGTCCTTGAATTTTTATTAAATACTCTATAATCTTTAAAAGTTGCAGAATATCCTAAGAATATTCCTTTATCGGCCTTTGGATCAAAATTTCCAAGATTATCCTTGGTGTTCAAGATATATACCTTGCATCCAAAAACCTTAAAGTACTTTGCCTTGGGCTTTCTGTTATTCTAAAGTTCATAAGGAGTCTTTTTGAAAATAGGTCAAATTCAAACTCAATTTATAATATAGCATGAAGTTCTTATAGCTTCTACCCAAAAGTAGGGTAGAAGAGTGTATTCATTTAACATTTTTCTAGCCATTTCTTTTATAGTTATATTTCTTCTTTCAGCAATTCCATTTTGTTGAGGTGTTCTTAGTGACAAAAAGGTGTGTTTAATACCCATATTTGTGAAAAAAGAATAAAAATATTGATTCTCAAATTCTCCACCATGATCAATTCTTAATGAAATTATCTTAAAAACTTTTTCATTTACAATAGTTTTATAAAAACTTTCAAAAACATAAAAAGCTTCATTTTTGAGTTTTAGAAAATATACCCAAGTAAATATAGAATAATCATCAACTAAAACATATTCATATAATCTATCAGCCAAAGTTGTTATTCTATATAGTCCAAACAAATCTAAATGAATAAGTTCTAGGGGATTTGAAGTAATAATTTTTCTAACAAATTTAATGGATGATTTGTGTTGCTTCCCTATTTAACATGAATCACGAAATCTATCACTATCAAATTTGAGACTAATTAAATCTAAAACTAATTGTTTATTAGATAACTTATGTAAAGAAAAAATATTACAATGACCAAGTCTTCTATGTCAAATCCATGACTTGTTTACATTAGAAATTAAATAGTTCACTTTCTATTTACATAAGGAATTTAAATCCAAAGTTTAGACATTATTTGTTCTGGGTGCTCTAAATTTAAATAAATTATTTTAAAAAACAAAACATTAATTATTACAAAAATCAACATATTATCCATCCTCACATATTTTAGAGATACTTATCAGATTGTGCTTCAATCCTTGTATATATAGTACTTTATTAATTGTGATAGTGTCTAGATATCCAACTGTTTCAAGACCAATAATTTTTCCTTTGGTGTTATCACCGAAGGTGACTAGGCCTCCATCTATTTTGGTCAGAGTATAGAAATTTTATGAATTTCCACTCATATGTCTTGAAAATATATTATCCATTTACCATATATCTTTTCCTTTTCTTTGGAATGTTACCTACAAGGTCAAATTAAACAAAGATTTGTTTTGTTACCCATATCTTTTTGGGTTCGGCAGTGTTAGTTATCAAAGACTTAGGAATCCAAACAGATCTATTTTGATCAACACTATTATAATTAAAATTAGATAATGCTTTTGAATAATGAACATGTTTTACACCACATAATTTAGGTTTTCATAAATAGAAGTCATTATAATAATGTCTATTAGTACCTCAATAAAAAAATTTAATAGTAGACATGTTTTTACTATTAGAACCATGAATAAAATAGTTTTTGTACAGTTTGGGTTTTTTAACCTTACTTCCTATACAAAATCTTTCCTTTTTAATTAAATTTTTACCAATAATTTCATTTAAAACATTTTCTCCTTTTGTAAATATAAGAGTAGCACTTTTATAAGTTTCTACTTTATCTTATAGTTTTTTAATCTTATTTTCATGATTAGAACAGTTTGTAGTAGATGAACTAAATTTCTCAATTAATTATTGATGTTGTTTAATTAAAGTATCATTTTCTACTAAAATGGTATTTTGAATATTTTTTAAATATTTTTGTTTCTTTAATAGGGACTCATATATTTCTTCTATCATAGTACAGTAGGCATTCATTTTATCATTTGAGTAACTAGAATCAGAATCAGATGAATAGTAGGATTGTACCTTCTCTTCTTCAACCATAAATCACATATTATCTCTCATATTCTATTCTTATTTATCTGAATCAGAGATTGATGAGCTACTAGAGTCTTCAGAAACACTCCAAGTGGCCTTCATGGCTCTTTTATCCTTTTTCTCATGATCAGCATTCTTCTGATATTTCTTTTCTATTTTTCTCTTTTATCCTTTCAATTGAGGACAATCAGGTCTTATATGACCCGATTTTTTGCACTCATAACATCTTACTTCCCTTTAGTCTTTATCATCCTTTTTGAAGGTTCTTAGGAATCCTTTTTTATTCCTATAAAATTTATTGAATTTTCTAGCTATTTGAGCCAGTTTAACTTCTAAGTCAGATGAGTATGAATTTCTTTCTTCTTGTTTCATTTTTCTATTCTTCTTTTGGGATAAAACTTTTAAAGAAATGTTATTCTTTTCTACTATGACTTTTCGGTCTTCAAATTCATCTTCCATTTCAGCCTTATCCATCATTAGGGTTCTAATCAATTCTCTCATTGTCAGATTCTTGATAGGTGTTGATTGGAAGATTATATCAGAAATTCCCTTCCACTTTGCTAGTAGGACTCTTAGAAATTTCAAAGCATGATCAGGTTGATAGATAGGATCACCTAAAGATGTTATATTATTAATAATTTTAGTCATCCTTCAATTCATATGTGTGATTCTCTCTCTATCATACATTCTAAAAGTATCAAACATTAATTTTGATGTAGCATATCTCATTTGTCTAAATATGTTAGTACCTTCATAGGCTACTACAATTGTCTGCCACATTTCATAGGTTGTTGTGCATTGTGATATATGTTTGAATTCATCTAGTCCAAGACCGCAAATAATGGAATTCATTACTTTCGAGTTCATACCATACTCAGCCTCTACAGTAGTAGACCAAGTTTTATGTTTTTTAGGAATTGTGTAAGGAGTAAAAATCATTGAGTATACTCTAAATAAAAATATTTTTTAAGTATATTATCATTCGTGACTTCCAGCATCCATTATTCTCACCGTTGAAATATAGAGCATGAACCATGGGCATTATTTCCTTGAGATTATCCATTGCCATCACTAATATAGATCTTATGCCTTTATCTTGTTATGGATCAATTGAAAATAACTACCTATGATACCAAATTTTAGGTCAGAAAATATATAGTAATAACACAAGATAGGGTTGAACTGTGTTCTTTTAAGAATTTCACAATTCTATCAATTCACATCAATAGTAAATAGAGTTGTCGTCATTTTTGTATGAGAATATATATGTAGTAGATAATAAACATAGATCAAGGCACTACAATTTATAGTGGTTTAGGGAATGAAGATCCCCTAGTCCACTCCACAAATCACCCTCTATGCGGGCTTATTGAATTTCACTAGTAAGGTCCTCGTATCATAAGAATGATCCACAAATGAGTGCAGATAGTTGTCACTCATACAAACAAAGGCTTACAAAATAGAGCCTTCTTGTTCTTTTATAGGGAACTGATAAAACCATAGCTTAGTGTAAGAATTTTTCACTCAACCATGACTGAATACGAGTAGTCAAAACTCAAGATAGATAAGATTTAGTTTGGTATCAAACAGATGTCGCTCACAGTTGTAGTAGCACACAACTGGTAAAAGAAGTAACTTCAACTTTAGAAGAAAATAACCTTTGAAATATATGTCTGAAGAGATTTTGTTTCACAATAGATCTTCAATTTCAAGAAAAGCAACAAAAATGGATCATATTGATTCCATATTTGAACATTTATATCTCTGAAATGTTGTCCTTGAATCATAGATGCTTGATCGTTCAGTAGTGAAATAATTTGTACAAGAAATATTGAAGAATAAGAATTATATATACATCTAAGAAATATCCATATCATCATCAAAATATCTGATGCAGAAAGATATATATATATGGAAATATATCTCATAGAAGTATTTTAGAATTTCAAGAGATGCATGATAAATCGAGTGAATTCAAATTCAAAGAATATAGCTCAGAGTAATCATAACTTTCCTTAAGGATAGGAGATAAAATCTATGATGAAAATTTATCTTTAAAACATTTAAAATAAGATTTTAATCAATTTAAATTGAACATTAAATCTCCTTTACATTCTATAAATATTGTTACAAAATGCACTAATAAAGACGTAAATTCAAATTTCTGATGTTGAAAAGTCAAACAAAAGGTTCCCTCACAAAATGATAAAATAAAAAATGTAGGGTTGATGATCCATACATTTATCCATTTCAGCATAGATCTCTCAATGTAATATTGATTATCCATTCAGCAACTTTTCCAAACAAAAGGTTGACAATATAAGGTCGATCATAAAAGTAAGGTAGATGATCCATATGTTTGTAAAGTTCCATACTTATGTAGGGTTCTTTAACCATACTTTTCCTTTCTAAAAAAATTTAAGGGTATTATCCAAAAATAATGTTCATTAACAATACATTTCATCAAATTTAAGGTTGACTAATCATACGTGTTGATCTTTCAACATAAACATAAGTTTTGTTCCATACGTTACTTTCTTCGATGTATTGAATGAATAGTATTTCTAGTAAACGAAAAACGGTAAAAAGTATTTCCAAAATACGCTTAAGAGTGTTACGAACACTTTAACAAATATTTCTTTCAAATAAATAGTGGAATACTATTTCAAGATAAGAATTATAAAGAATATAAATTTCCTGAAATACACTCAAAATAAAATCATTAGTAAAACAAACAACGGTATTTGTGAGCATCAAAATTATTAATATTTATAGATTATTGTTGAGACAATACATTCCAAACATTTTCCTTTTTAGGAATAATAAATTTACTTTTCTAAAAAAATATTTATTAAACTATAGGTAAAATAATGAAATGGGTTAATATTAAAAGTTAAAATCTTCAAATACCTATAAAATTAAAACTTTAAATGGGTTGTTTATTTTTTTTATTGAACATAAACATCATTTAAAAAATTAAATATAAATATAAATTTTTATAATTAATTCCACCCATATGTGGTTCTCTTTAAATATAAAATATTCATTATTTAATCACTTAAATCCACCTATCCTCAAGTATAAATACAACTCATCGCCACCCCCTTTCTCCTAAAAATCCTTTCATATCATCAAATATATTATAAACTATCTCCTCCACACTCTCCCCGTGTATATTTTCTTATTTTCTTTCCAAAGTTCCAATTCAAAGGTATTTAAGGGATCCTTCAAGGAGGTGATATTCAATAGGTGACTTTCTCAAACCATCTCTCTAAATTTCTTTTTTTTCATATAAATTCCCATCATATAATTCATAAATAAAGTCGTGATAATTAAATCATTATGTACATACTTTAATTTTATATTTATAATTTAATATCTTATATACATTCCTCTTATTATCTCCACTTATTCAAAGGAAAAAAAACTTTGTCCAAATTATGACAGTTAACCATCTCTATGAATAATGATTGTTTGTTTTCTATTGCAGCCTTAGGGGATGGTCATAAAAATATTATTATGGTTAAATAATATTTGAATAATTATATTATAATTTATTTCATGTTTTAGAACTAATATATAGACATAATATTAAATTAAATGAAACTATTTTGTGATGGTCAAAAAAACCGCCAAAAAAACTAACCATTTTTCATTAATATTTGTTTCAATTTAATAATCCACATATTAGAAAAAAATGATAGATAGGACCATTTATACTTATATAAGTTAATTAATACCATTTAATTACACTTCTAAATTATTATTTACATTTGAAAATAAAATCTATAATTATACACAAATGAATCAAACATGAAACCTTGAAACGAATGCACTAGAAATAATGAAAATAATGAAATATTATTAATGAACTGGGGGTTATATGTTTTAAAAGGATCATATAAGGTATTATAAATATTATTATAGTTATATAATAAATTAATAACATTATTTAAACCACAATACAATAGGTTTTAAAACATTTTAAGGAATTAAAACCTGAGGTAAGGGATTTCTTAACCCAATTTCCATTCTTTATGTTAAACTTGTACTTCAATGATTATGCCCTGTTAAGATTATTTGTGAGAATAATTTTGAATATATTATGTTGTATTTA
The DNA here is from genome assembly GCA_963277665.1 of Viscum album. Classification (NCBI taxonomy): domain Eukaryota; kingdom Viridiplantae; phylum Streptophyta; class Magnoliopsida; order Santalales; family Viscaceae; genus Viscum; species Viscum album. Next base: position 462,339,844 of record OY728122.1, on the reverse strand, counting down.
CACTTTTTATATGTTCATTTTATATAGATACAAATAATTGATTTATATGATTAATTCTCACTTCAATGATCTAATATTTATTATGAACTTCCTTTTAAAAAATTATCTTTTGAAAGTTTCCCAAAAAAAACTCTATTTTTCTTCCTTGTCCATGTTTTCAAAAAAAATAAAAAAAAGATTTTTAATATTATCATATGATAGTTTAAATTCATTTACACTCATGCCATAATTTTAAAAAAATGGTTTTAAATGATTTTTTTTATAAATGAATTTCCTAGTGACTTTTCCAACAAAAATACAGAAGGAATGTTTTTTAGCTTATATAGCATTAGTGGATTTTACCACTGTTAGAAGTCAATAATTATTTGAATATTCTATTGCATGTTTACATGGTTGTTTTCAAATAATTTTTTTCTTTTATATGTGTGCATCTTTTCCAAAAATATGTGACTCAAAAATGAAAGGTATATTTTCCTTAATAATATTTTTATAATAAAATTATTTATGTTTTATGTTTATGATATAGTTTTTGAGAAATGTTTATAATGAAGGGTAGTTAAATTTTTAACCAGTTATGGGTAGTTAATTGATAAACCAAGGATCTGTGTTTAAATTAATAAACAATGATGGGTGGTTCTATGATAAACCAAGGAAAGGTGGTTATTTAAAACCTCCAATTCATTAGGTACTCCAAATTTGGTGGTTGTCCATATTGGTTACACCATTTGTAAAATTGATATGTAAAATGATGTCCAAAGTTACCTACTTGAATATAATATTTTTTTTGAGTGTTTTCATTAAAATCTCTTGATTTTCAAAAGTAATAAAATGATACTTTTGAAAAGATGATTCCTTTTTTGGAGTAAAAATGTATGTTTTTTAGAAAGTGTTTCCATGGGTTTTGAATGGTCTAACAGTTCCCTTTTTTTATGTCCCTTATTGATATTTTGTTCTCATCCCATGTTTCAAAATGCTTTTCTTAGGGTTTAAGTAAGATTAGGGACAAGTATGAGATCAAGGGGGAAAACTATGAAGTTGTTTTATGAAGAGAAAACATGTTTTATTTGTTTTATGAAAAAAAATGGATATTGTGTATATGTTTCCACTTATAATTTATGGGTTTACCATGTATGATTTAGTCCTAATTACCTAAAACTATAAACCTAAAAGATAATTAGGATTGTAAAAATGTGAATTCTAGTTTAAAATCTCTAGATTATGTAATGTCTAAGGATGGGTCCTTACAGGTTGTCTTGCATTATGCAGGTTATCGACTTTCAAAACTATATTTATATAATTCCAAAATTCCAATAACCCATATTAACATTAAAATCAAGGATAATATAAACTATAAATTTTATCAGTAACTTTAATATTATCCCCTATAATGTAAATGAATTCTTTCTCAAATAATATTTACAAAACCAAAGGGTTGTATTTCCATAAATGTCTCCTAAAATATCCTTAATCTTGATAAAAACACATCACATAAAATCACAAAAGGTATGTCTAATAATTTTAATGTATGATCAACCCTAAACTCATAAACCCATGATGGTATCCATTACTATTGTATTAATCATACCTGAAGACATATGTACTTCCAAAATTAACATAATTATTATATGTTTCATTATTCTTATTACCAAAATATAATTTGTAAAAATAACTCTATAGCATAATTATTTAATATAAATATAGAAAAAAATAAATTATCCCACATAATTCTTAAAACATTAATTGGGCTTCATTATATTACTCCTTAATAAATTCTTTCTTTTATATGTCATTTTAAGCATTGCCGTCATAAATGGAAAAAAATTACTCATGCATCCTTGTTGATACTCCTCTTGAGCTTCCCACCATGGGAATAAATTTTAATAATTCCCATATATTCCACATTTAAACATTAATCCATTGATAATACCATATAAATAACAATATTCACATCCACTGGATTAACTAAAATTTTCATTTTCCCTCATCAATTACATGCTTTATTCCCTTCTTCTCCATAGATAAAACATCTTCTTATTCCTTTGAGGCATTCAATTTAGATATTATTCCCACAATATTGACTTATAGGAAACAAAATATTCATTACTCTATGGTATCCACTACTCGAGCACTCAGTGAACTCCTTCCTTCTCTTCTTTAGTGATTCTGAGAGTTGTTTAAGGTGAATGTTGTTAATCAAATACTATGATAAGTGATTGGTCATAATAACAATATCCTTCACTCTAGTAATCATCCCATTTGGTATCTTATTAACACATTTTATATAAAATTAAATGTTAACCAAGTTATTTTTTGTTCTTATAATTGACTAAAACCAAAAAACATAGTGTGAGAAATAATAATCCTAGTGGGAAACCACATAATCAAGTAAAATCACTTTTAGGATGTCAAAATTATGACACCATATTTTCAATCTAAAAAACCTTAGGCTTAAACTAGGTCAGTCATGGTTTTTATTCAAACCCATCGTGATGGTTCATAAAGATTATGTAAATTTAAAAAATCATATCCAAATATATTGACAAACAAGGTGCATAGTAGGGTTTGTTGTCATGTTCTAGGTAACACTCGATTCAAGTCCAACACACCTTTTTTAGAGGTATTACCTAAAGGTATATTTGAACCAAAACAAAATCCAATAGTAGTATCTATATTGTTATGTGTTTCTTAGAAAACTACGTAATCTCTTCCTTACCATAAATTTATAATGTGACCCTATACTTAGGCTTATCCTAATATTTATCACTAATGTTTTCTCATCTAAGTTTCTAAAGGATAACTAAAACTATTCTATAATACCAATTATAGGGACCTAAACAATTCATAAATAAATATTTCATCTTATTAGTGAAATATTCATAACATAACACAATGATCCACACCAAAAACATTTTTTCTAGTTCCTTTGGAAACTTGGACATGTAAAAATCTAACCCATAAGTGACCAACTTTGTGTCCCACTTATTTACTCATAACTATAACCATTATTATAAATATCACATGTAATACCTATCATATAAACTTAGAGAAAATAAATATAATAAAGTGTTATATCATATTATTATTAAGGGTAAAAACAGAAATATATACACATAACATGAGCATAACATATGCAAACCATTCCATGTATATCAAATATAAAAATATTGTGTAATGTAATAAATAATGGATGTTTATAATACATAAATCATAAGGTAATAAAATAAAATTATCCTCAATATCCAAATATTAACATAATACATGGAATTGTGGAATACACATAATAATATAAAATCATTTCCATATTAGTCAAGGATCATTTCTAATTAGTGTACTGTAAGATTACTAAATCATCCAAAGAAAAAATAATAAATTTATAATTAGATCATATCCCTATTAAATCATAACTAACATAAAATTATTTCATCTTAGGTGGAAAATTAATTTAAAAGATCACTTAGAACATTTCTTGAGGAAAATATCCTTCTCACTTTCAAAATAGTTGTTTTTTACTAAAAAATATTAAAAATATTTAAAAATATTTTTAATTGAAAATAACCTTTGATACATATATATTAATCTTTAGCACATTTGTCTTTCATGATGGTGGATATTTTTTTCATGTCATACAGGTTAAAATAAATATTTCTTTAACATTTAAGGAAAACCACAAATATAATGTGATTGGAAAATTACATGAATATTCCTTTTAAAACATTATTAAAAATGTCAAATATTAGTAAAAATGTCATAAAACAAAAAATTTAGATTATTAAAAACTTTATTTAAATATTTTTTTTAAATAAGGATACGGAAGAAAGAGGGTTTTCGACTAAAGAGAGAAATAATGTTGATTATTTTTAAAACATTACTTTGAACTCTTGGGTATATAAAGAGAGAATAATGAATGGAAAACATGTATTATCATGGAATAAACAGAGAAAATAAATTTCACTAGTTTCTTGAGATATTGATCACAATATTTCACCATATAAAGCAAAAACATAAAAAACCTCGTTAAACGATGAGATTATATCATGCAACTCTTACCACTTTTATATCATTGAATCATTATACCCATGAAAGGATAACATTAAATGAAATTAAAAATATCATTAGAATAAATAAATTAGTGATATTAACTATAAAATGATATGTATATACACCTCATAAAATAATTTACGTTCATAACATAACATATGTTCCATAGAAGACAAGTTGAGACAAAAATCCCTTACCACCTTAGTAATATTCTGAATCATAAGACTCATTAAAGAATAAAATTAAAAAATATATCATGAAAATAATTATATTCATGATATAAAATTTCAATTGGTTATTATATACACCACAAAAAAAAAGATTTATGATTATGGCATATGTCTCCTAGATATAAAAGTGGGACTAGAAATTCATTACTTTAAGTCTCGACTTCCTTCATACACATTTGAACCTCCTATATAATAAACTTATTTATACTATAAATATATTATAACACCGTACTTATATATATCATACCATATATAATTTACTTATGAGCTCTTATTACCAATTTATCAATAATTTCATGTTAAAGTCACGTTTCAGGCAATAACTACATAGTTTTTCATATAAGTTTTGATTTTTTTTATTTTCGGCTCTCTTACAATGGTAATGGTTCCATAACCTATGGAATTTTTACCATGATATAAATATCATATATATTCACTATATATGTATTTATAGTAATCCATAAAATTTAGAGATAGAAAATAAAATACACTTTTCAAAGAGACGGAAGGACGTACATACGCATTAATGTTGTTTCCATTTTTTAATGGAAGAAAAAATGAAAAGTAAATAATAATTAAATATTAAATAATTATTATTATTTCATATATATCAAAAATATTTATTATCATTATCCTTATTACCATCCATTCAATGTTTTAGTGAAAAACAAATCTCATCGCTTCATGAGGTAGTAGTCCATCTTATACATGAGTGACGTTATCATATAACCCATGTAATATAATTTAAGAAGTTATATATGATATGAATAATAAATAAGAATAAATATTTTACTACTATCATATATATTCAATTAATTTATCCCTATTATCATCCATGTAAAATATAAATAAAAAACACATCATCGGTTTGTGAGGTTGTAGTCCACCATACACACGAGAAACATAATTATTTTCTAAAGAGTTAGAAGGTAATAAGTTTGGTGTGATTTTATAATTATATAAGAAAAATAATATAATAAATATATTATATAAAAATTAAATACATCATTATATACTGTTGTGATAGGTGGTGATGGAAAATTAATAACATCGGTCCATGAAGAGGTATTTTGTGATACACACGATTAACGATTTTGTTTCCCATTTGATGGAAAAGGGGATTGGTATAGGTTAATAAATTTATATAATAATATCGTAATGTATTTTTTATTGTGGTGTTATTATATCATCATATTTTTATGAATATTTTAAGTATTTATAAGATGAAATAAAATGAAAATTCATGTTTAAGGACTATAAATTTTCTTAGGATAACCTCTTTAGGTTTACACCTAAATTGTTATTAGGTGGGAATCCTAATAAAAATAAGTCAACTAGTATTTATATAAGTAATTAATGAATATATTAGGGTTTGGATTATCTGATCCAAATGGTTTTTTATGTGTGAGGATGATAGGGGAGGGTTGGCCTTTTATAAGTTCAGGAGTGGACACACATTGAATTTTTAAAAAGAATAAAGTGTACCCAAGTTTTTTACATGACAAAAGGATCAAAAATGGGACATTACTGAACTATAGAGGTTTTAATTTTGAAATATTTCCATAAAATTTGTTTTTTAAAAGTTTATATGTCATTTTACCCCTTATCTTTTTAGTTTTACCCTATGGTCAACCTGTTATAACCTTAACTACGATAATGAAATTTGACTATTTTTAATATTAATTTTGACTAAAAATTATGTTGAAAATATTTTTTAATATAAATTTTTATGATTAAAAATATTTAATCTATTTTCTAAGATTCAATTAACATATTTGGTATAATATTTTATGAAATTAAACCCACAGATGCGGTGAAAAAAGCAGTTTTCCAAAAAGAAAATTTTCCAAAGTTTAAAAAGTTTTTGTTTAAAAATTCAACATGAATTTAATTATAATGAAATAAATTGGATTAATAAATATATAATTGAACTAATTTTATTTTAAAATCCATCTAAAAATAAAATTTATCTTGTAAATGATTTTAAGGAATTGGAATTGTTTTATAAAAACTAGTATTGTTAACTGTTCCCTAAAAAAATTATAAATTCAAAAAATTCTCTAAAATTAAATCTAAGATAATTTTCACATTTTTACTTAAAAAATTAAGTTTATACATTAAAATATATTTTCTAAAATTTTCATAAATTAATTATTATAAATTGCACAAATTACGACAAAACTTATTTTTAGAAAAATACTTTTTTTAATCCTAAAATTGGATCTATTATAATCTCATGTATAGAAAATACATAAGTTGAATGTTAAAAATTTTATTGAATTTAACATCACAAACCTCTAATCCACTAACCGGTGCCCCGATCTGGATCTCTACATGACCCCAAAAAACACCTCCCCATACACTAGAGGTTGTCTACAAGTAGTGAGGGTATAATATAACACATTGGAAGACTATACCATATTTATCATAGAAAGACACATCAAGTAAAGTATGAAAAAAAAAGTAATAAATAAAAAATAAAAAATATACATGCATTACCAACCATTTATTCCAAAACATGGTACAATTCCAAAACTAAAAAGTAGAAATGCTATGTCATTTCATATAATCCCAATTATAATGAAAAACCAAATTAAAGTCAAAATGAAGAATCCATAAAATGGGTCCCAACTCCAAGTCTGGATCCCTCAACCATGCACATACCCTTTCCAATTGAACCATCTATCATAGGGCCCTTTACCTTTTTCTGTCATGTAACCATGAAGTATACTCAAGTACCCAATAGTGGCCCAAGCAGGGTGTGGCTAAAACTCAGTAGACCACCACCAATGGTGTTTGCAAAATATACAATCTAAATAGATAGTGTATGCATGTAATAAATGAATGAAAAGATAAAAAAATGATAACCCATGTGATATTAGTTAACAATATTCACTTAAACCATTTGGATCAATTATTTCATAGGTAAGTAATTTTCATCAATAATAAAACGGATTATGTTGGTCAACTACAATGCAAATGGGGATAAGTCATATTCCCTATATCACTTGGGAAAAAAATTCACAATTAATTATATCACACTAACCATGGATCCTTAGTCTAGTTAGTCTCATAAAATTCAATTTTTAGGGGAATATATCCTTATTCTTCCCCCTAACATGTGCATTTTAAGGGTGGGGTCTAGAGCCTTAGTCCAACTCGACCTATGGGCATATAAGCTTAAGATAATACCCCACATAACACCAATCCATGTTAAATACTAGACCCAATTACCATTAGATTCTTTTCATAACCCATTCTAACATTTCAACACATTTCTCATGGGATATATGTCAATACATTTCTATTTTACACTTAAAATTTCAATTTCCAAGTTCAAGGAATGGCACACCCCATCAATGGCTCGTAACCCCTTAAAATTAAACTTAACACATCCCAAATAGATTATGAGGAGTTTAACTAAAAATTAAACTAATAAATTTATCATATCAACTAAGAAAAACCAAATGGGGAACACAATTACACCAATGCACAATCACATAAATAATCAACAAGACTATGTGATATAACTTGTAGACCACCTACCTCAGTTTTGAAGATGAATTCTCAATTAAACATAGACATTAATTCAACTCAAACACTTTTTGAAGACTTGGACTAATATATACCCATAAAAAAGAGGGTTTAATTGATTTAAAATAATATGAACAATTACAAAAGCCCTAATCTAAAAAAAGGAATAGTAGTGTTAGACTCGCCCAATGCTTCAATTCGTAACCAACAGCACTCCAAAGAGCTTATAAATGAGGTAAATCAATCCTTGGGATGTTTAAGGCAATTTGGTTTGACATTAGGTATACTATAAGAATATTTGAGGAAAATCCAGAGTTAGATCACTTAATGAAAAAGATGGAATAAAGTGTAAAAACAAACTTTTACAGACGTGCATGGTCTGGAAGCATGGTTGGCCAAAATGTATGCCAACTATGCACCATCCTCTATCCAATAGGGGGATAGACCCCATGGATTCCTGGGGAGCCCAGATGGTTTAGAAAATTGTGTGATGACCATGTGGGTTGGATCTGTCCAAGCCTTCATGGTTTGGACTCCCCCATTGCATGGGTTTTTTTAAACTATTCACCCCTCCTCCATGCATGCATGGTTAGGGCACACTATTACTCCTAACTTTATATGACCATGCATTATTCACTAGATCACCATTTGTTCCCCTCTTATATATCCCAAACCTCTATAACACCCTTGAGACTCCGCATACACTAGGTAAAGATTTCATTAACCAAAAAAATATACTTAAACCAAAACCTAAATTGGGATATACCTCAAGAAAATCTCAGCATCATACAACCACCCCACCTTATATCAGCTCACCCTTTAGTAGTTATCCCAAGAATCCCTGAGTTTATAAGATAAAGAGATTGGACCAATATGTTGGAATATCTATCTCCCTCTCCCAAGTTTACTCCTAAACACCACTATGATGCCATAACACTCGAACCAAAGGCATATTATTTCCATACAAGCCTTTCTCAATATGATCTACAATACGAACTAGATTCTCCCTAAAGGATGCATCCGTCTCAATCTCAACGTCGTTAATATAAATCACATGGGAAGGGTAGGGGTGATACTTCTAAAGCCATGACACATGAAAAACATCATGCATGTTGATATAATGTTGTGGAAGATCCAATAGGTATTCCACTAGTCTGATTCTCTCCACTATCTCAAATGGCCCCACATACCTAGGTTCCAACTTAACCAGTTTCTGAATCTGATAGTTAACCAACCTTAGATACACTTATAGGAACACACAATCACCCAACATAAACTCAAGAGGTTTTCAACACTGACCAACATATAATTCCACTCACTCTGAGCTATAGCCATATGTTTTTGAATCATTTAAATTTAATATGATGTCTCCTACATGAGGCTCAATCACAACCACTCTAATTCTCCATCCTCCATCCAACATAACGACTATCTACATGGCCTCTCACAGAGTGCCACATACAGTTCCATCTGAATCATCTCTCGATAACTTTTATTATAAGTGAACTCAATAAGCACCATGTGTTTCTCCCTAGATCCACCAAAATCTAGGACATAGGACCTTAATGTATCCTCTATAACTTGAATAGTATGCCATGATTTCCCCTCCATCTATGGATTGAAATCCATAATCAAAAATATCTAGGTACCAAGTTTATTTTGTAACCCCTTCCAAAAGCATGAAGAAAAAAAACGATAATGATTTGAAACTATATTCCATGACACCCAGTGCAATGACACTATCTCTTGAACATACAACTCTCCCAAAAAAATTAATAGTGAAAGTCTATAAGATCAAAAATAAAAGAGACACCTTGGTCAACTGATCCATAACTAACCATATTGAATCATTCTTCCAAGGCATCCTTGGATGAAACACCATAAAATAATTTGTGACATAATCCCACTTCCACTCTGGAATAGGAAAAGGTTATAAAAAACATCTGATCATTGATTCGCATCCTTCTCCTGCTGACAAGTGTAGCATTGAGTCATGAAACCTGCAGCCTTTTTCTTCATCCCTGGAAAACAATACTATGTGTGAATATCATGATACATTTTGGTAAAACCAAGATGAAAATACCACTTTGAATCATGGAACTCATGTATCAACTCTTCCCATATACAAGTAGGTATCATAACATGTCCATGAATATAAAAGATCTCATCATCACCAATAGTCCAACTAAAAGGTGACTCCCCACCTTCATGACTTTCTCTCCAATCCAAACACTTCGGATCCTCTTACTGCCTCTCATTGATTCAACTCAAAATTTTGGACTCAACTACCAATTATGTAAGCTTCATCTACACCTATTTATTCTAAACCTCTAGATGATTCTTAGCAAACAATTCCATCATCCTCTACTCAAAACTGGATGCCTGAACCATCTGATTTTGAGTCTTCTGACTCAAATCTTATGCAACACTGTTTATTATTCCTAGCATGTAGACTAGCTAAAAATTAAAGGGCTAGATTTACTCAAACCACCTTCACCTCCAAATATTTATGTTATGCTAGGATAGGATGTACTTTGGGATTTTATGATCAGTATACACAATAAAACTCTATCCCAACAAGTAATTTCACCAAAACTTTAAGTCATAAACCACCGCGGTCAATTAAAGATCATGTGTAGTGTAATTTATTTCATTATGCCTCATCTTTCATGAACCATATTCCACAACCTGATCATACTGCATCAATACTACCCCAATCCCAACATTGGATGCAACAAAAAATAGGGAATTCTTCTTACCTGGCTCGATTAGGATTAGAATTGATATGGTAATTAACAGCTTCTTTTACTCCTAGAATGCATTCTATCATGCTCTAGACCATTAAAACTTGATTCCCTTCCTGGTCAATCCTAAGGGAGGTTTTACCAAATGGGTAAAGTTCTTGATGAATCTTATATAATATCCTTCTAAACCCAAAAAACTTTGGACATAAAAAAACATTCTTGGGATGCTCCCAAGATACAACTACTTGAACCTTATCTAGGTTCACAAACACACCTTCCTTAGAGATGATGTGACCAAAGAAATATACCTTTTAAATCTAAAAATGAATCTTGTATAGCATGGAATATAGAATATTTTCTCTTATTGTACTCAAGGTGATGTCAAGATGTATGATATGATCATCATGAGTCTTGGAATACACTAAGATGTCTTCTGTAAAACTACTAAAAACCGATCGAGGTATGGGTAAAATATTTGGTTCATTATGTCCATAAGAACTATTAGAACATTAGTCAAACTTAATTGAATCATGATACATTCATAAAAATCATACCTTCTTCTGAAGTTATTCCATGGTATATAAGAACATCTCACCCTTAGCTTGTGATACCCAAGCCTCAAATCAATCATAGAGAACAAAAAAACCCTAAGCTAGTTAAAAAGGTCATTGATTCAAGGATGATGGTATTGGTTCTTAATTATCATCTAATTAAACTTCCCATAATAGACACAAAACTGCAGGAATCTATCAGCCTTCATGGGAAAAAACATTGGAGATCCCCAAGGTAATGTACTCAGATGCATAAACCCCTTTTTCTATTATTCCTATAACTGAGTTTTAAGTCCATGGAGTTCTTACTGTTTCATTTTAAATAATAGAATATAAAATAGTTCTTCTCCTGATAAAGACTCTAACATGAACTCAACGTCCCTCTCATGTGGAAGCCCTAAGAGGTCCTCTGTAAATACATCATGAAACTACTACACCACATGAGGAAATAAAAGATACTCCACTCTCCTATCATAAAGAATAAGAAAATCCACTTAGACTATGAGTTCACCCAACAATGAACATACTGGCCATATGCGGCCTACTCAGATATCCCATTCTCCATGGTGAACATAATTATTACCCTCTAGAGACATTAGAAATACCCTAAGGAACTAAGAATCAATATGGGCCTAGTAAAACATTATTCAACTGATTCACATTATTATATCAAACCCCTACATCTATAGCACAAAAAAGTTCCATAAAAAATGGTAATTGCCAACCTCAAGGGTACACCCCTTACATTTCTAGATATTTTATTCTTGCATCCCTAACTGTGTATCAATTGATATAACACTACACGTATTTTCAACCACTAGGTCCAACACACACCAAAATTTTGAAAGATATGAAGGAATGGGAGGCACATGTATCAAATAAATCATAGAAATCATGGAAGATATGATAATTGTAAATAGAACGGTTGATGATATAGCCTCACCACCTCTAGATGTAGTAAAAACTGCATGAAGTAGACATGTCCTTCTTCACAGGGATCTGATCTGAGTCCCTGGTGTTTCATTACCCTACGGATAAGGACTCCTTTTTCCTGGATCACCACATCCACTACATAGATTGGTATGGCTAGTAGAGCTCCAACAACCTACCAGATATGAGGTAACTAACCCCCTATATGTACTCTATATTTTCCTTGGTCCTCCATCATAACATGACTATCGAGGTTTTCTAAATAACCCCTACATATTCCCCATCATTCCTCATTCTCATCACCCAACTGGTGGTTGGGGACTCTGACCTCGCATGTTTCATGGCCCACTGCACTAATATCATAAAAAATGATCACTTCCCTAATAGGATGGTCCTCTTCTATGAATAATCTTTCCACCACCTCCCTGGTTAAAATTCACAAAGTGGTTCTTTATAACATTATAAGTCTCACCAATGAATCACCCAAATGGAACTGCATGTCCACCACCAGCAACCCCCTTGATGTTTCCTTCTAAAATTGGGGATTGATCCTCCACCTCAAAAAACCTCTTTAAGTGGAAGATATTCACATGGGACACGATCTAATGTCTATTTCCATACTAAAAACATCTATTTTTATCTTCTCCATCCCCTTTAAATGATAGAATAAAGCATTGCAAGTTAGTGAGGAAACCAACATAATCTATCATTATCACAGTTCCCTGAGTCAAACTTGTAAAATTTAAATCCTTACACTACCTCAAGGCCTTTGGATATAATGTTCTAGAAATTTTTCTTAGAAACCCTTCCATAATATAAAATCTTCCTAGTCATTATAAACAAAGGTATCCCACCAACACTTTTCCGGACCTCACATCATGTATTTCACTAACATGGATCTCTTATTTGGAGGAGTCTCTAAGTCATCAAAAATAATCTGCATGGACTTTATCTAGAACTCGACTACCATAGATCCACCCACTCTAGAATAAGTTTGAGATTTTTATAGATGAATATTTCTATTCATCTCAAACATACTCATCACAACCCTCCCTAGGTCCCGCTCCATAATCTTTATAAAATAAGAAAAGTTATCACGGAACTACTCCTCTACTCTTTTACCTTGGATCACCATGGTTTAATTCCTCACTACTATAGGATAATTGTTGGTGATATCCTATTTTCTCCCATCTGGAATAAGTCATCATGTTTTAATTTCTCTATAATTCCAAACACTCATCCCAGAACATGTAGCATAAAATATCTATAGTTTTCACAAAATAAGTCTCTCCACTATCCATAAACAAACCATTCTATATACACTATCCCTAGTAGACAAAGTCACATCTCTACCATAACCCTTATCCATCCCTACAATGGTTCATGGTTAAAATGGGGTAAACCAACTAACATAACCACAATTATTTTCATAGAACTTATTTTTTAATCATTTTCACTTCCACAATGTAAATCTTTCTCTTTTAGGAAGATTTCCATATTTACAACTTATTACAAACAAATTTTTATCCAATTTATTAATTTTTATTAGGAACTATTATTTAACTATTCTTTCACATTCCTTCCATTTACCCATTTTCATTATCTTTATTAGACATCACTTATTTTAAATTTTCAAAGAAAATGAAATTCATTTTATCCCTCTTGTCCCACACATCTTCCCTGTGATTTCCTACCACGATGCATGCCACCCATATACCTAGGTTCCTAAAATGATGAAATAATGCAAAAACTTATACCATTTCTTCCATAGAAAAATACCATAAAATAATAACATCACAAAACAAGTGCATCACCTAGTGGTGAAATATCATTCATATGTAACACACATAATAAGAACAATAATCCAACCCTTGGTACTTGGGGTTTTTATCATACATGGGTTATCTAGTCCCATGAACTAGATTGTTCCCAAGGCCCGAAACATCTTAGTCTCCCATATACCATCCCAAAATAGTAATACAATAGTAAAGAAATCCCAATCTGATACTACTGTTCAATATCCCCAACCCGAAATCCACAAACCAAAGCCCCAAGCTGGGTTACCACATGACCTAAAGCACACCTATACATATTTCAAACGCTGATGACTAGTAGTGAGAGCCTAATAGAATACTTGGGGAGACTATACCCTATTTATCAGAGTAATAGAGAGGAGATAATTTAATATAAAAGGAATAAAAAATAAATAAACAATAAATATTCATAAAAAACCATTTTTCCAAAACATGGTATAATCCCACAACCAAATAGTAAATATGCTATGTCATGTCGTATAGTACCAAGTGTAAAGAATACCCAAAATAAAGACAAACTAAATAATCCTAAAATGGGTCCAAACTCTATGTCTAGATCCCTTAACTATGCATGTCCCATTCCCAAGTCCACCATCTAGCATAGGGAAATTTCCCCTATCCTAACCTTCAACCATGGATTCTACCCAAGTACCCAATGGTATCCCAAGTAGGGTGTGTGTACAACTTAGTAGGCCACCACCAATGGTGTCTACAAAATATCTAGTATAAATAGATATTTTATACATGTACTAAATGAATGAAAAGATAAACATAAGATAAAATGGTTTCCATTATTTATCAATATTCACCTAAACCACTTTCATTATTTGTTTCATGGGTAAGGAATTTTCATCAATTACACCATGTCTTATACCGGTCAACTACTATGCATATGGGGATAAGCCAAGTTCCTAATCTCACTGGAGAAAGCATTCCTCAAAAAATTACACCACACTTACCTTGGAGCCTCAGTCTAGGTAATATCATAAAATAGAACCATTAGGGGAATAGATCCTCAGTTTTTCTATCTATCCCATGCATTCTATGTGTGGGAATTTTAGTCTCAATCTAACCCAACCTGTGGGCGTAGAATCTCAATTCAATACCCCACATACCACCAATAAATGTTATCAGTTAGACACAATTACCATTAGATTCATTTAATAACCCAAGATGACACGTAAACACATTTATCATGGGATATATGTCAATACATTTCATATTTTCACTTAAAATTTCAATTTCCATGTTCAATGATAGGAACACACCATGGGTGGCTCGTAATCAGATCAAATTAAACTCAATGAATACTTTGATGATCATGAGGGGTTAAAATAATCATTTACCCAATAAATTTATCATATCAACCTAGAAAAAATGGGAAACACAACAATACCAATTCACAACCACATACACATAAATAATCAATAAGATTGTGGGATATAACTTGTAGACCATCAAAATATATTCTAAAGAGGAAAATTTTCTTAAAGTTATCCTTTGATTAAACTAAAACACCCTTTTAAGCCTAAACATGTGATCTAATAAGAAAAATATGGTTTCATGGCTTCATAATAAGAAGAACGATTAAACAAGCCCTAATCTGATAAAAAGAAGGAATAGGAGTGTTAGACTCACCCAAATCTTCGATTCACAACCAAAGGTACTCCAAATAGATTATAAATGAGGGAGATCAATCCTTGGTAATTTTAAGTTGATTTGGTTCATAATTAGGGATTCTATATGAATAATGTAGGAAAATATCAAGTTATAAAACTTAAGGACTGAGAGGGGAAAAGGGTAAAAATCCACTTTTAAAGGGGTTAATAGTTTGGTTGAACGGCTGTCCAAAATGTGCACCAATTGTGTGCCACCCTCTATCCAAGATGGGTCCTAGCCGCATGTCTTCTAGGAAAATCTACATGGTTTTAAAAACTGTGCGATGATCATGTGGGGTGGCTCAATCCTATCCCTCATGGTTTGGCCTCCCCCTTACATAGTTTCTTTAAATCATGCACCCCTCATCCAGGCATGCTTGGAAATAGCACATGGTTATGCCTAACCATGAACCAACCCAAAAACATGCACTGAATGACCTCTTTATGACCTCTACCATTTCTCAAACCACCAAAACTCCCTCGATACTCCCCTTACACTGGATAAATATTCCTTCAACCAAAATAAAGATGCTTAAACCTAAACCTAAACAAGGATGTACCTCAAGAAAAGTATTAAATCTTACATAGAAGATATAAAATAAAAAATTAATTAAAATAATCTAGTAAATGTTATTTGTTTAATTTATTGATGGAAAATATTTTTGGGCATAGTAAAATAGTTTTTTAGAAAATATTTTATTTATATTTAAATTTTTATTATTTTCATTTCAAATAAATTGGTCACCAATGAATTCATTTTATATAAATTTTTAGACTATATATTTTTATAATATAGTTAATACTATTCATACCCACCATTCCAATGGGTAGGTGATAATTATCATATTAAATAATATTATTTTAATAGTATGTCACATTTTGTTAAAACTTAATGTTGTATGTATCGCAAGCTATCAAAGAAATTAAATTTATTCAAAAAATATATTTCATAAAAACATGGGTTACTATAAATTGAATTTGGTAAAATGGAATTTATATTTGGAATCATTATAATTGATACTATTTAATAAGGTTGAAATAATTTTTGGTCTTAATGAATAGTGTAAATAGGAAAAATATTTTACCACGGTTAAGGTAAAAAAGGATTTATCAGGGGTTAAACTAAGAAATTAAGGGTTAAAATGATCATAAAACTATTAAAAATTCTATTTAATGTCTATATTTTGAACTTAGATCCAATATTTCATAATAGTGGTCCATTTTTAATCCTTGTGGCATGTGAAAAACATGGGTATCAGTTTTTGTTCAAAAAAATCCAAGTTCATCCTCTCCCTCACTTATAAAAGGAAACCCTATCCTCTCCACTATATATATAAGAAACCTTTTGGTTCATCAAATACCTACCCAAATCTCATACTTAATTACCTCACCACATCCTAGAGGCCTATTTTTTATCATTAAAACAATCTAGGAAAGCTTTTGCTGCTAACATAAGGAGGTTTTCTGAAGAAGATGTATCGTGCTTAACCGATCTTTTTTATTTTATTTATTCTTCCTCGTCCTTAAAATATTCTTCAATTATGATGACTTAAAAATTTAAGTATATCCCATATAATAATATTTTATTTATTTAATGTTATTACTTAAATATATCTCCTCTTCTATTAAATGGGAAAGGAATTATTCATTTGTGTATACAATAGACTATCACCTCGCAAACCAATTTAATTCATTTTTCATCATCTACTCTCACAGATTTCTATCATGACGGATTTAGATTATATATATTATATATGTAAAATAATTATAATTTTTTAATTATGATACCACATATACCTTCTTACATTCCATTTTTGGGGGGGGATAATAATGTCGCTCATGTGTACGGTGGAATACCAGCTTGCGAAGTGATGTGAATGATTTTTTACTAACGCATTACATGGAAGGTAATAAAGATAATGTTAATGAAAATATTTGAAATAAATTACATCATTATTATATTCATTATATATTTATAAATCTTAAATAATATTATATCATTTTATTTCTTACACATAAAAAATGATAATGTCGTTCATGTGTACGTGTGGACTACCGCCTCCAAAAAGTGATGTAATTTGTTTTTCATAACCACATAACATGGATAATATAAATAAGTATAATTAAATAAATAATATTTTATTTATGATTTTATGATCATTATATAAATATAAAATAATCCATAACTTGTTTCCTTAATGATCATTGAAAATTTGAAATGTTACTCATGCATGCATACGGCATATCGTCTCTATGATTGTAACATAGTTAATTTTTCATAAAAATATTTCATGATTGGTCTTTATAGAATATATTATGAATAAAAATGATAAATATTTCATTAATATTATTCTTTATATGATGTAATAATGAAATTTCAACCATATTCAACATATCCAAGTCATTTTTGACACATACACTGAATACCATCAAAACGTCTGATATGAACTAAAATTATTAACTAATTGTTTATAGCATTGTAACATATATAATAAAAGAGGTAATAAAATTGAAAAAAAATTTTAAGAATGTAAATAATTAATATAAATTTATTATTTAGTAAGATAAAGAACAAATGTTATGATTTTAACTCAAGGTTAGGGTCTTTCTCTCAATTTCCTTTCATTGAGGAATATTTTGATGTTACGCACCTATATCAAAACACCCCTAAACCTACACTCCTATTTCTTGTGATAAAAACATAAACATTACATTTCTAGATTTGATACCGATAAAGGTAACCCAGTTTTCAATATCTAAAACTTACAACATGGAAAGTAAATATTGAATCACTTACATTATAAAGAACCTTTTTTGTTTATGGTTTTAGAGAATTTATAAAATTATATACATAAACAATACCCATGTGTTTAAAATGATCGTTTATCCTACAAAATGTAGATTTTATTATTTCAAATTAAGTCATCATCATCATCCATATGAAACCTTTCTAGACATAATTCATTCAGCATAATTCTTGATAACCAAGGGAAAATGAAACATAAGAAGGATGATCTCAAATGGTTAGTCAGGGTAAACATAAGTATTAACAATTTAATTCCATTAGTGAGGATAATAAGAACATAAGGGTATAATAAGATAATCAATTTTCCTGATCATAACATAAAAATATTCATTCACATCAATACCTACATCATCAAACATGAAAACATTCTATAAGGATTTAATAAAGTCTAGTTAAATAAGAATCGATAATCATGATCCATATGGTATAAATATTGATCAAATGAAACATTTATAACAATATAAATCATAAAAATTTATTTGTATCTTGGAAAATTATTTTTCTATAGATCTTACAAATAGAATAACCAATATAGTCTACTTCCATCTTGAGAGTACCCAGTACATTGAAGGTATATCACAGACCCACCCATCATTGGTTTATCATGGAACCATATTTACTTGGTTTATTATGAAACCACTCATACTTGGTTAATAATTTAACCACCCATCCATAGTATATAACGGAACCACCCTTCATTGGTTTATCACAGGACCACAAATCCTTGGTTTATCATGGAACCACCCATCCTGGGTTAAAAATGTAATCACCCATTATTGGTTTATATAGAAACAACTTGTCATCATAAATAATGTTCAAAAACTCTATCATGAATAAAACAATTAGAAACCGTCACTTTTAATTCATAATAATAATCAATGTTTTCTCATTCCTAGTTTTACCCATGGAAAATTAATTTGTTCCAAGAATATCTCTTTGAAACATGATTAACCCATGGAAATGAAATGGGTTTCATGGAAATCTATTTAAAATATTAACCCCTAAAAAATAAAATAATTCCCTAACAAACTATTTGAACCATGACTAACCCATAGAAAAGAAATTATTTCCATGAAAAACTATTTGAATCAATCTAAATCTATCTAGAGAAATTGTCAAGAGGGTGTCATTATAAAATATCCACACCATAGCATAAGTAACAACAAGGGATGTTTATTTTTATGAATATAAATACCATTAAATTAACATTAAAAATATTTTCAATGAAAAAAACTCTTTATTTTAAAAATCACATTTAAAAAACGTCATAGAATATTAAGGAAATCCATTCCTTTAAAAATAACCCAAAAAACATTTAAAGTAATATTCAAATAAATTAATGGTCATAATATTAAGAAAATTCATTCATGATTTAAATATTAAAAATATAAATTCTTTTAAAAATAATTTTAAAAGGGAGTCAAAAGTGACCCATTTAGAAACCATTAAGAAATTTCCTTCTAAAACCATTTAAAATAATTCAAAATACTATATAAAATATATATAGGAAATAATTTATTTTTTAAAAAATAACATTTTTGAATATATTTTATAAATCATAGATATGGAAGAGAATTATACTTGATCTAAATAAAAATACAATATTGATATCACTTACAAGCACATTTCTAGATGTTTCTTCAATAGATAATGGAGTAAATGGAAATTAAATATGTGAAAACATTCATTACTATAGGATAATAAAATATATGCAGTTCATGAAGATAATATCATATTATTTTATCTAAAAAACATTGAACATAAACAATCCCAAAAAAAGTAGATTGTAACATACAGCCTTTACAACTTCGGTTTCTCTTAAATTGTAAGCCCCATGAAATAATAACATAAAATAATAATTTATATATCATGAAAATAATGAGTTTCATGATATAAAATTTCAAATAGTTGTATACAAAACTCAAAAATTAATATAGGTACATATCCTAAATGCATGTACCAAAGAAACTATATTTGATATGAATAACCCTTAAAAATTATAGAAATTGAATTTTAGAATTAATCAATGAATATATTGTCTCTATAAAATATAAATCAAATAATATAAATTAGAAATACATCATAATATTTTAAAATTTTCTTACAAACCTAATCATATAATATAAAATATAATGGATAGGTAATATATCTCAATTAAAATAAATTGAGTTATGAAATTCTTTACAACTTGGTAACATAAAATTATAACACCTTAGATAGAATAATTATAATTGATACATAAAATAAAATGATTTATGAATTTTTCATGATAAAACTAGTAAAAAGGGCTGTATATATGCCATGTTAAATAAATTTGGGTCAAAACATTAAAATATGCCTCAATGAAGGAAAACTTAGATGAAGTCCTTTACTGATTTGGTAATCTATGTATCAAAACCTCATGAAAGAGTAAACCTCATATGAATTCATAAATATAAAATATTATATTAAAATAATCATAAAATACATTAGTGATCATTATATACACAACATAATAAAAACAAGTGGTGAATATGGCATATGTATCCCAAAACTAAAGAGTGAGATGAGAAACCCTTACCTTGAGTCCAGAATTTCCATATATTCCCTTTAACTTCATTATAGTAATATTATATCAATTATTTGATTTAATAAGAATATTTTATATATTTAATAAATTATACTTAAATAATTTATTTTAATTATTTTTAATTACATATCTAAATTCTTAATCAGTTAAGTTTGTATCAGGTGTTTTGAGGGCATTTAGTTCATTGTTTTAAAATAGATTTTGTGTGTTGAAAATCATAAAAATTTCATTATTTAAATATATCTATAATAATAATAATTAAATATTTATCTTATTTTTAAATAAATTATACTTTTGAAAAAAAAATCATGGAACAGGGTTTTGAAAAATGAACTATGTTGCAATCATGGAGATGGTAAGTTGTACGTACACATGAGTAACATCTCCTTTTTTCAATGAACATTATGGAAAGAAGTTAAGTAATATTTTATCTCTATATAATTATCCTTATTCTATAAATAATAATATTTTTTTAAATATACTTATATGTATATATCATCCACGTGATGTGGTGATGATAAAAAAGAATCACATAGATTCTTAGAGGTGGTAGTCCACTTATACACACGAATAAAGTTATCATTTCTCAATGAGTGGAAAGGTAAATTTTAATGGTATAAATTAACTTTTAAGAATGATAAATATTTAATTAATATAATAATTATTTCATTTATTTCACATATATTCATTATCTTTATCCTTAATATCTTCCATGTAATTCTATAGTGAAATGTGCATCACATCGCTTGGCGAGGCGGTAGTCCACTGCACACATGAGCGATGTTATCATATCCAACAAGGAATGGGAAGTAACAACTTATATGTAATATAATAATTCAATAAGTATAATTATGTTATAAATATCATATATATACTTTAATTTCATCATTACAACAATATTTTAGAGGAAATGATGAAAAAAAAATGACATCAGTTTGCAACGCGGTAGTCCTCCGTACACACAAATGATGATTCGTATCCCATTTTATGGAAGAGAATATGGATTTAGGTTGTTACATTAACATAATAACATATCAGTATATAGAAGATAAATTTTTTATTATATAATAATAATTGAAGAATTTTTCAAGGAGGTGGAAAAATAAAAACTAAAAATGTTCAGTTAAAAATGATACATGTTCTTCAGAAAACCTCCTTAGGTAAGCACAAAAATTCTTCTTAGGAAGAATTTATGATGAAAATAAGGTATCTAGGATGTGGGTAAAGAATTAATTAATATTTTTTGGAGGATCTCGGATGATCCAAATGGATTTGAATGTCATAATAGTATAGGATAGGGGTTTTCCTTTTATAAGTGAGTTGAGTGGAACACACGTAATTTTTGAAAATAAAAAGGTGCACTCACATTTTTGACATGAAACAGGGATCGAAAATGGTCCCTTCTAGATAATTAGACATTATAAAGTCTAAATATATCCAAATAATAGATTTTATATAAGTTTTTTGGTCATTTTAATCAATATCTTTTTAGTTTAACACCCAATAAAAATGTTTTCACCTTCACCATGGTATTTAATTTTTACGGTTTTCAATATTCATTATGGTCAAAAAATAAGTTGAACTTATTAGATAATATAAATTATTATGGTTAAAAATATATAGTCCATTTTACCAAATTCAATTCACATAAGCAGAAATATTTAATTTAAAATTAAACACGAAGATGCGATGAAAAAGTAGCTTTTCAAGAGGCGTATTTTTCATGAAAATATGATTTTATGTTAACTCAATGACTAATAATAATTATTATAAAAATACAAATTAATATTTATTATTATATAATATATAAATTTCATTTAAAAAATTCATCATTAGGTGTTTTTTTAATTAATTAAAATAGAGAAATATTATTCACTTTAAAATAGTTTTAATAAAAATATAATTTTAAAAACGAAAAATAAACTTATAATAAAATAAAATATAAATATTATTGAAATGTAATTAAGTGGATTAAATATAAATAAATAATAATTATGTTATTTTAAATAATATTCAAAACATATTTTTACTTTTAAATTATATAATTTATTTAAAATAAAAGGTGGTTTTTTATAAATTGGTATTTTCCACATTTCACTGAAAAATCAATATATTTTAAAAAAATACTATAATAACACCCTTTTTTATATTCTGATTTAAAAAATTAATTTAATGGTATTAAAGAAATAAAAAGTATCCACAAATTAATTATAATATTTTCTCACAAAAATCAATAAAACTTGTTTTCGAAAAATACATATTTTTATTGAATAAACTTACATTAAAAAAATTGATTAATTATTTTAAAAATTATAAATAATTTATTTTGAGTAAAAAATTTATATATATATTTAATAAATTAGTTGATTTAATTCATACTAATAAATTTAACAGCTATGTTATAGTAGTTATATATTTTTCATGTCATTTAATCTTGGTGTTGTGTGTTGAATAGGCTAACGAACATAATGTTCTTTTAAAAAGCATTGGGGTATTACATACATCCCCCCCCACCTTAATAAATTATTTCATATGAATTTTAAATTGATCTTTATAATTAATGGTTTTACATTTTAAAACACTTTTTTCAAAAATCCACATTGTAAAAATGATCAATAAAGTATCTTGATGATAAGAGAGAAAATGAAGCACGAAGGTCATCTGAAATAACACATGATAGGTTTCAGAATATGAGAAAATATGTGGGAAGTGAAGATTTTTGAATGGAATAAAATAATATATTCCAAATAATTATAGATAGTGGTATAGCTTATTGATCATAAGTAAGTGAAAGTTCGTGAAAAAATCAACAACCACAAAACCATAAACTAATGAGGTGTGAAAAATATCATTAATATCATTATAAATAATGACAATAAGACACCATTTTGTTTCAAGATCATTTTCCTAGAGTTGGGGAATTAATTTACCATATATAATAATATAAAAATGACATATTACTTATGAGTATAATTTCATCCTTTATTTAATTTCCACCACAATCTCATCTTTTACTCTAAATGATGACTATTCTACCTGAATTTTTTGATGTCTGAATCACTAAAATCAACTTTTAAAGGAATAAATAACCATAAAATGGATAATCAATATATTAAACCATTAATTATAAATTAACCAAAACCAAAATAGTTTTCATATGGTAACAAAATTAATAATATTAATATACCTTCATATGAGAAATAATATATTAATATCCAAAATTCTATAGTCATAACCATTGTTAGGACTAAATAATTCATTATATAAATGACCTTATATCCCAAATAACCTTGATTAAATAAATTTCAAAGGTTTTTTCAACATCAAAGATTATATCATTCCTTTTATCTTACATTTCCAAAAATATAGCAATATTCTTATAAAATAACATTAATCACTTTGTCACAAAATCACTTTTCAATCACATGGTCATCTATATGAAAGAACATGTGTTCCCAAAATTACCTTAATATCCAAGATCTTATAAACCCAAAATGTTATAAATAACTTAAAACTTATGTCCAAAAAATTTAAAGGGATACTTTACATTAAACTGAAGCGTTGTATATACTTCAACCTAAAAAATGTATCTTAAAGTATCATTGATCACTTTAATATTCCATCACTTATGACCTAAAAAGTGATGTCTAAGATTTAAATATATGATAAAACTTAATATTATATACCTATGATGGTATCCATAAATCATATCATAACCTTGCATGTAAAATCCTAATCTCTAAATATATATATTCCCTCTATTGATAAAAACAATAACATCCCCAAACCCAAAATCTTAGATCCAATACTAACAGAATAAACATTACATTTCCATATTTGATACCAATTAAGGTGACCCATTTTTTCCATCCAAAACATAAAAATAAAAAGGAAATATTGTATCACTAATATTCTCAAGTACCTTTCATATTTTGAGTTTTATAGAATTAGGAAAAACTTTTACACAAACAATACCCATGAATTTAAAATGATCATTTCTAACACTTAACCTATATTCTCTAATTTCCCATTAAGTAAAAAATATCATCAATATTAAACCCTTATAAACACAATTAATTCTATACAATTCTTCATAACCTAGGAGAAAGTAAATATAATAAGGGTGTGGTGAAATTATCAGTAAGGGTAAACATATGCATTAAAATTGAATTCTATTAGTGAGCATAAGAATAACATAAGGGTATGATGCACTAATAGAAAATGGACCTATAGCCAAAGTTTTTGGATAACCCATGGGTATAGTTATATTATGTGACCCTATACCCACATTTTTGGAAAACTGTGGGTATAGTTTGTTCTTCAGGAACTATACCGATGGGCTTCTTAGAAACCATGGGTATAGGGTAGTTTTTTAAGACCTATACCCACATTTTTTCTAAAATAGTGTTAATAAGGTTGTTATTTGAATACCTATACCCACATTTTTTCAAAATCAAGGGTGTATCTTTCCCTCTTTATGGGGGTAAAATTCTCGGGACATAAAATTTTTTTCATGGGAACACTTATTCCCATGGTTTTCAATTCATGGGTATAGGTGAATGAAATTGTGTAATGGTGAATGACATGGTAGAATAGACATATACCCACAGTTTCAAATTCATGGGTATAGGTGAATGAAATGGTGGAATGGTGAATGACATGGTAGAATAGACATATACCCACAGTTTCAAAAACCATTGGTATATCTCATGGGCTATACTGATGCCTTATTTTCCCATGAATCCTTAAAACTGTGTGAATATCCTATACCTACAGTTTCAAGTCCTATACCCATGGTTTGAAACTACGGGTATAGGGAAAATTTATAGTAGTGATGGCATAATCAAAGTGCATGAGAATAACATAAGAATTTTTGTACCCATAAATACATAGATCATAAAACATGAAAACATGAAATATAGATTTAAAATAGGCAATGTTCATCAAATTTAATAATAATTATCCATGTGGTATCAATATTGACTAATGGAAACATTTATTACCATAAAAAGAAAAAATAAAATGTGTTGGTATCTTGTAACATTATTTTCATACCAATCTTATAAATAGAATTACCAATATGGTCGAATTATATCTTTAAAGTACCTAATGCATTGGAGGTATATCACATACCCACCGGTCCTTGGTTTATCATGGAATGAACCGTCCTTGGTTTATCATGGAACCACATATCATTCGTCAATAATGTGACCATAAGCCCTTAGTTTATAATAAAACCACCCAACCTTGGATTGTGAAGGAACCACCACCCATTCTTGGTTTATTAGGGAACCACACTTCCTTGGTTTATAATGTATCTACCCCTACATGGTTTATAAGGTAACCGACCATCA
This sequence comes from Viscum album, assembly GCA_963277665.1. Lineage (NCBI taxonomy): Eukaryota > Viridiplantae > Streptophyta > Magnoliopsida > Santalales > Viscaceae > Viscum > Viscum album. The sequence goes on along the minus strand of OY728122.1, from coordinate 462,313,616 downwards.
TCATAAATAATTTCCAAGAATTGTATCATGAATTAAACAATTTAAAACATTCACTTTTTAATCATAACAATTATCAATGTTCTTTCATTTCTTATTTCACTAATGAAAAAGAAATAGGCTCCATGATCATATCTTTGAAACATGATTATCCCATTGAAAAAAATGTGTTTCATGGAAATATATGTGAAACAAGATTAACCCTTGGAAAATAAACTAGTTTTATGGAAATCTATTTGAATCATGATTAACTCATCAAAAAGAAACATGTTCCTTGAAAATCTTTTTGAAAAAATTTTAATCAATATGGTTAATGAATAAAGATGGTATAATTGAAAAATATACCCATTGATGAATAAGTAATAAAAATTATTGTTGAAATTAATTAATGGAAATACCATTAAAATATTTTTGATGAAAATAACCTTTTTTATTTTGAAAATCACTTTCAAAAACTTAAAATTGAAAAAATCTTGTGAAAATAATTTCCATTTAAAATAACCTTAGAAATATATAAATTAATCATAAAATAAAATAAGTTTCATGATGGGGGTTAAATAATTTCATGGTGTAAATGTTAAAAATAAAAAATCTTTTCAAACCATTTTTTTTAAGGGAGTCAAAGTATCCCATTTAGAAATCATTAAGGAATTTCCTTTTAAAAAAATTAAAATATGGAAAAATAAATTGTAAAATAACTTCCTGAAATAATTTATTTTTAGAAAATAACATTTTTGAAAAAAAAATTATATAACATAGATATGGACAAGAATGATACCGGATATAAATGAAAATAAAAGATCAGCATCACTTACAAACAACATTCTTTATGTTTATTAAATAAATATTAGATAAAATGGAAATTAATCATTTTAATCACATTAAACCCTAGAGGATAATAAAAGATATGTGATAAAAGAAAATAATATCACATTATTTCCTCTAAAATAACCTTTAACATAAACAATCCTTAAAATGTAGATTGTAACATAAATCCTTTTTCACTTTGGTAACTCTTCATTTATAAGCCCCATGAAAGAATAAAATCAAATTTTACTTTATATTACATGTACATAAGTAATTTCATGATATAAAATTTCAATTTAAACCTCAAAAATGAATATAGGTTCATATCATAAATGTATGTCACAAAGAAAGTTATTTTGAAACAAATAACCCTTAAAAAATCATACCATTGAATTTGAGAATTAATAAATGAATCGATTATTTGTATCACATATAAATCCAAAAAAAAATTAAACACAAAATAATATATTAAAAATTTATTAAAATCATAATAATATAAGATCATAGAAAATTAAGAGGTAATATAACCCAATTAAAATAAATTGAGTTATGAAATTATTTAAAACATGTTAATTTTACTTCAAATACCCTTGGATTAAATAATTAAAATTTAAAATAATAATACCATTATGTATGAATTATTATTTATATTTAATGTAAAATAGGATTTATATAAACCATTTATAATAAATTAGGTTCATAAAATTACAATATGCCTAAATGAATGAAAATTGAGACGAAGTCCATTATAGCTTTGGTAATCTCTGAATCAAAGCCTCATGAAAGGGAGAACCACATATGGATTCATAAATCTAAATAATATTCATGAAAATAATAATAAAATAAATTAATGGTATTATAAAAACCACACAATAAAATAAGTGGTGAAAATAGAATATGTCTAAGAGAAATAAAAGGTGAAACGAGAAACTCTTACCTCAAGTACAGACTTTTCATGTGTGTATTGTAACTCTTGTATATTAGAATTATATCAATTATTTTATTTAATAATAACATATTACATGTTTAATAACTTATATGTAAATCATTTATTTTATTTATTTTCAATTATATATTCAAATACTTAATCTGTTAATTCTGCATTGGGTGTTTTGATGATGTTCGGTTCATTATTTCAAAATGGATTTGGTGTGTAAACCATGGTCAAAGAGGTCATTATTTAAAAGATATCTGGAATAATAATAATTAAATATTTATCATATTTTTTAATCAATTTTTATTTTAATACTAACCATAAATTATGAAAAATTAATTACATTACAATCATGGAGACGGTAAGTCATACATACACATGAGTGATGTTTCAATTTTTCAATCATCATTATGAAAATACGGTAAGTGATATTTAGTAATTAAATAATAATAAATAAATAATAAATAAAATATTTTTTCATTAATTATCCTTATATATATCATCCATGTGATGTGTTGATGAGAAATAAATCACATCACTTTGTAGAGGCAGTAGTCCACACATACGCAGAAACGACATTATCATACCAGAGTGAGTGGAAAGGTAAAAGTAAATGGTATATATTAGCATTAAGGAATGATTAATATTTCATTAATATAATAATGTTTTTCATTTATATCACATATATTCATTAAAATTTTACTTAATAGCTTCCATATAAATCATTATAGAAAATTCATCACATCACTTCATAAGGTGGAAGTTTATCGTACAAACAATCGATACTATTGTATCACCCATGAAATGTAAAGTAATAAGTTATATGTGACAAAATAATTCCATAAGTATAATTATTATATAAATAGAAAATATATATTATTTATTTCCACCATTAAAACAAGCCGTGAAAGGCGATGATGAATAACCAATGACATCTGTTCGTGACATGGTTGTCTATTGTATACATGAATAATGATTTTGTATCCCATTTAACAGAAGAGGATATTAATTTATGTTATTAAATTAAAATAATATAATCTCATAATATTTTGTATAAGTTTTTATAATATAATAATATTTTAAGTATATTTTAAGTATGTGGGAGAGGAAATAAAATAAAAATGTTAAGTTAAGCAGGATACCTCTTCTCCAGACAACCTCCTTAGGTAAGCACCAGGATCCTTTTAGATGGATTTATGATAAAAATAATTTCTCTAGTATATGGTGAGATAATTAAGTAACAAATTTGGGTAGTTATTGTAAAATAAAAATTTTTTGAAGGGGTGAATAGTAGAGGAGAGTTGGTGGAATTTTATATGTTAGATTAGAGGCACGCTTTTATGTTTTGTAAAGAATAAGGTGTAACTATGTTTTTCACATTAAAAACATCTCAAAAAGGACCATTATTTATACATAGACATTATAAGGTCTAAATATGCCCATAAAATATATTTTATACATGTTTTAAGTTTATTTTAACCCTTATATGTTTGGTTTAACCCCTCTGTAAACTCGTTTTCACCTTAATCGTTGAAATTATTTTTTACAGTTTTCACTATTCATTACGGTAAAAAATTAAGTTGGCCTTGTTTTATAATATAAATTATTTTGATTCTAAATATTTAATAAATTTTACCAAATTAAATTCAAATAATGTTGAAAATTTAATTTAAAATTAATCCCACAAACACGATAAAAAAATGGTTTTCAAGAAGTGTTTTTTTTTTAAGAAAAGAAAGATTTTATATTAACTCTATGACTAATTATAATCATTTTATAAATCACAATAATTATTTATTAATATATAATATAAAAATTTATTTTAGATAATTCTTTAATAAGTTTTTTTTTTAATTAATTAAAATAGAGAAACATTATGCACACAACTTTAAGAAAAATCCTTTTTCTAAACCCGAAAATAAACTTATAATAAAAAACAACCAAAATAAGATATAGAAGTAATTAATTGGATTAAATATAAGTAAATAATACTTTTTTACTTTAAATAATATATAAAACATAAATAGACTTTAAAATTATTTAATTTATTTAAAATAATTTATAGTTTTACAAAAATCGGTATTTTTCTCTATTCTTTGAAAAATCAATATATTCAGAAAAATTATAAAATTTCACTCTAAGATAATTATAATTTTATTATTTCAAAAAAATGAATTTAATTTTTTAAAATAATTTTTTTAAAATTTTATTATAATATTTTCTCCAAAAAATAAATAAATAACATTTTTAAAGAGGATATATTTTGAAGAATAAAATTACTTTACTAAAAATTTATTGATAATTTTCAATGAATTTTTCAATGATTTAAATTTAGTAGTAAATATATATATATATATATATATATATATATCATAATATATATAATATTATTCACAACTCCAATTGAATGTATTGGTTATAATGGTTATATATTTTATGGGTCGTTTAAGATCATTGTTGTGTGTCAAATACACTATCGAACATAATGTTATTGATTTAAAAAATATTATGGTGTCGCATATATTAATTAATTAGGTTTATATACACACCCCATGAAATTTTATATTATTTATTTCTCTATTCAAATGATATTTAATGTTTTTTAAAATTTAATTCATTCATGGGGCTTACTATACAAATGTTTCTGAAGCGGTAAGGGACCATTATTTTAAAAATACTCTTTTAATGTTTCCCTTGTGACTCTTTTTATTTAATTTAAATTTATTTAAAATAATTTTATGAATATAATTTCATGGATGTGAAAGTTTTATGAATGAATTTTTTACTTTCATTCAATAGTTTTCAAAAATGTATCTTTTTTGGAATATTTGAATTTCCTTTCAAAATAAAAAAAAAGGAATGTAATATTTTAACATATACGATAATATTTAATTTTTCCAATATTTTAACCATTATTTTTATTTTAGATTCATTTAAATGATTTTATATTTTCTTCAAATAAAAATCCCCTTTATTTTTTTCTAGGTATTTTGGTATTGAAAATAGGTTTTTAATTGGGATGGAAATTTTAATATTCAAAAATGATTTATTATGGGTGAAAAGAATATTTTATGAGTGTAATCTTGAAAATTTCCTAAGATTATGCGTCCAGATTATTTTATAGTTCTTTTAAATTATTTATAATGATGGTTAGTTTTATTATAAACCTATGAATGGTGTTTATGTTATCATCAAAAGACGTTTAGTTATAATATGAGCTAGTGATGGGTGGTTACCTTATAAACCAAGGATGGGTGGGTCCATGATAGCCCTATAATGTATTGGGAATGGAATTTAGATATATGGTTATTATATTTGTAATATTAATATGGAAATTGATATTCCAAGATACATTTTTGTTTTATAAATTCATTCTTTGGGTTTTTATAGTAATCCTATAATTTCTAAAAATTTATGTAATGAGATTATTTACAAAATAATGTAATTACTACTTCTTAAGGTTCAAAATCATATCTTTGTGAAAAAATTCTCATGAGTTTATCACTTTTTCTAGGATACCTTTATGAGTTTTATTTTTCCATTAAAGTTTTCTTATGAAATGTTTTATTAAAATATTTGGGAAAAAAATTATTTCTTAGGTAAAAAAATGTTTATTTTGAGCCCAAATCTTATATTGAAAAGGAAATTTTTTTATCATTTTCCATGAACTAAATTGATTCTTTCATTCCTATTTTTTATGTCCCTTACTAAGTTTTTTGTGCTCAATCCATGTTTTAAAAAAATTATAAAATTTAAGGATGGGTAAGAAAAAATAAGAAGCCAAGTTAAATGTCACGAAAAGTTTTCATGAAAATAAAACATATTTATTTTCAAAATATTTATATTTTGGTATAAATTGATATTGATTAAAATTGTAAACTTTATAAAATTATAGTTTTTTTATATATGAGTTATGACCTAATTCTATAAAACTATAAACATTTAAATATACTTAAAATGAAAGAAATAGAATTCTTGGAAAAAAACTCAAGATTATGTTATAGTGATAGTCAGGTCCTTATAGTTGGTATCAAAGGTAATTTTTATTTAAATTTAGAGTGTAGGATAATATTAATAATGTACCCTTAAAGGGTTATCCTTTATGGTTACATTAAAATAATATGCAATTTATATGTTAACATATTTATTCATCTATACTATGTTTTTTAGAATGGTTTTCAATAAAGTAAATAGAGAATCTATTGTAGGAAGGAAAAAAATGATATCCTTAAAAATAAAAAACCCGTAATAGTTGGAATAGTAATTGAGAAAAAAAATATGATGGATCAGTTGACATAAGCTATAAATGGATGTGGTATCAATACTAGTGAGAAACCAGATTTTCTACAAAGGAACAATCCTATAATTGATCATTTCCTGAGACAATATTCTCTAGCATTTAGTGGATCATCGTACCCAGTGGTGGCTCAAGTATGTATTAAAGAACTTGAAAATATATTCGATATAATGGTTTCTTCATAACATCAAGAGGTACTTCTTTCTATCTACCATTTTGAATATGAAGATGACCAATGGTGGTTAGTGGTTAAGAATTTTTGAGATAAGGAAGAGATTAATGCTTTGGAATGAGATGAATTTAAAAATATTTTCATTGAGAAATATTTCTCTAGTGTTTTTCAACTTAATATAGAGATGAAATTTATGTAATTTAGATGAATGGAAGAAGATTTTCTAGCCACAAATGAAGAATACCTCACTTGATTGACATGGTATCTTCTGAATTTTATCCATAATCTAAATAATAATATTAATTGGTTTTAATTGGAATTGAAACCAAGATATCAAAGGGAATTATCTTCCATTTAATTTAAAAGTAATGAGAAACTTATTGTATTTTTTTAGAATTTAGAAATGGATTTTCTTGATTATCATGTATTCCATGATAACATGTATATAAAAATTCCAAAATGGAAGTCAATGGAGAACTATTAATCAAATAAATATGGTAGTAAGAAAATAGATTTCATATCTTGTGATAAGTGTGGTAAAAATAACCCTAAGTAATGTCTTATGAAATGTAAAAATGATTACTATGTGGAATATTTGGAATATGGATGATGATTATAAGAAAATCAATAAGAAAAATAATTAAATATTGATGTTAAGTTTCTTTAAATGAAATGATATGTTAAGTTATTCTAACATGAAGCTGAATTTAGTAGCTCGGGCTAGAAATTTGCAAGATTGAAATTATAAGGGTATGGGAAAACATTTTTCTCCTACTACTATTAATATTGTGCCATCAAATAGAGTGGTAAAAGGTATGGTACTGGTTTATTAAAATTATGAAAATATCCTAATTGAATTTGGATATTCTCATTCCATCATTTTTTGAGTAATTATCATGTATATAAGAAATATTATCTAAAGAAAGTATAAAATAACTTTTAGTAAAAACTCCGAGTATGAATATTAAAGAAAAAAAGATTTATAGGAACCTATATTTTTTTATTTATGGGTTACGCTTTCCTATAAATCTAGTTAAACTTACCATAATAGAGTTTGATGTTATTATGGGTATAGATATGTTTTTATTTTATCATCATAAGCTATATTTTAGATAAAATAAGGTTTTATTCATTGATTTCATACTATTGATAACCTACCAAGAAGCTAAAAATTTTATTAGATATGGAAGTGAATGTTAACAAGATCATGCTTCTAAAAAGAAAGGAACTTTTATAATTAGTGATATTCTAGTAGTAAATGAATAAAAGTATAATTTTCTTAATGATTTACTGTAACACCCTAAGATTTTGTGAATTCTATTTTTTCAATTAATTTAATATTTTTGATATTTTTCATTTCACATAACACTAAAATGGTTTATTTTATAATAAAGAACTACTTATGGATTATTTTATTCATGAAAAAAATTTAATCCTTCACTACATGTAATATAAATTTTATCTTTATTTATACAACACACTGAGGTTAGCATATATTACATACAATATTAACTTTCCTTTAGGGCTTGCATAACACGCAAGACTGAGTTTTACTGAATAATAATTCATTATTAAAATATTATTATTCAATAGGATATAACATTTCCATTAAATTGAAGATTAAATTATTAAATTACTTATCTATATATATAGTTTAATTCCTTATTTACCTATTCATGAAAAAATAATATGGGAAACAAATGAATATAAAGGAACCGATTTGATAAAAGTCTATTTTTATTGGAAAAAAAGGTTTATATTTATAAGTTAAATTAATTTCTAATAGTGAATGATATTAATTAAATTTATATGTTATATATTCAAACAAATATTATTGATAATCATCCATTATATTTTATAGATATAAGATAATAACAAACCAAATTTTATGCTTAAAAACTTATATATTTATAAAGGTAGTTTTGCCACCTTTTAATGGAAAACCCATTTTAAATCCAATTTTAGGAAATTATATAGATTTAATATGTAAAAATAAACTGATTATTTTAAATATAAACAAAATATTTAGGTTAGGATAAATGTTTTTTATTTTTCTGTAAGGTTTTATTTTTTAATGAATAGTTAAAAATGATGAATTTTAATACAAAACTGATTTTTCATCTAATTCATTTGTAAGGATGAATTACATTTTAAATTGGTTGTAAATTTTAATTACATAATAATTTTTAAAATTAATCTAATTTAGGTTATTATAATCAATTTAACTTTGAAATTGTCTATAAAAACTTACCAAACTTTTGGACGTTTTTAATCTAAAAACCAGCAGTGTTGTCCCATCAACAGGATTAATTTTAAATTAATTTATGAAAATTATGTTATTATAATTTGGAAAAATGGATTCCATATTTTTAATCATAATAATTTATAATTTCTAATAACATCAACTTATTTTTTGACAAAAAATATTAGTGAATGTAATTAAAATTAATTACATCAATTAAGGTAAAATTAAGCATATCTAAGGACTAAACCTTAAATATATGACCAAAAATGACTTAGAAACTTGTAAAAACTCCATTTTATATCCATTATTAAAACATGAACCTTCCATTATTGATTGTTTTTATTTTATATGACTATTTTAGGTAAAAACATGGGTACACATAACTTGTTTTCAAAAATACCATGTATATCATTTCCCTTCCCTATAAAACGCCACCAACTCTCCCTCTTCTTCAAACCTCTAAGACCACTTAGGTTTGGCCAAGATATATCCAATACACTTACCAAAATCCTTATCTTTTTCCTACAATCCTCCCCTTAGGCATAAAACAATCCAAGGAATCCTTTTGGCAAAAACAAAAAGGAGTTACCCAATTAAGAGGTAAGGACTTCTCTCAAGCTCATTTCTTTTGTTTTCTTTCTCCACCCCCTACACTATATTTATTAGATTATTTTATAAAAACAACATTATATTAAATATAATAGGATTTTTTATGCTAATGTTTCAACCTACACTTACACATACCTTTATATAATGGGTAATGAACATATTATTTATGTTTACAATGAACCACCGCCTCAGTAAACAATGATTGTTAATTTTTCCTTTACCACTTCTCATGGTGTAAATTATGATGGAAAATATATTATGATATGTTATATATTATATTTATTATGAATTTGAGATTAATTAATCCCTTTATAATACGTATATTTATACTTTCCATTTGGTATAAATAAGATAATTTTGTTTGAGTAAGTGTGGACTACTGCTACCTCAAAGTGATGTGATTCATTCACACACTACCTGGAATTTATTAAGGATGGTTTTAGGGAAATTATATGATATATATGATATAATAATTCTACTATAATAATGATATGTATACATATATATACATATATTTCATTTACCTTCTTTATTTTAATTCAACAATTAAATGAAAACAGCGTTCATGTGTACATACGGCATACCGTCTCTATGAACAATGTATTCCATTTCATACTTATATATTCTATAGATTATTTTAATATAAATATATTTAATATAAATTATATTTATATCATTTTAGACATTATAGAAATCATGATATAAGTATTAGGACCAAAGATATAATAAATTAAGACACATGTAAAAAAAAAGTGAATATTACCTAAAGCATAACCTTAACATGGAATTATTAACAAGAGGATAATATAAAGTCATAATAAAACCATTTATGGTATTAGATATAAGAATATGGTTTTGTGATATATGTATAATAAATTTTTATTTATTATAGATGAGGTTTTAATGATTATGATGAGAGTCAAGATACAGTGTAAGGGAATTTCATCTCACTTTTTATTTCTATGAGATATATGCTTTACTCACCACCCATTCCTTTTGTGTGGTGCATATAATTCCCATGGTTATATTATATGATTACTGTAATTAAAATTATGGGTATTTATATATCCATTTTATGATCTTTCTATCATCATATTTATGTCTCAAAATTTACCAAATTGGTAAAGTAATTTTTTCTCAATTTGCCTTCTTTGAGACACATGACATATTATGCACCTATATTTTTCCATGAGGTGTCTATAATTCCTTTGAAATGTTATACCATGAATCTCCTTCCTTTAATGATATTTTAATGTTTATGTAATTTCACTTTCTTATATGGGGAGTATTATTCTTTCTTTTTTGAAATATTATAATCCATCTCTTAAAAACATTCTTGAATTTTCTTCTCCTCAGGTTATTAATGATATATTCATGTATTGGTGCCATTTTTCTACTCTTTTTTAAATAATATAGTTATGAAAGAGTCTTTAATAAATCCCAAATTTACCCTTTCTTCTGTTAGAAATATGTGTTCCTTCAAAACCATGTTTTCTAAAAAGGGTTTCCAAGAATATTCTACCACTCTCCAATAATCTTTAAAAGAAATTTTTGCCCTTTTTTATTTTTACAATGTTTTAAAGGTATATTCTTTTCACTTTTTAAACAATGAATTTTTTAACCTTTTATTGTGAAAAATTAATGTTCTTCTTACCTTGTATAGTATGTACGAATTTACCCACTATAATTTTGGTGAAACTTCATTTGAATGTTTAAAAGGTTAATTTTTAAGAAACTATTTTTAAAAATAGTTTTCAAAGAAATGGATTTAAAAATTATTTAATGATTTCATTATAATTTTTAAAATTATTTTTCAAGGAAATTATTTTTCAAAAGTTTTTTAAGATTATTTTATATATGTTTTTAAGGAAAATCGTTTTCAAAATGCTTTCAAGATTCATTTATAAGATTTCAAGGAAATTTGTTTTTCAAAATGTATTCAAGCTTCTTTAATAAGTTTTCATATAAGTGGTTTTCAAAACATTTTCATGCTCTCTTTATATGTTTTAAAAAAAATGGTTTCCAAAAGTTTTTAAAATATTTATTTATAATATTTCATGTTTATTTTCAAGAAAATGGTTTTCAAAAGGTTTTTATCTTTTAAATATATTTTTTCAAAGAATAATGGATATTTTTCTCAAGATATGTTTTTAAAAGATCTTTTAAAATTATTTACAATATAAGATAACATCTTTTGGTGTTACTCATTCCTTTCTAGGGAAATTATTCAACATTTCCATTGGTATTATTTCTTTGAATGGATTATGTTTTGATATCATGTTTTTTATGAAACTTGTTTCTCTTTTATAGGTTATATGCTTTTAAACCCCACTTTTTTCACGGGTTATGTTTCTGATAAAATAATTATGAAACCTCTCTTTTTAACACACGTTATGATATGATTAATGTTTATAATACCCATTTAATTTAATGGGTTATGATATGATTAGTTTTTATCTTATGGAACATGTATGTATGATTTCATTATGAGGTGGGTGGGACCTATATCTCCCTCCAATGGATTGGGTAAATATTTATATCTCATGTGATATAAATAAATGGAATAATAAATGAACTTGATTAAGTATTATAGGGATGGAATGAGAAATTAACTGGGTTCAGTATTATAGGGATGGAACAAGAAGTGAGCTCAGTTCAGTATTATAGGGATGGAATGAGAAATGAACTCGGTTCAGTATTACAAGGATAGAACGAGGAGTGAAATCGGTTCAGTAATATAGTGCCAGAATGGGGTGTGAAACCAGTTCAGTAAAGGACTTTGTCCACTAAGATGGCCTTGGTAGTGATTCCTTGACTACTATGGAAGTAATTTTATATGCTTATGTGTCTGACGCAATTCAATGTTTTATTCCTATGTTGTGATTTCATGGATTATGTTCTTTATTTTCTTATGATTCATGTCTTACTAACTACCAATATGTATGCCATGATTCATTTTTATAATCTTTTATGTGTAGGGTATGATTTTTTATTTTCATGATCATGTAGTCATACCCTTATGTCCATTATTATGCTTATATATCTCCCTTGATTACCTTTATTGAGAATCTGATATCACCCCCTTTTATGTTTCCTTTCCCCATTTTATGAAGATTTATATTATGTTTGATGTGTCTAAAAAGGATGTTAGTCATGAAGAAGATAGTGGGAGATAATGAATCTCATTTATGTATCAGGGTTTATGTTTCTATGTTTACAAAGGCACTAGGATAGTACAGTCTTTGGGCATCTATTTGTATAATGTTTTAAGTATTCCACAAACTTTATGTAATGTTAATGTATGAAAAGTGAGGTCCACTATATTTGGTATCATAGAATATTTTTAGTTAGCCTTTGGAAGATAGTATGAGGAAACTATAGTGAGAACCCTAAGGACATATCTAAGGATAAGTCTAAAGATAAGGAAAAGTATAGGAAAATGTCCTGGAATTTTAGTAATGGATAGAGTGAGTGGTTTTCTAGAAATAAATCCATGACTATATACTACTAGTGTATGTGGATCTATAACATATATACTTAGGGGTAACAACTCCAAAAAGATGTCTTGGACCTAACTCAGGGTAATTTGGTACATGACAATGGGCCTCGCTACACACCTAGTTTGACACTCCCAGGTGATATGCTTTGGGAATTTACAAACTCTTCATGAACCGTCATGAAGGATTTAAATAGAGGATGACAATGAATAACCTAAGATAACCCTAAGGTGTCATGGATTAAATAATTAAGAGCCATAATATAGGCATCCTATAAGTAATTTTTCATGATTATATGTTATCCTATTATGATAAATGTTTATAACACTATGATTTCTTGTTTTTTAGAATATGAGTTGAAGATGGAAAGAACAAGAGATCTCCTCCTTAGAATCGATAATGGGCACCCCCATTTCTGATAAAAGCTTCGTAGATCCTTGTATTTGTTCCATCTATACTGGAAATAGATTTCTAACCTCCTCTAAAAGGGATCGACATAGGAAATGAAACCCACAATGTAGAACGGTAGGGTATCTCATTTACTGATTCTCTCACTAGATCCATGTGTTACCTAAGTTATCCCAATAAATCTCCCATTTTTAGGTGTTTGGAGGATGGAGCAGTCTCAGTGGTTTCTTTTTTGGATGTAATAAATCAAAGTATGGACCTCTGTAAGTTCTCGTTTCTCAATCGCATAGCTTATGAGAAATTCATTAAGCCCTAGTCTTATGAAGATCTCAAGAACAAAATTTCACATTGTTGTAATATCACTAAATGGATACTCATAGGGATCAAGAAAGGATACTTCCATATCATTATAGAGAGGTGGGATGATATCAATGTGGCCTGGAATACTGGGAATCTCAATCTGAAATCTATAATTTTTCATCTGTCTAATTGGGATGCTAATTTTAACCCCTTCAATCAAAGGATCTAAAATTCCCAGCAGTGTAAAATAATCCATGGTCTCCCTTGGGTCTACTAGTACCCAAAAATGATCACTAAACTAGACACTATATTTGGAACTCCGCTTAAAATTGACCAATGCACTTCCAATGGAGATCATAGTCTTTATACAAGGGTGCTTATTGAAATCAGCATGGATTCACCACCACCAGATCAATTATCCCTAATTGTGAATGACCATAAAATTTAGATCATATTGGAATCTGAGAACTTTCCTAAGTAATTTGAACTATAAAAATGGTAGGTCATGCAATTAACAACTACAGATTGGTACAAAAGCTGGTTAAACTAGCCCCTAGAACCAAAATGTAGAAGGTAGTGACAAAAGGCGGAAAGATATTTTGAGTGGAAAAAGCTAGTAATAAGTTTACCAAATAGGTGAAAGGTATGAAATGGGATCAGATAGCTAGCACAAGCTCCTCATGAGTAGCATTGGTCTAAGAGGAGAAACAACACCCCCCCTAGCCAGCTGAAAATCCTGATGACACACCCCCCACTATAAATAACACTCTGTGTAATGATATGGAAACTTTTATTGAGAATCCTCTATATCTATCTTCAGATATTTTTTCCTTGGCCTCTTCCTTGAAAACTAAGGATTTTATATTTTATATCATCTCTCTTAATCGTGATTTGGTAATCTAGTTATATTTTCTTTGCTTAATTGATTTCCAATGGATGTTGGTCACTGAATATGTGTCTAGCTCATTGCATGATAAGCAGGATCCTAAAACCTCATTAGGTGGCACAAATAATTAGACTTTTAAAAGGGATAAAGACATGGGGGCTAAGAATTTGGGTGTTGATTCTAGTACCAAAGGGTCTATATCTTCTCCAGACATTAAGGCATCTGGGTCGACCAGAAAGTTAAAGAGAAACAAAAAGGTGGATATTGGAGAAAATGGGGATAACACCCCAAAACCAAGATCAAAATGAGGAACCACTTTTGGAACTATCAGGGCATGGTCAAACATGGAACTGAAGGTTCCTTACGGCTTCTTGCAAGTAAATATAATCCTGACTTAATTGGAGAATATAATACAAAGAAAAGTATCTCCAATAATGAGTATCCTTTTATTCATAGTAGTTATCAGCTTTTGGGGAAATTTAGGTCTCATCAAACCATGACAGGCTCTGGTTACTATCCCATAGTAATATAAAAAATCCCTTAATTGTTTAAGAATGGGCCATGCTCATCGCATATTGTTTCTGCATCTCTGTCAGGAAAATTTTATGTACTATTATCTACGCCTTCAATAATTATATTGACATGAGATATCTATGGTTACAACTTAAGTATCCCTCTATCCTCATTAAGGATCCATGGAACATTATTGGGTATTTAAACACTATCCTTTATGAAGATGAAAAAATGGGGTTGTATCTAGTTCAGCCTCCATCAAATAATTCTTTTCCTGTGTTGAAGACACCAATATAACTGAATTCAACCTTTTTGGTACCAAATTTACATGGTATAAAAGGAATATTAATGGTGTATGATCCAGTATAAGTGATAGTTCATTTTTTTAATTATGTTTCTATTGGATATTGGATACGCATTTCTTGTTTCACCATAGAAAAACACAACTCGGATCATCATCCCATCTTGGTGAATTTTCATTACAACGATAAGAGGCAGCCCCTGCCTTTGAGGTTCAATAATTCTTGGACTACAATACCTAAATGGAATAAAAAAATTTAAGACACTTGGCTCTCATCTTGTTGCAATGATAACCCACTTGTCTGCATATCCAAGTTGAAGACTATTAAGGAAAAAAGGAAGGAGTGGGGCAAGAAAATGTTTATCCATTGTGATGAAGAAATTGATGCCCTCGATTGTTTCCTTCACTCTATCCAAGAAGTCATCACTAAGAACAAATTCCCTATAGGAATAATCCAAGAATCATAGATATCTTCCAAACTTCAAAATCTCATCAAGATCAAAGACAATATTCCAAAGGATATCTTTAAAGTATGGTGTCTCAATTATCATGATAGTAATAACAACTTCTTCAATTATATTCAAAGGTAAATAAAGGACAAAAAACCTCTCTCTATCCTCAAAGATGGTGATAAAATTCTGAATGATAAACATTACCTTGCTTTACACATTGTCTCTTTTTATGAGAATATCTTCAATGGACCACCAAGGAATGAGGAGTTAAGGGAATCCATCATTCCCAAGCTGGTCATAGAGGAAATTAATATTATTCTCACCTCTACTCCCCTGAATTTTGTAATTAAAGAAGTTGCCTTTGGTCTCAATAAAGGCAACTCACCTGGGCCAGATTTTTTCACAAATCACTTCTTTCAACGTTATTAGGAGATTATAGAGGCTAATGTTTGCAAATTAGTTAAAAATTTATTCAAGGGTAGATCCTTCAATCAAGTTTTTAATGCTCAATTTATTTCCCTCATACCAAAAGTATAGAATGAAAGTGAAATTAGCCAATTCAGACTAGTTACTATAGTCAACACAATTCATAAATCCCTAAGAAAAATTCTTGCCAACAAACTTGCTCAAATCTCAAAAAAAAATCATTTCCTGGAACCAATTTGGTTTCATTAAAGGAATGAACATCCAAGATTATCTGTTAAATGCCTCGGAGTGTGTGAATATTCTCAAGAATCCCACCAGTGGAGGAAACATTGTTATAAAACTTGAGATCAAAAAGGCCTTTGATATAGTGGATAGGGGTTTCATTAGTAATGTTGTTTTAGGTTTTGTCTTCAACACCAGATTCATTTGATGTATCAAATCCCTTCTTGGTTCTACCTGCATCTCTATATTAATTAATAGCTCCTTAGAAGTATTTTCCTTATTATCAATAGAGGTGAGACAAGGATACCCACTCTCTATTATAATTTTTTCTATCATAGAATATTATCTAAGAAGATTATTCCTTCATATGGTGAGAAATGGTGAATATAAAACTATCGAGGTGGAAAGAGGTATCTATTCTCCCTCTCATCTCTTTTTTGTTGATGAAATTATTATCTTTACCTGGGGTGATAAGAGAAATAGAAGATGCATCAGGCAAACCCTTCTTCACTGTGAAAGGGCCTCCGGTTAGGAAATAAGCTGGAACAATTCAGTCATTTACTTTGGAAAGAATATCTCAATATCTAGTAAAATCAATATGATGGATGATCAAGTTATAAGGGAAGGTTTTTTTTCTTTCATTTATCTTGGTGTTCCCATGTTCTAGGGAAGGCCTCATGTATCCCACTTCACCAATTCCTTAATCTAGGTTAGAAGAACCCTTACATCTTGGAAAGGTAAATCCCTATCAATGGTAGGAAGATATTTCCTGATCAAACATGTGATTATCTCTAAGATAGTCTATTCATTCATAGTCTACTCCTGGAATTAATTAGTTATCAAATCCATTAAGAAATTTATGAGAAACTTAATTTGTAGTTGCAACATTCTTGATAGGAAATTTTTCACAGTCTCTTGGAAGCAATGTTGCATGCCCTATGCTTTTGGGGGTATTGGAATTAAGAATTTGTCTCTCTTCAACCAGTCCCTTCAAGCTCAATTAATCTAGAGGATTCTAAATAGAATAATAGAATCCTTGGCATTTCTAAGTTTCTGGTTCATTTCCAGATTGAGATCAGTAAACACCAGATATGTGGAGTCCTCGATATGGCCTAGTTTAAAAGTTATTTTTCACAAAAATTAGTATGCACTCACATTGGATGGTTAGTGCCAACTTCTCGCACATGTTATAGAAAGATGACTGGGATGGAACTAATATTACATACCGTCTTGGTCTTATTGATCATGATATTGATTATAATATCTCAATTAAATATCAAATGGCCAATTATATTCCTTACTAGATATAATCAATCAGGTTGTTTTAACCTATGAATTTTTAGATCAGGAGGATATAATTATTTTTCAACTAAACTCTAATAGGATTCTTGACTTAAAAGTCTTATACAAACATATTTTTTAGGGATATCATAAATGTACAATTGATTTCAAAAAAAATGGTGATCCCCATAAATGTTCTCTTTGATTTAGAGCCTCTCATTCAACAAAGTTCTTTTTGATTTCAACCATAAACTTGTGGGAATATCTCTACGTAAAATATGTGTGCTCTTAAATAAACATCATGAGGATGTGTATCATCTATTAATATGTTTTGAAACAGCTGTTGCTTTATAGAAATATCTCTTTTCCATCTTGGAAGCTCATCCACCACAGGAAGACATGATTAAGGACTTTCTTCTTAATTTAATGAATATTTAAATGTCTAAAAAGATCATAAATCTCTTTAGTATGGCATGTGTTGAGTTTTTGTATGTCATGTGGAGAGGAAGGAACAATTACATCCATGATAAGTCCACTTTCAACTCTCATTCCACCCTGGCCGAAGTTATGGTTGATGCTCATGATGTTAATGTACTGTATTCTGACCGCTGCAAAAAACTCTGTGTAGGACCTTAATATTTTGTGGCATCTCAAGGTTACTAGTAATTACCCCCCCCCCCCATATTTCTTTTCACTTTTGAAGTTTTTTTTCTTCCCCCATTTGTTGTCTGGCTCAAATGTAACACTGACAGGGACTCGAGTGGAACTCTGAGACAAGATGGTTTTGGTGTGGTCTTTCGAGACCATAATGGTGATGTTATTGAACACCAACATGGTCCTTGTGTCTATTCCACTATATTGGAAGTGAAGATGGTTGAACTGAACTCTTCTTTCTACATGTCTAAATAAATAAATTGGAACAACATCTTCTTTTAATATGAATCCTCCACCATCGTGCAGGCTATCAGAACTGGATGGATCTACCTTGCTTGGAAGCTGTTGGCGATATGGAACAAATTCCTTGATAAATAATCATCAAATAACAACATTATCACAAATGTCTTTAGTGAGTATAACTTTCATGATGATGGCCTTGAAAATTAGGGAGTGAACGAGGAGGTATGAATTACTTCTAACATTATCCCTAATGATATTTTTCCTTTTCTTTAAAGGGATAAATATAAAGTTCCTTTATTCGAACTATTATAGGATTTCTATTTATAAATCCCAAGAGCCTCTGAACTAATTTTTCTAAAAAAATATGATTTCTTATTTTACTCAATTGAGATAATTATAAAGAACATGGTTAACATTGAATTTTTTAGATATGAAAAGTATGGGCATTATGAAAATTTATTTCCCGGGTAGAAATCTCATAAAGAGAATCAGGAAGGTGGTATGAGTATTGGTTATACTTATGAAGATAAACAGACCTCAAATGACATGTGAATGGTATGTGATGTTCTTCCAGTATTTTTCATAATAAATATAAGAAGCATGATTAGATTGAGGTTGAGGAACCTTAATACATGATTAATATTTGATATTATAGGAAATATGTATTAAGGAATAATTTGATGAAGCCTGAGTAATGGTTTAAGAATAAATTTGGATGAATAATGTATTTGTGTTTTGGAATTCAAATATTATGTTATATGAATCATGAAATATATAAGTATTTTCAGTATAAGTTTCCATTAAGTATTGAAAAGGACATATTGAATGGTGATAATGACATAGAAAAGTGATTTCATAGAAGGTGATATTTAGGTTAAGGGAAGGTAACACTTAATTAATTTTTGACATTGAGATAATGGTGTTTGGATGAATATATATTAGATATGAATAAGTAAATTATATTGTATGGATTACCCAGGAACTGATTGTTGAAAAAGTTTTATATTCCATCAAAGATGAAGTTTACAACTTCCTATATTTAAGTAATATATCTAGTAATCTTTTTAATAAGTAAGCATACATGTTTTACAAACATATTTAAGTTAATTTAAGTTATTACCATGTTTTAAGAGGATTCAAGATTAGGTTATTCACATTTTTGGAATGTGATAACCATTTGGTACTTTGTGATATATGGGGGATCATTGTTAAGCTGATTTCATGACATTATTTTAAAACCTTTGAATTAATATATTTCAGAAGGGTTGTAAGGTTAACTATTTTTGGAAAGTTTATGTTAAACTTTAGATGAAGTCTGTAAGATTAAAGTGTTATCTCCCTATATAAGGATTTATCCATATTGAATAGCCAGTTCAAAATACTTTGTATTGATGATAATAGATTGAAAATGGGATGGAATATCCTGGATCTCATGATCTATTAGTGCTTCAAGAATGAAAAATTCAGCTTCCTTTTTAGAGAAATAGGTGAAGTGGATCAAGGAATAACAAAGGGTGAGGTTTTTATGGAATCATGCAAACATATCTTTTCCTAAAAATTATTCAACTTTAGGAAATGGATTTAAAAACAAAAAATTTTGTCCTAGAACCTTTGTTTCTGATGAATCAGAAGGGCCCATATATCATTGAGTAGTTATAGATTTGTGATTGTTAACTTTCTCCTAACTATGTTCTCCATAACTCTCCAAAAGAATATGGTAGTTATATTTCTCTTCCATATCCATGTTTTCTCATTACACCTATGTTCTCCTATGTGGAAACCTATTTATATATTACTTTGGGTAACCACTATAGTTCCAACATTCCCTTTTTAATGGAAGTTTTAGTATTCATTTTTACAATGTGGGTTTCTATGAATGAAACTTTCAAGTATTAAACCTTTGATAACCCTGATGAATTTTGAGGGATAAATTCATTTTAAGGGGGTTAGAATGTAACACCCCGAGATTTTTTTAATTATTATTTTTTGAATTAATTTAATCTTTTTTATATTTTTCATTTCATGCAACACTGAAAGTAGTTTATTTTATATTAAAACAAAATGTTTGGATTGTGTTATACACAACAGAAAGTTAATCATTAACTACATAAAATTTAAATTTTATCTTTCCATACACAAAACCTCGAGGTTAGCTTACGTTATATGAAAGACTGGTTTTCCTCTATGGCTTGTGTAACACACAAGACTAAGTGTTACTGAATAATAATTCATTATTAAAATATTATTATTTAATAGGATATAACATGGACATTAAATTGAATATTATAGGATTAACTAACTTATGAATATATAAATTTGTAATCACTGGTTACCTATTAATTATAAAAGATTATAAAAAACAAATGAATATAAAGGGACTGATTTTATAAGTCTATTTTTATGTAAAAAAGATGATTTATATTAATAAGTTAAATTAATTACTAATATTGAATGATGTTAATTAAATTTATATGTTATATATTTATAAAAAAAATTATAATCATCCAATATATTTTATAGATATAAGATGTAAACAACCCCAATTTTATGCTTAAAAATCTACATTTTTATAAAGGTAGTTTTACCACCTTTTAATGGAGAATCCATTTTAAATAAAAATTTTGGAAATTTCATAGATTTAATATGTAAAAATAAACTTAATATTTTAAAGAGAAACATAAAAATTATATTATGATAAATTATTGATGTTTTTCTATAAGGTTTCATTTTTTAATGAATAGTTAAAATACTGAATTTTAATTCCAAACTGCTTTTTTATCAAATTAATTTATGAGGTTAAATTATATTTTAAATTGATTTTAATGATTAAGTAGATAATAATTTTATAAATTAATCCAATTTAGGACATTTTAATTAATTTCACTTTGAAATTGGGTACAAAATCATAGAAAACATTTGGACATTGTTACTCTAAAAACCCACAGTGTCGTCCCGTTAGCGGGATTACTTTTAATATAATTTCTAAAAATTTTGTGGTTATAATTTGGAAAAATGGATTAGATATTTTTAATAATCATAATTTATAATATATAGTAAGTTCAATTTAGTTTTTTACCAAACATATTAGTGAATGTAATTAAAATTGATTGCATCGATTAGAGTAAAATTAAGCTTAACTAAAGACTAAACCTTGAATTTAAGACCTAAAATGACCTAGAAACATTTTCAAACCCCATTTTATGGCCATTATTCGACCATTAACCTTCCATTATTGAGTTTTTTTCTTTTTTATGGCTTTTTATAGGTAAAAAGGTGGGTAAGCGTAACTAGTTTTCAAAAATTCCAACTATGACCTTTCCCTTCCATATAAAAGGCCACCACATCTCCCTCTTCTTAAAACCTCTCAAAACACTTATGTTCATCCAATATATAACCAATAAACTTTCCAAAAATTCCTAAATTCATACTAGAAGCCTCTTCTTAGGAATAAAACTATCCAAGGAATCCTTTTGGCACAAACCAAGAGGAGTTACCTGATTATGTGGTAATGACTTCTCTCAAGCTCCTTTCTTTTATTTTCTTTCTCCACCCCCTCCACTCTATTTATTACATGATTGTATAAAAATAGTATTATATTAAATATACTATGATTTTTTATTATAAGGGTTTGACTTACACTTATAAACACCTCCATCAAATGGGTATAGAACATATTGTTTATGTGTACGGTGAAATACCACCTCACTAAATAATGATTGTTCAATTTTCCTTTCCTGAATCTCATGGTAGAAATTATGATGGAAAATTTGTTTAGATATTTTATAAATTATTTTTATTTTGTTTTTAATCTTTTTTAATTTTTTACCACACATATCTTTATACTTTCCATTTGGTGTAAATACAAAAATTTCGTTTGAGGAAGTGTGGACTACCGCCCCCTCAAAGCAATGTGATTCGTTCACACACTACATGGAATGTATTAAGGATGTTTTTAATGAATATATATGATATATATTATATAATAATTCTACTATAATAATTATTTATATACATATATATACATATATGTCATTTACCTTCTTTCTTTCAATAGGCCAATTAAATGAAAACAGTGCTCATGCTTACGTACGGCCTACCGTCTCCATGAATGGTGTATTCCATTTCATACTTCTATATTCAATATATTATTATAAAAATATATAGTAAATTTAAATTATATTTATATCATGGTTTAAATTTTTGAAATCATTATATAAGCATAATGACCAAATATATAACAAATTAAGACACATGTGAAAAACAAAGCGAATATTACCCGAAGTGTAAACTTAACTTGGAATTATTAACAAGAGGGTAATATAAAGTCATAATCAAACCATATATGGTATTATATTTAATAATATTGTTTTTTTATATATTTATAATAAATTTATATTTATTTAACATTATTTTTTAATGAGTACGATGAGAGTCAAGTCCCAAGGTAAGGGAATTTCATCTCACTTTTTTCGTGAGATACATGCTTTATTCACCACCCATTATTTTTTTGTGGTGTATATACTACCCATGGATGTATTATATTATTATTATACATAAAATTATAAGAATTTACAAATCCATTTTATGATATTTCTATCATGGTATTTATGTCTCAAATGTTACCAAATCGGTAAAGTAATTTTGTCTCAATTTGTCTTCTTTGAGACACATTCCATGTTATGCACCAATATTTTTCCTTGAGGTGTATATACTCTCCTTTGACATGTTATACCATGAATATAATTCCTTTCATGATATTTTAATCTTTATATAATTTCACTTTATTACATGGGGATTATAGTTCAAAGTTAATAAGTATAAGAGTTTATTGAAACTATCTCATATGTTTTCAAGATTGTTTATGATTATGATTCCTTTGTTGAAATATTATAATACAACTCTCAAGAAAATTCTCAAATTTTCTTATCCTATAGTAATTCATGATATATTCATGTATTGGTACCATTTTATACTCTTTTATATATAATATACTTAAGACTTTTTTTTAATAAAGCCCGACATTACCCTCTCTTCGGTCAGAAATATGTGTTCCTTTAAAAACATGTTTTCTAAAAAGGGTTTCCAAGAATATTATACTATTATACTATGATATTTAAAAGATATTTTTTCCATTTTTGTTTTTTACCAATGTTTTTAAAGGAATATTCTTATCCCTTTCTGAACAACACATTTTTCTAACATTTTACAATGAAAAAGGAATATTCTTATTAACTCATGCAGCATGTATGGATTTACCAGCTATAATTTTAGTGAAACTTCATTTTCATGTTTAAAAGATTAATTTTTAATAAGAAATTTTTAAAAATAATTTTTAAAGAAATTTTTTTCAAAAAGTTTTAATTATTTCTTTATAATTTTTCAAAGTCTTTTTCAAGGAAAGTATTTTTTAAATGGTTTTTAAGATTCTTTTTTATTTTTTTAAGGGAAAAGGTTTTCAAAATGTTTTCAAGATTCCTTCATAAGTTTTCATGGGAAAATTGTTTCAAAATATTTTCAAGATTCTTTTATAGGTTTTTAAGGAAAATGGTTTTTCAAACATTTTCAAGATCTCTTTATATTTTTTCAAAGAAAAAGGATTCCAATAGTTTTTAAAGATTTATTTATCATCATTCAAGTTTGTTTTCAAGAAAATGGTTTTAAAAAGGTTTTTATGTTTTAAAGATACTTTTTTCAAAGAAGAAAGAATATTTTCCTTCAGAAATTTTTTAAAATATCTATAAAAATTATTTCCCGTCTAAGATAACATCTGTTGTTGTTAATCATTCCTTTATGGGGAAATTATTTCCTATCTAAGATAACATCTATTTTAGTTAATCATTATTTTATGGGGAAATTATTTAGGTTATACATTCATATTATTTCTATGAATGGATTATGTTTTGATGGCATGATGTTTATGAAACCCATTTCTCTTTCACAGGTTATAGGATTTTGAAACCCGCTTTTTTCACGGGTTATGTTTATGATAAAATGATTATGAAACCTCTCTTTTTATCACAGGTTATAATATGATTACATGTTTATAATACCAATTTCATTTCATGAGTTATTATATGATTATTTATGATCTTGTGGAATATGTATGTATTTTTTCATTATGAGATGGGTGGGACCTGTATCTTCATCCAATGCATTAGGGAAATATTTATATCTCATGAGATAGACATGGATGGAATGGGAAATAACTAGGTTTAGTATTACAGGTTTGGAATGAGAAATGAGCTCAATTCAATATTATAGGGCTGGAATAAGAATTAAACTTGGTTCGGTATTATAGGGTTGGAAAGAGAAAAGAACTTGGTTCAATATTACAGAGTTGGAATGAGGAGAGAACTCTGATCAATAATATAGGGCTTTAATGGGGTTTGAACCCAGTTCAGTAAAGGACTCAGTCCACTAAGATAGAATTGGAAACAATGCCTTGAATACTATGGAAATCATTTGATATGATTATGTGTATTCCATAATTCCATGTTTTATTCCTATGCTATTTTTTTAGGGATTGTGTTCTTTATTTCCTTATGATTCATGTCTTATAAATTTCCATCCTTTATGTTAGGATTCATGTTTATGGACTTTGATATGTAAGGTATGATCTTTTATTTTCATGATCATGTTATCATACCCTTATTATCATGATTATGCTTACATATCTTCCTTATTTACCCTTGTTGAGCATCTAAGATTTCCCCTTTTTATGTTTCCTTCCCACAGTTTATGGAGATATTTATTATGTTTTATGTGCCTAAGAAGGATTCTTGTCATGAAGAATATAATGGGAGATAATGTATCTCATTTATGTATCAGTGTTTATGTTTCCATGTTTCCAATGTCACTAGACTAGTACGGTCTTTGGGAATCTATTTGTATAATGATTTAAGTATTCCACCAAAGATATATAATTTTAATGTATAAAAATATAAGGTCACTATATTTACCTAGTGTTGTTCCTGATTGGGAGGTTGAATTTATAGCTGGAATAGTTTCTTATGATAAGACAATTTCAAAATCCACTTATCTAATAGCTCAATTAGAACTTATAGATTTAAAAACAAAATTGCAGGAGTTATTAGATAAATGTTTCAGTCATCCTATTACTTCACCATGGGGTGATCTTATTTTTGGTTAAAAATATATATGGTTCAATGAGACTTTTTATTGATTATACATCCTTTAATATTATCACTATTAAGAATAGGTATATTTTTTCCCATATTGATAATTTGTTTGATCAGATATAGGGAGAATAATATTTTTTTTATGGTTGATCTAAGGTTCAGGTACCATTATCGGACGGATAAGGGGGTGACATTCCAAAGATTGTGATTTAAAAAAAATACAAGCATTATTTGCTTTCAGTTATTCCCATTTGGTTTTCTAATGCACCAGATATATTTATTGATCTTATTAATAGATTTTTCCGTGACCATTTAGATAAGTTTGTGGTTGTGTTAATTGATGATATATTTCTATATTCAAAAATTCATGAGGATCATGAAAGATACCTAATGATTTTTTAAAAAAAAATTAAATAAAAAATATATATGGGAAATTTAACAAGTCTTACTTTCAGTTTCAACGATTTACTTTTCTTAGACACATTTTTTCTAAAGATGGCATAAATTTGGACCCCACAAAAAATAAATTTGTTGAAGAATAGAAAAGGTCCAAAAATGTCATATAAATTCTTAGTTTTATAGGATTATAGGGTTACTATTGGAGGTTTATTGAAAACATTTCTTGGTTATCTATTCCAACAACTAAGATAACTTGATCAGGAGTTAAATACCTATGGTTGAATGAATGTAATTTTTTTAGTAACAAAAAAGAAGATTAGTGAATTATCTTATTTTGGACCTACCCTTTATAAATGGTTAATTATTCATCTATAGTGATGGTTCATTAAAATTACATAGTTTTAACTGATATATAATGATCAGGTAAGTTCTTGTGCTTCATGGATATTGAAACCTCATTATTTAAATTACCCTACAAGTGATCTAGAATTAGCTGCAATGGTTTTTTCTTTAAAAATTTTATGGGGTAATTTTTATGGATTATAGTGTGAATTATAAAATGATATTAAAATTTTTAAGTATTAATTCACTCATAAATAATTGAACATGAGATGGATAAGGTGGATTGATTTTAACAAGGATATGATTTCATGATTCAATACCATTCTAGAAAATAAATCAAAGTTGTTTATTCTTTGATTCAGAAAAATAATTCTTCATTAACCATGTTGTATTTGAAACATGATCATTTGGTTAATTATTTGATGAATATTTTCCTATAATTTGTGGATAAAGGGGAATCCTCTGTTTTGTTTTAGGTTTCAGTGTGTTTGAATTTTTCATAAATAATTAAGCAAGTTCAAAAGGAGGTTCATGTTTTGTAGGAAAAGGTAGTATCTATTAAGAAGGGTATCTATATTTAATATTGATTAATAAGGTGCTATAAGATTTGTAAAAATATTATTTACACCTAGATATTTCATGTTTAAGGGATATTTGTTGAGTATATCTCATTGTTATCTAATTTCTATTAATCCCAGAAGCACTAAGATGTACTAATACATTCTGAAGTATTATTGGTTGCATGGTATAAAAAGATATATTTTATACTTTACAATGAAATGTTTTAATTTTAAATAGTATAAATATGAATGAAAATTACTGAAGGGGGCTCTTTAACCTTTTCTAGTGCGGGAGTGGAAATTGTAAAATATATTGATGGATTTCATGGTGGGATTTTCAAAGACATCTCAAGGTAATAATGCGATTTGGTTTATTATTGATTGATTAATTAAATCTCCACATTTACTTCCCATTAGAGAAACTATGTATTTGTATCATATGTATTGAAAATATATCAAGGAGATAGTAATGTTACATGTAGTTCCTCTCTCAATTGTCTTAGACTGTGTTCCCATATTTACTTCTAATTTTTGGAAATGACTTTAGAAGTTGTTAGTTGTTGAATTAAATTTCAATATATCTTTTCAACCATAAACCATTGGTCATTATTATGAGATTATTTAGAACATGGAAAATATGCCTCATTATTATTCAATGTATTTTAATGGAAGTTGGGATCAACATCCTTATTTGGTTTGAGTTTTTTTATAATAATTGTTTTCATTCCAGTATGTAGATGCCATCATTCGAGGTATTAGATGGAAAGGGGGTTCAGATTCTAGCTTTTTGGGAAGAAGTTTGATAAAGTAACTTTATGGGACCATATATGGTATATGAAATTCCTAACAATTTTTAGTTGATTCAGAAACATATGAGGAAGGATCAGAATAGGAAGAAAAGTTATGTGGATAATCATAGGAAGGATCTTTATTTTGAGATTGGTGATCATGTTTTTCTTAAAATATCTCTATAGAAAAGTGTTATGGATTTTTGTAAAAAAGGGTAATATAAGTCCATAGTTTATTATACCATGTGATATCCTGGAAAACATTTTATTATTTTCCAACTGAGTGGCCTTGTCTCTAATTTTATCCTAGGTACATAATGTATTTCATGTTTCAGGGTTAAAGAAATATATGCCAGATTCATCTCATGTGTTGAGACATAAAGTAGATCTGTTGGAAGGGAATATCTCCCATGATGAATATAATTTTTAGATTATTTAATATAGAAATCAAGTGTTTTGAAATAAGGTGATCCTCCAAGTTATGTTTTTATGGAAAAATCAAATATTTGAAGAAGAAACATGGGAATGTGAAAATACAATGAGGTAAATTTAACACCACTTATTTAATAAGTGAATAAAATTGTGAGGAAGAAATTTATAAAAGGTGTGAAGAATGTAAAAATACATGTAATAATACAATAAATCATTTTCATGTTTATTGAAATTAGTTAGATAGTTATATTCATTATAAAGTTATTATGTAATTTTTTTAAAAAAAATCAAATAGTTTTCACTAAAATCATTTCTTATATGGTTTTTATTTAAGACATTAATTTATAAATGATAAAAAATGAATTTTATATAATTTATAAAATATTTATAATAATAATATAAAAATTAACTTAGGGTAAAATTTTTATATTTTTTGAAAAATATTATTTTTTAGTAAATAGTGAAAAATACTGATTTTTGTAGAAAAGTCATTTATTTTCAATATATTAAGTAATTTAAAATTTAAATTATGTTTTTAATATGATTTTATGTAAAATAAAATATTTATTAGCTATATTTAATCTAGTTAATTATTTTTGAATCATTATTATATTGGATTTTAGTATAAGTTTATTTTTGGGTTTAAAAACGGGATTTTCTGAAAAGTATTTTAAAGTGCATAATGTTTCTCTATTTAATTAATTAAAAAACCCATAATGAGGACTGATTTAAATGAAATTTATATTATATATATATATATATTAACTTAAATTCCTAAAATGATAATTATTATTCATAAATTTAATATAAAATCATCTTATGCTTGAAAGATATATTTCTTGAAAAATCGTTATTTCGTTGTGTCTGTGTGTTTTAATTTTAAATTAAATTCTCAAAATTTTGTAAATTTAATTTTTTATAATTGATTATTTATTTTGAATAATAATAATCTATATTATAAATTCTTTTTAACTTATTTTTTTCTTACAGAATAGTGAAAAAAGTAAACATATTTTATCATGGTTAAGGTAAAATAGATTTATCGGGGCTTGAACTATAAATATAAGGGTTTAAATAAACTAAAAACATATATAAATTATATTATTTGATGATATTTTTAATTATATAATTTATTTATTATTAATTTTCCATTTTATATCATTTTTCATATGAAAATCATGGGTATCACTTTTTTATTTTAAAAATTCTAAGTGTGCCCTCTCCCCGACATGTAAAAGGACACCACCTCTCATCTCCTATTTACACTTCCAAAACCTTTTGTATCAGCCAATACCTACCCAAATACCATACATAATTCTTAATCCATATCCTATAGTCATTTTTTGATTATAAAACTAGTCTAGGAATTCTTTTGGTGTTAACCAATAGAGGTAGTCTGAAGAAGAGGTATTATGCTTAACCGAGCATTTTTTATTTTATTTCTTCCTCCAACTTTGTAAAATATTATTCAATTATGATGACATAATAAAAAATATATTCCATATATTTTGATGTTATTATTTTAATTTAATAACCTAAATATATATTCTATTCTATAAAATGGGAAACGAATACATCATTCGTGTGTACGGAAGACTACCGCTTCGTGAACCTTTGTAATTTGTTTTTCAACATCACCAATCACATCTTGTTATAATGATGTATTTAAAGAGTATATATGATATTTATAAAAACATTATACTTATATAATTACTAAATCACATATACATTCTTACCTTCCAATCCATGGGGGATATGATAACATCACTCATCTGTATGACAAATCAATGCCTAACGAAGCAATGTGATTTGTTTTTCACTAATGCTTTACATGGAAGGTAATAAAGATAAAATTAATGTATATGTGTGATATAAATGATATAATTATGAAATTCATGAAATGTTTATAATTTTAAAAATATAATATATAATTTCAATTCATACACAGAAAAAATGACAATGTCATTTGTGCGTACGTGTGGACTACCGCCTCCACAAAGCAATGTGATTCTTTTTTTATCACCACATTACATGGATGATATATATATATATATATATAATTATATTTGAATAATTAATATTTTATTTATGATATTATTATCATTATTTAAATATAAAATAATTTTTACCTTCTTTCTATAATGATCGTTAAAAATAGAAGCATTATAAATGCGTACCTACAACCTACCATCTCTATCATTGTAACATATAACACTTTTCATAACCATATAATTATTGGTTTGAAAAGGTATAAATGATGTATAATAGTGATAATTATTTCATTATTATTACTCTTTATGTGATTTAATAATGTATTGTTTGACCATAGTCAACCTACCAAAGTAATTTTTGACACATACGTCGAATACTGTTAGAACCTCCAAAGTAAACATAAATTATTAACCAATTTTGTATATC
Source organism: Viscum album (assembly GCA_963277665.1). Lineage (NCBI taxonomy): Eukaryota > Viridiplantae > Streptophyta > Magnoliopsida > Santalales > Viscaceae > Viscum > Viscum album. The sequence continues at coordinate 462,283,294 of OY728122.1, read as the reverse complement.
ATGGTAATAGATAAAATAAAAGAAATAATAAACTTCAATAAAAATTTATTAAGAAAGTAAATAATTAATATTGGTTTATTTTTCAAAATCATAAATAACATATGAGACGAGTCAGACTCAAGATAAGGGACTTTATCTCAATTACCTTTCATTGATTAATATTTTGATATTATGTGGATATATTATTTTATTAAGTGTATATATAGCCCCATTGAACTTTTTTTCCTGTAATATATATATTCTAATGATATTTATTTTTTTATGTTATTATTTCATGGGGATTATGATTCAGATGTTTTCAAAGTGGTAAGTGGCATATCTTTTAAAAAACCTCCTTCAAAGTTTCCCTTCAAAATATTTTTCTTCCATGTACATGTTTTTAAAATGATTTTATGAATTTAATTATATATACATGAATGTTTTAATAAGGAAATATTTTTCTTTTTTTCAAAGTATTTCAAAAAGGAAAATTCTGATCGAATCTTTGACTTTCTTTATAAAAGACAAAAGGAATATTCTATTTGAATATATACAAAAACAACAACTTTTTCCACTATTGTAACAGTTATTTTATTTATGGATTCCTTTACAAGATTTTATTTTTTATAAAAATAAAAACCCACTTCCCATTTTTGGGGTATTTATTTATTGAATATTGTTTTTTAAATTGGATGTATATTTTAATATTCAGAAATTTTTTCTTATGGGTGGAAATAATATTTTATGTGTGGTGTTTAAAATTTAAAACTTTTATATGTTGTGATTATTTTATATTTCTTGGAAATTATATATAATTACAGGTATTTCTTTTATAAATTAATTATGGGTGGTTATGTTTTGAACCAAGGACAGTTGTTTATGTTATGAACTAAGGATGGGTGGTAACATTATAATCTAAGGATGGGTGGGATCATAATAGCCCTCTAATTAATTGGGTATAAAATTATATCATATAGTTATTCCATTTGTTATTGTGATATGGAAATTGATGTCCCAAGATACATATATGTTTTATCGATGATTTATATAGGTTTTTATGGTAATCATTTTATTTCTAAAAATAAAAGTAATTAGCTTATTTTCAAAAGATAGTATTTACTAATTCTTAAGAATTAAATGTATAAATTTGCGAAAGATTTATCCTAAGTTTATCATGTTTTAAAAGAAAATTTTAATACTTTTATTTTTACTTTATGTTTTCTTATAAAATTTTCTATTAAAATATATGAGAATAGAAGGTGATTTATTGGGTAAGAAAACAATTATTATAGGCCAAATATTACTTTGAAAAGAAAATTTTTTATATTTTTTCATGGAATAAAAGGTTTCTATTATTCTTATTTTTATGTCCCATAATGAGAATTTTTTTCTCATCCAATGTTTTAAAAAAATTTCATATGGCTTAAGGATGGGTAAGAATATATAACTCAAGTTTAAAGTAGTGAATATTTTTCATTAAAACCAAATGTTTTTTAAAGATTTTTTTTGTGGGAAAAATGGATACTGATTAGAAGGGTATGCTTTGTGAAATTATAGTTTTTTTATATATGAGTTAGGAAAAAATTCTATAAAAATAGAAACTTGAAAATATCATCAAAATGAATGAAATTTAATTCCTAAAAAATTCAATATCATGTTTTGTTTAAAGATGGGTCATTATATAATACAAATAAATTCATTAAGAAATACATCCATATATTCATTTACTATAGGAACATCACTTGTTTGAATAATCTCATTCCTCTCAAAAATATGTGCAAGGTGACATTTATTTCCATATTTAATCAATTTATCATCTCCTTAATATGTTATCAATGGTATGAATTAATTATTGTATACAATTATAAATTCATTCCAAAATAAAATTCTTTATTAATATAATTTGTATTATCCTGATAAATAAAAATATAGTTCATACCTAGAACAACATTAAAATATATTATGGGTTATACAACAAGGTTTTTAAGTAAATCCTTTTCACATCGAAAAAAATAAAAATCCTTATAACTTATTTTTCCTTAATTCTTTCCCTATTTGTTTTAAAAAAAAGTTTTGGATTCCTTTCTGAAGGTGAAATTTTCAATTTTCTAGTAAATTTATAGGAAATGAAATAATATGTAGTCCATAAAAAAATAATAATCTGAATAAACAAGTAATTTACCTGACACTATATCACTAGATGGTCTAACATTAGTCAAAGTAGTCACCAAGGATTTACCCATATCTATCTTCTTATGATCGTGATGACTTCTATCATTTATTTATATCTTCCAAAAAATATCACATAATGACCCATTTTATTACAATTAAAACATCTTACCCATAATCTTTCATTTTTTTATAATCATTATAGTGATATTTTTCTTTCCCTCATCTAAAATATTCTTATGGTACCAACTATAAATAAAAATCATTATTCAACCCATCATTTCATTTGTAAGTATGAATTCATTTTCATACAATTCCAAATATATTTTTAGGTTTATAGTTTTAGAGAATTATTTCATAAGACTTATGTAAAAATCCAATACATTATAAAGTGGAAAATTCCACTTAGTGATAATTATTTCCAAATAAAAAACATTTAAATTTAAACATGTTTTCCTTTCATAAAAACTATTTTGGATTTTCAACATTAGTTCATAGTTATTTCTTCTCATCATTAAACCATGTGAAAAAATTTTAAAAAATTGCGATAACCTCAAAAATAACTATAATGGACATAAATAAATAGGAAAGGAAACTCATTAATCCATTTAAAACCCATGATGTCACATAAGAGAGTTTTCCTTTAATATTATAAACATTGAGATTAAATAATAATTTAATAACATGTGAAATCATCTTTACCATTAAAATTTTTTCACAAAACACTTTATAAGAAAATTTAAAGGAAAAAATCATAATCAAGAATGTTTATTATAAAATATGATAACCCCTGAAAGAATTTTCTTAAAAAATACCTTTATACCCTAAAAGGGCATAAAAAATCATTTAAAATAAAAATTATAAACTTACATTGTGAAATAAGAAAACATCCCTAAAAACTCCTTATTAATTATATAAAAAACATATAGTTTACTTATAACTTTATCTTCGTTTAACCTTTATAATAACCCTTACAAGAACCCTAACAAATGGAATAACCTACATGGTTAATTCTAAAAGAATTTTTTAGAGAACATATTCATTACCCAATGAATTGAAGAGCTATATCAGGATCAAACATCATCATAAACCATGTAAAAGGACTATAAAATTAATATAACACATAAAATCATTCATTTACATCATCAAGATAATCAAAATTATCCATTTGAACCCATAAGTAAAACATTTTTAGATATTGATATATCTATTTCCTCTAAACCCCAATTTTCAAGACTAAAATACCATGAACTAAAGGAATGAGGGTTTTTTATTGATGAAAACTTTGAAGAATATAAAGTAATCTCAACATCAAATAATATTTATGATGTTGTAAAAATATATCAACATCATATATGTTAAAATAGAATATTCATTTTACCTTTTGTTAATAATGTTTAAATATTCTCTATAAAATATGGAAAAATATTAATTTTGAAATACCATGAAATAATGTTAAAAAATAAATAAAATTTATAATTTTATTAATTTATTTCTATATGAATACATTTATAAAATAATTTTTATAATATGTACATTGAATAAAAATATTTCTAAATGAAATCGTTTAAAAAATTAAAATGAGGTTTTTAAGGTAAAGTGCCCCTTACCTCGAGTCTAACAGATCGTGTAAATTAATTATCTTCCTAAATGATAAAATTATTATAATTAGTTACTTGATTAATAACTTTTTCATATATATTATTCCTTTTATTTCAATTATATCTATGTAATACTTAATTAATTTATTGATTATGTTTACCATGAACGTTTAGAGGATGTTAGGTTTGTAATTCCAAAATGACTTCGGTGGGTTGAATATGGTAAAATTGATCAATATTATGTCATTTAAATAATAATAACCACATTTTAAGTATCATATTTAAACCTTAATTACACTTTTATAACCAACTATGTAATATGGTTATGAAAAATTAATTGTGTTGCAATCAAAAAGATGGTAGGGTGTACATATGCATGCATAATGTTTCCATTTTTTCAAAGAATGTGAGGGAAAGAAATTATGTATCATTTTATATTTACATAATTAATAATATATCATAAATATTATATTATATCTTTATATTCACTTATATGTATCATTAATATGAGGCAGTGATGAAAAACAAATCACGTCACTTGGTGGAGGTGATAATCCACATATACGCACAAATGATGTTATCATTTTCTAATGGGTGGTAATGTAAGAAAATAGATGATATATTATCTTTAAATAATGATAATTACTTCATTAATATCATATATACACATTAAATCCATCATTATAACTAGTTATGAGAGGTTTTGATGGAAAATTAATTACATCAGTTCATAAGATTGTACCCACCATACACACGAACAATGGTTTCATTTATCATTTGATGGAAGAGGATATAGATAAAGGATATAAAATTAACAGAAAAAAATATAATTATTTTTTAGATACTAATTTTATTATATTTTAATGGTTAATGTGGGTTTTAAGAATATAAATGAAAAAATAAAATAAAAACACTTAGTTAAGTGCTTTACATCTTCTTCGGACAACCTCGTTAGGTTTAAAACTTTGGCCACATAATGTGGTTATTCTAATAAAAATAGGGGACCTAGGATGTGGAAAGGGATTTTAGGTAGGGATTCATGTAGGTATTTTATGACCTATGATGTTCTCAATGTTTCTAGAAAAGAGAAGAGAGGGCATCCTTTTTTAAGTGAGGGAGGGGACACACTTGAAATGTTTCTAAAGATTAAAACTTATTAATGTCCTACTCAAAACAAATGTGTCCTAAATGGACCATTTATGAATAATAAATGATATAATTTCATAATATGAACATAAAATAGGATTTAGATAAGTTTCAAGTTCATTTTAATCTTTATATTTTTAGTTTTAATGCTTTTAACTCATTTGAACTCTTATCGTGGTAACTAAATTTTTACCAAAGTTACTATTCATAAAAACCTAAAATAAAAGTGGAATCATTAAAAAATTTGGAAATTATGATTCTAAAAATTATTAAAATTTTCTAAAATTCAATTTATATAATTTGAATGAATTGGTTTTAAAAAAACTCCCAAAACCAGGGGAAAAAATTTGTTTTTCAGAACAATTCCATTTTAAGTATAAAAATAGGTTTATACCAAATTCATGTGTAATATTTATTTCAATGAAATTTATTATAAAATTTTTAATCAAAATAATCTAATGAAATTTTAAAACTAATCTAAAATAAACTTTTAAATTGTGAATACATAAAAATAAATGAAGGTTTTCATAAAAATTGATATTTTTTACAACTAACCAAAAAATTAACATTTTCATAAAATTAACAAAACAATTGTAACTTTATTTTTGAAATGATGATATCCAAAATGAATTATATTTTATAAAATTAAAATTATAAAATTTTGAAATGAATATTATAAATAAAACAATTTAATATATGATAATAAATTTAGAAATAATAAAATGATTTTCTTTTGGATTGGAAAATTACCTGATATTCTTATAGCACTACTAGAAAATAATCCTTTAATAGTGGTTGAAATAGACCTTATTAGTTCTAGAGAATTTATGACTACCTGAGTGAGATTAAAATCCCTAATCATTTATCATCACTAAAAAATAGCTCATTAAAGTTCCCTTTAGCGGTGCTAAAAAAGCACTGATAAAGGAACAATTTTATTAGTGCTATTTTTTAGCACTGCTAAAGGAACCATTTATCAATGCTTATAGATGCACTAATAAAGGACCATACTAAAGTTTGTTGTAACAGCACACAAAAACACTAACACAATGTGTTGTAACAGCACACAAGAACACCAAAAACACACCAGATATCAACAAAATAAGTAAAAATAAAAAATTTAAATGAAATGAAATTTACAACACAAATACAAGAAAAAAACTATATTATAGACATTTCAAACATTGGTTAATACAATTACATAAATAAAAATTATGACATACATTCAAAAACTTCAATGTTCCTTTGTCTTTTAATCATGACACCAAATCATGATATTTCTAAACAAACCACCCCTACTCAAGAAAAATAACACACTTGTATAAGAAAAAAATTCTTATGTTACTAATAATATAAATAAATAAACATAAAGTGTTAATTTTACTCAAATTGATGTCAATTTTAAATAAAAATATGTACATGGAGTCATATCGGTCACATCATGTGCTGGATTTAGGTGGGGTTGATTCCAACTTGTATCAAATGATTTGTGTATTATTTTCATAATGTATCAAAACAATCTAAATGCATTTTATCAGTTTTGAGTAATTTAAGAGTCTTTTTTACTAAAATGTCACTTTAAACTATAAACACTCACTTTGACTCATTCTAATCACATTTTGTTTTAGTTTGACTTAAAACCAATTCCTACATGTCAAAAAAGAATTAGGAATCATTTTCTTACATTATCGAGAAAATATGAGCGAGTTTGATCAATTTTCAGTGAGTGGAACTTTTTTGTCATGACCCCCTCCCACCAAAGATGCCCCTCCTGAGCTGGAAATGGTGAAAGGGAGATAATGACCCTCGAGTCTCGCCTCCAGTAGGCCCCGGGTTGGCGACTAGCACCAAGGGTATGAGTTTTCACAATTATGGGAGGCATTACCCTTTTTATTATTTTAAGATCGGGAGATAGGACAAGTCAACCACCAAAAGGAAAAGAACAAGTGTATAGAAATAAACCCAAACCAAGCCCACATGGATGTTTAAACAATTTTATAACAAGGTTCAAGTACAAGAAAGCTCAAAGTACAATACCAAAAGAAACAAGTGTACAGCAATAGAAAAAACTCCAACTGTCCGACTAGTAGGGTCCCGCACGGCCCTGGTAGTCCTCCTGGAAACCTGAAAGTAAACATAGGGTGAGCATAGAAGTATACTCAGTAGGGAAACCTAAAGCTCTCGTGCACAAGTGGGGAGACATCCTATTGTCCCGTGAGAACAACAGAAGAAACCTAGCAAGGAAATCTACCCACCCAACCTCACCAGCCACACTCACCAAAAACACAATCAAAACAGGTATTAGTATATAAGAAACAAGAGTATTGGGTACCCCGCACCATTTCCCATTAGTTAGCTTCTCTTCCTAATGGCGAATGTCCTGACGCTGCCACAATCTCCTCGCCCGCACACACCTGGGCCTCACAACCATGTATCTCGCCCGCACACACGTGGGCCTCACAACCACGTATCCCGCCCGCACACACCTGGTCCCCATAACCACGTATCCCGCCCGCACACACCTGGGCCCCACAACCACATATCCCACTCGCACACACCTGGGCCTCACAACCACGTATCCCACCCGCACACACCTGGGCCTCGTCTTGAAGATTCTTGGGAAACAGTAGAACCTGCCCGAAGAGTCTTGGGATAAAACCACCCCAATCGAAACCTACCCAAAGAGTCTTAGGTGTAAGGTCACCTCAAGCCATCACAGCCTAGAGGAGAAGGAGCATGAAGGATCTAGTAACTAAGGTAAAACACCCTCTCCCATGAAATGGGAGTGTTCATAACTAAGTGCTCAACATGGGTGGGGTGCGATAAAACACAAAAGATACAGATATATATATGTATACCAAACACACAGCCCAACCTATGGCTTCTAAACAGAGAAACTGAGCATGTGCATCGGCACTGCTACTACGAATCATGCATACAACAAACAATCCCAACCCCATTTAGGTTTTCACGTTTCAGTAGAATTGTTTTATTTAGTTCCTTAACTACTGGGCTACTATCCACAACCAACCACATCGATCATTCGTAAAACATATCCTTGTCATCCACACATCAAGTTAGGAAAACACAAGCACCACAACCAAGTCCATTGATTATTTATCCCGTTCCACTACCACGCCCCACCATTCATTAAATTTTACACTTTTAATTTAATATTCATAGCCCATAGTCCGTTCACATTCCAACCCATCCCTGCAGCCCCGCTGCCAACCATCGTAACCACAAACACACCGAAACTCGTACATCATTGTCCCTTTAATACCATTTATCGCAGCCCCACTGCCCGTCACCAACATCACATTCACACCAACCCACAACCAATCCAACCGCAGCTTGCTGCTCACCCGATCCACAACAACCCACAAAACACCCCCCCCCCCCTTCACATAAATAAACCCAAACCAGCACCCACATGTTTATTATTTCAGTTTGTTCAACTGGGGTGATCGCACAAGGGTTCCAGGTATTTAATCAGCCAACTTTACATGATTAACCAATTTCCACATTCCACAAAGTTCCATTCACAAAACGGTCTAGAAAGATAGGGCAAAATTTAATTGTGCAAGCAAAGTCCCCCAACGACTGTGATTTTCAGTAGGCATAATCCTATTCAATTCACAACATAATATCACAGGATATAAAGATAAACATAACAACTTCCCCATCCTCGTTATTTAACCAGTTATTATCTTTATTAAACCAGTTCAAAAGTGTTTCATGTAAACAAGAGAACACCCACCCCGCATGATTCACAAATTAGAGAGATGAAGGTAAGATCCCTACCTCAACAGGTTCTGATAACAACACTCCTCCTCAGATCAACTTTATAAGACGTTCGTCGGCGTCCGTCGCTTTTGGAAAAACTCGGAAAAATATCCTTGGGTGGAATTTGGGAAGGAAAGGTCAACGAATCCATGATCAGAAGTTTCTCCTCGTTGTTACGATCCTGTGGCCGCTGACGGATTGTAAATCAGAGCTCAGACGAAGAAGTTATGGAAGAAAGAGTCTTCGAGTCTCTTGGGAGAACTCTGCTAAGAGGAAAGGGGAGGAGAGGGGTGAGTTGAAAAAGATGAGGGGACCCCTCCTTTTATAGGTGTGAAAAGAAAAAATTACACGGCGTGTACTTTATGGTACATGGCATGTACTCGGTTATTTCACACGGTCTCAACGCAGCTTCCAACATGGCTCTGCGGCCGTTGACTGGTCAACACATGGTTTGAGGGTAACGCATACGCGGGAAAAGACTACACGGCGTGTAGTTTGGGGTACATGGAGTGTACCCATTTATTTCACACAGTAAAGACACGGCTCCAACACGGCACATGGTCGTTGACTGGTAACGCGTACGTAGGGAGATACTACACAACGTGTAGTATTGGATACATAGTGTGTACCCTTTTATTTCACACGGCAAGGACCCGGCCTTCAACACGGGGTATACCCGGCAAGGGGGTGCACGGTGTGTACTCAAATTACACGGCGTGTAGTTTCAAAATTCTGGAAAGTGTTGGAAAAGTCCATTTTACCCTCCACAACACTTCGTGGCCTTCTTTTTGACAAAGGAATGGGTCGGAGAGGTCCGGGTCATTACATCAGATACCTCTTAAATTATTTTCATCCCCGAGAATTCAAAAACCAACCCAGAGGAACCCAACAAGATACCTCTTAGGGTCCTCATTATAACAGGAACCCAACCACCAACCCTAATTATAGGTGTTAGGAATTCCCTCTCCTATGTCAAGATATTATCCACTTTAGGCGGCACTGACTCGCCTTCACGGATTTAATCGCATCCGCATTAATGCGTCTTGATTAAGGATTGGGCCTTCCTACTTCCATATATTATGATTTTCCAACTTACACTACCCCCAACACCATACAACCCACACATTTCCCGAACATGTGGTTCGGGGAAAATTCCTTCTTCTATGTCGAGATATTATCCGCTTTAGGCAGCACTGACTCGACCGCACGGGTTCAATCGCATCCTCATTAATGTGTCTCAATTAAGAGTCAGGTTTTCCCTTTCCCCACACATCCGGACATGTTACACATTACCAGGGAACAAGGAAACAAAAGGTATCACAACCGACAAGCCAAGTATTCCATATATCAAAGGTACAGAGTATAACATCAACACAAAGCTCATAAGAACAAGGGAAAAGACAAGTCAAAACAACTTCGGGTACTGAGCGTGCATCTGGGTCTCCCGCTCCCAAGTGCTCTCCTCGAGGCCGCCATGCCTCCACAACACATGAACCAACAGAATGGTTCATCCACGGAGCACCTCCTCTTTACAATCCTCGATTCTGACTGGTCGTTCCTCGAAGGTCGCGTTGTCTCCCATATCTAACTCTCCCCAGTCGATAACGTGAGAGTCGTCGTGTAAGGAAACAAAAGGTACAGAGTATAACATCAACACAAAGCTCAGAAGAACAAGGGAAAAGACAAGTCAAAACAACTTCGGGTACTGAGCGTGCATCTGGGTCTCCCGCTCCCAAGTGCTCTCCTCGAGGCCGCCATGCCTCCACAACACATGAACCAACAGAATGGTTCATCCACGGAGCACCTCCTCTTTACAATCCTCGATTCTGACTGGTCGTTCCTCGAAGGTCGCGTTGTCTCCCATATCTAACTCTCCCCAGTCGATAACGTGAGAGTCGTCATGTAAGTACCGATGAAGCTGGGAGATGTGGAAGACGTCATGAACTTTCTCCAACTAAGGTGGTAGGGCCAGCTGATATGCCACCTCGCCGACTCGCCTCATCACCTCAAAAGGTCTGATGAACCTAGGTGAGAGCTTGCTCCCTTTCCCAAACCTTCACTGCCCCCATCGAGGGGAAACCTTCAAGAACACATGATCTCCCACCTTGAACTCCAAGGGCCTCCTCCGACGATCAGCATAAGACTTCTGTCGGTCCTGAGCCGCTTTCAACCTCTCACGTACAAGCTAGAATTTCTCTGTGGTGCTCTGTACTACCTCTGGCCCAAGAGCACCTGTCTCACCAACCTCTTCCCAACAAATGGGTGAACGACATGGTCTTCCATTCAAAGCCTCAAACGGTGTCATGAAAATAGTAGAGTGGAATCTATTGTTGTAAGCAAACTCTACTAAAGGCAAGTGTCGTACCCATGATCCTCCAAAATCCAGAACGCATGCTCGCAGTATGTCCTCCAATGTCTGGATAGTCTGCTCCGTCTTCCCATCGGTCTGGGGGTGGAAAGCAGTGTTAAGGCATAGCTGGGTTCCAAAAGCATGTTGTAACCCCCTCCAGACTCGTGAGGTAAACCGAGTATCCCGATCTGAGACGATAGTCTTCAGGAATCCATGAAAATGCACCACCTTGTCTACGTACCTCTGTGCTAAGGTACTCACTAGGCCCGACTCCTTAATTGCTAAGAAGTGAGCTGATTTTGTCAGTCGATCCACCACTACCCAGATAGCATCATAACCACCCTGAGCTCTGGGTAGTCATGTGACGAAGTCCATTGAGATGTCATCCCACTTCCACTCAGGGACATCTAAAGGATGCAACAAACCACTATGAACATGATGTTTAGCCTTCACTTGCTGACACACTAGGAATTTAGCCACAAACTCCGCCACTGCCCGTTTCACCCCGGGCCACCAAAACTGATCCCTCAGGCCTTGGTACATTTTTGAAACTTCTGGATGTACCACCAAGACTGAGCTATGGAACTCACAGAGAACTCCCTCATGCATCACCTCCGGAACAAACAACCTTCCATGGAAAAGCATCTGATGCCGGCTGTCCTCTGACCATCCTTCTGGAGCGTTCCCTCGACCGACACGATCCCGCATCACTTCCGCCTCAGTGTCCCCCCACTGAGACTCTTCCACCTTCTGCAACAAGGAGGACTGCACCATCATCTGAAACAAACATCCTCTAACACCTTCTTCCCTTGCATCCAAGTGCAAGGTACCCAACTCTCCCATCGCTTTCCAAGCATCAGTGGATTCCCGAACCACTTCCTTATGCGACTTCCTGCTCAGGGCATCAGCCACAACATTGCCCTTACCTTTAGTGTAAGAGATCTCAAAGTCATAGTCTTGGAGAAACTTGACCCATCTCCACTGCCGTAAGTTCAGGTCATACTGGGAGAAGATATAATGCATGATCTTTTGATCTGAGAAGACCACAAAGTGCTCCACAAAGAGGTAATGTCGCCACAACTTCAGTGCGAACACTACTGCTGCAAGCTCTAGGTCATGGGTGGCATAGTTACGCTCGTGAGGGCATAACTGCCTAGACCAATAACAGATCACTCTCTTCTTCTGAATCAGCACGCACCCCAGACCAAGGCCAGAAGCATCACAAAACACCTCATACAATAACCCTTCCTATGGAAACCTGAGTACGGGAGCATTGACCAACTTCTCCTTCAGGTAGTCGAAAGCCTTCTGGCACTGCTCGTTCTATATGAAGACCTGGTTCTTCCTAGTCAAAGCTATCAATGGATAAGCAACTCGAGATAATTCTGAAATGAACCTCCTATAGTAACCTGCTAACCCCAGGAAACTACGAACTTCTGTCATGCTCTTGGGTTCTTCCCAAGAAACAACTGCCTCCACGTTCGATGAGTCCACTGACACTCCATGCTGAGACACCACGTGCCCAAGGAAGTGTACTTCTTGTGTCAAGAACTTACACTTTGACAATTTCCTGTAAAGCTGGTGGTGTCGAAGTACTTCCAAGACTGCCTTGAGATGCTCAATGTGATCCTCCTCTAATCTTGAGTAGATCAGGATGTCATCGATAAACACAACGACGAACCGGTCTAGAAACTCTCAGAAGACGAAGTTCATAAGTCCCATGAACACAGCCGGTGCATTCGTAACTCAAAATGGTATCACTACAAACTCGAAGTGCCCATAACTGCACCTGAAAGCCGTCTTTGAGATGTAACTGTCCTTTACCCTCAGCTGATGATATCCAGATCGTAGATCAATCTTGGAAAACCAACCCGCTCCCCTCATTTGGTCGAAGAGATCATCTATCCTTGGAAGGGGGTAGCAGTTTTTGACCGTTACCTGGTTCAACCTTTGGTAGTCTATACATAGCCTGAGACCACTATATGCCTTCTTCACAAACAAAACTGGAGCACCCCATGGCGATACGCTAGGTCGAACAAAACCATTCTCCATCAGATCATCAATCTGAATCCACAACTCCCGCAACTCTGAAGGTGCCATCGGATAAGGGTCCATCGAAATCGGATGGGCACTAGGCTGTAAGTCTATCCAGAACTCAATGTCACGTCGGGGGGGGGGGGGGGGGTAGAGTCACAACCTCCTCAGGAAAAATATTGAGGAACTCCCCAACAACCTCTGGGACATCCATCATCTCTGTATCAGCTGGAACCACTGATAACCCACCTAACAAGGAAAGGAGAGGATCCACAGGCCGGCTTCCTGCCTGATAGCTCCTCTCGCCAATAAAAGATATGTGTTTCCCATCCACATCGGAGAACACGACTCTTCTCTGGAATCAGTCGATAACGGAACTAATAGAAAACAACTAGTTGATGCCTAGGATGAAATTGTATGGCTGCATCTGTAACAGAAGAAGGTCCCCACTGGATTGATGTGGTCCCAACATCAGCCCACATCTCTGGAAAACACAAGATACGCTGGTCTGACCTCCAACAGGTGTACTCAGCACCATTGGTATGGAAAGTCTCTCTATGTCTAGTCCCAAATCATGGGCTAGACCAGGTGCAACAAAGGAGTGCGAAGCTCCCAAATCTAACAAAGCAGAAACGAGAGTGTTGAACAAACAAATCGTACCTCGTACCACCTCTGGTCCTGCTGGAGCTGTCAACTCTGTTGCATGAAACTGTCCACGCCCAGCTCCTCTGCCTCTCTGATGTCGTCCACCTCCCCGACCACACCCTGGTCGAGGTCCCTGAGGAGCACCCTGAGGTCAGCCTCCTCCCACAAAGTCTGCCCTCGGAGGATCATGGTCATGCTGCTGCTGGAAGGGCCTCGCTGGCAACTGGTGCTGCTGAGGTGGGCGCTGAACCTGCCCACCTCCACTGTACTGAGCTCGGGTCGGTCACCGACTCTAAACATGCCTAAAACCTCCACAAGAAAAACACTTCGATATTGGGATTGTGAAAAAGGATGAGGACCCAAAGATCTGAACTAGAACTGCTGGGGCCTTCTCCCCACTGGCCTGAACCTAGAAGGTCCCATCGCAGGAGACATGCTGCTGACTGCCTTCCCCTTTGACGAGCCCGGCTGGATCCCCTCTCGGGGTGCACCTCCTAGCGAGTGCATCATCTCTACAACCTTTTCCTTCTTCTGTACCACCAAGTACGTCGGAAGGGTGAAGGGTGTGACAGAATACTGGAGTGAAGGAAGAAGTGCCTCCTCCAAACATCTCGCTCGAGACTCCTCATACAGAAAGAGATCCAGAGAAAAGCGCAGGAGATCCTTGAACTTGATCCCCAACTCTCATACTGACATACTCCCCTAGTGAAGGGAGAGTAACTTCTGCCGCTTCTCCTCCTTGATCTTGGAAGAAAGGAATTATTCTCGGAATTCCTTCTCAAAGTCAGCCCATGGAACCTCTGCCTCTATCCTCTCTCCGAGGTAGAGCGTCCACCACTGTCGTGCCACGCCTCTCAGGTGACTGACTGCTAAGGTAACCCAGTACTCCCTCGGAGCATGGATCAAGGTAAAAGTGATCCCTAGATCCTCAATACACCCTTCTGTCTCCGTATCTTAAGTAATACCCTCGTACTTCTTGAGGGTTTGTCGCTGGAAAGAACAGAGAGTCTTCTACCACCGGATATCTTCCTCCTCTCAGTCAATCCTCAACTGATCGACCGCCTGAATCTACTGGGCCTCAGCCGTCTGAGCCACTCGGGGATGACGTCCAGGTGCCATAGCTGTACGGTAAACAAGGATCACCTAAGCCCAAGTAGTAAGGAAATTTCTCAAGGTTTTATTTTATCACATTATTTCAATTTATTTCCCAGAACGCCCAAATCAAGTAAAACACAATCATGATGATGCATGTACCTTCCCTAGGGTCTCTACCCTGTAATCAATGTAGTCTCACTTGGTCGTTCAGTAGGCTCAGAGTCCTTGCATCGGATCACGAGGGGCCCTAAAATCCCATGTCCTAACCGGTCTTCCCTGGCCTATGTCACGCCCCAAGATTAACCAACATTGTTTCCCTACCATCCCATGCAATCCTCACTGTGCCTAACTCCAGACTCCATCCAATCTCTCAACCATCAGCTCTGATACCATTCTGTCATGACCCCCTCCCACCAAAGATGCCCCTCCTGAGCTGGCAATGGTGAAAGGGAGATAATGACCCCCGATTCCCGCCTCCAGTAGGCCCCGGGTTCGCGACTAGCACCAAGGGTATGAGTTTTCACAATTATGGGAGGCATTACCCTTTTTATTATTTTAAGATCGGGAGATAGGACAAGTCAAACACCAAAAGGAAAAGAACAAGTGTATAGAAATAAACCCAAACCAAGCCCACATGCATGTTTAAACAATTTTATAACAAGGTGCAAGTACAAGAAAGCTCAAAGTACAATACCAAAAGAAACAAGTGTACAACAATAGTAACAACTCCAACTGTCTGACTAGTAGGGTCCTGCACGGCCCTGGTAGTCCTCCTGGAAACCTGAAAGTAAATGTAGGATGAGCATACAAGTATACTCAGTAGGGAAACCTAAAGCTCTCGTGCACAAGTGGGGAGACATCCTAATGTCCCGTGAGAACAATAGAAGAAACCTAGCAAGGAAATATATCCACCCAACCTCACCAACCACACTCACCAAAAACACAATAACAACAGGTAGTAGTATATAAGAAACAAGAGTATTGGGTACCCCGCACCATTTCCCATTAGTTAGCTGCTCTTCCTAACGGCGAACGTCCTGACGCTGCCACACTCTCCCCGCCCGCACACACCTGGGCCTCACAACCACGTATCCCTCCCGCACACACCTGGGCCTCACAACCACATATCCCACCCGCACACACTTGGGCCTCACAACCACGTATCCCACCCGCACACACCTGGGCCTCACAACCATGTATCCCGCTCGCACACACCTGGGCCTCATCCCAAAGATTATTGGGACACAGTAGAACCTGACCAAAGATTCTTGGGCTAAAACCACCCCAATCGAAACCTACCCGAAGAGTCTTAGGTGTAAGGTCACATCAAGCCATCATAGCCTAGAGGAGAAGGAGCAGGAAGGAGCTGGTAACTAAGGGAAAAAACCCTCTCCCATGAAATGGGAGTGTTCGACACCAAGTGCTCAACATGGATGGGGTGCGATAAAACAAAAAAGATACAGATATATATATATATACCAAACACATAGACCAACCTATGGATTCTAAACAGAGAAACTAAGCATGTGCCTCAGCACTACTACTACGAAGCACGCATACAACAAACAATCCCAACCCCATTTAGGTTTTCACGTTTCAGCAGAATTAGTTTATTTAGTTCCTTAACTACTGGGCAACTATCCACAACCAACTACATCGATCATTCATAAAACATATCCCTGCCATCCACAAATCAAGTTAAGAAAACACAAGCACCACAACCAAGTCCATTGATTATTTATCCCATTCCACTACCACGCCACACCATTCATTAACTTTTACACTTTTAATTTATTATTCACAGCCCATAGTCCATTCACATTCCAACCCATCCCTACAGCCCCGCTGCCAACCATCGTAACCACAAACACAACAAAACCCATACATCATTATCCCTTTAATACCATTTATCGTAGCCCCACTGCCCGTCACCAACATCGCATTCACACCAACCCACAACCAAGCCAACTGCAGCCCGCTGCTCACCCGATCCACAACAACCCATAAAACACCCCCCCCCCCCCCTTCACATAAATAAACCCTAACCAGCACCCACATGTTTATTATTTCAGTTTGTTTAACCAGGGTGATCACACAAGGGTTCCAGGTATTTAATCAGCCAACTTTATGTGATTAACCAATTTCCACATTCCACAAAGTTCCATTCACAAAACGGTCTAGAAAGATAGGGCAACATTTAATTGCGCAAGCAAAGGCCCCCAACGACCATGATTTTCAATAGGCATAATCCTATTCAATTCACAACATAATATCATAGGATATAAAGATAAACATAACAACTTCCCCATCCCCATTCTTTAACCAATTATTATCTTTATTAAACCGGTTAAAAAGTGTTTCAGGTAAACAAGAGAACACCCACCCCGCATGATGCACAAATTAGAGAGATGAAGGTAAGATCCTTACCTCAACAGGTTCTGATAACAACGCTCCTCCCTGGATCAACATTAGAAGACGTCTTTCGGCATCCGTCACTTTTGGAAAAAGTCAGAAATACCTCCTTGGGTGGAAGCTGGGAAGGAAAGGCCAACAGATCTAAGCTCAGAAGTTCCGCCTCGTCGTTACGATCTCGTGGCTGTTGACGGATCGTAAATCGGAGCTCGAACGAAGAAGTTATGGAAGAAAGAGCCTTTGAGTCTCTTGGGAGAACTCTGCTCTGAGGAAAGGGGGGGAGAGGGGTGAGTTGAAAAAGAGGAGGGTACCCCTCCTTTTATAGGTGTGAAAAGAAAAAGTACGTAGTGTGTACTTTATGGTACACGGCGTGTACTCAGTTATTTCACACGGTCTCCACTCGGCTTCCAACACGGCTCTGTGGCCGTTGACTGGTCAACACACGGTTTGAGGGTAACGCAAACGCAGGGAAAGACTACACAGCGTGTAGTTTGGGGTACACGGCGTGTACCCATTTATTTCACACGGCAAAGACACGGCTCCAACACGGCACACGGACGTTGACTGGTAACGCGTACACGGGGAGAGACTACACAGCGTGTAGTATTGGATACACGGTGTGTACCCATTTATTTCACACGGTAAGGACATGGCCTTCAACACAGGGTATACCCGGCAAGGGGGTACCCGGCGTGTACTCAAATTACATGGCGTGTAGTTTCAAAATTCTAGAAAGTGTGGGAAAAGTCCATTTTATCCTCTAGAACACTTCATGGCCTTCTTTTTGACAAATTAATGGGCCGGAAAGGTCTGGGTCATTACATTTTTTAACTAAAATTTCTATTTTAAATTGATATTGGACACATTGTGTCATACTGGGAACATCGTGTATTGGATTTAGGTGAGGCTAATTCTTAAACATCAAAAATGACATTTATATAATTTTTTAAAATTATCAAAACAATCTGAATGTGTTTTATCAGTTTTGGGTAGGTAAATGGTCTATTTTACTAAAATTGATGTCAATTTTAAATAAAAATACTCGTTTTGAGTCATACTGGTCACACTATGGGTTAGATTGAGGTGTGGCTAATTCTTACACCTCTAAAATGACTTAAAGATCATGTTACTAAAGTATCAAAACAATCCAAATACATTTTCTTGGTTTTGAGTAAGTTTTCTTTTTTATAAAAATGTGATTTTAAACTGGAAATGCACACTTTGACTCATTATAATCACATCATCTATCGGTTTGATGTGATACCAATTCCTACAAGTTAAAAATTACTTACAAATAATTTTCCTAACTTATTAAAAAAACCAAGTTTGTTTGATTATTTTTCAGTGAGTGACACTTTTTGAACTAAAATATCAATTTTAAACTGATAATGAAGACTTTGAGTCATACCAAGAACATCATGTACCATATTTAGGTACATTTATTCCCTACATGTAACAAATTACTTATAGATCATTTTTGTAAAGTATTAAAATAATCTGAATGCATTTTCTTGATTTTGAGTAGGTTAGTTGTCTATTTTACTAAAATTCATGCCAATTTTAAATAAAAAGACACAGTTAGAGTTATTCTGGTCACATCATGCATCATATTGAGGTGAGGTTGGCTCTTACACATCCCAAATTCCTTAGGGATTGGTTTTATAAAGTATCAAAACAATCAGAATGTTTTTTCTCAGTTTTGAGTATGTCACTTTTATTTTTTACTAAAATGTCATTTTAAAATTAAAACATGTGCTTTGAATCATACCAATCACATAAATGTATTATTTTTATGTGATGCTGATTTGTACACATCACAAATGAATTATGAATCAATTTCTTAAATTATAAATAAAATCTAAGTGCATTTTCTTAGTTTTTAGTGAATGGTACTTTTTGAACTAAAATTTCGATTTTAAACTAATTACCAACACGTTGGGTCATACCTGGCACATTATGTATTAGATTAATGTGATATTGATTCATACACATCAAAAACAACTTGTATATCATTTTCCTAAATTAGTTAAACAATATGAGTGAATTTTCTTAGTTTTGAGTAGGTCTATTGTCCTTTTTACTAAAATGGATATCAATTTTAAATAAATAGATTCACATAGAGTCATACTGGTCACACTATGTGTCAGATTGTGGTAAAGATGATTCATATACGTCTCAAATGACTTATGGATCATTTTCCTAAAATATAAAAACAATATGAATGTGTTTGTTTGGTTTTGAGTAGTTCATTTGTCCTTTTTACTAAAATTGATGTCAATTTTAAATAAAGATGCACTTAGATTCACACCAGTCAAACCATGCATCATATTTAGGTGTAAAAGATACCTTAATCCCTTGATAGATTAAAATATCTAAGAATTTCTTTGTGGGATTCAATGTATGGATAAACATCTTCACTATTATGTAAAATATAAAGGTTAAATTTCTCTTTCTCTGTCAAGGTAATTGTAACAACATCTCTTCTGGAAATCCCTTCACCCATAAGGCATTCATTGTGATGAGAATTTGGGAGACTGATATTGTCAACATCTGATAAGTAATTGGTAAAGAATTCAATAGCTTCTTCAACAATATATCTTTCTACAATAAAACCTTATGGACAACTTCAATTCTTGACATACCCTTTCAAAATATTTATATATCATTCAATAGGGTACATCTATCTATAATGGATGAGACCGCATAGTTGAACCTCTCTAACCAAGTGAACCATCGGGTGGAACATTATATCAAACAATAATAGTGGAAATAACATCTCTAATTCACATAATATGACTAAAACCTCCTTATTCATGATGGGAAACTTTATTAGGACTATAACTTTACTACATATGGATTTGAAAAATAAGAAGAGTATGGTAAATGTATGTCATAGATTTTGAGGCAGAATGTATTGTAAATCAACCAGAATTAAATCTTGCATCAAAAAATAACAATCATGTAATTTTAGTCCTTGTAACATCAAATTAGTCATTGAAATTACATTGTTGATATTTGATTAATACCCCTTTGGAAATTTTACACTATTAAGGAAAAGTCAAAATTGAAATTTTTCCTGTCTGGATAGTGTATAAGCTACTAGAGAAAGAAAAGTCCTCCTTTTACCCTTCATCGGTGCCAACTCTTCCCTTATCCCCATTTCAATCAAGTCCGTCCTATCTTTGATGTCATTTTTCATTTTTTTCAAGAACATTTAGTAATTTTACAATAACATAATCAAATACATTTTTTACATGCATCACATCAAGTAAATTTCTGAAATACAAGCAATTAAAATATGTTAATTCAAATAAAATTGATCTATTATTCCAACCTGATTTTTTAAGGTTTTTTTAAAATGGTTTATTGAAAATAGTATCAATATATTTTACTTTGTTGTGTTGTTGATTTCCTGTTACTAGAGATGGTTTTGTACCTTATTCGATATTCCCATCGAATATTGTCATCCAAGATCGGTATTTATGTCATCGAGGTAAAAAAAATTGATTTCCTAAAAACACAGTCTTCGAGGAATGTTTCAAGAAAAATGAGTATGTGTGCTTTTTACAAATGGGACTCACCAACATTCTTTTAATGTTATAGACTAATAAATTTCCATGAGCAGGGGATTCATTTATCGTCCCATAAAACATGGCCCTCAATGTGAACTTTTCACTTCTATGAGCATCATACATTATAACACATGTATCCCATATCAATTTTAGATCTTTGATCAGTGGAACCAAATAGACATCAATGTCATTACCGGATTTCTTTGGTCCAAATATAAGCAGAGACAACATAGTGTATTTTTGCTTCATACATAACCATGGTAGCAAGTTATAATTTACCAACATGACAGGCCATGTACTATGAGTACTACTCTATACAACAAAAGGATTTATTCCATCTATAAATAATGAAATACAAGATTTTCTCAGCTCAATTCTAAATCCAGGATACTCATAATCAATTTTCTTCTACTACGAATAATCTGCTAGATGATGTTGGTTCTCATCTTTAATTTTTGTATTTGCATGCCATTTTAATTGTCTCATAGTTTTCTAACATTCATATAGTCTTCTAAACCATGGAATGATAAGATAGTACCATACATATTTTGATGTACTTGATTAATTTTTTTATATCAATTTGCACCACACTTAGGTAATTTTATGAGTGATTCATGGTCCTTGTGAAAAAATATGAAATCATTTGGAAAAGCGTGTATTTTTTTAGAGAACACTCTCATTGAACGTAACATTAGTTTGGTGTCATATGTTTGGCATGGTAGTTTATTTTCTTCTGGTAGCATATCATTCAGGATACCAAGTAGTTCTGTAAAGATAGTGCCACTCCATCCGCTACCAGCTTTCAAATTATATAACTTAAATACAGCTGAAATGTTTTGTATTTAGTACAACCGATATACAATGGTTTCTTGGAACAACTATTTAACTCCTAAAACAACATTGTACAATCATGAAGGCCATCTTCAATTGTCATTTTCATTTATTCTATGTGATCTCCATCATCATTTTCACTGGTATTTATATCAAATGATCCATAAACCATAGTATCATCCCAATCAGTGTCCAGATTCAGTTTTCCCCAAGTTTAATACAATATTTATATCACTGATCTATTTCATGAAAAATAAAATGTTCTTCCAACTCTTTAGGACTGTTTTTTTTTTGAATAAAAATAATGTAATCATAGACATAGGATTTGAGAAGGGTCATATGCATGCTATCTTGAAAAATTGATGAACTCTTTAACTACATCTTTATAGTATTTTTTCAAAATATTAGCATGCATCCATTTTTTATTCATATCCATATTATTGGGTTTGTAAAAGATTAATTTTTTATAATAAATAAATAAATACACATAAGATATTCATTATTAAAGGTGAAAGTTATAGAAAATTATAATAAGGGAAACTCAACATTTGATTGTTTCAAATAATTTCAATATGTTGAAGAAAATGGGTAATTGAATTTAAGAAAATAATTAATCCATTATGGCATGTGTTATCCTATGAATTTATTCAAAGGTGAAAGTTATAGACAATTTTTGTCCTCGTCAACTCATCTCTCCAACATTTATCATTACATTTTGTTGTATGATACACATCATCCATCTCTTGTGTACATGCACCTATGCTGATTGAAATACTCTAAGTAGTAGTAATCCATGGGATAACTAATGTTCATAGTATTACATGCATCATAAATGATATGGGGTGAGTTTCAAGAAAAAATTTGCAATGATAACTATTCGAAAGATGAAGTTGATGAGGATGATAGTTGTCTATAAAAGAGATTGGGGGTGAGTCTCAAGTAACAAATTTCAATTATAACTTTTTTTGACACACATAAAATCTTTCTCAAACCCCCTAAAAAAATGAAAACATAATATATGCAATTAAGAAGTAATAAGAAACCCAAATATTATAAAAAAGAATAATAAACTCTCATTCAATCAACTAGAAGATATAAAAAGGTATTGATAAAACATTTTAATAAAAAAATTATTTATTTCATATACATAGATAGTAATCATAGGTTCCAAAGGGGTGGAACCAATACATGTAGACCTAAAATGATGAATACCTAAAAATAATTTATAATATATAGAATTTTATAACTTCCATTCTATTTTTTTGGAATAAGTGATGTAGCAACCTAAAGAATTATTACATTTAAAATTAATGGTATATCAAATATTTGAAATCATATCAAGACTCATGGGATTTCATATCACCACACCGACTCATCCCAATGATTCTAGGGAGGTAGTCACATCAGATCTACCCATCTCAAGGATTCTAGAGTGGTCATCTAATACACATTGACTCATCCTTGAGATTCTAGGGAGGTCTATAAAGAAGTTGGCATAAAGCAATAATACACATCAACAAGATATATCAAAAATAAGAGAGAAAAACACACCAACCCTTACAACATCTATCCCATACACATTTAAACACATATATATATATATAAAAATGAATTTATAAAAAACATAATTACAAAAAAATGCACTGTTAAACATAATTTTTAATGAAAATAATTATAATCCCTTCCTAATTTGGAAATTCAAAACCATAATTTGTGAATAAATAATTATAAAATCACCCTTACATTATAAGTTCTGAAAATGCATATAAATAGATAGAAAGATATATATTTACATATATATATATATAATATAAATTGATAAAAAAAATATATGTAACCCTTATAGAAGAATATCACAATATAGTAAAATAAATATAACCCCATACTACTTTTGAGAATAGAGATCCATTGAAAATAAATAAATATGGTACCACCCTTACTAAGGATTCTCTTAAAATAAAACAACACAATTCTGATAAAATAAATTTTTAAGGAAAAACTCTTACACTAGAATATTAAAAAACAATTTAAATATATAAATTCCCTTACATGAATTGCATAAGATCAGCTTATGTCGCTACTTAGTACCATCACTAAACTGTGAATTGGTTTTCTAAATCACTTTGATCATTGTTTTAAGAATTTTATATCCAAAACCTTCATTATTTATATAGTGGCTTAAATATTTATTTAATTGGTTTATCTGTAGATCAGTTGTGATTCTCAAATATTTCAAAACGACGATAAAATTAAGCTTGTAGAGAAAGTTGGGGTAAAGATGAAGACAACCAAGAAAATTGATTCAAAACAGTAATTTAAAAAGACCAAAAATAGGGTATCCCAAATTGGTAGTCAAGTGAAAAACATATCATTAATAAAGTGTTTTGTTCATAATCTAAAATCAAAATAGTATACAATGAACAGACCACAAATAACTGATGACATCACTAAAGAAGAAATCAAAAATGAAACGACAAATATAGAAAGGAAATATAAACCTATAAAGGAAAACATAGGCTTGACTCGTTAGGTTGAAGAAAATTTGAGACCCTCATATCCAGATATCGATGTTTTCTTCAGAAACCCTAACTGCAAGCAAACACCGAATGCCAGACAATGTTCGAGCAACTGGAGGAAGTCGAGTGGGTTTGTGTGATTCAAGCTTCGATTCACCGAGGAGGAGCACCGACAATGGGTGGCTTCCGTAGAAAGCATCTGATATCAGGATGGGTTTTTAATGAGTTAAAGTTTTTTTAAATAGATTGAGTCACTTTTATCAGTGCTTCACAAAAAGCATTGATAAAGGATTTATAATTATAAATAAAATATTTTGTAAATATATATATATATATGTATATAATAAATATATATAAATATAAATATAGTACATATATTCTTTATTTAAATATATTTATTATAATTTTAAAATTATTTAAATATATAATTATTTATTTATAATTATATAAATATTTTTAAAAAATAATATTTATATATTTATATATATTTATATCATTATATATATTTATATAATTATATATATATATATATATTAAATATATATAAATGTAAATATAGTAAATATATTCATTATTTATGTAAATTTATTATAAATTTAAAAATTATTTAAATATATATAATTATTTATTTATAATTATATAAATACTTTAAAAAATAATTATTTATTTATAATTATAAATATATTATTGTATAAATATAGTAAATGTACATTTATAAATATAATTATTTATAAATATTTGTTTACAAATATATTTTTAACATTATGAATGAATATCTAATCTTAAGTGCATGCATGTTAAAAATGAGTGAAATTGAATAAATTAAAAATAAGTAAACTTTAACAATATTGAAAAAATGGATAAGTTTTGTGTGTGTGCATTTTATATAAAAATACATTAATTACGTATATGTGAAATTAATATAACACACATTTGATCTATGCTAAATTGAAAAATCAAATGACATTCGATTATATGTTCATTTCATTATGCAATTAGTCAGTATTTTTAATTCATATTAATTTTTAATTATAAACCATTATTCACTAAATATATGATTATTTAATATAAAGCATATAAATGTTTTGTAGTATACAAATCATGTTTATATACATTAATATATATCTATATATTTAATATATACTATTTAGTAACATTATCAATAAATATCTAATTAATAAAATGTTTAATATTTTTCTCAATTTACTTATTTTTAATTTTTATATGATTAATTTTCATTTTGAATATATCTATATATTTAATGCATACTATTTATTAGTATTTATAATTTATATATAGTATAATCAATTTATTCATTTTTATCAATAATTATTTTAATTAATAAAATTTGTAATATTTTTTTAATAAACTCAATTTTTATTTTTTATTTATTTAATTATTCCATTTTATTTATTCAGACCTTTATCAGCACAAAAAAAGTGATGATAAATGATCCATTTATGAGCACTAAAAATAAAGAGCTGATAATGGGTTCCCTTTATCAGCACTAAAAATAAAGTGTTGATAAATGACCTCTTTATCAATGCAAAAAAAGGCACTGATAAAGGGTGCATTTTATCAGCGCTTTCTTTAGTGCTAATAAATATGTCATTTATAAAAAAAACTGGCATTGATAAATACCAACATTGTTAAAGGCCTTTTTGTAGTAGTGCAGTGAATATAACACTATAAAATATAAATAATTAATATTAATATTTCATGAAATTCATTTAAAATTAATATTAATTAGATTGTTTTATCATGTCACAATTGGGCAGTCCGTATGTCTATAGTTTTTTACTGTAGATAATTCATGGTTATTTCTGAAGTTGTCACACCAAGACAAGGCTCTTCCAGAGGTCTATAGTTATGGTCTATAGCTTTTCACATTGATATGTAGAGCTTGATGCTACAAACATATAATATATGTAACCTTTCGTGCTATGATTAAATGTGTCACGCCATGACAATCCCTAGGAAGACTCTTATTTTTATAAAATTATATATTATCCCTACACAGAATTTAATCCATTTTGGGATATCTTTTTCCCTCACTCGACCATCTCATCTTGAAAGACCCTCCATTTCACAATCCCCTTTGATTACAATCCATTTCGTGGTGGTTACCATGTGTTTTTTTGAAGTTTTTAAGAGGATTTCCTAAGGTAAACTCATTTGGGAATCTTCTTTTTCCTCATCCCCTCTTTCACCTCTCCTCTTTCTCTTGATAGGACTTAATGACCAGGGGTTTCCATCTAACAACATTTATTTGGGGTTAGTTATCTTCTATGGTACCTCCTAGATTAAGGATGCCTCTTGGACCTTGCTAAGGTTGATTTAAATAATAATTTGTAAACTTCACTTAATAATGGTAAGTTTCTCTATGATTGGCTCTAATAAAATTGAATCCATGATTTCTTGTGTTTTTTATTTGATGATTTAAGTGTTACCAGAACCACCATGAGTAAGATAAATATTGTTTGGTTAAGTAAATCTAGTTTTCTTTTAGAGTTTTAATGGAAAATGGTTTTCCTCTTTTAATCATAAATTCAAAATCAGTTTGGAGAATCCATGCACACTCTATGCTTTTTAAAATGTTTGTTTGGATCATTAAATTCTATACTCTAAATCTAAAAAAAAATGTTTTGGTTTTAAGATGATAAATAAATGGTTTTTATTCTTATAATTTCATTTTCCTACTCATTTTATTTAATTTCATTATGTTAAATGTTTTTTTTTTGAAATGATTCATTTAGATTATAAAAACTCTTTTTAGAGGAATATTTTAAAACTCAATTTTAAAGGATGGTTCATGAGGTCATGTTGGTATTTCTCAAACTGTTTTCCTAAAATTTGTAAACCTTGAAACATGATCATGGTGATTTATGGAAAATTTTGGATATAGTAAACATTTTGATAAAATATGATTAATACCCCTTAATTGGATGTTATATTTTTTATAACTGCTGATGAAATGTGATTATTTCATTGAATGGTGTTCAGAGGTGAGGGAGAGTTATTTGTTGTTTTTCATGATTATTTTATTATGTAGGGATTCAATAGGCTAACCTAAATATCATATTCAAGGGAAACCATGGGTGACTGGGTGTGATATCTAGGAACACATCTTACACTAGTTTAGAATCATAATCCGACTAGTGTCCATGAGATAGAATTTATTCTACTTAAGGGATTTTCCCATTGAATAGGATAGGTAGGGAAATATAGAGTGCTAATGTTGGGTTTTTGTTATTCTATGATATTATTTATTACCCCCGCAGGCGACTGGGTGGCAGGGGGATGGGTTATGGGGCGTCAGTCGCAAGGTTGAGTCCCTGAGCAGTTTTATCTGGTATCATGCGTAATATAATGGACCCACCTTTTATGATATTTTTATTTATATTGTGGTTTTATATCTCCATGATTTTCCCCATTTATCCTAGTGTTCTATGATGTTGTGTTTTTAAATTATTTATGTTTAAATTTTTTCAATTATATAAATACCTTTGGATTTAAAATAAAAAACTTGGTTTCTTATTTGTTATTATAGAAAGAAAAATATTTTATATTTACCTCATTTATTTATCAAAATTATAGTTTAAAATGGAATATATTATTTATTTTATTTAAAAATTAAAAACCTACTTTACTTGTATATTTTAAAATTAGGATGAATGGTTTTCCTTTTTAATAAACTGTGAATGGGGTGTGGGGAGGTTCCTACTGGTATTTATTTATCACGCCTATTATATTAATGAAGTATCCAGGACCTGTATGGATGTGGTGGATTATTAACATATTCTCAATTTCGATATGGTTGACAGTGGAGATAGGTGGAGGTATACACTTGTTCATGAAGTTGAGTGCTGGAATTATTAGTTTATTTATTTTGGTGTCACCCTTAAATCGGCCATCACGGCCCTTCTTTATGTCATCATATTTTTTCTATGATAGTTGTATGTATTTATTTTGTTATTCTATTTAACTCTTCATGTTGTAAAATATTTAATATTTCATATTCCATGTTTGGTTGGGTTTTTTTAACTAATTATTTCATTGGTGAGGCCATCTGATGTACAGATGGGTCATGCAAACTTTTGGGTGGAAGTTCATTTTTATTTAGTATTTATTTTTGGGAGAAACCATTCCCATTCTTGTATCAATGATGCCACCATTCCTTTCTACAGCCAATGTGGATCGTGAATGCCCATCAAGCCCTGTCAAAACCAACTAGAGTGCATGGATCAATGGTGTCCTATATTCATTTTTGAAAAAATAGTACCAAAACATAGGTTCTTAAAAAGGCATTGGTTCCAAAGCCCCCTTGTTATTTGGGATTTCTCGTAAATATGAGAAAGGATCATAGGAATTCAGGGTTTTTTTCATGAGTGTATATCTAATTATCACTTCTTTATGATGTCACTTGATTTACTAGGGCTATTTGGGATGCGTGTGTCTCAACTTTGATCTTGGTTCTTAGATTTCTTTTGTGATGCATGGTGCTTATGTATCATAATTTTGTGTTGGGAAACTATGGTTTATTTTGAGAATTTTTTATATTTGATATGGTACATGGGAAGGGATCCAGGGTCTCACAAGGTTTTAGTTCATGACCTTTAAAACCATCCACAAACCGATAAAACCAATTTGGATGACTCTCCAGTGAGCTTCACACTATTAGTGCACGGTTTTTCAAATACTGCAGCCAAACTGTGCCCAACTATTATTTTTCATAAAATATTTCATTTTTATTCTTTAGGGTATAAGTTTTTTTCATTTTTCAATTGGTTTACGATGATTTAGGGTGTTTATTATGGGTTGTAAATGGTATTTTGGTTCCTTTTTATTTGATTTTTGAAATCAAAAAATTGGTTTTTTCATAAAAAGTGGTGGGAAATTACAAAAGCTCGAATATTTTACTAAATTTACATGGAATTTGAAATGGGTTGGGAGATTATAAATGTGTTGTTTTAGTAAAAAAAATATATATTGGTGTTGATTAAAGCATTCTAAGAGTGTTTTGTAGGGTTTTCAGTGAAAATTTTCCTTTTAATTTTAAAACATATGGATTGGAATTGTTTTTAAGGGTGAATTATCCAAACCACGTATTTTTATTGAAGGAAAGAAGCCCCTCCCTGATCACAGAAGGGGACTAGAAAGCATAGGGGGATATGTTGGCCTATAATAGCGCATACCTAGAGCTTCACCAATAAGAATGTTCACACCTTGAGGGAGTGACCCCAAACTAGCAAAGAAAGTAAAAGCATCATATCCAATGGAGCCTTGGAAGCTAGATAGTCTGCCACTCTATATCCCTCGTGCCATGTGTGAGTGATCTACATGTCATTTTCATCATCTTTTTTCTCTTTAGAATTTTATATGAGATGGATCAGGGAGTGCGGACATGATCATGCAGGGACTTACGAATTATTTGCGAGTCTGTTTCTAGCATAGCTAGTTTAATGTTTCTCCTACTGCACAACTCAAGGCAGCTAAAATTATATTTTCTTCTTGCTGGAGAGAGTTCCCAGTACTGAAGAAGGTTGTAAAGGTGATGATGGAAGAGCCTCTGTTGTCCTGAAATAAACCACCACCCTGTACAACACCTGAGCTGCACAAACCATCAGTATTGAGTTTCAGCCCCATGCTGTGAGAGTGCCAACTGATACATCATCCGGTATGGGGGCTGGGAGAAAGGGGTGTCCAACCTGGTTCCCATGAGAGATCTGACAGAGGGAGCAACTTCCCAGTTCTCGATCTGTTGAATTATATCAATCTTCTAGATCCCTGTTCTTACAACAATAGCCATCCTGGAACTAGATATCCCCTTGAACTGGCCTTTATTTCATCCCTTTCATATGCACCCAACTTCCTACCACTGGGATGCAGGCTCTACCTTTAACCACCATTCTGTTGTTTCCCACACCTCGAAAACATAGCTCGAGGAAGTCTAGGCCCGAGGAAGTCTAGGCCCGTGAGATCATGAAAATACACTACTGTGAAGCTGGAAAAAGAAATCCACACATTCTTGGCCCATTTCCCCTCGTAGAATAGGTGCTGAGTGGATTCTTCCCAAGGTTCTCAACAACAGCTACATTGGGATCCCAAGTGAATACTAGTTCGCTTGATGTTATCATCCATAGAAAGAGCATTATTCCTTACATTCCATAATAGTAAATTGAATTTGGAAGGGTTCTCCTTGCACCAAAACACCTCACCCCAACTATCCTGCTCGATCGGTGTGTGCAACACCCTACATTAATCCCTCACCGAGAAAGCTCTTGATGTTGAACTCGTGAAAACACAAGTGACTTGATTCATGGACAACTTAATGATATTAAAAAAATCTATTGGTTCTTGTCCAAGATGGCCTGTATGAAGGTTGAGTGCCTACAAGCTTGACGGAATGTCAGATCCGAGGTGGGACAACCCGGAAAACTAATCATGTCACTGGCCTAATTTTGATACCATTATCTAATATCTCCCTAGCCTACAATCCAGTGCACATGGATTTTGAGTAAGGAAATGTGAGGTTGGGCTACGTGCGATATGTTGGATGATCTTCCTCTTTGAGTCTGGGTAATATCCCCATATTTCTGGACAATGAATCATCTCCATAGGGACCGGCCTTCCAACACTTCCCATGCCAGCTTCGCATGCAAGCAATGCATCGTCCCCAAAATGCTCCTGACATCAATATCTCCCTCCCTCACAAACCTTTCCATCCTTTCCCAGGAGTTCCCATTTATGTCTTCCCTCGGTGTGGGCATCCCATATGAATGCAGCCATTTTTTTCTCCAACCACTAAAAATAGAGATAAAAACTTTAGTAGCAAACAACACATGCATTTGGATAAAGGATAAAACATTGTTAACCAGAGAATTCATCCATAGAACGATAAAAACTTGCTCTTCCAATTAGTGATTCTACTGGTTACCCTATCCACCAACACGTCGTAGTGAGGCACACGTAACCTACCTGACGATATTGGTGCTCTGAGATACTCCATAGGGAAACTCCTTTTGAAACCCAAACTAGACTCCATGGCTCTTACTCTTCTATCTGAGCGCTGATCCGAGATGAATATGCTTCTCTTACCACGGTTCACCACTTGTCTACTCTATTTGTACTTCTTTAATGACCTCATTAATACCATGGATAGCGCGCTTTCTTCCACTATAAAAAGCAATCGTATCATCGGTGAACATAAGATAAGATAAGCCTTGAATATGAGGTCTACGCCGAAACAGAATAACACTTCCATCATAAAGGTTGTTGTTTATTGATCTACTAAGAGTGTCCTGTATCCAAATGAAAAGGCTTGGAGAAATTGGGTTGCCTTGTCCTAATCCCTGAACTGATTTTAAGAAACCATAGGTTTTCCCCATAAATGAAATGGACATCCACGGTAAGCTAAAACACCTGAACAATATATTCATGAACCAAACATAGAATCCATTACGCGCAAGAACATTAATATTGAAGGACCACTCAATCCAATATTAGGCTTTATTCATATCCATCTTGATTGAGATATTTTTGCAGATTTTTTTTTTTTTGTTTAAGTCACTTATCATTTCTTGAGCCAAAAAATAGCCCTTGGATCATTCTACCCTTCACAAAGCAATTCTGTTTGTTAGAGACCCATCTATACAGGTGTTAGGGGAGATGCTTGTTGATGACATAGGCCAAAACCTTATAAGGAAAATTGCACAAGATTATCAATCGGTAGTCCTTTAGTGCATACGGGTCCTTGAATTTGGGAATTAAAACAAGAAAAGTAGCACAAGCCACATGGGAGAGACGACTTCCACCATAGATGAAGTCTTGCACCACCTCCACAGTATTATCTTTAAGCAGATCCCAAGATGTGACGTAGAATGAACATGGGAATCCATCAGAACCAGGCATGCTGGCAGAATTGAGAGCAAGAACCGCTTCATGAATCAGTTTTTTGTCAGGAATGGCTTTTAATTCTTAATTATTGCCATCTGCCACCACCCTAGGTATCGTATCGAAAAGAGATGCATGTCCCCTCGAATAAACTGCATGCATACTGGGATTTGTACCTGCAAGAAGATTTTTGAAATGTGTTCTGTCCATGCCTCCAACCATGTCCTAATAATTGGTGCAAGTACCACCCTCCAGATGGATATCCGACCTAACGAACCACTGTTTTCCTTGGTACAATCTTTAAAATATGTGGTGTTTTTATTCCCTTAAGCCACTTTATCCAAAATTTCTCACGAGACAAGAGCCTGTATTCCAGGAGCCTCTCCGCTATGTCATTCTCCATTTGGACTAGATTGGGAAAGAGATCCTCGTCCCCTCCATCTTCGAGAATAGCCTCCATATGCTCTACCTCCAAGTTCATGATATCTAGGTCTAGGAAGTGAGGTGGCTTATTTCTTATCCATTTTTTAAGGTTGCCTTTTAGGCATCTCAGTTTGTTCAGGAGCCCTATCCACAAAATTCAACGAGACCTTTTTTACTACGATGATGCCAAAGAATGATGAAATCCCGGAATGGAGGTCCATCTATAGTGGAAGAATAAGTGACTGCCTTTGACTAGCTTGGGGGACAGATCAAAATGGATCGATGAATGATCAGAAAGAGCTCAGACGAGGTGGGTTACCTTGGCATCTGAGGAGGAGATTCCGTAAAAATTTACTAATCACCAGTCGAGCCTAAACAAGGTTTGGTCTCTCCAATTATGGTTACTGCACCAGGTGTAACGATCTCTCGAGTAGCCCAGGTCCAGTATCCCCTTACGAGATATGAACGAGGAGAGATCTTGGCTCGCCTTCATCGAGAAATCCCCCCCCCCTCCATTCTTCTCAGTTGGATCTGAGATAGCGTTAAAATCTCCTCCCACTATCAATGACAAACCTTCTGGATCTATGGATAGTAGATCCTACCACAAAGCCTATCTAGCTTGCATGTCACACTTGGCATAGACAAAAGTGACCACAAGACGATGAACTCTCGTGTTATCTTTTTTAGTGAGAAACTGGCCTGAAGCCCCAACGAACACAACAAAAATATTTGGTTTCCAAAAAATCCATATTTGATAGTTTTTAGGATCGTCCTTCATGAAGTTTCACATTATGAGTCTGCAAAATCTTCTATCTTTGAGGATTTTTGTTTTGGCTCAAGCACTGCACCAATCGAGGAGTTGTACTAAAGTTCATGGGATAAGAAATCATTTTTCGCCTGATCACCCAATCCGCAGGCATTCTAAATCAAAAAGGAAGTCATTTATGATAGGGGTGGAGAATTTGGCCGCTTATAAGGAGGATAAATTGGGGTTTGCACACAAGTAATACAGACGCCTGGATTGGGACCTAGTGCGCATCCCGCTAGGAGGGGAACGACGATAGAAATATGGAGTGAGCACCGGATCTGATTCTGGGAGAGAACGGGAAGGGATGGAAGACATGGAGAACCTATAGGTGATGGATGAACCCGAAGGCCTTGGATCACCCCCCATGAGAGGAGACAACGGATGAACAAACACTACTTTATCTTTCTTTGAAAGATACTTGGAGGAGGGGGAGGAGGAAGTGTACAGAGTACATCCCGGGGCCCAGTAAACCACCCTAGCCTTGCACGATGAGCTCTTTGGGTCATGGGAGCGATAGAGGAGGGGGGAGAGCTGGGGATTAATGGTCTCAAATCTATTGGGTTAACCGGGGGGAAAGGGTCCGAGCGCAAATGGAGACGACACGTATGGGTTCGGTGCAGAGGAAAAATGAACTAAGGGGTAGTCTTGGGCATCCCTGGGAACACTCGAGGGAAACGGAGAAGTGGGGAAACAAGCATAAGCACCACCATACCTAGGAGCCTAAGATTCCGAACCATACCTCCTACAAGCTGAGGATGAATGTCCATATAAATGGAATTTGGAGCAGAAACGCGCCTGTGACATAGGGATGATTTTCGGCCAACACAGGAAAGTGGAACCTGCTCTGAGATGACTCCGAACAGGAAGAGGAGACGAGAGGTCCATTTCCACGCAGATCTGTGCCACTGACGCATCGAACATCTTAGAGGTCCTCACATTTGCACACATGAACTATCCTGCTGCATCACCTATGGAGCGAAGAAACGAGACATTAAGGAAGGGTAAGGGGAGACCCAGAAGATTGAACCAAACTGTAGCCTGAGGGGAATCACGCCCGGAGTGAACCCCTAAGGACCATCTAAACAGGCTGAATAGCCGAATGTCACACGACCTGGATGGAGTCAACTACACTTTCACAGAGTCTGTCTTGGAATATTGGACCACACAGAAGGCTTTACGGTTCAGAACAGAGACCCTCTCCAGAGCAGCTAGACCCCAAGAAGCAACCACAATCTTGAAATAAGGGAGCGGGGCACGATCTAGGCCGAACCTCACCGCCAAGGTCCATTGGAGAAGAAGAGAGGCTGCATCGAAGGCTTCTTCCTGGAAGTAAAGCACCGGGGAACCATCCTTCATGCCAGATCTGATATGGTTCAAAGGAATCTCAGAAAAAGGAGAGGTCACAGATCGTAGGAGGAGCCAGACAAAGAATAATCTTTTTCAGGGAGGGGCCGACAGGCACCCCACCACGACTCTGGGGCAAAAGCGCACCGCCAGGTGGATTCGAAGATATCGCTGGCGGTCGATCCAGTGAGGACGATGGAGGAGCTTGGGCCACCGAAGGAAATAGCTCCACCATCTCCGATCTGAGCGAGGTGAAAGCAATGGTCTAAAAATTTGAAATATCATAGGCAGGTGATGCGCCTTCATTGAGATCCATTTTCCTTAGTTGTGCTTGTTACAATAATGATTATAAAAATGTTTCAAATGAAATAGTGTTCTAATTGACTAATTCTTTCAAAATAACGGTTAGAGTGATTTTTCTAGAATATATTTGGATTTTTTTATGTGCATTAGAGTTTGATGATAAGGGGATGGATATTGGTTGATGTTTCTTTTTGGTATTGTGGAACTTAACGCTTTAATTTTTTGTTTGGTTTTGATAAATTTGTTGTTATTTTGATTTGTGTGATTCTATCTATGTTTCTTGGTATTTTAGAGTGCTTTCCCACTAAGTCTTAAAAAATTTACAGGATGACATTACTAGGGGGTCCCCTCATATAAACCCTCTGGTTGATCGAGATCTATTGGTATGCTATAGTCACAAAGTGTAGTGTCCATCTACTTCTTCCTCAACCCGAGGATTTCATTCGATAATTCAAAAGATTAAATCCACCTCACTTCCTTGGGAAACAAGGAACTCAGGAAGTAGTACATTTTTTATGAGTATTAAGAAGATATTTGTCCAAACTAGAGCTTCCCAAGTCCCTTAAACTCAATTTTGAAACCATTATGCTTGAGGATCAGGGTTGAAGCGGTGGAGGTCCATCATCCGAATTGGTCAATAGAGGGATTATTCATGGTAATGTTTCTAATCATTGTTCGTCGATCAGTACATCCTAGAAGCAGTAAAAATTCCATACTCAAGAGAATCGTATTACATCCAGAAAAGTGATTTGTTGGTGCTTGAGTACATTCATAATTTTACCGAGCTAACTTCATACATCCCTTACATTGGCATAGATGAGTTGTTGAAAGTTTTTTATTTTTAGAGAGGTCTCTCATTATATATTTTGGTGGAAGTTACATTGCTCAGTCTCGAGTCTCGACACATATGAAGATACAATGAAGTATGCTAGGAGATTTGAGTTTAGGTTAGCAAGGATTCCTGACGTAATCGATGTTTTGTTAGGTCGGAAAGTCTATGATGAAGACATAAGAGGGGGTGAATTGTGTCCTTTTAATAATTTCCACAATTCCGTCGTTTCATATCAACAGTAGATAAAACTGGCAGTGTTTCTGTATGAGAGTATGTGCAGCGGAAAAACAGAAAACAGAGCATAGTAATTTATAGTGGTTCGGGGCACAAAGATCCCCTAGTCCACTCCACCAATCACCATTTCTGCGGGCTTGGTGAATTTCATTAGTCAGGTCTCCTTCTCATAAGATCGAACTACAATTGAGTGCAGACAGTTGTTACCTTTACAAACAAGGCTAAAAACAGAGCCTTCTGTTTCTTTTACAGGGAACCAAAATATCCACAGCTTAGCACGAGAAGCTGAAACTCCACCATGACTGAAACCGAGCAGTCAATACTCAAAAGAATCAATGGAGATTGATTTGATAAAACAGTTTAAACTTCACAATTGCAGCACCATGCAATAGACAGAAGATGGATCTTCATCTTCAGAAGAATAATAATCTTTGAAATATGTCTGAAGAGATCTGGTTGCACAAGAGATCTTTGATTTTAAGAATAGTAACAAAAATAGAGCATCGCGCTTTCAAGATTGAACATGTATATCTTCAAAATGTAGTCCTCGTTTCTGATATGTTTGATCGATGTAGCACTGTAAATTAATTTGCACAAGAAAACTCGAAGAATAAAAATTATCAACATAGCTGAGAGATGGATAGATATCCAAAACATCGAACGCAAAATAAATATATATAACGATATATCTTGCAGCAAGATTTCAGATCCGTAAAAGACGCCTGATAAATCGAGAGAATTCAAATAAAAAAATACAGCTCAGAGTAGTCATAACTTCCCTTAAGAATAGAAGAGAAAATCTCCGCTATAAACGGCTCTTCAAATCATTTAAGACAAGCTTTGAACCAGTCAATATCGAGCTTTAAATCGCCCTGATATTCCACAAAGACTGTTACAGAAAACTTCGATAAAGTCGTAAATTCAAATCTCCGGTGTTGAAAAGTCAAACGTAAGGTTGATCACAAAACGAAAAAACACCAAACATAGGGTTCAACTACCTAGTGTTCATTCTTCGAATGTAAGATTGAAAACGTAAGGTTGATCACCAAAATAAGGTTGATGATCCATACGTTGGCTTCTCAAAGGTAGGGTTCCATACCTACGTAGAGTTCTTTAACTATACCTTTTCTCTTTGAAAAACGTAAGGTTTCATTCAAATGTAATGTCCTTTAACCATACGTTTCCTCAAACATAAGGTTGATAAACCATACATGCTGATCCTTTATCATAAGCTTTAATACAAATGTAGAGTATGATCCTTACGTTACGTTCTTCAGCGTAGGGAATGAACAATGATTCCAGAAAACGACAAACCATGAACAATGTTTCTAAAATACGCTTAAGAGCGTTCCAAACACTTTATCAAATATTTATCACGAATAAATACTTGAATATTATTCCAAAATAAGAATTATAAAGAATATAAACTTCCTAAAATACACTTAAAATAAGATCATTAGTAAAACAAACAAGGGTATTTGTGATCATCAAAATCAATAATATTTATAGAGTATTGCTGAGACAATACATGCCCAACAATATTCCCCTTTTTGATGATCACAAAACCCATAAATTAAAACTATAAATGTAGTAACATAATTTAGAATTATGTAAACATAGAGTGAAATAAATTCAATTTGACAGATTTATTTCGATAAAAAGAAATGTCTATGTTTATCCAAATTTCTCCCAAATATTTCAAAATTGAAAAGAAATGTTGTGTTTATCCAAAATTTCCCCCCTTTTTGTGAGATCAAATAGAAAGTAAATAATTAGATTAAAACAAATTTACTGTTGAACAGATTAGTATGTGAATGTTATAATAAACTGATAAAGATAATAAAGACTGGATGTTTGGCTATTAGAAAAAATATATAAAAGAATATAAAACTAAAGTATAGAAAATATTAATAAAGACAATTTTCATTGATTATAAAATGTACAAATACAACAAGTATGCGACTTCGAAATAGAATGGTCACTGTCAGAATAAAAGGTTGGTTTGGGTATAAAAGAATTGGGTAGGAGTTAGCTCAGTTAAAGTTCTAAGGATTTTGAGCAGCTTCAAACAAATCCTTCAATTCAGCCATTTGCAACTATAACTTCTTCATCAAACTGTCACCCACCTGCATTATCAGAAGTCTGGAATCATGATTAACATGAAAATTCTCCACAAGATTGACTTTCAAAAATTCATGTAAGCTCTCCTCTTGCTTCATAAATTTTTCTAACTTTTCTGTAAACTGATTCAGTAGAAGTATGATACTAGGTTCACACTAATTCAATTGATTAACAAGAAATTTCTGATTGTCCAATAAAACTGATAGAGGATCACTATTGTATTGAAGGTCATGAAGATGAGCATTCATGTCTACCATAACATATGTAATGAACTGAAACCATCTAATCAAACCAGGTCTAGTTGCAAGGGTAGAAGTAGATGTATTGGCCCGATTCACTGAACTTTTCACTGATTCAAACTGACTTCCCAAGTACCACTTTAAATCTGAAAAATCTATCTTCGAAACAACTTCAGATCTGATCCTCCCAATCTCAATTAACATTTCTCTCTTGAAGGCATCAAAATCCCTTCTATAAACAGTATTCTCATTAAGTTCTTGGATCTTCTTCTTTGCACTTTCAAGCTCCTGCTTCAGAGTAGCATTCTCTTCCTCAGACTTGTTAAATTTAATCACAATTTATTCAACTTAATGAGATAATGAATCAGATGTCCCTTCATCTGCATTCAGTTTCCGATTAACAAAATTAGGCAAAGGATTTTCCATTGATCTCTCCACATTTTTTCAATTGAAAATGACTGATTGTCAAGCACTTCAGTCTGATCTCCAGAAACATGACCTGACTGTTCTATATTTTGATTTACAGCCACTCATGTAACCTCAGTTACTGATTTCTATACAAATTTATCTTCTTGAATATTCACCTGCTCTTGAATATTTTCTCATACATAATCTCTAATCACAGGTACAACATGAATCTCTCTAGCTTGACTATCCACTAGTATTTCTTCTTCAAGAATTGGTTAATCTAAATGAACTGAGCAGGTTGCTTCTCCAGAAGCCAATACTAGCACTTCAATTTGTTGAACATCTCTGTTTCTCGGTTTCATAAAAAATCCCTCTTAACTTTGTTCTTCCTCAAATTCCTCTACTTCAGTATTGAATCTAAGCCTTCTCTTAGATGGTTGAGAAACTGCATCAATTTGAGATTCTGCAACACCTTCCTTTCGAACAACTCCTTGTTCCCCCTGAGCAAAAGCTCCTGAGCTTTGTTCTTCTTCAGCAACAAATGGTAAATTTTTTTCATTTACTATACTCTAGAAAAATTCTAATTTTCGTAGAGTTCCAGCATTTAAAACATTGCTATGATGACACTTCAGCCTCAAATCTACTAATCTAATCATATCATTTTAAACAAAATTCTAGATTTTATTCTTCCATATGGATAAAAATCTATCCTATCATTTGGTTGATAGTAGTAATGAAAATACCTAAACATATACTGTGGAAAATTCAGCTTAATGTCACTCAGAAATAAAAACATGATGTACATATCAAGGTATAAAATTTTCTCCATCTCTGCCATCCTTGGCACAATACCGGTCTGAATGAATTTAACCAAGATCATATGATCTGCCTCGAGATCCTTAACCAACATTTTCCTAATTTGTGTCGATTTAAACAAAAAATACATAATATCTTTGGAAGATTGATTCTTTTCTCCAATAGATCAAAGATCGAAGTGAAAAACTCCTTCATGAGGGCAGTCTAAGATTTTTGAAACTTTAGTTGAAGAAATCGAAAAATTATTATCTTCAATACTTGCAAGCATCATATTCTCAGAATCGCCAAAAAATGAACTGCACACTCTTATAAAAATAGTTCAGTTCTACCTCATAAAGAAATTTTGAATTGATGTCATTGAAAGTAATCCCCATCCCTTGAAATGCCAATGCCTATTTCTGGAGCAGATTCATCTGATATAACTAATCAAGATCAACAACTTTTCCTTGAAGTATTTTTCTACCAGTAACACGTTGTCGCTTTGGATCACTTGTGTCTCCTTCTTTGACTCACTTGGTTTTCGTTATTTCCAAAATCTGAAAGTCTGAGGTTTTTGTCTTCTATGATTTGGAAGGAAAAATGAGGGTTTCAGTTTAAACATAAACGATTTTGGTAAACGAAGGGTTTGGAAGACAAAGGGTTTCTAACAGGTGACACATATCTTCATTTCTCATGTCATAGAGTAATTATGAATTTTTTTTAATAATTATGTGGTGTAAATAATTTTAAATAAAATAAATAAAATATATTAAGATAAAAATACGAAAAATAAATTAGATTTACAGTAATAAACATAAAAATTAAATAGAATAAAATAAATTAAAAGAAAATAAAATAAAATAACTTATTTAAAAATTAAATAAACCTAGCTCCCCCTTAATAAAATCAAAACTTACAATGGGAAGTGGTTTAGTGAAAATATCAGCTAATTGATATTTAGTGTTAACAAATTCTAAAGATATACCCTTTTTAAGAACATGATCTCTTAGAAAATGATGTCTAATATCAATATGCTTAGTTCTAGAACAACTTATTGGATTTTTTGAAATATTTATAACACTTTTATTATCACATAAGATACGCGTATTATTAAAACTAAGTCCAAAGTCCATCGGTGTTTTCTTCATCCACAATACTTATGCACAACAACTACCTACATACACATATTCTGCTTCGACTATTGATAAGGAAACTGAGTGTTTTTTCTTACTTGACCACGACACTAATGATTTTACTAAAAATTGATAGGTTCCTAAAGTGTTTTTTATCTAGTCTACAACCTCCAAAATTTGAATTTGAATATGATAATAAATTAAAATCATAAGTTTTTGGATAAAGAAGATATTGAAAAACATTTACTTTTAAATATCTAAAAATCCTTTAGACAACAATAAGATGTGATTCTTTAGGATTTGTTTGAAATCTGGCACATAAACATACTGAAAACATAATATCAAGTCTTCTAGTAGTATGATATAATAAACTACCAATCATACCTCTATACAACTTATTGTCGACTAGTTTTCTAGCTTCATCCAAATCAGGTTTAATATTAGTACACATGAGAGTTGAATATGTCTTGTTATTTTCAAGACCAAATTTTTTCAATAAATCAGTAATATATTTTCTTTGTTTTAATAAATTTCCATAATAGTTTTGATAAATCTAAAGTCCTATAACAAAATTTATTTCTCCCATCATGCTCATCTTAAATTATTTTTTGCATGATTTCTGAAAAATAATTACAATGTTTTTAATTTGTTGATCAAAAAATAACATCATCAACATAGATTTGAACTAATAATAAATTAGAACAAACTGTTTTATTAAAAAGAGTTGGATCTTCCAAACCAACAGTAAAACCATTTTTCATAAGAAAAGAACTTAATCTTTCATACCAAGCTCTGGGTGCTTACTTAAGGCCATAGAGAGCTTTAGTAAGTTTAAAAAAAATGGTTTTTGAGAATTTTAAAAACCGGGAGGTTTCTCAACATAAACTTCTTCCATTAAATAACTATTTAAAAAAGACAGATTTAACATCCATCTGATATAATTTAAAATTCATATGAGATGTATAAGCTAAAAGGATCCTAATAGCTTCTAATCTAGCTGTTGGGGAAAAGGTTTCATTATAATATATACCTTCTTCCTGATTATATCCTTTAGCTACTAATCTAGATTTTTTCTAGTTATAGTCCCTTGATCATTTTTATTTATTTCTAAATACCCATTTTGTTCCTATAAATGGATAATTTGATGGTCTTTCAACTAATTCTTAAACCTTATTTCTTTTAAACTAGTTCAATTCTTCTTGCATTGCTAACATCCAACTTTAATCTTCTAAGGATTCTTCAAAAGATTTAGGTTCAAGTTGTAATAGAAAATCAGAGAATTCAACTAGGTTTTTTGTATTTTTTTCTAGTCCTTATTCCTCTGTCTAAGTCTCCTTCAACAGTTTCTAAAGGGTGATTCTTTAGGGTTCTAGACTGTCTAGGCAGAACAATTTTAGGTTCATTAGTATCATGTTCTTATGAACTGGATTGAATTTTATTTTCAATATCATTTTTCATCTTTTCAAGTCTCATGTTTTCAGAAGAGTCAGTAGATTCATTAGTTTGATCGTTCTCTTTAATAAAAGGGTTGGTTTCATCAAACTTCACATGAACTAATTTTTCAACAATCCTTGAATTTTTATTTAATACTCTATAATATTTAGAAGTTTTAGAATATCCTAAGAATATTCCTTCATCATCTTTTGGATTGAACTTACCAAAATTATCTTTGGTATTTAGGATATACACCTTGCATCCAAAAAAATTAAGGCAGTTTACCTTAGGCTTTCTGTTATTCCAAAGTTCATAAGGTGTCTTTTTGAATATAGGCCAAATTAAAACTCTATTTATTATATAGACGGCTATTCTTAAAACTTCTTCCCATAGATAGGTAGGAAGACTATATTCATTTAGCATAGTCCTAGCCTTTTATTGAATAGTTCTATTTCTTCTTTCAACAATTCCATTTTTTTGAGGTGTTCTTGGTGCAGAAAAGGTGTGTTTAATACCCATGTTTGAGAAAAAGGAATTGAATTCTTGATTCTCAAACTCTCCACCATGATCACTTCTTAATAAAATTATTT
This sequence comes from Viscum album, assembly GCA_963277665.1. Taxonomy (NCBI): domain Eukaryota; kingdom Viridiplantae; phylum Streptophyta; class Magnoliopsida; order Santalales; family Viscaceae; genus Viscum; species Viscum album. Next base: position 462,240,601 of record OY728122.1, on the reverse strand, counting down.
TATAACCATTTTAATTTTGAACACTTTTGCAATAACTTTCAAAAACAGTAAAAGCTTCATTTTTCAATTTTAGAAAATAGACCTAGGTGAATCTAGAATAATCATTAACTAAAACATATACATATAATTTTCCATCCATTAGATGGTCCAAACATATAAATGTGGATAAGTTCTAGGGGATTTGATGTAGAAAAATTTTAACAGATTTGAAGGAAGATTTGTGTTGCTTGCCAATCTCGCATGTATCACAGAATCAGTCACTTTTAAACTTAAGACTAGATAAATCTGAAACTGATTGTTTTTTAGATAATTTATATAAATAATAAATATTTCAATGACTAAGTCTTTTGTTCTAAATCCAAGATTTATTTATCTTAGTATTTAAACAACTCAATTTTTGTTTACACAATGAATTTAAGTCTAATGTGTAGATATTATCTATTCTGGGTGCTCTAAATTTAAGCAAATGATATTTAAATAAAGAGCATGAATTGTTAGAAAAATCAACATAGTATCCATCACCATAGAGTTGAGAGATACTTATCAGGTTATGATTCAATCCTTGTACATACAATAATTTATTGATTGAGACATACTTTGGATCTCCAACTGTTCTAAGTCCAATTATATTTCTTTTGGCATTGTCACTGAAGGTGACTAGACCTCCATCAATCCGTGTCAATGTATTTAAGTTCAATGGATTTCCACTCGTGTCTGGAGCATCCACTTTCCATATACCATATACCTTTTCCTTTTCTATGACCTGTTACCTACAAAGATAATTTAAACAAAAAGTTTTTTTTGGTACCCATATCTTTTTGGGTCCAACAGTGTTAGCTAACAAGGATTTAGGATTCCAAATCCGCTTTATTTTTCCATGATTTATGTCATTTACTTTAAATAAATGTTTTGAAATAAAATATTTTTTAATCCCACTTATTTGAGGATTTCTCAAATTATAGTTTTTTGTTATATGTCATTCTGTTCCACAAAAATGACAAATAGAAGATTTTTTATTGGGAACAAAATAATTCATATATAGTTTGGATTTTTCACCCTTACTACCTATACCAAATATTTCTTTTTTAATTAAATTTTTACCAAGAATTTTATTCAGTGTATTTTCTAATTTTTTAAATATAAGAGTAGCACTTTTATAAGTTTCTACTTCATCCTATAGTATTTTAATCTTATTTTCATGGTCAGTATAGTTTGTAGTAGATGATCTAAATTTCTCAACTAACTCTTGATCCAGTTTAAGTAAAGTATCCCTTTATCCTAAAATAGCATTATGAATATTATTTAAAGATTTGTGTTTCTTTAATAGGGAGTCATATCTTTCTTCAATCATAGTACAATAGGAAACCATTTTATCATTTGAGTAACTAGAATCAGAATCAAATGAATAGTAGGGTTGTACCTTCTCTTCTTTATCCATAAAGCACATATTAGCTTTCAGATTCGATTATTCCTTATCTGAATCAGAGATTTATGATCTGATAAGGTTTTTAGAAACACTCCAAGTAGCTTTCATAGCTCTTTTCCTTGGTTTTCATAGTCAACATTTTTTCTGAAACTTTTTTTTTGTCTTTCTCTTTTCACTTTTCAATTGAGGAAAATCAGGTCTTATATGACCCAACTTTTTGCATTTGTATCATCTAACTTCCCTTGATTCTTTCTCATCCTTTTTGAAGGGTTTTCTGAATCATCTCTTCTTCCTATAAAAGTTTCTAAACTTTCTTGGCTAATTGAGCTAGCTCAATTTAAGAATTAGATGAGTCCAGATTTCTTTCTTCTGTAACTTCTTGTTTCATTTTTCTATTCTTCTTTTGAGATGTAACCTTTAAAGCTTTGTTATCCTTTTTCACTAGGACTTTTTGATCTTCAAATTCATCTTGCATTTCAAATTCATACATCATTAGAGTTCCAATCAATTCTCTCATTGTCAGATTATTGATAGGTGCTAATTGGAAAATTGTAGCTGAAATTATATTCCACTAATTAGGCAGTACTCTCAGTACTTTCAATGCTTGATCATCTTGTTTGACAGGTTCACCCAAGGTTTTAATGTTGTTTATAATTTTTGTGAGCCTTCCATTCATTTTATTGATTCTTTCTCCATCAACCATTCTGAATGTATCAAATTTCATTTTTTCTGTTGCATACCTCATCTGTCTTACATTGTTCATACCTTCATAAGAAAATACAATTGTCTACGACATTTCCTAAGCAATAAGGCATTGTGAGAAATGGTTGAATTCGTCTAGTCCAAGACCACAAATGATAGCATTCATAGTTTTAGAATTCATGTTATACTCAACCTTTATAGCAGCAGTACATGATTAAAGTTTTTAGGAATTTAGTAAGGAGTAACGATCTTTGAGTATACTTTAAATCCCATATTTTTCAAATAGAATATCATACGTGATTTCTAGAATCCATAGTTTTCACCATTGAAATATGGAGCACGAACCATTGACATTCCTTCTTTGAGATTATCTATTGATCTTCATCTAAATCTTTAACTCTGGTTTGTTAGAACAAAATCAAATAAAATCTATAGAGCCCAACCTTTGATACCAAATGTTAGGTCGAAAAGTCTATGATGAAGACATAGAAGGGGGTGAATTGTGTCCTTTTAAAAATTTCCACAATTCTGTCGTTTCATATCAATAGTAGATAGAACTGGTGGAATTTCTATATGAGATTATGTGTAGCAGAAAAATAGAAAATAGAGCACAATAATTTATATTGGTTCAGGGCACAAATATCCCCTAGTCCACTCCACCAATCACCATTTCTGTGGGCTTGGTGAATTTCACTATTCAGGTCCTCTTCTCATAAGACCGATCTACTACTGAGTGTAGGCAGTTGCTACTTTTAAAAACAAGGCTAAAAATAGAGCCTTCTAGTTCTTTAACAGGGAACCGAAATATCCACAGCTTAGCATGAGAAGCTGACACTCCACCACAAATGAAATCAAGCAGATGATACTCAAAATAATCAATAGATATTGATTTGATAAAATAGTTTAAACTTCATAGTTGCAGCAACATGCAACTGACAGAAGATGGATCTTCATCTTCAGAACAATAATAATCTTTCAAATATGTCTGAAGAGATCTAGTTACACTAGAGATCTTCGATTTTAAGAACAACAACAAAAATAGAGTATCACACTTCTAGGATTTAAAATGTATATCTCCAAAATGTAGTCCTCGTTTCTGAGATGCTTGATCGTTGTAGCACTGTAAATTAACTTTCATAAGAAAACTCAAAGAATAAAAATTATCAACATGACTGAGAGATAGATAGATATCCAAAACATTATATGCAGAATAGATATATATATAATGATATATCTTGTAGAAAGATTTCATATCTGCAAAAGATGCATGATAAATCGAGATAATTCAAATTAAAAAATATAGCTTAGAGTAGTCATAAATTCTCTTAATAATAGGAGATAAAATCTCCATTGTAAACAGATCTTTAAATAATTTAAAAGGAGATTTGAATTAGTTTAAATTGATCTTTAAATTGTTCTGATATTCCTCAAATACTGTTACAGAAAACTCCTATAAAGTCATAAATTCAAATCTCCAGTGTTGAAAAGTCAAACGTAAGATTGATCAAAAAACGACAAAACAAAAAACATAGGGTTCAACTACGTAGCATTCATTCTTTGAACGTAAGGTTGAAAACATAAGGTTGATAAAAAAAGTAAGGTTGATTATCCATACATTTTCTTCTCAAACTTAGGGTTCCATACCTACATAGGGTTCTTTAACCATACTTTTTCTCTTTGACAAATGTAAGGTTTCATTCAAACGTAATGTTCTTTAACCATATGTTTCCTAAAATGTATGGTTGATAAACCATAATTAATGATCCTTTATCATAAGATTTAATAAAAATGTAGGGTATGATACTTACGTTATGTTCTTCAGCATAGGAAATGAACAACGATTCCAGAAAATGATAAACTATGAACAATGTTTCCAAAATATGCTTAAGAGCATTCCAAACTCTTTATCGAATATTTATCATGAATAAATACTTGAATATTATTCCAAAATAATAATTATAAATAATATAAACTTCCTTAAATACACATAAAATATGATCATTAGTAAAACAAACAAGGGTATTTGTGATCATCAAAATCAATAATATTTATAGAGTATTGTTGCGACAATACATGCCCAACATGTTTCACATATACCTAGGAGTAGTGGATGAATTTATAATTAAGGTAAGGGGATTTGATCCAAGTTTATGTAATCTGGAAGTGGTATCAAGTGCTTATATGGTTTTTTTACATCAAATGATTCTATTGGGTGATACACATGAGGTGTGGTGTTGATTATGCTATTATTGGTTCTACTTTATCATTGGACAAGTATGGCATGGAATCATTTATCATGCATTATTTTAGGAACCTTACAGGGTTAATATGTCATGAATTATGTGATGACATATAGGTTTCATTGATTGTTTACATGATACCTATTGTACATACCTCGAGTGATATACCAATTATATGACTAACATTTTTGTAGAAAAAGGGTGATTGAATAATTAGTTATTAAACTTTATACATCAACCTAAATTTTGTTTTGATGTATAGTTTGTTGATAGAATCTTAACTAACCAATTATCACATGTTTGAGTTATGTAAATGAGGTTACATAGACTAAAATTATAGTTGATTTTGAATACATAAACGCTATTTGAAACATAAAGAGTGCATGTACCTCGATAGAATGGGAATGGAAATTCATTTAGTAAAATAATTTTATACTACCTATTACATTATAATATTTAATGTAATGGTCTAGATATAGTTAAATGAACTGTCAATTTCAATTTATAAAGAATGTACTTGTATAAATTGAGAATGGTACTTCAGTTAACTGGTCTATTATGTAAAAAAAAGAATTGATAAATCCTAAATTTAAACACAGTCTTCGATAAATGGGGATTACAATTGAAAATTAAAAGGAAATTTTCATTATAACTCACAGTTTACACTCCATATACCGGGACCCTTATCTAAAAAAGAGATTTTGACCCAGACCTGACCTTAGTAGCGGGAAGTCGATAGTGCCTCTTGTGTTCATTATGACCATTCCTATCACCCAAACCTGGATTTAGGAGTAGAAAGAGGGGTGTGACAATCCTATAGAAAGTCTTGTACCTATACTACCATTTTTTATCTACATCCTTTCATTATAAAATTCTATATGAGGTGTGATATTAGAATTTTTAGAGTTATATCACCATGAAATCCTTGAATCGTGCACCAGGAGGGTAGTGATGACCATGCTATAAAGGTGGTGGGTCCTAATCCACTAGTGTTTCCTCTAGTAGTAACACTTGTGGAGCCTCCTATTATTCTCGATGTGGGTGATGATTCCCAATTTTGAGAGGTATTCCTGCGTCTTATATAGAATATGTAGGGATCTCCATGGACTACATATTCCATGGGGGAATTGACCCAAGAGTTTCAGTAGCAACATCTACCCATATTTTTGGTGGATGATGGTACTTAGGCTATAAAGTCAGTGTTGGAGGCCATATTATCAATTTTTGAGCACCTTGAGACACTTCACGATGGGATATTGAAGCATACAATTATATGCTTCATGATTCTACCAAGCATTGGTGCGATGCTCTGGATTAGGCTAATCTACACTAGGGTATGACTTAGAGGTATTTCAAGTCTAGTTTATAAGACTTCTCCATACCAGAGACCATAAGATATGATCATACCAGAGAGTTCATACACCTGGAGTAGGTCACCATGTCCATCATGGACTATTCAACTCACTTTATAGAGCTTCAATGTTTTTCACTGACCCTAACAGTTGATGATCCATCTAGGGAGAGACACTTTAAGGATGGGATTAAATACACCATCTGATCTCAGGTAAATTTATTTAGCTTAACTACCATTTCAAAGATTGCGAATCAAGACCTTATCACTAAATTAAATTTGAGGGAAGCTGACGCTACATGTCATGATGGTTTATTACCATGATAGAGTAGTGGTTCCTCTAGTGGTTAGAAACATCAACAGGTGAATTCATAGTAGGGTAGTGGTAGCTATAGAATACATATTTTAAGTTCAGTAGTGTTCCATCTGTGTGGGTTTCAAGTCCACTTGGTGCTTCAATGTGACAGGAACCCAGTAGAGTATATCACCTGTGGATGAATGGGAAATCATCAATGATTTTTCAGGACCTTCAAATCTGTTTCCAATAGGAAAGGATCCACAATAGTTCCACTTTCCATAAAAGGATCACTAGCTCCATGTCAGGTAGGGTGCTGGAGTGCGACTGGATTATTATAATGAGGAGGAGTTCATGGCCATGGTAGCCAGAATTCTGTTTTTCAATGTCAGTAGAGCATACTTGATCAGGGTGTTCTAACTATAGCTCATGGCCATGGATCATGAAATTTTCATCTGTTATAACCAATATATGAGGAGAAAAGTGCAGATCTATCTACAATACGATGTATTATTTTAGTATCCTCTATAATCATATATTCTTTATTTGATATTGGTACCTCACACTCCTTTATTTGTAAATCGATCGTGGAATGTCTTGGGTAAAAAATTTAGTAATTCTATGGAATGATGACTTTTTATAATTCATTATGAATTTTATTGGTGAGTTTAATCCAATTTAAGGAATTACCCATTGAGGTAGGTAGTTATCATTTCCTATGGGACCTCTTCATCCTCAAGATGATGGTCTTTGATGTCATTTTCAGGATGGAATATTTGGTCCCCTATCTTGATTATGTGGTCTGCTATATCCCCAGGATATTATTCACATCACCAGAGAGAGATATTTATATTCAAAATGGTGAATGGGATTTCCTAGAAAGTAGATATGGATCAGAGCATCATGGGTTGGGTGGAGTGATAGACTAGATGTATAAACAATTAGGGAATGCATTAGGTGGATTTTACTCCTGTAGTATATTATTTTGGGGGTGTTTGTCCCAATAATTTTTATGGGTTACCTCCTGAGAGAGAGGTGGAGTTATCTATTAAGCTAGTTTTAGGAGAAACATTAGTATCCTTTCCTCATTACAAGATGGATCTTAATGAGTTTTAGAAGCTCAAGAGGTAATTAGAGGACTTGGAATCCAAGGGATTTATCTGACCCAGTATTGCACCTTGGGGTTCACCCATACTTTTAATCAGGAAGATAGGACCCTTAGGATATCCATAGATTACAAGAATTCAAATCAGCTTACAGTTAAGAATCTATAACAATTTCCTCTTATATATGACTTCATTGATTACATATGAGGAGCTAAGGTTTTCTAAAATATCGATTTTAAGTTTTTATATTAACATGTACCTATTATACTATCAAACATACCTCATACAATATTCTACAATAGGTATGGGATTTATGAGTATATGGTTATTCTATTCATTCATACAAACATTCCCTCCTTTTTCATGGCCTTGATGAATCATATTTTCCACCTTTTTTTGGATTCATTTCTAGTAGTCTTTATTGTTGAAAAATTGATATATTCTCATACTCGACACAACCATACCAAACATCTAGATATCATTTTTAATACATGAAGAGTGCACAAGATGTATGATAATACCACTAAATGAAACTTTTATATTGATAATGTGCACTTACTGTGTCATATTATATCAAAATTAGGAGTATAAGTAGACACAAATAAGGTGAGGGCCATATTTTTATGGGATCAACCTAAGAATGTGTTTGACACGTAGAGTTTCTAGGGGATGACTGGATATTACAAGTATCTAATATAGGATTTCTCCCATCTTGAAAAATTTATTACAAGCTTGAACAAGATGTGTGTCAAGTTTATCAGGTATGAAGCATGTGAGAAATATTTTCAGGGGTTGAAGAGAAGACTTACCTCAACCCCGATTTGAACTCCACCGGATCTTGTTAGTTTCTATAAATTGTTTTTTGATTCCTCGAGCATTGGTCTATGTGTAATTTTGATGTAGGAGGATAAAGTTTTTATATATGAATCTCAGTAGTTAATGCCTCATGATCTTAACTACCCAACACATGATGTAAATCTAACAACATTTTTCCATGCCGTATGTTACTATAGAAACTATTTTCTGGGAAAGTGCATTGTGATGTAGTATATCTTCACACAGTGTGACTTAAACGTCAAATAATGGATATGGGTTGAATACCTTCAGTACTTTTATTTCAAGCTTTCCTATATTCCTAGTAAAGTAAATGCATTTGTCGATGCTCTAATCTAGAAGGCTCAAATAGAATTTGTTCATAAAGCTAGTGTTAAATGGTGGTTGATATCTCTTCTTTTTGAGATTCATCTAGATGTTTAGGAAAGTTAAGAATGGACTTTTATTATAGACTTGGTGGTAGAATCATCAATTCTGGATTGAGTGAAGAGGTGGAAGCTCTCAGATCCTATAGGCTTGGTCTTAAGGGAGGGTATTGCAGGTGAAGACCCACCACCATATTGTTCAGTCAATGGAAATGATACACTTCTTATAAATGGAAGTATCTGGGTGCCTATAGATATTAAATAGAAATTGATGCATGAATCCCATGCTTCACAATGGTCATTAAACCTAGGGATTTAAAATATGTCTCGCAACGTGCACTACCAGTATTGGTGGTCTGGGATAAAATGCCAGATTGTACTAGGTGGTCCACCTTTCAGCAGGCGAAGGTAGAGCACCAATGGACTGCTATCTTATTTGAGTCATTATTGATTTTATAATGTAAATGTGATGTTGTAACAATGGATTTTTTAACTATATTACCAAGGTCTCTATGAGGTTGTGACACAATCTAGGTGGTTATTGAGAGGATGATAAAGGTAGCATACTTACTTCCTATCTGGGAGACCTTATCAGTATATGAGATAGAGAGACTGTATGTATGTGAGAATATACACCTACATGAGGTCCCATGTACTATCATTACTGGTTAAGATTCTCATTTCACATCAATGTTCTGGAAGGGGTTTCAGAAAGAAATGGTTACATAGGTACTTCTATGTACAACTTTCCACCCTCATACCAAAGTTCAGCTAGAACAAACAATATAGGTATTAACAGTCATGATTTGTGCATGTTTCCTTGATTTTGGAGGTTTTTAAGAGAAAAATATACCTATTTTTGAGTTCACCTATAATAATAGCTATTAGGAGACTATACAGATGGTTCCTTATGAGGCCTTATACGATCGGCCATGCCAATCACCGTATTGATGGCTAGAGGTAGGAAAGGTAGTGCTAATAGGACCTCATATCTTCTAGGAGACCTTGGAGCATGTATAACTTATCAAGAAACATATGGTTAATACCATGTCTAGATAGAAATAATATGTCAATATTCATTGATGAACTCTATAGTTCGAGGTTGAGGATTGAATTTTCTTGTGTATTTCCCACAGAATGGGCAATATATGGGTATGGAGGCTAGAGAAGCAGAATCCATGGTGTTTTAAAATATTCGAGATTTTGGAGGGAGTTAGGATGATATACTATCCGTTTCATTTACCTTAGAGGTATCGATCCATATATGATGTCTCCATATATCATAGACTCACTAATATCATGCTGACCCATCTCATACTTTTGATCCTGAGGATGTTGAATTGGAGGCCAATTATTATTTTGAAGAGTATCCTATTCATATCATTGATCAGTTCATGAAATCTCTCTACGGAAATTAAATCCCTTTAATATGGGTGTTATAGAAGCACATCCATGTTCAAAATGAGGCTTGGGAGAGAAATTATGACATACATGCTTAGTGGTCGAAGTTATTCTTAGAAGAAGTTTTTCCACCCTTGAGTGGGAAACTTAGGGACGAGTTTCTTTAAGGGGGAAAGACTATAATAACCCCATTTTTCATTATGTTATAGAACCCTTTTATTTTTTGTTTAAACCCTTACTTTTATGCTTAAAAATGCACCCTATGTTTTAAGGGAGGTCTTAGGAGCATCTGGGGAAAGTTCATAGCCTGAAGCTCTAATTTATGGAGGAAAAGGGACAAGCTCATGGTTTTAACAAACTATGCAGAGGAGGCCACACGGTTTGGAAAAACCATGCAGGGTGATGAAGGTATCCACACAAGGGAGCACATGATTAAAGCACTGTTAGACAAACCATTCCCCCAAATTGTGCTGGTCCACTGTCCATAGACAGTGCTAGGGGCATGGTTGGTGAACTATTTGGACAACTATATAGCCAAACCATGATCCATTTAATGTTTGGGATAAATTACAATTTTTTCCTCATTATATTTAATATCACACCCCTATTCTTTCTCCTCCCATACATAGAATCCCACTCCCTTTGAGCATCCTCAACACATAAAGATATGATTTTGAAGATCTTCTTTGTCCGACCTACGAATCAAGATCTATTCATCTCACGAGATTCCCATCAGTGAGTTCTCCATTCCTTTGGTTCTTTTAATTATTTATATTTCCATCAATGACACAATTTTCATTTATCTTATATGCCCTATTTTTAGGGTTTTTTCTTTTTTCACCATTTTCTTTCAATATAGATGAAACCAAAGGCCGATACTAGATGAGTGTTCCTCCATAAGCATGAGGTAGGTGTTTTATGAATTTTCCCTTACTTTCTTTACCTTTATAAATTTTCATTACTGTTTTCACACCAATTTCATCAGGAGTTTCTCCTAATATTCATCTGCTTTAAATTCAATCATCTTAATTTTAATCTAATACCCTAATGACCAATTTTGAAAAAATTTGAGGTTGATACCTTGATGTTAACCACCCCAAGTAGGGTAGGTTATTTTTTATGCTTTTGGTGACCCATATTATGATTACTCGGGACACTGTTCAGGTGTGTTTGACGTGACATTTATTATGGTAAGAACTTATTTTAATTAAATGAACTATAAAAAATTAAATGTAAAGTATATAGATTTATATATCTCTTTTCCTTGATAAATTTAAATTTAATTGGAAATTGGTTGCATGTTCATATTGACCATGTCACTTAGGATAAAAGGTAATGGAATGAACCTAATGGATTTTAATTGGCATAATTATTACATGGAAAATGATGAAATATTAATATATTTATAAACATGAGTATATATTTCCTATCACATATGAACCTTTTTATATTTATAGGAGTGATTAGATATGAGACTGCCTTAGATTCCCAAGGGAATTCCTTAGGGACTCAAATGATTCCATTCTGATTCATCTAGCTTGTTACCAAGGGAGATACCCAACATGGAACTCATTCTTTTTATATTAAAGGAATCTTTGTATGGTTACATAGGATCCATTTTCTTTCTCTATAATATTATAATCCCTTTGATGAAATCCTTGGATATGGGGTGATGTCTCAGGACATGCAATGCCTTAGATTATTCTCCTTGGTATTTACTCATTATTATCCTAGGATTTACTTTAGTCATGATCCATGGACATAGTTGGAGACATTTATTGGGGAATTACTTGGGTCTACACCTTGGATTACACATAGCCCATATTGCGAGAATGCATGATTGTGTATAGTGAGCTAATATTGACTTATAAGGTCTATAATTCCTTGGTTTCTCCTTAGGTACGCTTTTATTTATTTCATCATAGTTATCACCTCATGGTCCCATGTATTATATTCCACAATCCATTAATTAGACTATTAAATGAACACATGGTCGGAGACTTCCAACCTTGGATGAAGCAGGTATGGTCGGCCAGGTGCCCCATGAGGGATCAGATTTCGACTTGGGTTGTATTTATTTCTTGTTTTAATTTTATATACCTTCAAACTAATAAAATTTTTATTATAAGACTAGATTTGTATATAAACCTTTGATTGTGCCCTATTAAGTTTATCTCACACCCTACACGGGACACCGATGGTAACCGAGCATATTTTTTTTTGCAAGTGTGGATAAGGGAAAGTGTTCAGTTATGGATGCTTAAATTCTTGTATTCAGATGAAATCTTGGTAAAAGATGACTAGGACAGTGCTCAAGATGCATGAATAGTTTTTTTTCTTTTTTAATCTTTTGTATCTACCTACTTCCATTTTTTTTATTTTTTAGATACATGAAATTATTATTGTATATGGAACTGTTTCATCTTATGAGTCAATTATTTATGAATGAGATGTCTATAATTTTTCCACTACCTTATTCATTATTATTACATCTGTTATTCATTACTTATTTATACATTACTTACTATTGTGTTCTAATATGATCATGAGGGTATATTCTACCCACTATACCACTGTAGACCCTTGTTTTTAGACAATAACCTCTAGAATACGTGGTGGCGCACTTGATGCCATGTGGCCAACCAGTTTGGTTACTACTATATGATGAGTCAGATTAGGATGTCACATTCCATTACTATAAGAAGATAATACATAAGAATAATTCATGTAAGTATTCTCCTAAAGACTATAATATATTTTATCATCTATGATATTTTTAGAGGTTCTATAGAGGATTCATTCATTTGAAATGTAGATCAAAATTGGCCACTTTAGGGAATCCTCAGGTCTAGCCTACTAAACTGAACATTGGTGTCATGAATATTTGAGTTTTTTTGATGTATTATAGTTCCCCTTTTTTAATTTGGGATGATGGTTTGTAATTATGGAGAATTCATATTTTTTGTGGAGTTGTTTTAAAACATCATGGGGTTGATATTGGATTTAACCTTAGTAATATCATAACCTATTTTGGTATATTTTTTATCAATTTTTTTTATTTTTCCAACCTTGAATGTTTTCAGTGAAGTTTATGATCTTAGAAATTTGAATCCATTATAATTAATAAATATGGCGGGTAGAACACCATATAAAACCTATTATTTTAGAGGAATGATCTTCCCTAAATGATTTTGGGTGCATTTTAGTAGCCTTAGGTTGTGTTTCATTCCCATATTATCCCCATGATCATTTTGATTTGTGGTGATATTTATCTATAATTTTTACCTCTAAAACCATCCTCCCATATATATATATATATATATGTTTTAAGATTATGAAGTGAGTAAGCCACTGTCCGTTTCATTGTCTATTTGTGTTTTGGGTCATGATATAGCATGTTTTTAGGAAAATACATTGAGTGAATCAAAATTTTTCCTCTTGTTTCTCTTAGGTCATGATTTTTCTATTTATAATCCTTCTCTAATATTCTCAATGAACTATTCTGGTTGCCCATGCATTTGAGAATTCATTAATTGGGTGTATATGTATTTTAACTTTAGTGGTTGGTTCTTTGGTGTTAGTAATTGTTTTCTTCCACTCATAGATTTATAAAATTATATTCCTAATGAAGAGGATTATTTTAATTTTTCTCATGATTAACAACTTCCCTTTTAACTTTTTTTGGGGTATAAAGTGTTATGGTGTGGAGAATTATCACACACCAACCTAACCTTCTCATGTAATTTTCTTTTCTTTTTGGACTTATTTAAATTTTATTTATTTAGTGTGTTTTTTATAGTTTTTGAGTTATAGATGAAGCCTATAATTTTTTGGCTGATGATAATTATCTCTACGATCCATAGAGGTCATGTTGTAGCTGAGAAATCCCCACATCTATTTTTTTTTCTGCATATCATTCATGGTCTTGACCATTCTTATTTTACCATGATCTAGATCTTCCAATAATTTATAGTTCTATAATTCATGCATCCATGTCATGATTCAGATCCTCATGACATGAACATTCAGGATCTAAAACCATTCATGCAGTGAATAAATGTATCGTGTTACAATGGGACCTCGATAGACTCTTAATTTTATGAAATCCTAGTCTTTACCCTCTTGTGATTTATTCTATTTAGGTCTCCCTTTTTCCTTCACCTAATGCTCTCAGCTCTAATGACCCCCTTTAACATTCCCCTTCAATTCCCATCCCATTTATGGTTATTATGATGCATTTATTTGGGGTTTGATGTTGATTTCTCAAGGTAAACTCCTTTGAACCTCATATATTTCCTCTTTAACTTTTTCACCTATCCCCTTTACCTAGCTAGGTCTTATAAACCTAATGTTTATATCTATAAAAATTCATTTTGGTTTTTTTATTTCATGGGTTTCTCTATGATTTTAAAGTCCTCTTGAACCTTATTATGGTAGATTTACACAAATTTTTATTAATGAAACTTCATTATGGTAGGTTTATCTATTATTAACTCCTTTAAAATTAAATCCATGATTTATTTTGGTTTTTAGTTTATTATTTTTGTGTTACAAGTACTTTCTTGTGTAAGATAATTAGTTTTTAGTTAAGTGAATCTAAATTTATTTGAAATTATGAAAGGAAAATGGTTTCCATTTTTTAATCATATGTTTATTTTTTTTAAGAATCCTTACACACTCGATGATTGTTAAGATGATCGTTTCTATCTTTAAATTATATTCTCCAAATAAAAAAGGAATGTTTTTGTTTTTGGGTGAAAAATAAAAGTATTTTATTTTAAAATTTGTGTTTTTATTTTCCTTTAAATTATTTTATTTATATTCTATGTTTTTTAAAATGTATCATGTGAATTAAAAATTATATTTTTAGAGAAATGTTTTAAAACTTGATTTTATAGGATGGTTTAAAAGAACCAATCCTCCCTTTTTGAAAGTGTTTTCCAAAAAAATTTGACCATTGAAACATGACTCCGATACTTTATGAGAAACTATAGATATAGTAATTGTTTTAATAAAATGTGATTAATATCCCATGATGGTAATTTATATAGGTTTGTTTTATAACTTCTGATTAAATGGGGTTATCTCCATGAAGGGTGTTTGGGGAAGAGGGAAAGTTCTTTTTTTTCTTTTATGCTTATATTATTATGTATAGATTATTAGACTCGCCTCTATTTTAGATTAATGGGATACTATGGGTGACTGGTTTGGAAGTCTAGGAACACATGTTAGACTAGTTTAGAATCTTTCTTTTACTAGTTTCATAGAGATAGATTTTATTCTACATATAGGATTTGTCTCTTGATTAGGAAAGTCTAGGAAATATTGGGTGCTAGTGAAGATTTTTTTTTGGGAATTGATTGTATTTATATTGATGTCAAATAGGTTTTTCATAGGTTTTACCCAAGGATCTTAGGTTCCCATGATGTTGTTTTTGTAAATGATTTATATTTTAATTATTTTAATTATATAAAATACTATTATTTAAACACAATAAATTATGGTTTATTTATTACCTTTTTAGAAGGAAAATATAATTTATTTACCTCATTTATTTCTCCAATATATAGTTTAAAATTTTAATATGTTATATATTTTCTAAAAAAAGTAAAAAACATAATTTTATTATAAATTTTAAAACTAGAATGAATGGTTTTATTTTTTAGAGTAATATGTATATAGTGCGGGGAACTTTCTATTGGGATTTATTTATCAGGATTACAATATTATAGGTTTATCTAGGTCTATCTTAAATGATGCTAATTATTATTTGATTCTTGGTTCTGGAATGGATGATGGTGGTGATAGGTGAAGGTGTTCGCTTGTACTGGGAGTTGGGTTGTGGTAGTTTGGTTTTATTTATTTTTATACCTCCCTTATACCAATAACTAATTCTATTATATATTTCATTGAATCCTATTCTATGATAAATATATGTGTTGATTTTTTAATTTGATTCATATTATTATGTTTTGAGATGTTTATTTTTATTATTCCAGGTTTTTTTGTGTTCTATTTTGAAAATGATTATTTATTTATTATGTCAATATGATTTATAGACAGGTCATACCAAAATTTCTGGTGGAAGTTCCTTTTGAATTGGATTTTTTTGTAAAAAACATTCCCATTATTATATCATTAATTCCTTGGTCCTTTTCACCTTCTTATGGGATTGAGAATGCCTCTTGTGACTTTTCACATGACAACCTAGGTGCCCATATCATTGGGATCGAGATTGGTTTGTGATAAAAATATCCTTAACTACAGCAAGCACTATAGGTGTTTTAGATATCATGGAGATAAAACTCAACTATCCACCCCCATAACACCCCCAAATATCATCCCTCTAAATATAAACCCCATTAAATAAAAAATAAAGTAATTAAAAAATTTATTCCATTACATATGACACATGAAAAAATAATCTTAAATTACATTATAAAAATATTGAACCATAAGAATGATGATCATGAAATCATAACAACTATCATGGAATAAGAATGTTGAATCATAATTCAAAAACCATGGTAAAATAAAATAGGAATGAGGAAAATTAATAAGCATGTAAAATCAAAACATATAATAAGGATATCTTTCAAGGCCATTGCAACATAATGGACAGACATGTCTCACAACATATTAGAATAAGATTACTTACCATGTCACATAACAAAACATCTCAGGTGATATAAGCTTTACCCAATTCATTAGAGGGATCTATAATATTGGGAATAACCATCATGTAATGAGGAAACTATACATATGTTTTCCACATCTATGTTATAGCCTCACCGAGTAGTTTACTATATTTATGTGTTAATTTTTTTTTCTTTGTAATGTATCCCCTTTCTCATACATTAATGTAAATATAAATAGATGTTCCCCATGAATCCAATTAGACATTAATTAAAATAAAATAATTCTTCACCTAATAAAATTTAATGTGTTACATAAACTTTTCATTATTTATCACCTAAAATTAATCAAAATATGATAGGATTATACCAAAATTTAATCACCCAAAAGAAAAATTCCCTCATAGAACACATTACGTGATACATGAATAATATAAAACATAATATTCATTTATTACATATCATTCATAAAATAGAAAAATTTTATAGGAAATCATGAAATGACAATTCTTAACATTTTGGTAACTTTGTAGTAAAGGTAATGTAATGTGAAACTTTTAATGTCATTTTCAAAATATAACACATAGGATTCTAAATCATTCTAAAAAATAATTCTAATAAAATAAATTTAAAAATGGGAAATGTTAATGTTTAATAACTGTGAAGATAATGATATAGATTTTTCTAAAAGTTTCAATAAATATTTTTTAACTATTTTTAGTGGTTTAATATTACCTACATGGATAAAATAGATAAAAATAGGATTTAAAAAGAATAAAAGAATAAAACAGTAAAATAAAATGTATAAAAGGAAATAAATATTTAACCTTCAAAAAAATTAACACTATTTTTTATTATAAAATAATATTTATATAGAAAATAATAACTAAAATGAGGAGTGAAAATTTATTCCTTAAAAATTAATATTTCCTTAGGTAAGAATCAAACAAAAAAGTTATTATGTGAAATAAATATTATTTCCCTATAAAGTAATCTAAAATAGATAATGAGGTAGTATAAGGGTATAGTATACCCTTGAAGTGGCCCTTGGAATTGTTAAACATGTGATTCTTGTTATATTTACTTCCAACCACAACATTGAGGTTTTTTTGAGTTACTTTTCATTGATAAAAAAGTGGTTCAAATAGCTTTGATAAAGATATGGGAGTTTCTTTGGTGTTATGGAATTCCTGTATGGGATGTTAAATATTTAGCTTTGTATAATATCATTAGGGAATCATATAATATTTTCTAATCACTACGTGTAAAATTAGAGATTGTGTAAGATATTATAAATCTAAATGTATGAAGTTTCAGGTTTTATAAGAAGTTTATGTTGGGTATAAGAGATTTAAACTATCTATAATAGATTTATCATATGTGTTCAATAGTTGAGATAATAATAAGATAATGAATCTATTTGTAAAATATGTATGCTACACATATGAAGTTTTACACTTGAGATATTTTGGAGTAGTGTTTAATAATTTTGAGTTGTGTCAAATTATTAAGTTACATGTTGATTATTTTTGTTGTATGTGTGAAGTTTTCTCACAATATATTTTCCTTTATGAAATATCATGTTTCAGAATTGTGATATTCTGAAAAATCCAAACCATGGGATGAAGGAGATGTTCTTCAATGATAAAAAATCAAATTTTAGTTTTGTTTAAACAAACATGATTAATCTATAATCTGCACATCACAAATATCAAGGATGTAAAATAATACTACAGAATGTGGGATATCTTAGTGAAGCTAAATTGAAATTATTATATTTTCAAGAATAATGTATATTTGTTAATCAAGTGGTATTTTTCTTGTATATAATTCCAAAAATCACTACGATATGTTTCATTGATTCAAAATAAGTTTTTTTAATATATGAGTTATTTGAAGTTACTTTTCCCAAAGAATCTAGGTCTTGAAAGTGTGGTTTTTTTCTTCTAATTATGGTCAATGAAAAAGTGAAATGTTATTTCTATTTATGCTTTTGAAGTTATAATTATTTTTATATTTTCTTTATTCTATTGTCTAGTTTTAAGATGATTATTTGAGTAGATGAAGTACATAGTGGTACCTTATTAAATCAACGTGGAGACAATATCCATGTCTGTAATCTTTTTGATAAAAGTGCATAAAAAATGTGGTCTCCTAGTGTAGTCTTTTAATAATAATTTAATTAGTTGGCAGAGAATAAAGGTTTAATTTTTTCCATTTCAGGCTGTTGATTTTTATGGAAGAAATTTAATACTCTTAAATTAATCACCATTAAAGGAATCAAGGATGTTAAATATTGGATTTGTGGTAAAAATAATATATTCCCATTGCTGAAAAAAGGTGTACAAAACAATGAGGGTAATAATAATAATAGGAGAACAAGTAAGGTAATTTAACCAAGGTATATCTCATCTTTCCTAATTTCACAGTGCAAATTAAGAGAAAAGAAAAGTAGCAAACCAATAAATAGTTTTTCATGCATTTATTTGAGTAGTCCAAGCTCTATAGAATTTAATAAATAGGTATATTATAAAGTTTATTTTTACTAATAATGTGGGATATAGTATTTTGGTTTTATGTTTCTAGATTTAATAGGAGTTTTAAACATTTTTTTAAAGAAACATGCATCCTAAAGAAGAACTTATTCACATTTTATGTTTTTTATCTTTCAATGGACCTATCGATAGATAGTGTAACCCACTAGAGCTATTTATATGATAAGAATCATGGGATTAGGATACTAACTGAATCAAACCACTTGTATTGAAAACAAAATATTAGGGGATATTCTATAACAATGGATAATAACCTAGGGCATCAAGTTGTAGGGTCACACATTGTGGTCATACTTTCTTAAAAATATTATTTTCCTAATTTTTATTTACATTAAAATTATTTGGGTGGGGATATTTGAAATATGATCCAAGATCCACTAGGAATTTTCCTATGAAACTTGTTCAATTTTTGTGTGTTGAGTACTCGGATCTCCACAAGAAATTAATTGAAATGTGGTGTGGATAGTGAAAATGAGACGGATGTGGGAGATGGTCAAGGTAGAACCCAAATAGAACTTTTCTCTAATAACTCTAGCCACAAGACACCAGAAATGATGACTAATACTTTGATAATTAAATAATTAAGAAAAAACACAAAGGTTTGAAGCAAAACTCACCATCATAACATTACCTACATTCATGATGTCCAAAGAGTAAAAGGGGTGTCTATTTATAGAAAAAGATTGATAAAAAAAATCATGAAACCTAGTTTCCACAAGTAAAAAATACTAGATGATGCTTTTGAAAAAAAATCACATGCCCATGACTTTAAGAGACAAGTATCACACCCTTTTGGAAAAGTAAAGATAAGTATCCCACCACCTTTTGGCATTGAAGATTCCATGAGAGATGAGATTGAAAATTCATAGCACCACTTGGGTTAGATTTAAAAAAGCATTATTGGGCCTTAATTAATGTAATTATAAGCCTTAATTATTCCCCCAAGCAAGGGTGTTGGGAATCCTCTTGGAATTCCTTGATTAATCCATTTAAGGCCTCCTTCATTCTCTTAGTTCTCTCATTTTTCATCCAGCCACCAATTCCTCGCAATGGGTCTTGTGAAATCATGAGCCTCCCTCCCTCCTTGTCAAGTATGACTTCAACCCCTGAATTCCCATTCATTCCATAATCCTCATCATCTCCTCCTTCCTCAAAAGGATTCTTTATCGAAATTGAAAATTTAAAAGGAGAAAGATCAATATTATTAAAGGTGGAACTAACATTTCCATACCTGTCATGTAACTCAATCTTATAGGAATTATCATTGATATTATATATGACTTGGATAGGACTATATCCTCATGTATGAAGTTTTTATTTACATTATTCTAGGAACCTATCCTTCTTCAAGTGTACCCACACCTGATCTCCAGGTTGAAACACTATTTTCCACCAAGCTTTGTTGGTATGTTTCACCACTTGGTCATTATTCCGCTCAATGTTGGACTTTACATTTGAATGAAACTCTTACACAAAATTTTCCTTTTTTTCACCTTTAATATTAGAAAATTTATTAGTTGGAAAAGGTAAAATATCAAGTGGATTCAATGGGTTAAAATCATACACAACTTCAAATGGTGAAGCATTAGTAGTGGAGTGAACTACTTGATTATAAGAAAATTCAATATGTGGCAAACATCTTTCTCAATGTTTCAATTTTTTTGTAAGGATGGAATCAAAAAATGTAGAAAGTGTTCTATTGGCCACCTTAGTTTGACCATCTATTTGTGGGTGTTTGGTTGGGGAGAAAAAAATTTTGGTTCCAAGTTTGTTCCACAATGTCCTCTAAAAGTGACTAAGGAATTTGACATCCCTACCACTCACAATGCTCTTGGGTAATCCATGTAACCTAACAATTTCCTTGAAAAAAAAATCAGCGATATGAGTTGCATCATTGGTTTTAGAATAGGAAATAAAATGATCCATTTTACTAAACCTGTCCACCACCATAAAGAGTTATCCTTCCTTGATTCTGATCTTAGAAATCCAAGAACAAAAATCCATTGAAATAACAACCCATGGATGATAAGAATTGGGAAAAGGGGTTTATAATCTATGTGGAATCACTTTTTTATTTTTCTTTTTTACAAAAATTACAATTTCCACAAATACTAACCACATCCCTACACATGTGAGGCTAATAAAAATGTTCACTCAACAAGGCCGATGTTTTCTCTACCACAAAATTACCCATTAATCCACCCCTATGAGTTTCTCTAACAATCTATTCATGAATGGAAAAATATGGAACACACAATTTATTTTTTTCGAAAAAGAAACCCATCAGGTTTGTAAAAATCATTTTCCCATGTTATTCACAAAACTTCCAAATTTTAGAAAAATCAGCATCATTCTCATACATGCTTTTCAATATTTCAAAACTAAGTATTTTTGCCTGCATAAAAGTGATAATAGAGTATCTCCTAGACAAAACATAAATGAAAACATTTTATTTTCCTTTTTTATTCTTAATGATGTAAGGGATTTTTTAATTAATTCAAGCCATATTTCATGCCTCCTATTCTACTTTCCTTGTGAATTAAAGAAATTTTAGGCTCTAGTGATCCAAATGAAACATAGATTCCATTGGCCACAAGTAATGTTTCCAATTTTCTAAAGTTCTTTTAAGGGAATAAAATTACTTATCATAGGTAGAGTCATTCAATGCTGCCCCATTAAGATTCTAACTAAAGTAAGTGATAGTATTAGAGTCTTGGATTAAAAAAACCCCCAATTCCTATTCCAAATGCATCATACTCCACCTCAAATAATTTAGAAAAGTTAGGTAGAATTAAGAGAGGTGAATTGGTCAACTTACATTTGAGTGTGGAGAAGCCCTCTTCTTGAGATTTCCCCCCCTTTAAACTCACTCCATTCTTGACCAAATCATTCAATGGTGCCATAATGGTCAAAAATTCCCTCATTAACCTTCAGTAAAAACTGGTATGTCCAGGAATCTCTTCACCTCATTGAAATTTTTTAGTGTTGGAAAATCCCAAATTTCCTTCACCTTGTTTTCATAAACCCTCATTACATTATATCCTACCATAAAACTAAGGAAAACAACCAATTTTTTTTTTAAAAAATGTACATTTTTATAAGTTTTCAAACAATCTATTTTTCCTAAGAGTCTCAAAAACATGTTTCAAATATTCCTTATGTTTTTCAAGGATCTTAGATTAAACAAGGATGTCATCAAAATAAATGACCACAAATTTCCCAATGAATGGAAAAAACATGATTCATTAAGTTTATGAATGTACTTGGGGCATTAGTTAGCCCAAAAGGAATAAATATCCATTCATACAACCTAAAATTAGTTTTAAATGCCGTTTTCCATTCATCTCCCTCTTTCATTCTAATTTTATGGTATCCACTCTTTAGGTCAATTTTGGTAAAAATGCATGCACCATGAAGTTCATCAAGCATATCATCCAAACGAGGTATGAGATAGAGATATTTTACTATGATTTTGTTGATAGATTAAAATCAATACACATTATCCACTTACCATCTTTTCATGGGACAAGAATTATTAGCACCACACATGGACTCATGATCTATTGAAAAAAATCCATTCCTTCACCATTAATATACTTTTTTTTGGATTTCTCCAGTATCTTCTAGGTTATCCCAATAATTTGGTTGATTGGGAAGAATTTCTCTAGGGAAGAAGTCAATGTGGTGGTCTATACCCCTCAAGGTACATAATCCATCTAGAATTTACTCTGGAAACACATTACCAAATTCCTGCAAAAGAGACACAACACTATAAGGAATTGAAGGGTTAGGAGAGTTAGTGGTAAAAAAATTTCCTTTCATAGAAGAAAAAGAGTTTCCTTCCCATCTAAATCTATCTCTATCTCTATTTTTCCTAAAAATAAGATCACTTTTACCTCAACACTCTTATGTTAACTCTTATTTCCACTCTAGTTTTCAACTCTTTTCTTTCCCTAATTTATTTTGATATCACTCGTCACTCATTTTTTACACTTTATTTTTCCACTCTTTTCATTATATATATATTTTTCTATATTTTATTTTTATCTCTTCTCACAATCTCTCCCAATAATCACTTCGACTTTATAAGCTTTCAAAGGCCTCATGGGTGCAAGAATAACTGTCCTCCTATTCTACTCAAAATAATAGTGGTTGCTATATCCATCATGTGTTACTATCCTATAAAATTTCTATGGACTTCCCAATAATATGTGACTAAAATTCATGGGAACAAAATCACATATCACCTTTTATTCATACATCTCAATTGAAAATGGAACTTATGCTTTCTTAGTAACTTTTAAATCCCCATTATTATTTAACTATTTCAATCTATAAGGCCTAGGATGTCTAGTCTTAGCCAATCCAAATTTATCAACCATCAAACAACTTGACAAATTTGTAAAACTACCCCCATCAATGATCATACTACATACCTTATATTTTATGATGCATCTAGAATGAAAAATGTTCTCCCTTTTATCTTGATCATGTTTTACTTTAGTTTGAGAAATCAAAGCATGCCTTGTCACACACATTTCTCCTTGTATGAGGCACTCTACTTCCATATCCAAATCATCCTCAAGTGGTGGAATTTTATATTCTCTTGAGCTATCACTAAGAACATATCCATAATCCAAAATAATCATGGTCCTATTTTTTGGGAATTGTGAGGAAAAATGTATAAATCATTTATATTTAAAACATTTAATATCATGTGATTTGGAAACAACCTTACCCTCTGTTTTACCTTTGGATTCTAGAAAGAATGGTTTTGGTTTGGTCACCTCTTTTGAATCTATTTTGGGTTCCTTTAAATGTTCTTATGGTTTGGAATCCTTGAACTTGAAAGAAAATTTTGAATCCTTACCAAAAGATTTAGGGTTCATCCTTCTTGTCTTTACATGCCTCTCCAATTTAGTATCCATGTGAAGTAGATCCTCCATGTCCAAGTAGTGGTGCACGTTCACTGTGTCTCGAATTTTATTATTGAGGTTGTTCAAAAACCTTTACATGGTGACCTCTCGCTCCTTATCAATATTATCCTGAATCATTATTATCTCCATCTCTTTGTGATAATCCTCAATACACATGAACACTTGTTTCAAACTCTACAACTTGAGGAACAAATCATGATAATATTGGCTAGAAATGAACCTCTTTCACATTACCACTTTCATCTCCTCCCAAGTGTAGATGGGTCTTTCTCCAATTCATTATATACTCACTTATAGTTTCTCCCATCAAATACTAGAATAGTTGAGGAATTACAAAAAAAACAACAACACTTTGTTTTCCTCTGAATATGTGTAATAACCAAAAACATGTTCAAAATTTCTTTCCCATTCCAAATATGTTTCAGGATCATTATTACCTTGGAATGAAGAGATCCTCAACTTTAATCCTCCAAGATCATTAGCTTGACTCCATGGTGGTTGATTTCTCTAAATTGGTGACTCATGAAAATCGAAGAACTCTTTTTCTTCTTCAATGACCCTCCTCCTTGGTGGTGCTCTAGAATTGTAAGGGCATTACAATTCATCCATCATCGCATTCAATCTTTGGAATTATTCTTATACAACCCTAATGAATAAATTAACGTCCACTTAATTGGTGTTACTTGACTCTACCATTCAGGAATCATAAAATTAAATTTGAAGATAAAGGAAAATGGAACTCACACACTCCCTCATGTGTTTACACTAAAAAATAATATTTTCTCTCGTGTTTTACTCAAATTGGATTTTTTAACAAAATGTAACACTCTTTCCTTTTACCACTCAACTTTCTTCCCATATAATTCTTACCCAATTTCAACAAGTTAAAAGGATCATTTAAATGTGGATACCCTAAACTAGAATTCAAATATATAATTAAAAATGGATTGAAGATGAAAAATGTGGTAAGGGGAATAAAATGGATGAAGAAGAATGATAAAGGGATGTAGAATTATAAATGTTGCAATCTTTTTTTGATTTTGGGGTTTTTTTTAAATAAATTCAGCAGCAACAAGATGATTTTTTTCAAAATTTAAATGTAATAGAAGCAATAATTTGTAACATAAAATGGAATCAAAGTGATATTTGTGTGGTTTTCAAATTATAGAATATGTCGCAAAATTTGAACCTACTGTGTCTCATGATTTATAGCTTTGATTTTGATGATTAAAAATGTAGAAGAAAGATGTGATTCTCAATTATAATAATGATATACTGTAAGTCCAAATTGAAAAATAAATGACATCCATAGGTGAAGAAGAAAATGGATCAGAATTGATGTTGGCCCAATTCGAAGAAAAATAAAGATGGAAGAAGGGATAAGAAAATAAAGAAAGAACTAGATTTCCTGAAAATGGGCTCTAATACTAAATGATACATGATCCAAGACCTGCTAGGAATTTTCCTAGGAACCTTTTTTAATGTTCATGTGTTGAGCTCTCGGATCTCCGTAAGAAAATAAGTGAAATTTAGTGCAGATAGTGAAAATGAGAAGGATGGGGGAGATGGTTAAGGTAGAACTCAAAGAGAACTTTTATCTAATAACTATAGACATAAAATGAAAAAAAAGGATGAAAAATCCTTTTATAAGTTAATAATAAATAATGAACACAAACATTTCAAGAAAAACTTACCATAATAACATTACCTTCATTCATGATGTTCAAAGAGTACAAGGGGTGGATATTTATCACCAAATAGTGATACAAAATTATAACACCTAGTTTACATAAGTAAAAAATCCTAGATGATTCTTTTGACCATTTAGAAACATTCCCAAGACTTTAAGAGACAAGTATAACACCCTTTTGGAAAATTAAAGACAATTAGCCTGCCACCTTTTGACTTTGAAGATTCTGTGAGAGATGGGATTGAAAATTCATAGCACCACTTGGGTTGGATTTTTAAAAATCACGGCTGGGACTTAATTAATGTAATTATAGGACTTTATGATTCCAACAATAAAGGGTGTTGTGCCTCCTCTTATAATTTGATGATTAACCCATTTATGGCCTCCTTCATTCTCTTAGTCTGCTCCCTTTTCATTGGGACACTGATTCCTCACAATGGGTCTTGTGTAATCATGTTCCTTCTGCCCTCTTTGTCAAGTCCACCATAAATAACTTGATTCCCATTAATTATATGATATACATCAAAATTTTAAAATCACTCAAGAGGTTCTAGTCCTAACTAAAAATAGAGGTTAATCTTAAATAATCAATTTGTAAAGAGAGATATACACTTATTCACCCCACTCCTCTCGATGTTTCTATATGGTGCACTAGGACCTTCAAGTGGTATCAAAGTAGGTTATATCTTTTAAACTATATTTATGATTTATGTGAAATATAAAATATATGAATAGTATAAGTGTTCCTAAATTTGATGCAAAGAATTTCCATTATTGGAATAAAATAATTTTTCAATTTTTTTGTTCCACTTTCATGAAGTTATTAATGCAGACACAGTGGGATTTCATCCCCTTCAAAGAGGTATAAAATGTAATTTATTGAGATAATGAACCTTGTGGTTTATTTAAAAACTAGAAACACTATCTTAATGTATCTCTCTAGGATAGTGTTTACCAAAGTGATGGGTTTAAAAATAAAAAATTGATTTAAGAAATAATTACAAGTAGTTATGAAGGACATGTTAAAGTGAAAGGAGAAAAGATGTAAATTTAGAGAAGAAAGATTGAATATATAAATATGTTTGAGGATAAATCCATTCATTATTAATTTACTAGGGTGAATCAGATTTTGAGCAACATTATAGGTTTTGGTGAAATGATAAATGACTCCATTATTGTGAAGAATCTAAATAGAAATTTTTTGATCCTATTTAATACAAATAAATTACTCTTGAAGGTAAGGAAAATATATCATTTAATGAGTTACAAAAAATTCATATTTCCTATGTAAAAAATAAGACACTTCTTTTTAAGAATAAATTGAAATATGATATTATTCACGAATCTATTAGAAATATGAAACTAAAATAATAAGAACCTGAAAATTATGATGATTCCAATGATGATGATGATAATTATGATAATTATATACATAATGAAAGTAAGATAAACATGTATATAATCTCTATAAATTTCAAAAAAGGAAAGGTAATTTCAAAGAGAAACTTCACATGAAATGGTTCAAATGATGTGTTTGATTTATTACAATCAACTATACAAAGAAGAAAATTGATGAATTTTATATTGATTACCAAGAAGAAAAACCAAGAAAATGAAATGGATAAAAGTTTATGAATTATTTAATAAGATAGTTTGAAATAATAAAATATTTCTATAAAGAGATAGAAAAATTTAATGAGTAAATAGGAAGATAAAGACACTTCCTCAAGACACCAATTTGATGACGAGTCACCTAAAATGGTTGAAAACAATATGGATCATATTTGAGACTAATAATAATACTCAAGTAATAATGATGATGGTGGTTAAGAGACTTACATGGATCATATGATCATATCTGTGTTAGAGGCTTGTTTTGAAAAAAAAATACCATTTTAAAGAAGAAATTTCAAAACTTGAATAATTATAATAGAAAAAAATTTCATAAAAATAAATAATATCTCAAAAAGAGATATTTAGATCATTGAATATATCAATAATATCAAATTAAAAGATAATAATAATTAAATGATAAAGAATTATCTTGAAGATATACTCATGTTAAAAGCGGAACAAATGGGAATTATGTAATAAAAATATCTTACATCTAAAAATAATTAAAAAGGATGAAAGAATAATTAAATATTTAGTTGAATACAAGGACCAAACAAATACAACAACTAAGATTTTTAGTAAATTAATTAAGGTAAAATAAAAATATGAATCTACTCAAAAAGTTGAATTTATTTTTCCTAATAGCAATTGACCTATTTTAAAATATATAGAAGTTTGGGGAAGAAAACATTATGAGAAAATATCTTATATATATGGTAAATAAATAAAAATTTATGAAAAATAAACATCCATGGGGAATAATAAAAACTTGTTCAGGTCTTTCTAATAAAGTCAAAAATCTATAATTCAATTTTCTAGATAGCGCTATGGATTTAACGAAATATTTTTTTAGTGGTAATTGTTGGTTATTTTGTGTTTTTTGCCACAAGTATTATACATAATTCTACAATATGTACTTACTAGTAATAAGGTAGGAATCAAGGGGGAGAATATATAAAGTGGAAAAGAATGAGTCTCTAAATAAAAAAGGTTGTGTGTAAAACGTCTATACTTCTATATACTCATAACTTGTTTGAATTTTTAAAAGATATTTATGGAATATGTGAGTATAATGAAATTTTCACTTCATAACCCATAATTTCAGGATTTAGGAAAAGGGGTTCTCTTTACTATATTAACATTATCTTATTGGTTTATATTTTTAGAGATTTTGGAAAACAATTACATTACATAGGGATCACAAATACACAATGTCCATTTTTTCCAAAAAAATTGGATTCCAAAGTTCAAATTCACATTTCCTTCCTGAAACACTTTCTTTGTTAAAGGATAATTTCCTTTATTTTGATCTAAAATTAATAATATTTCTTTATCATTCTTAAAATCTGTTAAAAATATTTGAAATCTTGGGATGAGCACAAAAATATCAGTAAGGGATATATAAAATAATGGAAAAATATTATTCCCTTTTAAAATTAATAAAAAACCTAAATAATATTACCTTAAAACATAAAAAACATTGAGCCCAAAATAATCATTTACATACTCAAACCAAGCATTAACCATAATGAGATTCTTTATAGTGAAAGTGTTTCATAAAGCATACCGTCACAACTAATAAATATTTTCCATATATCACTCAATAGATCAATATTACACTTTATTGAGTTGTGGAATTATTTTACAGTCAACAGAGAGTCTAATATAAAATATACTTACTTGATTTCATTACACACCATAAGTGTAATTTCATCCTTTAATTTTGTTTATAGAAATTTCCCACCTCTGATTCATATCATATTCTAAATGATAAATAACCATGATCAATTTTTCATGTATAAAGCTATAAAATTAACTTTTAATGGATCATAAGATCCATAAAAGGATGAAAAGTTATTTCTATTATCTTTACAAATTAAACAAAAAAATTGTTAACACACATTATTATAATATATATTATTAATAAACCTTCATTCATCAATATGTAAAACCTCAAAAATAACATTAAAAGTTCAACTAAAATAATTCCATAAATAATTAACCTGAAAAATATTCAGAATATTATATACTAAAATTGACACAAAAAAATTATAAATATTTGATCACATGTTATTCTAAGATAAATTTAGAATTTTTCACTAAATTAAATTCATCACTCATATAGTCACATATAAAAAATGTATATTCCTTAATCATATAATGTTTATAAAATTCTAATCCATCCTATAAATAAAACTAATCACCCTAAAATCACATCTTCTTCTAAAATTTATTTCAACCTTTATTCCTCAAATAAAATCCAATCATTTCAAAAAATGTAATGTTTACCATAATCATATAATGTTCCCTATATATTGGACTTCTTAAAAAATAACACTAATAAATTAGTCACCAAATAACTTTCCAATATCTTGGTTATCTATATTACCAAACATATGATACCAAAATGTAATAACTCTTTTATCCCAATTAATTATAATTACCTCAATTTCAAATATAATATAAATGATAATGTTTAGGAGTACTGTTATAATTATTTCTATAAAATATGAAATATTTATTCCTCAAATATACCTTTAACTAAAACTAATGTTAAACATAAGGGTTATATATATGGTAATAATTTTTTGAAACTCAAAAAATATATATCAAATTACTCCCATAACATAAAACTTCAAAGGGTTCATAATACCTTTAAACTTATGATCATCTTTAAATATTTCAACTCTTAAATAAAATACCACTACTTAATAACTCTTGAAATACTATATATAGATACTTCCTTCACAAGACTTTAACCAAACATTTTTGTCTTATTATTTAAAACTTTATTCCTATAATAAAAATATATATCATTTTTTAAGATTAAAAAATACTAATCTAATAATGTTTCCTATTTTAAACATAGAAAAAATTAGTTCTAACCTTTTATATTTCATTTTCATTTTTTTATATTCTCAAGGATTCACTAAACCTTTATTCATATGATCTTATTGATCTCATTCATGAGATTTATTCCTAGTAAATTTATTTGTATAAATCTGGTACTATCTACTTTTGAAAATTATTCTTTGTACTTTAAGAAATTTCCCTAGGTGGTTCTTGCCATATTATTAACATGTAGGAAATTGAATAATTTTGCCTTTTGGCCATTATCACTTAAAATTTCATGAAACCCCATTTTTATTTTATTTGGTTTATTAGAAAAATCACTTAGGTTTATGTTGTTAATCATAACTCAGGATAATTGGTTATGTATAACCACAAGAATTTTTACTCCATCTGAATACACATTTTTTTGCTTTCTCAAACAACCACAACATTTTTCGTCATATGAATTGTTAAAATTGAACCTAATGGTTCTATCTATTTACTAAAAAAACAATTTTTATTGTGATTATGTCAAATAAAATCATAATAAATCTTTTTATAAGGAAGATAAATAGTAATATATCCTTAACCATGTAAAATTTTATTCAACTCTTTCAATTCATAAAAAAACAACTATAATTATCCTTAACATTATAATATTTAAAGTTGTATAATACTTTTAAATTATTCTTAAATATCATACTAACCATTTTGTTAAAACAATTCCCTATTACTATTTACAAGGACTTGTTCCTTTAATAACCCATAATTTCATGATTTGTGAAAATGGTTAAGTTTTATTATATTCTCAAGATCTTTTATTTTTAAAATTTTATAACATTGGGAATTTTTTTATAACATTGGTAACAGTAACACATAGTGTCCATTTTTTCCACAAAAACTTGATTCTTAAGTTCACAGTCCTATTTCATTCAAGACACACTTTCTCTGTTCAAGACCAATATCCATTATTCAGTGATAAACTTTATAATAAATCTTTTTCTTCCTTAGGGCCTATAAAAAAATTGAAAATAGGGGATGAGTGTAAAAAAATTAGTATGGGATATAAAAATAAATTAAAACCTTTAATCACTTTTTAAAATTCATAGTAAAATATAAATAAGTTGGACTTTTTACATAATAAACATTGATCTCAAAATAATCATTTACATACTTATGAAATAAACTTAAAATCCCAAATATTTCATAATTTTTAAGGAATAATTTAAGGAAAAATTATAATTCCTAAAATTGATACCCAAAAAACAAGCCTTTCACCTTTATAAGATCATAAAATTTCCTTGAAATCATAAACTCATTTTTTAACTTTTGAAATAAAAAAATTTCCATAAAGCATAATTTACAATAATAGTGAAACCATGTGGGAAAGTGGGACATAATAACCATTTTACTTTCATCAAGGAATATCTTAACCAGATAATTTCAATATTCTCTTTAGATCAACTGTTTTTAGTTAACTCCTTCAGTTCATAGGAGTAATCATCACAAATTAACTTCATCTAACTTATATTGGGAGTAAAATATATATTTTAACTTTGTAACTTAATATTATTAATTTAAATCTTCCACACTATCTTAGGAGTAACTTAAATTAGTTAACACTATTATTTTACCCTATGCATTGAAGGCCTTTGACGAACCCACCCTACACATAATGGACAGTGTCAAATATGGGTTTGGGTTCACTCCCCATTAAAAATTTCATAGATAATTACCAAGTGTAATTTTATTAAGTAAAAATAATTAATAAATTTCAAGTTTTATAATCAAAACCATAAATATTTAATTTCAACACATAAGTAAAAACACTTTCAGTTATCTCATAAAAATAAGAAGAAATATCCTTTTTTCAAAAAAAAATTAAAAACTAAAAATATGTTCATGTATTATAGTTAAAAAAAATTCTTTTGTACTTTGGTAAAAAGAGTCAAAAGTGACTGGTTCTGAAACCACATAAAATATTCCTTTTTAAATAATTTTAAAATGTCAAGGATAAAATAAAATGACTTTAAAAATTAATAGTAGTATATAGAAAAATATTTAAATATTTTTAAGAACATTTATATGTAGGAAAATGATTAAAAAAAATTTAGATAACATTTGAATGAAAAGCCCTTTATATCATTCGTAACTTTTCAATAAAAAAATATTGAATAATAAAAAATGTAATGGATTTTAAAACTAATATAATTTTAGGAAATTAATTATTAAATACATATATAGGGATGCCTATACACCACAAAAACCAAATCATGTTGTGGAAATGACATAAGTCTCAAATAAAGGAAATTGAGATGATAAATCTCTTACATCGGACTCCTACTTAGTGGAAAAAATTAGAAACTCCTATATAATAATTTTATACATATTATAAATTAACAATATAAAATATATTTATATAAAATTATTAAAAAATTCACTAATTACATATTTATACCCATAAACTAATAATTCCTTGTAAAAATCAACTTTTTGATGTTACCTGTCTTATTTCCTATATATGTTTTTATTTTTAGGTTTTAGTTTTTTCACCTTGTTCATGGTTTCAAGATATCTAAAATCTTAAAATTTCATAATTATCATTTTTATAAATTAAATATACTTTTATAACTATCCATTTAAGGTAGTCATGAAAAATGAATCAGATTAGTTCATGGAGATGGTAGTATGTATGTATGCACGAACGATGTTTTCATTTTTCTAATGGGTGGAAAAAAATAGATTATATTTAACTTATATAGGATCATAAATATTTTATAATTTTAAAAAAAATTATTAATTACAACCTTATGAGTATCCATGTGAGCCAGTAATGAAAAAACAATCACATCTCTTTATAGAGGTGGTAGTTCACACGTATGCATGAGTGACATTATCATTTTCCAATGAATGGAAGGGTAAGAAGGTAAAAGAAATAATATATTTATAGAATAATAATAATGTAATAAATATTTAATATATTCACTAATTTCATATTTATTACCTATTGTGACAAATGAAATGCATCACATCGTGGAAGTGGTTGTCCACACAAATGTACGACCAAAGTGTTCATTTTCTATTGAATTAAATAGGTTATGCAAAAGAGTTTCTCAATCAATATAATGAAATTTATATATATTTTAGGTAATTATGTTATTATATCAACATTATAATTGTATATTTTAAGGGGGTATAGTAATAAATATACAAAAAAGAAATAAACCAAGACTTATACCTCCTCTTTTGATATCCTGCTATCTATTTCGCTTAAGGCCTTTAAAAAAGAGGTTTATGGTCACTACATAAGCTTGAAAAAATTGGAATTTATTTTTAGATAAATATTTGGGTGTATGTTTATATAGAAACCTAAAACAGATTTTTTGAATGGTTGATGTGAGTTCCTTTTAATTGAAAAATAATCAATGACATTTTTAAAAATTTCCAATATTTAAGGTTAATGAAAGTAATTTTAAATATTTTAAGTGGCATTAAAATGAACCACGAATTACAGGAAAACAATTTCTCTGAAAATGATTCTATATATAATTTTTATGATTTTATAATGATTCCAAAATAATTTTTAATCATTAAATATCATTTAAGGTCATTTTTAAGACTATTCAAAAAAGTTGACTTTAAACACATCAAGAGAACAATGTAATTATAATTTAAATAGTTTCATCATAAATAATCACTTATAATTATCCATTAAATTCATGAAATATTACAATTTGTTAAAAACATATTAATTTTAATGTTTTTAAAATCATTTAATTGATTTTTCTATTGCTTGTGAAAGCATTGCTTTGGTATTGAGTAAGCATTCAAGGTAATTATACCATCACTAAAAATTAAAAATAAATTAATATCATAATTTTTTTTATTAATATTAAGAATAAACATTTATAACCATTAAAAAAAATACTTTTTATCCCCATGAAAAAAAATTAGAGATATTAAAAAAAAAGAGTGACATTTTTTCATTATTATTTACATAAAATAATATAATTGTTATAATCAAAGGCATGTGGAACCAAATTGAAATAATTTAGAATAATGGATGACGATATTAAAAATCCCATCATCCAATGAGACAATGGAATTATTTTGAGATATTTTTAGCCCTTATTCCATAGTTTTAATATTGATTATCTCATTTTACCCTTTTACATGTTGATAAAAATTTATCATGGATACTATTCATTATGACTAATAATGAAATTGAACATATAATAAAAAATGAAAATTATAATCCCAAATATGGAATCTATCTTCAAAGATTAAATTTTCAAAACTAGTTGATAGAGCTAATATTTACAATATTTTTAATGACTATTTAAATGATTTAAACCTCACAAATTTAACAATTTGATCTTATTTGTAACAATTTTGGATTTAGAGTGTGTTTTGGGATAAAAAGTTTAAATTGCATAATTCTGGATTTTTAACAGATTTTTATCAAAGGGGTATTTTAGTCATTTATCATAAAATATATTTCCAAATTTTGTGATTCAAATTTTTTTGGAATAATTATTTTATTTTCATCATCTTTGTCTTCAGGCCCAAGAAATGATTCATGCATCTTGATGCCCAAAAAAATCAATGAAGTTGACAAATGTTCCGGGCGGACTGCATGGACTCCACCATAGTAATGGAAGAAATTTCGACCTAAACACCTCCAAATGATGAGATTTTACCTGTATATGACAGAGGACTCCAAAACTCATCTCCAAAATTAATTTCAAGCCGTTTGTAATCCTTTATGATGGTCGTTGAGTGATAGAATTTTGAAGGAAACTTCCAGGAAGCTTTATCCAGAGAAAGCGATGTTCAATAGAAAAATAATAACTCCTTCAATAAACGTCCAATTAATCTTATATTTGGAGGGTGGACGGAAAACGAATTTATGAACAATATTTATGAAGAGGTCCACGCGTGAAGAGACCAATTAATGGGTCTAAAACACGACAACTTTCTGATGATGAAATATGCCTATAAAAGGAGAGGGGCTCCTACCTCTCAAAATATTCCATTCTTCACCACACCATCCGTCAAAAAGGGAGTTGGCTTGAGAGAGAGAAGGGGAAGGTGGGTATTTTGATCCTTAAGAAGATGAAATCCTTTTAAGATTCAATAGATAAGATGGATGCTTCTCAAGTGATGGAGGTCTAAGCGGCAAGTGGTTGCGAACGACGACACCCGACGGACACTCTCTTCCGAGTTTGGATTTTAATGTGTAATATCCTTTTGAATTTCTCTTGAACATATATTTTTGAATGAATATGGTTGTTTTCTTTCTTAAATATATTTTCAACACATTTGTTTTGACCGTTGTTCCACCTATAAAGTAGAACAATTGACTTCGCTATTTAAAATTCTTTGGTGAGGTTTTGCCATTGAGCATAGAGAATTCAATTAGGTTCAATTACTTGGAGGTATTTAAGTAATTGAATCACTTCTATAGGCGGGAAAACAATCATATTGAAGTCTTAAATATGTTGTCTTTTCAAATTTGAGTGTAAACCTGGGGGTCCTTGGGGGTACATTTAGGAATTTAAAATAAGTGATATATTTTTTATATACAAGGAAGAGGGGAGTGTCCGAGAGGGTGAAGCTTATCTGCGACTGCTGTTTTTATTCTTCATTTAAAACCCACATTATATTTCCTTTAAAATTATTTCAGTTTAGTATTTAATTAAAATTTTATTTTCAAATTGTTAATCAAATTCCCATTTTCATTTCTTCAAAAAAAAAAACAAAAGTGATAGTTTTTACAACTCGAACTGCAACTTCCTCGAGAGACAACCCTGTGGTCACCACTGTGCTACATAAAAAGGGAAAATATTGATTCAGGGTTTTACAACACGACAAACACTCACATCAACTGGTGCCGTTGCCGGGGAGGTTGCTAGAGTTTATTTTATTTTAGTTATTTTTTTTCTTGCATGACCCGAACTTCTGAACCGAACTTGTTACCTTTAGATTCAGAAATTGATATAACTTTTCACACTAGGGTTAGAGGTAATAATCCACAAGTTGAAAGTTGTGAATCTTCCACCAATACACCTAGGAGGGACTTAGTTGAAACTGAAATCCAAATGGCTGAAAATAGAACTTTGAAAGAACTGGCTTCGTCCTATGACGAAAATCATGAGAATCCTGTAGAGTACCCTAATGCCCCTGCTGGATTTGAAATCAAGTCCGGTTTCATCCACCAGCTTCCAAAATTCAATGGGTTGCCTAGTGAAGACCCACACAAACACCTCCAAGAATTTAGTTACCTGTGTGTCAACATGAAACCTCATGGAGTTGATGCTGTTCAAACGAAGCTTAGGTCGTTTCCTTTTTCTATGGATGAAGTTTCTAAGGAATGGTTTTTCTATTCTCACTCAACCTTGATTAGAAATTGGAATAAATTAAAAAATATTTTCCTTGAAATTTTTTCCCTACGTCTAGAACTGTCTCCATTCGAAAGGAGATTTGTGGAATTAGGTAGACACAAGGAGAAACACTTCACGAATACTGGGAAAGGTTCAAACATCTTTGTTATAGTTTCCCCCATCATCAAATCAGTGACCAGATTCTCATTAAATACTTTTATGAAGGATTGTGTCTCACTGATAGAAGTATGATCGATGCTACTGCAGGAGGAGCTTTAGTTGATAAGACACCATCTACTGCTAGGATTTTAATTGCAAACATGGCCCAGAATTCCCAACAATTTGGAACCAGAGGCCTTCTTCATGTAAAAGATGCACAAGAATTCCCTACTACTAGTCCCAAAAACAACACAATTGCAAGTCAACTATCTGATCTTACCACCATGGTAAGGTCAATAATGTTGTCTAACACCCCACCAACCCAACCCAAACATAAATCAGCTTTCCAACTACATGTTTACTGTGGGATTTGTTCTTCGAATGAACATTTTAGTGACCAATTCCTGCAAATGCAAGAGCCTCCTGAGAACTGCAATGCAGTTTTTCCTGGAAGACCATTTCAACCAAACCAGCAAAGACCATTTCAAAACAACCAAAATTTCAATCAAGGATGGAACAACAACTCAAATGAAAGATTTTGTCAACCTGAACAACCAAGAGGATTCTTCCAAGGACAATCAAGTAATTATCAACCAAGATATTTCAATGAGCAAGCCAATGCTCATTCTGGAAGCAATTTTCACCCTACCCCTCCCACTAAAAACTCTGATAGGAACATTGAAGAATCAATGAGGAAACAACAAGAGGAAATGAGGGAACTAAAAGAATACACAAAACAACAAGATAACAAAATGAATACCTTGATGACTCAAATGGGCCAACTTGTCTTTGGTATTAATTTCATAACAAATCAAATGAGTGGTGGTTTACCCTCACAACCACAAGTAAATCCGAGGAATAATGGGAAGGAAAATGTGAGTGAAATTGAACTTAGGAGTGGAACAAAATTGAAAAACTCTCAGATTGAGAACATCAAGCCTTTTACTGATACTGTTGATGAAAATCCTACCCTTGATAAAAATGTTGAAATATCTGAAGTTGATAGAAACTCAAAGTCAAGAGAGGAAATATTGTTTGAAAGAACAAAGAATGACTGGAAGAGGATGTATGGTCCTTATATTCCTCCAAAACATATTCAGAATACCCCAGAAACATTCAAACCTCTACTGCCTTATCCAAGGTGTGAACCACCACCAAAGTCAAGTGCTGAAAAAGAATTGGATAAGGAGGTTTTGGAAACATTCAAGAAATTCCAAGTCAATATTCCTTTGCTTGATTCTGTGAAACAAATTCCGAGGTATGCTAAGTTTCTGAAAGACATGTGTACCAATAAGTGAAAGTTCAAAGGAGGTGAAAAAGTGAACTTAGGAAGGAATTTTTCATCGGTGATTCAACATGCACCTCCTGTCAAGTGTAAAGACCCTGGGAAATTTACCATTCCCTGTACCATTGGGAAATGTGAATTCAAAGATGTTATGCTTGATCTAGGGGCCTCCATCAATGTCATGTCACATTCTGTCTACTCATCTCTTCAGTTTGGAAACTTGAAACCCTCTGGAATTATCATTCAACTCGCAAACCGAAGTACCCCCAAACCTGATGGAGTTATAGATGATGTTCTCGTTCAAGTGAGAGACATGATTTTTCCTATTGAATTATATGTTTTAGATATGGAAGATTATCGGTTCAGCACACATGCTCCCCTCATCCAAGGGAGGCCATTTCTAAAAACAGCAAAAGAAATCATCAATGTTCACAAGGGAACACTTTCACTATAATTTGGAGGATATGTTTTTCATTTCAACATTTTTCATTCAATGAAACACCCAGTTGAGGATCATTCAACTCCCCATATAAACATGATTGATTGGTTTTCATCTGGCATGTTACCTAATTTTTTCTGCGATGAAATACCAACTGATGTGGAAAAAGATGGAAATTTTTATGATACTGAATCAGATCAAAATGAGGATGAAATTGGAGACTATGAAGAGTCTTGGGATGTTGAGACTGGATATCTGAGCAATGATGAAGATGAATTTCTAGAAACCACTGAATCTGTTAGTGGTATTCTAGGAGAGATTTCCAATTTTTCACATGAAACAAGTCTTGAGATCATAGAAAGAGATCACCATGATGAACATGGAGCTTCACGAAACAACCTAACTTCTGAAGAGTTCCCTATTATCAATGAAACCAACCCACCTGTTGTAGAATTGAAACCCCTTCTAAATAACCTCAAGTATTCCTTCTTAGGTCATAATGAACAATTCCCTATAGTCATCTCAAAAGATTTGTCAGAAATCCAGGAAAACCAATTGTTGGAAGTTCTCAAGTCCCACAAGGAAGCCATAGGATGGACTTTCTCTAATCTAACAGGAATCAGCCCCTCGGTTTTCATGCACAAAATTTTACTAGAGGAGAATCCTAGACCGGTAAGACAATTTCAAAGAAGACTGAACCCAACACTTTTGGAGGTTGTGAAGAAAGAAGTCACCACCTTGTTGGATGGTGGAATTATTTTTCCCATATCTGATAGTCAATGGGTAAGTCCAGTCCATGTTGTTCCTAAAAAAAGTGGATTTACAATCTCAAGAAATGAATTTGGTAATTTTATCTCCATAAGGCTTCCAAATAAATGTAGAATGTGCATTGATTACAGGAAACTCAATTTGGTTACAAGGAAAGACCACTTCCTGTTACCATTCCTTGATCAAGTCCTTGAAATACTAGCTGGAAAAACCCACTATTGTTTTCTGGATAGATTCTATGGATATTTTCAGATTCACATTTTAACTGAGGATTAAGGGAAAACCACATTCACATGCCCATTTGGAACTTTTGTATATAGAAGGATGCCCTTCGGTTTATGTAATGCCCCGGGAACATTTCAAAGGTGTATGATAAGAATCTTCTCTGAATTTTTGGAAACTTGCATGGAAGTTTTTATGGATGACTTCACTGTGTATGGATCATCTTTTTAAAGTTGTTTGAAAAGCTTGGAACGTGTCCTTAAAACATGCATTGAAAAGAACCTTTTTCTAAATTATGAAAAATGTCATTTTATGGTTGCTAAAGGGATCATTCTTGGACATGTTGTGTCCCGTGATGAAATTCAAGTTGATAAATCCAAAGTTGAGGTCATTTCTTCATTACCATACCCAAAAACTGTGAGAGATGTGAGATCCTTCCTTGGGAATGCTGGATTTTACAGGAGATTCATTAAAGATTTCAGTACGATTGGTCTTCCATTGTCCAGATTACTCCAAAAATATGTTCCATTTGTCTTTGATGAGAATTGCATAAATTCATTTCATGAGCTGAAAAAAATATTGATAACCCCTCCCATTGTTCAACCTCCTAAATGGGACATTCCCTTTGAAACAATGACCAATGCATCTGACTTTTCTCTTGGGGAAATATTGAGTCAAAGGACAGAAAAGAAATATCATGTGATTGACTATTCCTCCCAAACTCTTGATCAAGACCAATAAAACTACACAACAACTGAGAAAGAACTACTGGCTGTTGTCTTTGCTCTAGACAAATTTAGAAGTTATCTGCTGGGCTCCAAGGTGATTGTTTTTACTGATCATTCTGCAATCAGATTCTTGATGAAGAAACATGATGAAAAACCAATACTTCTGAGATGGATTCTTCTTTTACAGGAGTTTGATGTTGAAATAAAAGATAATAAAGGATGTGAGAACCTTTTTCCTGATCATTTGAGCAGGATACCATCTATTGGAAATAGAAAATTTCTGTTGTGTTCCCCAATTAAGGAAACCTTTCTAGATGAGGATTTATTTACTGCTCAAAGTTAAATACCATGGTTTTCTAATCTTGTAAACTATTTGGCTTCTGATGAACACCCCCAATGGTTTTCCAAAAATCAAATTGATAGACTTGTGAGTGATTCAAAGAAATAAATTTGGGATGATCCTTATTTATGGCACATTGGTAGTGATCAAATGATACGAAGATGCATTCCGAACTCTGAATTTCAATCCATCCTACATCTCTACCACACATTAAACTGTGGAGGACACTTTGGACCACAGAGAACAACAAAAAAATTTCTTGATTCTGGATTGTATTGGACCACCATTTTTAGATATGCTTTTGAATTCTGCAAAACCTGTAAAAATTGTCAATTCCAAGGAAACATTTCTAAGCGGAATGAGATGCCACAAAAACCACTTTTGTTTTGTGATGTTTTTGATGTATGGGGAATGGATTTCATGGGGAATTTTCCTAATTCATTTGGATATCTCTACATATTTTTGGCTGTTGATTATGTGTCCAAGTGGGTAGAGGCTATCCCCACCCGAACTGATGATGCAAAGATTGTGTCTAAATTTTTGAAAGGAAATTTGTTTTCAAGCTTTGGATTTCCAAAGTTTATAATTACAGATCAAGGTACCCATTTTTTTAATAGGACTTTGGAATCACTTTTGAAGAAATACGGTGTTAATCATAGGGTCTCTACGCCCTATCATCCTCAAAAAAATGGAATGGCTGAGTTGTCTAATAG
Organism: Viscum album; assembly: GCA_963277665.1. Taxonomy (NCBI): domain Eukaryota; kingdom Viridiplantae; phylum Streptophyta; class Magnoliopsida; order Santalales; family Viscaceae; genus Viscum; species Viscum album. Next base: position 462,199,581 of record OY728122.1, on the reverse strand, counting down.
GGAGATCAAACAAATCCTAGAAAAAATAGTGAACCCAAATAGAAAGGATTGGAGTTTGAGACTTGATGATGCTCTTTGGTCCCATAGAACTACTTTCAAAACCCCCATTGGAATGTCACCATTTAGATTGGTCTATGGAAAAGCTTGTCATCTACCAGTTGAGTTAGAACACAAATCCTTTTGGGCTGTAAAAACATGTAACATGAACCTATATTATGCTGAGAAAGAAAGAAAATATTGTTTAAAAGAGTTGGAGGAGATAAAAAATAATTCATACGAAAGCTCTAGGTTATACAAAGAGAGAAGCAAAGCCTTTAATGATGAGAGGATTCTCAATAAAAACTTCAAGGAGGGAGACAAAGTTCTGCTGTTTGATTCCACATTGAAACTCTTCCCAGGTAAATTTTGTTCCAAATGGTTTGTCCCATTCATTGTTACTCATGTTTTTCCTTTTGGTGCAATATGGATTAAAGATCCAGACAAATAGATATCATTCAATGTCAATGGGAATCAGTTGAAGCTATTTCTAGAAAATTTTCAAGATCCTCCAGGGGAGAAGATTCAACTTCATGATGTAGAATATAATTGATGCCAGGTTGTGTCTTTCCTTATCATTTATTTTTTCTTTGTCTTTAATTTCCTAAATTTCATGCTAAAAAAACTACACAATGAGGACATTGCATAGAATAAGTGTGGGGGGACACAATGCTGGGTAGAGTAGATTTTTAAGAACTTTTTTTTGAAATTTTTTATTGTCAAAATTTCTTTCCATTTTTTTCCTTTCTTCGTGTTTTTTTTTCAAAAAAAAAAGGTTTTGGAATTTCTTGAATTTCATTTGAAACTCATGCCAAGGAGTGAACCAAATGATCCTTTGAAACTGAACATAAATGAATACTGAAAATGACATTGTTTCAAGTCCAAAAATTTGGAAAATTCTTTAAATGACCACTGATTTTTAAATCTCATGGAACATATCACTGGCATTGTGATTGAAATTCTCATTCCTGTGGGCCTCTGTACCCATTTTTATATCTTCTTCACATTTACCTCTTTCTTGAGAGAACCAATTTATGTTTGTTTAAACTAGAACTTGATTTATTTCTATCAAAACTTGAGGGCTGAGATACTTGTGATTAAAATGATTGAGGAATTTTTTTGAATATTGGAGCCTCCTTTTTATGATTATCCTTTTTTATTTCGGCCTTCCTTGAACATTTTATCCTTCTTGAGCCCTTAGTAGCCATGTATAGCCTGTTAGTTTAGCCACATTACAAGCCAAATTTCCCTTTCCAACCTGCTCTAGAAGTATAAATTCATGATCTAGTTGAACTTAAGTGTGGGGGGGGGGGGGAAGATGACTCATGATGTGCTACCTCATTGGGTGTTGCTTTGGGAGAAAATTTAAACATTGAAGGCGTATTTGTGATGCTGGAATATATTTTTCTGAGAGATGTGCCTATCTGGAGCTCTCAAATGAAATGGAGCTGTGCCTATCTGGAGCTTTCAAATTAAATGGAGCTGTGCTTATCTGGAGCTCGCAATAGAAATAAGCTGTTCCCAATCTGGAGCTTTCAAAAAAAAAAGTATATTTACTACTGAAATATTGATGTAATGGGGTGGAAAATATAAGATCAGAGCTGATTATTTTAGGAGAATATGGAGGAGACCATACTTGAGTAAAAATTAGAATCATGCATTTCTGCTTCAAAAAGAGCCAAACCCTCCTTATTTAGCCACATAATTTTTCACATTTGAAACCTACCAACTCCAAGCCACAGAAAAACCCTGTAAATTACTCATGATAATCACATGTTCTTGGTTCACATCAGGTGGAGATGTAGAAATTTATCAAGCCTATGGTAATTCTTGCATGAGTTGGATGAGAAAAGCCTTGTTGCAAATCTATATTGTGTGCTGAGAGAAAATTAATGTGAGGTAATTGTGTTGTGTCCATGAGAAGACAAAATAAGTGGAAATGGATTGAATGATTTGAATTTATAATTTTAAATATTTTTCTTCAATGAGGCATGATATCTTTTTAATTCATTGTGATAAATTGGTAAACTCCATTGGTATGTGTTTTATTTTTCTTGATACCGTGCTCACTTGTCCAGGAGTCCAAGAGCCAAGTGTGGGGGAATTGATAGAGCTAATATTTCCAAAATTTTTAATGTCTATTTAAATGATTTAAACCTCACAAATTTAACAATTTGATCTTATTTGTAACAATTTTGGATTTAGAGTGTGTTTTGGGATAAAAAGTTTAAATTGCATAATTCTGGATTTTTAACAGATTTTTATCACAGGGGTATTTTGGTCATTTATCATAAAATATATTTCCAAATTTTTTGATTCGATTTTTTTTGGAATCCTTATTTTATTTTCATCATCTTCGTCTACAGGCCCGAGAAATGATTCATGCATCTTGATGCCCAAAAAAATCAATGAATTGACAAATGTTCCGGGCGGACTGCATGGACTCCACCATAGTAATGGAAGTAAATTGCGTCCTAAACACCTCTAAATGATGAGATTTCACCTGGATATGACAGAGGACTCCCAAACACATCTCCAAAATGAATTTCAAGCCGTTTTAAATCCTTTATGATTGCCGTTGAGTGATAGAATTTTTAAGGAAACTTCCAGGAAGCTTCATCCAGAGAAAGCTATGTTCAATAGAAAAATCATAACTCCTTAAATAAATGTCAAATTAATATGAAATTTGGAGGGTGGACTAAAATCTCATTTATGAACAATATTTATGAAGAGTTCCACACGTGAAGCGGCCAATTAATGAGTCTTAAACACGACAACTTTTTGATGATGAAATCTGCCTATAAAAGGAGAGGGGCTCCTACCTCTCAAAATATTCCATTCTTCACCACACCATCTGTCACAAAGGGAGTTGGATTGAGAGAGAGAAGGGGAATGTGGAGATTTTGATCCTTAAGAATATGAAATACTTTGAAGATTCAATAGAGAAGATGAAGGCTTCTCAAGTGATGGAAGGCTAAGCGGCAAGTGGTTGTAGACGGTGACACCCGACAGACACTCTCTTCCGAGTTTGGATTTTAATGTGTAATATCTTTTTGAATTTCTCTTTAACCTATATTTTTGAATGAATATGTTTGTTTTATTTATTAAATATATTTTCAACACATTTTTTTTACCGTTGTTCCATCTATAAAGTAGAACAATTGACTTATCTATTTAAAATTCTTTTGTGAGGTTTTGCCATTGAGCATAGAGAATTCAATTAGGTTCAATTACTTGGAGGTATTTAAGTAATTGAATCACTTATATAAGAGGGAAAAAAATCACATTAAAGTCTTAAATATGGTGTCTTTTCAAATTTTAGTGTAAACCTGGGGGTCCTTGGGGGTACATTTAGGAATTTAAAATAAGAGATATTTTTTATATACAAGGAAGAGGGGAGTGTCCGAGAGGGTGAAGCTTTTCTACGACTGCTGTTTTTATTCTTTATTTCAAACCCAAATTATCTTTCCTTTAAAATTATTTCAGTTTAGTATTTAATTAAAATTTTATTTTCAAATTGTTAATCAAATTCCCATTTTCATTTCTTCAAAAAAAATAACAAAAGTGACAATTTTTACAACTCGAACTGCAACTTCCTCGAGAGACAACCCTGTGGTCACCACTGTGCTACATAAAAAGGGAAAATATTGATTTAGGGTTTTACGACATGAAAAATGCTCACATAAATAGTAAAAATTAATTTTTGTTTAAGTTCATAAGATGTAACGAAAACCCATTTTAAGCATAAAAATATGTTTATGTCAAAATCACAGATAATATTTATTCTAATAGAATTAGTTTAATTATGTTAAGTAAAATGATAATTTTTTTACTTTAAAACCAAAGAAAAAATAGAATGTGGAATTTTAATTACTTTATTTAATGAAATGAAATGATGGGTTTTCAAAAATTGGTATTTTTTACTATTCACAAAAAACAAAAATTTTAAAAAAATCCCAATAATTCGTCCTAAGGTTATTATAGCATGATTATTTCAAAAAAAATCATTTTATTAAATAAATTTTATAGAAGTGTCAGAAATTAATCATAATATCCACACAAAATGGAATAAAGATCATTTTTGAAGAAAATGTGTTTTTGAAATATAAAATGAATTTATACCCATTCATTATCTAGTGAAAACCACTTTATGAATGTGAATTTATTTTATTAAATATATGGTCTATAAATTTCATTAAAATCATTCATCCATAGTGATTAAATTAATATTCATAGATAAAAACTACATTGTGCACATAAATCTTTTTTCTAAAAAGTATATTCTTTAATATTATGTGATTTAATTTAAACTTTAGTTATTATTTCTTAAGAATTTTGTTGTATTGAGGAAATTTTTTCAAAATATGTTTTATAATGTGGTTACTCCTATTTGTACACACTAATCCAACATCTTGGTTATAACAGTCATATTTAAATAAAAATATTTTAATAGTATATCATAGTTCATTTTATGATCAGTATTTAATGTGGTATGTGAAATTGAACATAAAGTTAATTTAAGAGAATATAAACTAAATTCTTAAAGTGTTACATTTTGAACTATATAAATAAATTATTTCCTCTCAATTTTATTTCATGTTTGAGATACAAATGATGGAAACATTATTTGGATGAATTCTAAGATGTAGAAGATAAATATGCATAAGTGGTAATAAATTACTTTTAATGCACATGAATAAACATTCATTTGAAAAATAGCATTAAAATATATGTTAAGAAAAATAAAACTATACTTTCATTCACATTTCTTTAACTGTGAATTTTTTATAATGAGATTCGGTCTATTAAAATAATATTATAAAGAATATATTCATAGCTTAGTGATATTTTTTGTATAATATTCAATATTTTTATTTTCATCTTGATTGAGTTGAGTATTTTTTTACCATAAAGATAAATAATAATATAAAATATACTTACTTGATTTCATTTCGTACCATAATCATAATTTCATATTTCAGTTGTGTTTTGACCAGTTTTCTACCTAGGTTTCATCTCATTTTTAAAAATGACAAATAAAAATGATGATTTTTTCACATATGAACTAGTAAAATTAACATTCAAAGGATCACAAGATTCATAAAAGGATGAAAAGTTATTTTTTCTAATCTTAAAAAATCACCAAAAACAAAAATATTTAGAAAATGGTATGATAACATCCAACATGAATAAACCATCATTCATCAATCTCTAAAACCTCAACAATATAATACAAAGTTAAACATAAACCATTCTATAAATAACTTACCATACACTCTTCAAAATATGTCAAGAAAAAATTGAAACCCAAAAATTAAAAAGGTTTGATCACATATTATTTTAGGATAAATTTAATAATTATCTCAAAATAACATTTTTCATTCATAAAGCCACATACCAAAATTATATAGAACCTAATCATATAATCTCTATAATTTTAAATATTTACATATATAAAAGGAATCACCAAAAAATCATGTATTATTCTATAAGTTGACTCAACCATTATTCCTAAAATAAAATCCCATCTTATCTAGTAATATTTATTTTCCCTTAATCATGTAATGTTCCCAATATATTGGGATTTTTAAAATATAAATTTAATTTCTTAGTCAGAAAATAACTTTTCATTACCTTAATTATCTATATATAAAAACATATATTGTAAAGATATAATTACTCTTTTATCTCAATTAACTATAATTTCACCAACAAGAAAGATCATATTAACCCTAAATTTTACCAATACTTTCAACTAAATCCCAATAATATAAAATCATTATTCCTAAAATAAATTTTCACTAAAATACTTGTCAAACATAAGGGTTAAATGTTCCATAATCATTTATTCAAACTCAATAAATTACTCCCAAAGTAATCCCATAACATAAAATGTCAATTGGGTCTCAATTTATTTAAATTTATAATCATCCATAAATTAATCAAATCTTAAATAAAATAACACTACATCATAACTCTAGAAACCCTATATGTAGACACTTCATTTATAAAACTTTACCAACTTTTTTTGTTTTATTACATGACATTTCCATCCTACAATCAAAACTACATGTCATGTTATATGATTCGTTAATATTAGCCTAATCATGTTTCCTATTATAAAATTTTGAAAAATATAATTCATAACTTTTTTATTTCATTTATAGTTTCATAATCATCACATGAATTTACTATACCATTATGTCTATAAACTTACTAATATCTTTCATGAAATTTAGTCCTAGGAAATTGATTTTCATAATTCATATAATCTACACATTTGAAACATCTTCATTTTCATTTGACTCATTTTCCTTGGAGCTTCTTCCAACATTATTAACATGTAAGAAGTTTAATATTTTTAAATTTATGAACATTATTACCTAAACTTCTAAGAAACCCCATTTTCTTTTATTTGGTGTTTTATAAAACCCACCTATGTTTAGGTTTTCAGTCTTAAATTTTGTAGTTATTTAGGCATAACCATAATAGCTTTAATTCCATCACCTAACCTATTTTCTTGGTTTATTAGAAAACCACCATATTTTCTATAAAATCCATTACTAACACATTTCATACTCATTCCATACATTTAATAAAACCAATAATGTTTAGCCTGATTATATTAAATAAATTCAAAATAAATCATCTTAGGAGGAGGATAAACAATAATATATCCTTAACCATGTAATATATTATTTAAATATTTCAATTCATCCCAAAATAACTATAATTATCCTTAATATACTAATCTTTTTTGTTATATAAATATTATAACAAATTATCAAATAACATATTATCTTATAAATTTGTCTAAATCTTCTCTTTTCTACTAAATATAAACACCTGTTCCTTTAATAACTCATAATTTCATGATTTATAAGAAGGGTTTCACTTTATTAAATTCTAAATATCTTTTAGGATTGGATTTTTAGAGAATTAAGAAAATTATTACATTGCACAGGGAACACTAACAATTATTTTCCATTAAAAAAACAAAATTCTTAAATTCACTATATTGTTTCATTCATGACACACTTTCCTTATTCAATGCTAATTTCCTATATTTTAAGATAAACTGAATAATAGTTATTGTTCATCATTATTTCTTGTAAAAATATTTTAGGAACATGGGATGATCATATAAATCTCATTAAATTTTATAAAAATAAAGGAAACCATTAATCTTTTTTTGAAATTCATAAAAAACATAAAGAAGTTTTTCTTTTTACATATTAAACCTTGATATAAAAATAATAATTTACTTACCCATGAATTCAAATTTATATCCTAAAGTTTTCATAATTTTTTTAAGAAAGTATAAAGGAAAATTGCAATTCATTAAATATTTACCATGAAAACAAATCATTAACCTGTAGAAGATCATAAAATTTCCTTGTAATCATAAACTATTTATTTAAATTTTAAAATAAAAATATTTCCTTGAAAACACATTAGTGAGTATAGATAAACCTTGTAGGAAACTTGGGATATAAAATTCATCATACATTCATTAATGAGTCACATAATAGGATAATTTCAATATTCTCTTAAGAGAAGTTATTATTAGTAAACTCATTCACATCATAGAAGTACTCATCATAAGTTAACTTCATCCACATTACCTTTAGTAGAAACTTACATCAGTTAAATTTTTCACTTCATATGTGCAATTTAATCTAATAAAATTCTATTATGTTTAACCAAAATCAATATTTTTTTGTTTTACCAATTTCATTGGAGAGATTTAACAGAACCACCTATCACACAATGGATATAGTCTCATAAGGGTTTTGGTTCACTCCCCTCTCCAATATTCATAAAAAACTAAACAGTTTTATTTTCTTAAATATAAACAATTAATAACTTTAACTTTAAATTATAAAAACATCAAAAGTGTCATTTCAACCCATAAGTAAAACCACTTTCATTTATTTAATAAAAATTAGGAGAATTTCCCTTTAATTTTGAAAACATTTGAAAACTAAAAATTCTTAGAACAATAGAAAGTATATATTATTTTAAAAAACATTAAAACATGTAAAGGAATATTCATATCAATGAAATAGCATGGTGATGGTAAAATTATCAATGCTGTATACATTAAAAAAATATTTTTTAACTTTCTTAAAAAGGGTAAAAAGTGACCCATTCTTAAAACATTTAAAAGGATTCTTTTTAAAACCTTTGAAAAAATTAAATGATATTTGAACATAACTTTTAAAAATAATTGGAGTATAGTGAAGAACATTATTTAAAAAATTTAAGAACATGGATATTGAGGAAAATAAGTTTAAGAAACCTTTAAAATATTTTAATAAAATTCCCCTCACATATTTGGTAACATAAAAATCATTAGAACATTGTAGAACTGATCCTGAAATGGATTTTAAAATAAATTTAATTTTAGTAAATCAATGATAAAAATTTATATGGAAGTTTATAATTTACACAAAATAAAACATGTGGTTAAAATTTAATAATTCTCATTGAATGGAAATTGACATAAGAAAACCCTTAACTCAAACTTTTACATTGAAGTACTCATTATAATATCCTATATAATAAATCTAGAAATAGTTTAATTTAATATAATAATTATATATATATATTACTAATTACCATTCACTATAATATTATTTTTACCATATACATATAATTATTTGATAAAATAAATGTTTAGATGTTAACTATCATGTTTCCTATGAAAGTTTTGATTCTGAAATTTCGGTCATGAACCATAGGTAGGGTTTCTTCATATATAAAATAAAAAACACATTATTATTATCATCTTTATAAATTCAATGAACTATTATAGACATCCATATAAGGTAGTAATGAAAAATAAAGGACATCAGTCATTGAGACAGTAGTCTATACATACACATGAACATCATTTTCATTTTTCCATTGGGTGAAAAAGAAACAAATTATATAATATTTTAATTTTATATGATCATAAAAATGTTTCATGTGTCATATTTATTCAATAATTCCATAATTATGATCATCCATGTGTGATAGTAATGATAAAAAACCACATATCTTCCTGGAGGTGGTACTCCACACATACACATGATTGATTTTATCATTATCCAACGAATGGAAGAGTAATAAGGTAAATAGTATCATATCATTCCAGAATCATAATAATTTAATAAATATCATATATTTTTATTAATTCCAATATTATTTCTAGTCTCATAAGGTGTTAATAAAAAAATAAATACATCGCTTCATGGAGGATGTTTTCTACACGTATGAATGACCGAAGTGTTCATTTTACATTGGATGGAAATGGTTAGGGAAAAGGGTTTTTAAATCAATAAAATAAAATTTAATTATATTTTACATACTTATGTGATTATATCATCATAGTTATGTTATATTTTAAGTAGGTATAGGAAGAAATAAACTTGAAAGAAATTGGATACGCCTTATACCTCCTCTTTTTGATTGATTTTAATCCCCATGAAGATGAGTTTTAGGGTCACTTTTGGGAAATTTGGATACAAGGATTTATTTTTATAGAGATACTTGGTTATATATTTAAGGTAAAAACTATGTTTATTTATGTTTTGTAAAGGTTAAAGTGTGTTCCTTTTTATAGATAAATAATCAATGAATTTTTCACATATTTTAAATATTTATGGGTCATGAATGTAATTTAACAAATGTAAAATGGAACGTACTTGAAAAGATAATTATAGTACATAAAATTTTATATCCACTTAAGTTATTATATGATTTTTATTATTTTTATAATGATTTAAAAAAATCAACATTAAATAGTATTTAAGGTCATTTTCAAAACTATTCAAAAAATTTGAATTTAAACAAATCATAATCACTATGTAATTGAGATATAATAATTTCACCATTAATAATCCCATATAATTTTTATGTAACCCCTCAATTTATCAAAAAATAATAATATTATTGTTTTTAATGTTTTTTATTTCATTTTTTTAATACATGCACAAGCATTGCTTCACTATTGTGTAAGCATTCAAGATAATTATACCATCACTTCAAATTAATAATAAATTAATACCATAAAAAATTAATTAATATTAAAAAAAACATTTATAACCATTCATAACTTATTTCTATCCCTATGATACCATATTAGAGATATTAAAATAAATATAATGACATTTTATAAATATATTATACTTAAAATAATATAAAGTTTATAATCCAATTCTTATGGAACCAAATTGGAATAAATTAAATGATTGTATGAGGATGGTCTAAATACACTAATATAATGAGATTATTGAATGTGGTTTAGACATTTTAAGACTTTATCCCACTGTTTTAATCAAGATTATCCCATTTTACCCTTTATCGCAGTGATTACCATTTACCACAGTTACTATTCATTTTAAAAAACAATGAAATTGACCTAAAAAACATATCCAATATAATTCCAAATATGGAATCCATTTTATAGGATTAAATTTCCATAAGTGTTAAAAATTAATTTTAATATAATCTAACAAAACTCAACAGAAACCTATTTTAGAATAAAATGATATTACAAAAAAATCAAGTATAATATTGATTCCCAAAGAATTATTTGAATTATTATAAATAAAATGATCCTTTTTTTACTTTAAAAACAAATAAAAAATAAAATTGTATTTTAAATTACTTGATTTAAATAAAATAAATGACAGTTTTTTTAAAATTGTCATTTTCACGATTCAATAAAAAATAAATATTTTTAAAAAATCCAAAAATTTATCCTAATAAAATTATGACATGATTTAAAAAAAAATTATTTTCATTATAATAAATTAAATTTCAAATAGTTACAAAAATCAATCTTAATATTTTTCTATAAAATTAAGCAGAACACATTTTTAAAGAAAATATATTTTTGAAGTATGAAATGAATTTATACTCATTACTTTGATAATGATAATAATTAAATGAATGTTAAATTATTTTATTAAATATATGATAAATAAATTTCATTAAAATCATTAATCTATAGTGGTTAATATAATTTATATTGATAAAAACACATTTCATAAATAATTTTTTTTAAAACTATATCCTTTAATCTTATATGATTTTATTTAAAATTGAGTTCTTATTTTCAAGGCATTTATTTGTAATAATTAAAAATTGTATACATATATTTTGTAATATGGTTACTCTTATTAATACCAAGTAATCCAATAACTATGTTATAATAGTTTTATTTAAATAATAATGGCTTAATAATATATAAGGGTTTGTTTTAAGATCAATATTGAATATCGTACATGCTATTGAATCAAATATTCATTTAAAATAATATAAACTAAAATATTTTTGTGTTATAGTGAGATTATAGGGAATTTTATAGATATATTCACGAAAAATCTCCCTATATAGTTCTTCTATAGAGAAAATTGTAAATAAATTGAAAATAAAAGTCATGAAGAGAAATCATTCATATTGAAAGTGAAACATGAGACAAACACGAGAGGAAGACCATTCATCCTTGTGGGTGGGTGTTCTTTACACATTATTAGGGAAACATTAATCATTAATGATAGGGAATATTATTCAACTGGATTAGTTACTTTTGATAGTGATGTCTCCATAAAAATCAAAGGTGTTAGACTTGTTGATATTGAATCAAAAAGACAAAAATTCAAAAATATGTTATTTTTGGTAGGATAGAAAAATATTTTACATGGTGTAGAAAAAATTGTGATAACAGAAATGATTTTTTATTTAAAAAGGATTCATGCATTATAAATATATAATAGGATGAAAGATTCATCACAAGAGGTGAAGGAACAAGTGGGAACTTGTTTCAAATTGGTGACCCATCCAATGCTTGATATATGAGGGCTAAATATGAGAATATATTATGGAATGAAAGACTTAGACATCTTGGCCAGAAAAATATGAGAAATATTTCAAATCTTGAGTTGGTAATACACATTCCCAAGATATAAGGTTATAGAGAATAATTTTGTGACACATTCTTAAAAGGGAATATGACTTAAGGGACACATAAGAGAGTGGAAATTCAATCAACCATACCATTAGAACTTGTATATTCAGATGTGTTTGTTCCCATGATGAATAATTCAACCAAGGGTGATCTATATTTCATTACCTTCACTATTTATTATACCCATATAAATAATGTTATCTTTAATGATGTAAAAGTTAATGGTTCATTAGATGTTTAAAATTCCTAGAAGGCATGTTAAGAAAGAACTTTATATCTATGTCAAGAAGGTGAGGTAAGAAAATGAAATTTACTACAAATAAAATTAATTTGAGAGATATATAGAGAAACATAGAATAATTCATCAATATATCACACCATAAAATCTATATAATTTTTTTACCTGATAAGAAAAATAAGAGCATTGTATTCATGATAAGAACTATGTTATATTAAATCAATATTTTATATTTATTATGGAGATAATTTGTGTCCAATATTGCATAAATTTAGAATATTTTTTTTTGAGACCTAAGATTCACCAGAATACATATGATATGTTGTATAAAAAATAGAACTATGAAATATTTTAAAGTATTTAGAATCCATTTTCATATGAGGTTAAAGAAAAGAAATCTAGGAAAGTTTGATGAAAGAGATGAAGTATGGAATTTTTTGGATATCTTTCTAATATGAGTTACAATATATGATATATAAAAATAAATACAAGATATAATAATGTTATTATGTAAAAAACATGAAAAATAATCCCATATAATTTGAGTTTTTTGAGGATTAAGTTAATATTTAAAGATATGGAAACATACAGATTCTAGAAAACTAAGTCATGGAACAAGATTAGGATGTGTATGTTATTGACAAGGTTGATTTATATGTTACAAGTGATGAATAATATAATTAATATTATAGTGATATTCATCAAATTATTAAAAAACATGTTGATTCTTAAAACATCATTTTACAATAAGAGGTTTTAGTCCAAACTATAATAAGTTTAAGACTTGAGAACCAAACTTCAATTATTTATCAAGTTAAACCTAAAAATATTTTTGAGTAGATTGAGAGTGAAAAAAATACTGTTTAAATAGATGAAAAAATGATTTACTTCATTATAAATCCACTTATCATCTTATATCATGGCTAAATAATAAAAACATCATCTTCACTAAGTGGGTTTTTAGAAATAAGTTGGGTGAGAAGGCGTAGTTACAAGGAATAAAGTAAAGAAAGTTTATAGGGGGTATTCACATATGGTAAGAGTTGAAAATGATTAAAAATTTTCACAAATGGAATGAATTTAGTCCCTTAATATGTTATTGGTAGTATCATCTCACAAAATTTAAAGAATATATCAAATTGTTTTAAAATATTCCTTCCTAATTAGTGATCTTGAAGAAGTTGTTTACATTGAAAAACATGATGGGTTTTCTCTCAATAAATATTAGAGAATGGTTTTTAGTCTTAATAAAACATTACTGGGATTAAATAATTCCTCTATATTATGGTATTCTACATTATATAGATTCATGAGAATAATCAATTTTTCAAAAGTAAAATTTGATTGTAATCTCTATGTGAAGGAGTTTTTCATCTGCACTATTATTGTTATAGTATTTGTGGATGCTATAAATTTTACTAGTGAAAAATATCATCTTTTTGAGGAGTTTTATGAGGAAATATAGAGACATTTTAAAATATCTATATTGGGTGAGATGCCATATTTTTTGGGATTTCATGTTATTCATGGGATGATCATATTTTTTTATCTAATGAAAAATACTATAGATAATTATTGAAGAGGTTTGGAATGGAGGAATGAAATGGGATTTGTCTTCCTATAATATTTTTCACTAATTTTATCAAATATAATATTTTACCTAGTGTGAACAAAAATGTTTTCAGGAAACAGATTTGAACCCTTATCTACTAAATAGATTCGAGGCCTCAAATAGTTTTTTTTCTGTGCCATTATGTGATCTGTTATAAAGTGATCCCTAGTAATATAACATTTTAGAATCCAAGATAATTTTGAGGTACATCAAGAATACATTGATCTATGGAATATTTTACTAATCCAATTCTTAATTAACCTTTAAGTGTTTTATAGATACTGATTGGGATATATATTTTGTTGATAGGTAGTCAAATTCATAAGAAAATTATTTATCAGTTAGAGTTTCATAGAATGGAGTAATAAGAAACACATTTCAATTATGTTAATCATATATTTAGTTCTATATATAAAAGCTATGAATTATTTTACTCAAATGATATAGATTAAGGTTCATATAGAATACTTTAGTGTTATGTTTAAGAGGAAACTATGCATTTTATGTGATAATAAAACTGTTATATATCTTTACATTTATCCGGTACAAATTTTTATATCTAAGAACATTGATCTTAAATATTGTTTCAACAAAGATAAGGTTCCAGAAGGTGATGTGATACATAGGTTGTTATAAATAAGAAAAAATTTACATATATTTTCAACAAATCATTTCTACTAGATATAATTTTTAAGTTGTGGTAGAAGCTTCATGTTTAACCTTATCATCCCAATTAAACATGTGTGGAAGCATTTCCCCGACAAGGCTTTAGATTTTGAAGTCAAAGGAGGATATAAAACTGTTACAACTATTATTTTTCAAAGGGTGAGAATATTCTTATAAAATGAGTGAAAAATTTATATGAATATCCATTATTATGGTAATTATAATAAAATTGATTTTTATTAGACTAATTGAAGGAGAAAGTCATTTGATTCACTTTTTGAGAAAGTTATTTTAACCGAGTGATGGGATTTTCCTAAAAACAAAACATTATACTATGGTAAGGTGTAATAATAAATCTAAATTGAGATAGTATATGATCTAATGATTTTTATGTGAGTTTTCTAAAATTAGAAATGAGTTTTTTAAGTTTGAGAAATTTGAGAAAGAGTTGGAATTGAGAAGAAAACAAATCCAAAAGAGAAGATTATTATTCCCTATAGAATTGTTAATGATATGATTTTTTTGTCTTTTTTCAAAAAACAAGACATTAAAGTGTTTTTGAGATATTTTTCAGTTATTGAGATGTTTCTAGAAAATGTTTAGTGAAATTATATGAGTTTCTATTATATTCTATATTTTTGTTGTGTGATACATTGAATATTATCCTAAGAAAAATTTCTTATGGGCCTCACATAAGATATTTTAGTCATCACATATTAAATTTGTGATTGTATAAGATATTATAATTCATTACATAAAAAATTTCATTCCACATAATAATTTTGAGTTGGGAATAATTTATTTAAACCTCTTGTAAGATATTCATTATACATCTAAGATAGTTGAGTCCCAATAAGTTAATTGAGTTATGCATAAAATATTTCCATTTCACATATAATATTTTCAATATATGATATTTTTGATCTATTAATAATAATTTTAATCTATGTGAAAATATTTATTTATAAATTGAATATTTTTTATTTATGGATGAAATTTTCTCATATGATATTTACATTTGGGAAAAATAATTTTTTCAGAATTACGATATTCTAAACAATACAAACCTTGCCATTTGAGAGTTGTTATTTATTGATAAAAACACATTTAAAATGGGATTAAATAAAAATAAAGAATATATGATCCCCATAACATAAAGATCAAATTTATCAACTGAATTCACTAAATGAGGAAGATCTCAATGAAGAAGAATTACATTTATTCTATTTCAAGGATGTTGTGGATTTGTTAATGGGATAATTATTTGTTAGTATTATACTATAAAACACCTTAAAAAATATTGATATAATTAAAGATGAGTTTTTTAAGGCTTTATTTATTTGAAGCTATGTTTTCAAATGAAGTTGAGTAATGTGAGTGTAGTTTTTATAAATTTCTTGTACATGTAGAAGTGAAAATAGATTTATATTGAGGGTTTTGAAGCTGAAATGAGTTTAATATTTTCTTGGGAATAATATGAGTTTATAAGTCAATGGTTTGAGAATATCAAGTGAAAAAGGTCATTTTGGTAACACAATGTGGATTCATTATCTATGTTGGACATATTTTTGGAAACATTTCACATAAAACTAATGTTTACCAAAGTAATCTTTTAATAATCATCTATTTAGCTAAAAAGAAAAAAGGTTTTAACATTTCTATTTGAGTATATTTATTTTAGTGGAATAAATTTAATGATGTTAAATGAATAACTTTTGGAGTAATTAAGGATATTGAATATTTTATGTGTTAGAAAAATAAAATATACCCACTACGATACAAAAAAGGGCGTACATGTTATTGAGGGAAAGAAAAAAAAGTGGAGAATAAGTGAGAGAATATAAATAAGGTAGTTATAATTGGAAGATATATTATTTATTGATTTAAAAGTTCTTATTTTAAGTGAATAAGTGTTTCATAACAATAAGGGGTTTTGTATCTAGTGATTTGATCGGTTCGATCTCTTCAGAGTTTAATTAGAAGGTACATTCAAAAGCGGTTGTTATTTAATAAGGTGAATTTTTTCTTTTTATTTTATCTTAATAGATAAAATTTGATTACCACACATCTATTTATAAATAAATAAATATAAAAAACAATAACTCACACAAATATGGTGCTTCTTATCTTTTATTAGAAGTCTCAGGAGACATTGTAACCTGTGGGAGAAGTGTGTGTATCAAGAAGCATGAGTTCAGGATACTAGTGTGCAATATATATTAAGGGATACAAATCTACTATAGAAAGTAATGGTATTATACATTATGGATGAACCTTAAAAATAGTTATATTCCTTTTTTTTCAATACTTTCCCTTTATTAGAGTGTGGAGGAGTCTAAATCACTCGATAGGGTTCTGTCCTTATCGAAAAGAGTGACTAATCTCAATTAAAGAAATTATAAAAAGTTTTCATTTTTTTTACCAGGTCTATCATTCCTTATTAGATGAATAATATTAAATAAAACATATCATAATGAAAATTAAGAATATTTATTTAGGAAACCCCTTACCTTAGATTTCTATCTTCTCAAATGCACTCTAGATCCCTAAAATTCCATATATTTTCTATATTGATATATATATATATATATATGTATAATACATAATTATATTTATTTCACTATATATCACTTATTTATAATTGTTTATTAACATTTTATTAATCATCCATAGCCAATAATAATCATCAAGTGTTAATTATTCAATTTGTTCCATGTTTGCTTTAATTTTTTGGTCTCAATTTTTTCTCCTTTATCATGTGTTAACCACTTAATTATAGCCAAAAAAATTATATAGGTATTTTTATGTATTTTTTTGAGTCCTATTATTATATAATCTATGTTTCTATTATGATTTGAAAAAAATATATTAAGATTTGTTGGTGTGCAATTATTTAAACATATACAAAGGAAACAATTATTAATAATAAAATTTTCATATATTACCATTCCATAATTATTTAAATAAATTAAATTAATCACCAATATAATAAATTACTATTATTTAATTTTTTTACTCACATATAATGAAAATTTTATATCATTTTTCATGTAGGTGATAAAAAACCCAAAAAAGAATATGTTATAACAAATTAATGAGTATGAATATTTTGTTTTATTACTATAATAACACTTTTATTAAATAATATTTTTTTTCAATTACATGTTATTACTGTGTTGAATAATATTAAATAATTCTTATAAGATGAATTTAAAGGACATTATTATTTAAAAGATAATACTTATGTTGAGGCGTGATATATTTTATTAAGGTAATTATTTTATAGGAAGGTTTTGGGATTCTTTATTATAAAAATAAACTCCAAAACATGAAAGAGTATTTAAGGAGGTAATTTTTGAAGATTTTGGAGATGAAACTAAATGACAGTTGTAGTTTAGAAGGGCTAGAAGAGTGGTCCCTTTATAAATGAGTATGAGTGACCGATTTTTAAATACTCATTAATTATGGAATGATGAATGAAAATTTACTATTAAATTAATAAAAATTGTAAAAGAAGGGTTATAGGCCCTGAATTCCCAAATCCATAATTTTTTTGAAAATTTTTAGAGAAATTTACCACTTTACTTGTAATTTTAATCATTTACCTCAAATTTTTACAGTAGTAATTCACATTATACATCTAGAAAATATTTTTTTTACTAAAAAATTTAACTTTATTAAATAATTTCAATATCCAGAATATAAATATTAAATAATTTTTTTCAAATTTAATCTCTAATTATAAGAAATTTAATATTTAAATGAAAACATATAATATATTGAAATTTTTTTGGAGAAAAAATATATTTTTATTGATTTTATTCATACTTAATACTAATTTAAAACTATTCCATGAAAGATAATTTTTTTAGATAAATAGAAAAAAATTAATATAATAATTATTTAAAGTGATATATTTTATTTTTAAAATAAAATAAATAAATATAAATTTTATTGGAATAAATGATATTTTTACCAATGAATTATTATATTTTTATTCTATTCCATATTTATTTATTATCTGTTAATTAAATATAAGATATATTCTTTGTAATATATTAGTTACTTATACCAAAATGTTATATTATAATGAATATAATATCAATTAACCTTCAGAATACATGTATACCAAACAACCATATATCCAATGACCATATATTTGACAACCATATATCTAATTACCATATATTTTACAACCGTATATTCAATAATGATATAATGGTAAAATTACACATTTCTATTTCAATAAATAAGATATAATACTTCTCTAAAACCATTCATCATATCTTCTTTCTCAAAATGTCTATAATATTTCAAATGATTTTCATTCTCTCTAAATTTATACTTGATAATTTGATCACCATGTGAGAATTTAAGGATAAATACTTCATTTTTGTTATCCTTTTAATTTATTTATTTTTATTTAATATGAAATTTAAATAATATTGTTTTATATAGATTTCTTTTTATATTAATATTCATTTCATTTTATGTTGTCTTATTATAGCTCAATGAAATAATTCATTGAACATGTTAACTTAATATTTTTTGTAAGACTAGTTATCTAATTAATTAAAAAATTAAAGGGAATTTCATTTAAAAAATATGGTTACCTACAAAAATTTTATAATATCACTATATCACTAGTCAATTTTCAATGAAATATTGTTTTTGAATTTTAAGATGGAAGATGATATCCCTGAATCATAGAAGTGTTATAATCCTTTGATTATCATGAAAAAAATATTGAGTAGATAATGATATCACATATTATTTGTTGTGATATGGTGGATAATGTTTCTAAACATGTCGTGTATACTGTTTATATAATTTAAATAATGATATAGTCATATTTCTATATGCAATTTTATTATTTATTTTAAAATTTATTTTTTCATAAAACATAAAAAAATATTTTAAACTTATTTTAAATGGATCTAAGACCACTATATTATTTTTTAACACATATTAACTCATAAAACATAGTATAAAATAAATACAAAACACATACTATAATATCTATAATGTCATGTTTATAAGAATATATATCATAAATGAATAGAACATATTTTGTTGGAGATAAATATTATTTAATGTGTCTAAGGATGATATATTAGTAAAAATAAATTACTTATTAAATTAAATGGTATCCACTTATACTATAAATAAAAAAGAACACGTATTTGTAATATTTCCCTTACACTCTATTTCCCCGTAGAACCAATATTTAATAGAGAAAGAGAAATAAAGCGATTTTCTACTATAATATATATGTCACTCAGGGGAATTCACCATTTATACATCAACTTTTATATATGTATCTCATAGACGATCCATAATCCAAAATAATAATAATAATATGTTGTAACATTTTTAACATACACTATGTTTATTAAATAAACTATGTGTGAATGTTTAATTCCTTAAAATTTAATTTAGATTATATAAATATCAAAAATAATACTAACCAATTGTTTGGTAGCCTTTATATGGAATACTCATGGATATTGTGTACGAAATCATTTTTCATATACATATTGAAAACAATGATATCTATATATAATACACCCCATGATAGGCCTCAATTACTACCTTTAATAGACACTATCATTACTTTTGAAAAAAATATTGTATGCATACAAAATACCTCATATGTAATAAACACAATACTTACTTCCACATTATTCCTCTTTATATCACAATATATTTTAAAATGAATGGGAATAACTATGGCACAAACTAGAAGAACTATGGATGTAAACACTTTAATGGATGAAATTTTGTTATTGGAGGCACTATGATCATAGGTATATATTGATTTCAGGTATATTTTACGTGATTGTATCAAATTTTTTGTATTATGGGTTTTATATATTATGTTATTTTAATAATATAATTTTATTATTATTTGTAATGATCTAAGGGTAAATTGGGTAAGTTTACCTATGTTTTGGAAAAATATCATCAATTTTATTTTTATAATTATGATTTAATAAATTGAAAAAATTTTATAAAAGGATTTATTTTAAATTTGATACATATTTTCAAAGTGTAATTGATAGAATAATTTTTGATAGATTATGCATGGTAAGGCGTGTGAAAAATTTAGTGAAATCCTACTTTTTATTATCTAGATGATTGCTATATGTACTCTAGGGTGATCTCATAAATGTTGTTTATCATGATGTAGGAAAAGGACTATATATATTATATATTAAAAACATTTAATATGTGATTTGAAATAGAGAAGGTATGTGCTAGTGTTTAGACTCATGTTCGGTAGAGTAGTTGGAATATCCATGGGGGGAAGATTTTTTATTTTTTATTTTCTAAATAAATTTTGTGGTTTGTTTAATAAAGAAATATATTTCTAATTAATTTTATTTTAATGTTTTTCTGGGATTTAATGAAAAAAATTATTTCATTCAATATATTTATTATAGTATTTATTTTTATGGTAAATCATTTCTTAGTGTTTTTTATCCAACCACAATTGTTTATAATGACCCTAGAGTATTCATTATGTAGTGACCTGACCCCAAAAAGATTGAAGCTAGTGTCTACTTCCATTAAATTGACATGATTATAAGGAATCAATTCTTGAAGTACTGAATAGTTTAGTAGTCTTGGTAAACCAAATACATACACGAGTCTTTTATTACAAATAAATACACTAAATAAAACATACTTTTTTCTTTTGAGGGTAACTACTGTAACATCTTAGGTAATTTAAAATAAGACATTTTCATATATACTAATATTTATTAATTAGATATTAATTTTACTAAAAATTGGATGCTATGTCTGATAGCGTACCAGATACAAAATAATGGGTTTCTCTAAAATTTTATGTTGCACACAAGGTTGAGATATACTAAAAAATAATACATTATTAATATTATTATTTTAAATGGAAGTTATAGACTAGCTGCTGTATTGGCTGGAATGAATAAAACTAACTATATTATATTTACACATGTTTATTATATGTTTTTTGCTTTCTTATAATAAATTTTAGAGTCTTAAAATGAGAATAAATCCAATTTAAAGTATAAAGTACTCTAATATTTTTAAAAGGTAGTTTTACCATATTTTGATGGAGAACCCTTTTTAAATACAGTTTTTTTCACTTTAATATGTTCTATTTGGAAAAATAAACTTATTATTTGAATGTTGGAGATAAAAATTTACTTTGGTTGAAATTTTCATTTTTTATGATAAAATTTATATTTTAATGAATAGTAAAAAATACTGCAGTTTAGTTTAAAACTACTTTTTCATATAATTTATTTATATAATTAGGTTATAATTTTAATTTTATTTAAAGTCTAATTAAATTAAGTTTTTATCATTTAATAAATTTTTTTTCATTGTAAGTAACTTCGCATTTTTATTGGATATAAAAAAATGTCAATCTTTTGTTGGTCTTACTTAAAAAACCCATTTTCTTATTCCGTCAATGAGATTAATTTTTAATTAATTTCTACCAATTATGTATTTTGTATTTGGAAAAATTGATTCCATATTTGGAATCATAAGGTCTAAATTATGTAAATTGGCCCTTTTTATTTTTGGATATTATGTATTAGTAATTATTTTTATTTACCACAGTTAAAAGGTAAATCACGTAAATAAGGGTAAAAATAAAATTATAATAATATAAAACTACCCTTACACTAGTAATAATATTAATTTATGATATATGGCCTACCAAGAGAACCCTAGGGATTATAATTTGGCCATTGAAATCCACTTGTGTGTCATTATGAAATTTATAACTTTTAATTTAAAGTAAAGGCAAAATTATCATAAACATGACTTTATTACTAAAACAATTTTAATATGGAGTTATATAAGCATATATTTGACTATAAATATTCATTATAAAGATAAAAATATTAAATATATCATTTTACTTTATTTATAATTTTTAAACATTAAAGAATTAAATTTAATTATGACACAATGATGATGTAGTGATTGCTTTATTAATGAAATAATCAAATAAATGATATTATAAATATTAAAATAAATAATATTTTACATAATTTATGCCATACGAGAATTTTATACAATAATATGACATATTATAAGTCTATTAAAGGGGTTTTATATGTTATCTCTCTGTTTGGAATTTTTTTAAATTCAATGAAATGAATAGTGTAAAAATTGACATAATTGATACTCTATAAAAATAATAAATTATTAAATTAATTAAAAATACTAAAAATATTTTAAAATAACAAGGTTAATATTTTAAGGTCTAAAAGTTCATTAAGTATCCAATTATGGGATATTTAACACATACAATTAAAATTTATAGCCTCTAAATATTTAAAATGTTGTTACCACAATTAAAATAAAAAGAGAATAATTAAGGGCCAACTAAAAGTATAAGGTTTAAAATAAAATAAATACATTTATAAAAATTATTTTATAAGAGGATTTATAAATATAATAATCTTATATTCTACATATCTCAACTTGGTGTCATTTTTATTAAAAAATTAATTTATATTAATTTAACATTTCAAGAGTTTCCAAGGGTGCCCCTCCCCTCTCCTATAAAAAGGTAGTCACTCTTTTCTAATACTCACACTTCAAGAACCATTTGGTTCATCAAATATATAACCAAAAACCTTACTAAAATCCACCCACATGTTATTGAGGATTTATTTTAGGCATAAAACCCTTCTTATAGGTGTTAAGGTATTCTTCAAGGGTGATCAATCGAAGAAGAGGTATCGTTTTCTTTAAGTATTTCTATTTTATTTCTTCTTCTACTTCCTTAAATTATCCTCCAACCATGATTAGATAATAACTATAGTATCCTCAATATACTTATATGTTATTATGTTAATATCATCACCTAAATCCATTTCCACTTTCATAAAATGGGAACGAAATTAATCATTCGTGCGTACATGTGAACTATCACCTCCATGAATTGATCTAACTCTTTTTTCATAACCATCTCTCAAGAATAGATATAATAATAGAATTAATGTTTATATGTGATATTATTTACATATCAATCATTATATTATAATAATATATCAATTAAATTCTTACATTCCAAGCACATAAAAAAGATAACATCGTTCATGCATACGTGTGAACTATCACCCCCACAAAGTGATGTGACTCATTTTATTCATTATATAACTTGTATGAAATATATAAGTATATTTAAATGATTTATATGATATTAATTATGTTAATATAATTATGTAAATATAAAATAATACTTAAATTGTTTCCATAACGATCAATTAAAAATGTAAAATGTTACTCAGGTGTACGTACGACTTACCGTCTCCATGATTATGACATTGTTCATTTTTCATAACCCCACTTCATGGTTTGATTTAAAGGTATAATTTATTTATAAAGATAATAATATTTTAATTATTTATATTCTAGAGATGATGAACTTATGACCACATGGACTAGTGACATCAATACCATTTTCATTTTCGACTCAAGTATCGAATATCAACAAAACATCTGATATGAACTTAAATAATTATGTAATTTTTATAACATGGTAATAAGTGATATAAAAGAAATAATAAACTTGAAAAATGTTTTCAATAAAGTGTAAATTAATCTATGTTTATTATTCAGGAAGAAAAAGGAACATACGTGACGAGTCAGACTCATGGTAAGGGACTTCATCTCAATCTCCTTTCATTGATGAAAATTTAGATAATATACACCACCTTATTTTATATGGTGTATAATCAACCACATAGAAATTTAATTTAATTCAATGGTTTTCAAAAGGAATATTTTTTATATGAGTCATTTTGTTAAACTATAAAAGGAATGTTTTTTAATATATGTGGTGAAAACAACCTTTCTCTCACTGTGACCATTATTTGGTATTTAGATTTCTCTATAATATATAATAGTTTTAAAAGAAATGTAAATACAATATTCACCTTTTTGGTATATTGGTATTGAAAATTGTTTTGATAATGGATTGATTATATCAATATCTTGAAATGTTATCTTATGATTTCAATGTGGAAATGTTATTTTTCCATTATGAATGTTTTATGTGTTATGATTATGTTATGGTTATTGGGAACTGCTTTTCTATATGGGTTGTTCCATGATAAAATGAGGGTGGGTGAGCCTGTGATAGCTCTCCAATGCATTGGGTAATGATAGGGAGTTAAATAATAAGGTTTATCCTAATAGATTTAAGGAATATACTGTGTTGGGTATTCCAAACATAACCATGAAGGTTACTCCCTATGTGGTTGTGAAATATACAATGTAAGTATGATATGGATGCCATAGGTTACCTTTTATGATTTATGATTACTATTATTTTTTTGGATCCTTATGATTTTACGGGTTTGTAAATATTCATGGACTAGTGTTTTTTTCCTTATTTTATATCCCTTAATGATCTTGTTATGCTCATCCAAAGTTTCTAAAATGATTCCATAGGGTATAAGGATGAGTAAGAGAAAGGAAGAATTCAAGAATATTTTTATCAAGAAAAATAAATCATGTTTACTTTTAAAAGTTTTATATTGTAGAAGAAATGGATATTGTTGTAGTTGTATCCTATTTGTATAAATTTTAGTTTTTATGTAATAGATATGTCCTAATTCTCTAAAACTCTAAACCTGAAAAGATCCTCAATGTGAATTATTTACTTAACTAAAGATTATGTAATGTTTTAAGGTTGTGGACTTATAGTTGGAAACATAGGTCAGTTTAGATAACTTTAAGGGTTAGGATATTGTTGATAGAATATCCATAAATGATTTTTTACTTTATGTTTAAATTTAAATAATATAGAATTTGAAGATTACCATTTTTCTTTGTCTAAGATATGTCTGTTTAGAATGGTTTTTCATAGAGGAAAGAGGGAAGATGTGCTGGGATAACATCCAGAGGAAAAAAACCTTCCAAATTAGTAATCTAAGATGGTTTTAACTGGAAGTAAACAATTTTATATAGTGATGGAATAATTGAATCATGATATAAATAGTGGTGGTATCCATACATAAGATCAGCTAGATCAACCACATAGAAACATGTTAGTAGTGGAGCATTTCATGAGGCAAAATCCTCCATCTTTCAGAGTATCATCTGAACCTATGCTAGGTTAAGAGTGGATTAAATCCTTAGGAAATATTTTCTATGCCATGGGGTGTTCATACAATCAAAAGTTTAGTATTTTTGTTTACCGTTTTGAAGGTGAAGCTGATCAGTGGTGGTTTATGGTTAATAACATTAGAGATAGTGAGGAGATTGATGCTCTAGTTTGGGATGAATTTAAAGTTATGTTTCTTGATAAATATTTTCCTAAGGTGGTTTGACTTTGGATGGATTTTTTTTTGAATTAAGGCCGAAGGATGAATCAGTGGCTTCTTATGAAGAAAAATTCACCTGACTGGCGATGTGTTCTCCAAATTTCATCCAGGATTTTGATAGTAAAATCAATCATTTTTACTCAGGATTAAATCTAAATTATCGAAGGTCATTGGATTCCCATGAGTTAAAAAGTTAAGAAAATCTTTTTCGGTGTGAAGGGAAGGTGGAAATGGAGTTTGTCGATGATCACGTGTTCTTTGAAAACAAGCAGAATAAGAGGTTGAGATGGTAGACCAAAGGGAAAATTTATTCAAAAAAGTATGATGGTAAGAAAATTAGGTTTATAGTTTGTGAAAATTGTGGTAAAAATCATATGGTGGAATGCCTTTTGAATTCTAATAAGTTATTCTGATGTGGTAAAATGGGTCATAAGGCTCGTAACTTCAATGAAAAAGGTAATGGTAAGACAAAATATAATATATAGTTAGTGAAATGTTTTAAATACAATGATATGGGTCATTATGAAAAAAAGTATCCCATGAATAATTTGAATGATGGGAAGCATCTGATAATAAACAGAAAGGTGTGGTGAAATAATTTATAGCTACTTCAATAGATGTTAGGCCATCAAATGAAGTGGTGTCAGGTACATTGTTTGTTTATTCAGATTATGACAACGTGTTGTTTGATTCAGGGTCTATATATTCTTTCATTTCAGAGAACTTTTCAGGTAAATTGAAAATTACACCTTAAGAAATGAATATATAACTTATGGTAAAAACACCTGATGTAAATGTTGTGACAAAAAGAAATTATAAGAATCTTTATGTCCCTGTCTGTGGAAATAATCTTCCCAAAAAATAATTTTTTTCCTCCAATAGAGTTTGATGTTATTTTGGGTATGGATTTACTTTCTGTTTACTATGCTCAGATTAACTGTAGAGCTAAATAAGTTTCTTTTTAGAAATACTTTTAGTTTTTGTATAAGAATGAACCCTTACCATTGATATCATAATCGAAAACTAAGAAAATATTAAAAGATGGAAATGAATGTTACCTTGCACATATTGTTGAAAACATAGTAATTTTTCAGATTAATGATGTGCCAATGGTAAATGAGTATCTTGATGTTTTTTGATGAGTTTCCTAGTACTACCTAATTGAGAAGATTTATTTACTGTTGACTTAGTTCCTGATGATAATACAATTTCAAAACCCCCTTATCGAATGGCTCAGATTGAATTTTTAGAGTTAAAGAAGAATTTTAGGGGTTATTTGATAAAGGTTTCATTTGACCTAGCACATTACCATGGGGTGATCCTGTCTTGTTTGTTAAAAGTAAATATGGTCAAATGAGATTTTTTATTGATTATAGAGCCTTTAATAACATCACTGTTAAAAATTAGTATCATTTGCCTTATATTTATGATTTGTTTGATTATCTCTAGGGAGCACAATATTTTTGGAAGGTTGACTTGAGGTCGGGGTACCATCAGTTGAAAGTAAAAGAAGTAGAAATTATAAGACCACATTTTGTACTAGATGTACCCATTATGAATTTATAATTTTTCCATTTGGGTTAACTAATGCACTAGATGTATTCATGGATATTATGAATAGAATATTCCAAAAGTTCTTGGATAAGTTTTTGGTTGTGTTTATTAATGATATTTTAGTATATTCTAAAAGTAAAAAGGATCATGGATTTCATTCAAGGGTTTTATTTAAAAAATTAAAATAAAATAAACTATATTGGAAATTTAGAAAGTGTGAGTTTTGGTTACAAAAAATTTCATTCCTTGGTCACAATGTTTCTAAAGATGGTATAACTGTTGATCCTTATAAAACAAAAGTTATTGAATAATGGAATAGACCCACAAATATAATCGAGATTCATATTTTCATTAGTTTAGCAGGTTATTACCAGAGGTTTGTTGAACTTTTTTCATGGTTATCTATCCCACTAACTAAGTTAACTTGAAAAGGTTTTAAGTTCATATGGATAGAAGAATGTGATGACTATTTTTAGGTATTGAAAGGAATATTGGTGAATGCTACAGTTTTGGCACTGCCTTCTAGAAATAGTGAATTTGTTATCTACAATGATGGTTCATTGAAAGGACTTGGTTGTGTCCAAATGAAGAATAATCAAGTAATTGTTTATGCTTCACACCATTTGAAAAATCACGAGTTAAATTACCCAACACATGATTTTGAATTAGCTATTGTTGTTTTGATTTAAAAATTTAGAGGCATCATCTGTATGGAGCAAAATGTGAAACATATAATGAACATAAAATTTTTAAGTAAATATTCACTTAGAAAGAATTGAAAATAATATATATAATATGGTTGGAACTAATCTAGGATTATTATTGAATGATTCATTACCATCCATGAAATGCAAACAGAGTGTCTGATGATTTAAGTCAGAAAAGTAATTCTACTTAACCATGCTATATTTGGAATACGACCCTTTGATTAATGATTTGATGAAATTTGGAATAGAATTTGTTGGTGTAGGAAATTTCTCTATTTTTTTTAAGGTTTTAGTGAAATTGTCTCTATCAAACAGAATTAAGAATGTGAAGAAGTAAGAAAGTGAATTGTAGAAAAAGGTAGAATTGGTTCAAAAGGGTAAGTTTCCGGAATTTAAAATTGATAAAGATTGTATTTTTAGATTTGGGAAGAGAATATGCGTGCCTTGTAATTCATAGTTGAATAAATATTTGTTATGTGGAGCTCATAGTTATTTGTTTTTTAGTTCATCTGTGCATTACTAAGATGTACAAATATCTTCAAGAGTATTACTGGTGGGATGGAATGAAAATATATATCGCTAACTTTACTATGAAGTGTTTGACTTGTCAATAGGTTAAAACAGAGTGGTAGTTACCAAAATATATGCTTCAACCTTTTCCAATACCAGAGTGGAAATGAGAAAATACATCCATGGATTTTATAGTAAGATTACCAAAGACTTATTGAGGCAATAGTGCGATTTGGGTTATTGTTGATAGATAACTAAATCTTCTCATTTTCTTTATAATCAAGATTCATTTTCTCTAGATCAACTTTCATGGTTGTATCTCAAAGAGATAGTAATGTTACATGGGGTTACCCTCTCCATTGTATCTGATCATGATCATATATTCACTTATAAATTTTGGAAAGGCCTTCATAAGTCATTGAGAACTGAATTAAATTTTAGTACAACTTTTCATCCTTAATCAGATGGGAAGTCAAAACAAATAATTCAGACCTTGGAGGATATGCTACGTTCTTGTTCATTGGATTACTAGGGAAGTTGGTACTGATATATTTCTTTGGTTGAATTTTCTTATAATAAAAGTTTTCATTCCAGTATATAGATAGAACCATTTGAGGAATTATATGGAAAGCAGTGTCAAAATATAGCTTTTGGGATAAAGTAAGTGAAAGGATGTTTATGGGACAAGAATTGGTAGAATAGATGGAATAAAAAATTCAGTTAATTCATAAACACATGAGGACCGCTCAGAGAAGGAAAAAAGGTTATGTGGATAATCATAGGAATGATCTTTATTTCTAGGTAGGTGAAAATGTATTTCTCAAAGTTTCACCATCGAAAAGTGTGATTCATTTTGGTAAGAAGGGAAAGATAGGTCTGTAGTTCATTAAACCCTATGAAATCTTGGATAAAGTTAGATTAGTTTTCTATAGAGTGTATTTAACTATGAGTTTATCCCAGGTACATAATGTTTTTCATGTTTCAATTTTTAGAAAGTATATATCAGATCCATATCATGTTTTGAGTCCAGAAGTAGTTTAGTTGGAAGAAAATATTTCTTATGAGGAACAACCAGTCAAGATTCTTGACCATAGTGAAAAATTGTTGTGGAATAAGGTAACTAATTAGGTTAAGGTTTCTGAAAAAAACATATGTTTAAAGAGGAAACATCGGAATATGAAAATTATATGGGGGATAAATACCCCCACTTATTTGATATGTGAATAAAATTGCAGGGATGCAATTTCTAAAAGGGGGAAGGATGTAACATCACATGTAATTATAGAATAATAAATTTTCATATCTATTAATATTTATGAGTTAGATATTAATGTTACATAAAAAGAGACACTATGTCTGATAGTGTACCTGATACACTACAATGGGTTTCTCCGAAATCTTATATTGCACACAAGATTGAGATATACTGAAAAATAATACACTATTAATATTATTATATTAAATGGTAGTTATCACCTAGGTATTATATTGGAAACAATGAACATAACTAAGTATATTATGTTTACACATGTTTATTTAATGTTTTTATATTCTTCTAATAAATTCTAGAGGTTTAAAATGAGAATAAATCCATTTTTAGGGATACAATAGTTTAATATTTTTAAAAGGTAGTTTTATCGCCTTTTGATGGAGAACCCTATTTAAATCTAGTTTTGTCCCTTTTATATGTTCTATTTGATAAAATAAACTTTTTCTTTGGAATAGGGATATAAAAATTTACTTTGGTTGGAATATTTGTATTTTTCTAATAAAATTCATATTTTAATGAATAGTGAAAAATACTGCATTTTAGTTTAAAACTATTTTTTTTCTAATTTATTTATATATTTATGTTATCATTTTAATTGGTTTTAAAGTGTAATTTAATTATGTTTTCATAATTTAATATAATTTTTTGCATTGGAATTAATTTTAAATTTAATTTGGATATAAAAACATGTTAATCTTTTTATGGTTTTACTTTAAAACCCGTTGTTTTCTTATTCCATCAACGAGATTAATTTTTAATTAATTTCTTCCAATTTTGTTTTTTGAATTTGTAAAAATTGATTCAATAGTTTTAATCATAAGTTATAAATTATGTAAATATGTCCCTTTTATTTTTGGACATTATGAATAGTAACATTAGTGATTATTTTTATTTATCATTGTTAAAGGGTAAATCAGGTAAATAAGGGTAAAAATAATATTTTAATAATATAAAACTACCCTAAAACTTGTCCTAGTATTATTGTATGAGATATATATGATCAAGAAAATCCTTGGGATGAAAATTTGGCCTTTGGAATCCACTTGGGTGTCATTATGATATTTATAACCTTTAATTTAAAGTAAATGCAAAATTATCATAAAAATGACTCGTATTACTAAAACAATTTTACTATAGAGTTATATAATGGATATATTTGACTATAAATATTAATTATAAATATAAAAATATTACCTACATCATGGTATCTTATTTTTTGTTTTATAAATTAAATAATTAAATTTAATTATGACACAATGATGATGGATTGATTGCATTATTAAAGAAAGAATCCAATAAATGATATTATAAATATTGAAATAAATATTATTTAACATAATTTATGTAATCCAAGAATTTTATAGACTACTATGACATGTTATAATCCTAATAAAGGGTTTTTTAGAATTTATCTCTCTGTTTGGATTTTATTTAATTTCAATGAAATGAATAGTGTAAAAATTGACATATTTGATATTCAATAAAAATAATAAATTATTAAATTATTTAAAAATATTAAAAATATTTTAAAATTAAAAAGTTACTATTATAAGGTCTATAATTTTGTTAAGTGTCCAATTATGGAAAATTGACCCCATATAATTTAAATTTATAGCCTCTTAATATTTAAAATGTTGTTACCACAATTAAAATTAAAAGAGAATAATTAAGGGTAAACCGAAAAGATAATGTTGAAAATAAAATAAATAATTTTCTAAAAATTATTTGATGAGATTATTTAGAAATATAATCATCTTATCTTAAAAATATCTCAATTTGGATTCATTTGGATTAAAAAATTAATTTATATTAATTCAATATTTTAAGAGTTTCCAAAGATTCCCTTCCCCTCTCCTATAAAAAGGTACCCACTCTTCTCTTATAATCACACTTTAACAACCCTTTGGTTCAGAAAAGATCTAATTTTTTTCCTAAAATAACTCCCCATGTCTTTGAGGCATTATTTTAGGCAGAAAACCCTTCTTAGAGGTGCTAAGGTATTCTTTAAGGGTGATCAACTGAAGAAGAGGTATAATTTTCTTTAAGTATTTTTATTTTATTTCTTCTTCAACTTCCTTCAAGTGTCCTCTAAATATGATAAGATAAAAAATACAGTATCCTCAATATACTGAGATGATTTTATGTTAATAGCATTACCTAAATCCATCTCCTCTTCCATCAAATGAGAAAGGAATTAATTATTCGTGCGTATGTGTGAACTATCACCTCCACGAACCGATCTAATTCATTTTTCATGATCGTTTCATGTGACTAGTTATAATAATGTAATTTTTGTTAATATGAGATATTCATGAAATATTAATGATTATACGATAATAATAAATCAATTACATTCATACTATCCATGCACATAAAAATTATAACATCGTTTGTGCGTATGTGTGAACTATCACCTCCACAAAGCGATGTGACTCGTTTTTATTCATTATATCACTTTTATTATAAATATATAAGTATATTTAAATGATTAATATGATATTAATGATGTTATGATCATTATTTAAATATAAAATAATACTTAAATTCTTTCCATAATGATCAATGGAAAATGGAAAACATTACTCATGCATACATATGGCTTACTGTCTCCATGATTATAACGTTGTTCATTTTTCATAACCACACTTCATGGTTTGATTTAAATGTATAATTTGTGTATAAATATTATAATAATTTAATGAATATTATTCTCTATATTATTTAATTATGACCACATGAACTAGTGAAATCAAAACCATGTTCATTTTTGACACAAGTATCGAATATCGTCAAAACATCCAATATGAACTTAAATAATTATGTAATTTATATAACTTGGTAATAAGTGATATAGAAGAAATAATAAACTTGAAAAAGGTTCTCAAGAAATTATAAATTAATTTACATTTATTATTCAGGAGGAACAAGGAACATATATGATAAATGGGACTCATAGTAAGGGACTTCATCTCAATCTCCTTTCATTGAGGCATATTTTGATAATATACACCACCTTCTTTTATACGGTATATAATAAAACCATTTCACTTTTAATTTCATTTATAAATTTTAAAAAATAATCTCTTTTATACAAATAATTTTACTAAATGAAAAAAAGGAATGTTTTTTTGAACATATACGACGATAACGACATTTCCACCGCTGTGACCATTATTTTGTGTTTGGATTCCTCTACAAGACATAATGTTTTTAAAAGAAAATTAAATACCATATTGATTTATTTTTGTATTTTGGTATTGAAAATTGTTTTTAGAATGGATTTATTATATAAATATCTTGAAATGATATCTTATGATTGCAATGTGGAAATGTTATTTTTCCATTACGCATGTTTTATGTGTTATTATTATATTAGGTTTCTTGGGAATTTCTTATGAATATGTGTGGTTACATGATAAAACGAGAGAGGGTGAGCCTATGATTGCTCTCCAATGCATTGGGTAGTGATATAGAGTTAAATGACAAGGCTTCTCCTAAGATATTTAGGGAATATACTATGATAGGTATTCCAAACATAACCACAAAGGTTACTCCCTATGTAGCTGTGAAACCTACAATGTAAGTATGATATAGATTCCACATGTTACAATTATGAATTTTGATTTATATAATGTTTTTCATGATTATTATGATTTCATGGGTTTATAAATATTAATGAACTAACATTTTATTTCCTTATTTTATATCTCTTACTAAGATTTTGTTATTATCCCATGATTGTAAACTTTTTTCATAGTGTATAAGGATGTCTAAGAGAAAGGAACAAGTCAAGAAGATTTTTATCAAGAAAAAAAATCATGTTTACTATTTAAAAGTTTTATATTGGGGAAAAATGGATACTATTGTAGTTGTATCCACTTTGTATAAACTTGAGTTGTTATGTAATATATATGTCCTAATTATTTAAAACTCTAAACTTGAAAAGATCCTCAATGTGAATTCTTGACTTAACTCAAGATTATGTAATATTTAAGGCTGAGGTATTATAAATACTTTATTACATATAGAGTATCCTTTTATATTTTCCTTAGTAAACGTCAGGGAATCACGGAGAAAGGAAATAAAATAAGGGTGATATCAAATGCTCAGTAAGGGTAAATACAGTGGAAGCAATAATGAATTAATGATAATGATCAATAAGTTAAGGTAAATAATTAAAAACAAATTACATACAAATAACTAGATAAGGAATAATCAATATGGTAAAGTAAGAAACTGAAACAAATTCCATTTAATCAATGAACTAAAAATAGAATGCATCCATAGATATGTCAAAGAAAAAATATCCTGGATAAATAAAAACTAAGTCTAAATGAGGGAAAAGCTTAATTATTAGATTATATGTTTCATAGGTACATGGTACCATTACCATTAAGACCTTTCATAAGTCAATTTATAAAATTCAAGTAAAAAAACATCTAATGATAACCAATTGACTCTTCCCATGAGACTATCGATTCATCGAGGTGGTATCTATAACTGGGCCCCATCTTTTTCATACATATCCAAAGGATTCCTCATATATCTAATAATAGATTTAACAGTGCGCATTATCAAATATCCATATGTAGTAGAAGATAAGGTTTTTTTAATATTTCCTCAGTGTAGGATAACTAACAATAAGGGTTTTTTTCATTGATGAATGGAGATACCATTAAAATAACATTAAGATATTTTAAGCAAAATAATCTATAAATATTCCAAAGTATCCCATGCCAATTTGAACCATTTTAATAAAAATTCCCCATAAATTAAATGAAATGTACAATATCATGATAATAAAAATATTCATGATATAACACATTAATGTAAACAATATATATAAAAATGATATATGATTCAGGAAATAAACATATCAATGATAAATGATATGGATAATTAGGGGAAACCCAATGCCAGATGATCATATAAAATTGAATATTTAAAAGGGAATAAAAGGAACCAAAAAAGTGAATGCCAATAATATCCTTGTAAAAATAAATAAAAAACAATCCATATGAATAATAAGGATGGTATTAATATGACATAAACCCATGGGAGTAATAATGAGGGTTATTGTCATTAATGAAATAAAATAATAACTTTAAAATAATTCTTGAGGAAAATATCCTATTATTTCAAAAATAATTTTTTTGAAAATAAATTTTGAAAACATTTTCTTTAAAAAATAACCTTTTAAACATGAAAATTATTCTTAAAATATATTATATATGGTAAATCCATATATGCTATACAATGTAAAAAGAACATTCCTTTTATACGGTAAGAGGTTAAAAAACCGACTTGTTTAGAAAATGATAAGAATATTCCATTAAAAATATATGTAAAAGAAAAAAGGGTAATAATTTATTTAATAAATCATTTTTTAAAGGTTAAAATATTTTTGAAAACCTTTTTAGAAAACCAAGTTTTTAGAAGAAAATAGGTTCTCCAAATAAAGAGGGAAATGAAGTTAGGTTTTCTTAAAAACATTTTCTATAAAATTTTGAGTACCAAAGAATGGTAAAATAGTACTATTACTTAGAGAAGGTCATGAATAAAGATAGGGGAATAAAATTAAAGTGTTTATTATATAATTATCAAATAATTTTTTCTAATTTAAATTCAAGTATAAATAATCCTAAATAAAACGAGATTGTGAAGTAAACACTCAAAAGGACCATAAAATTTTTGTAAGAATCAATAAATTAATATATTATGTGTGTAAAATGTAAATCCAAATAAATAGAGTGGACATAAAACAATATATAGTAAAAATTTATTACAAATATAATCATGGAATATTAATGACAATGAGAGTGTTGTATAACCCGGTAAAAAGGAATTAGGTTATGAAATTATTTACCACTTGGTAACTTTTAATTCAAATCCCCTTAGAAGAAATAATTAAAATTAAAATACAAAATACCATGAATATAAATAAATAAATTATATAATATATTAAAATAGTCAGTAGTCACACCGCACAAAATAAGTAAGTGGTCAATATGACATTTATCTCACGGATGTAAAAAGTGAGATGAAAATCTCGTTCCTTGTGTTTCCTTTGGGGTTAAGGTCCTTTTAAATTCATGAATAATGGTTTTAAAACATTTTAATAACTTATAAAATAACAATATTAATATTTATGATATCATATATGATATTTTTATAATATCTCATTACTAGTTTGTTAATAATATTTCATTATTTTCACTATTTTGGGTGTTAATTGTCTAGTTTTTTGAGTATGTTTTGGCTTGTTACTTATTGTTCATATTAATTAGATCATGGTTTAAAAATATCCTAAATTTAAAACATGATCTAATTATCATATTTATTCATTATATTTTTATTTATAATAAATCATAGAATCTAGTGATAATAAATGTTATGCGCTGTTCATGGAGATGGTAGGCTGTATGTATGCATGAACTCTAATTTCATTTCATTGTCGTATTAAATGAATGAAAATTAAATTTTATGTATTATACTTATAGTATCATATATATGGAATATATATTATATATTTTTATTAAAACCATCCTTTATACATTCCATGTATAGTATTAATGAGTCACATCACTTTGAGGAGGCGATATTCCACGCGTCCACAAATGATGTTATCGTATTTA
Organism: Viscum album; assembly: GCA_963277665.1. Taxonomy (NCBI): domain Eukaryota; kingdom Viridiplantae; phylum Streptophyta; class Magnoliopsida; order Santalales; family Viscaceae; genus Viscum; species Viscum album. The sequence goes on along the minus strand of OY728122.1, from coordinate 462,163,058 downwards.
CAAAAAAAGAAAATAATAAGGGTATGTGTTGAAAATAAATTATATAATCATAAATAAATTATAAATATAATATATATAATATATAAACAGTGTGTCCATCATAATTCCGAACCATGAGAGGTGGTAACGGAAAAATGAACGACATCATTTTGTGAGGTAGTAGTTCACCGTACACCTAAATGGTAAGTTCGTTAGCCATTATATAGAAGTGTGTGTAAGTGAATGTAAAAATATTTGAATAAAAACATCTTAGTATATTTAGTATAAAGTTTTATTACATAATAATGTAATAATAAGAGTTTATGGGGTTGAGGATGAAAATAAAACAAAAGAACTTAAGGAAGGATGTTACCTATTATTTAGGTAAATCCTTTTGGTTTGCACCCAAGAACTTCCTTGGATTGATTTTACCAAATATGATGAATATAGGTTTAGGAGAGGTATTTTGAGGAGATATTTGAGAATATATATTTTTTGAACAAAATAGGGTTGATATGTGTGAGGAAGTGGGAGGGGTGAGTGCCTTTTAAAAACATAGGAGGAGTGACATTCTTGTAAATTTTTGAAAAGGGAATTCCACCCACATTTTTCTTATGACCAGTGGCTCAAATAATGGTGAAAAGTAAATAAAAGAGATTATAGGGTCTAAATATGGACATCCAATGGATTTTTATAATTTTATAGGTATTTTTGGCACTTAATTTTAAGGTTTAGTCCCTCACAAAGCTTAATTTTACCTTAATCGATGTAATTAATTTTAATTACATTCACTAATATGTTCGGCCAAAAATTAATTTTAAATTATTGGAAATTATAAATCATTCTTATTAAAAATATCAAATACATTTTTACAAATTACAATCACATAGTTTTCGAAATTATTTTAAATTTAAACCTGTAAATGGGATGACAATACATGTTTTTAAAGTAAAAATATTCAAAAGTTTACTATGTTTTAATATTCAATTTTAAAGTGAAATTGATTCCAACGAACTAAATTAGATTAATTTATATAAAATTGATCTAATTAAACATTAAAACCAATCAAAAATACAATTTTACCTTAAAATTAAATTATAGGATAAATAATTTTTGAATTAAAATTCAGTATTTTCACTGTTCATCATAAAATCAAACTACACAGAAAAATAACAAAAATTAACCCTAAGTCAATTTTAATGTTCAGATTTAAAAAATTAATTTTATTTTTTTCATATTAAATATATAATAGTTTCAAAATTCATATTTAAAATAGGTTCTCCATTAAAAGGCAGTAAAACTGCCTTTATAAAAATATAGGTTTTTATGTGTAAAATTAAGTTTATTCTTATCTTATGACTATAAAATATTTTGGATGAATATAAAAAATATTCAATTGAATATAATATATATATATATATATATATATGTATATATATATTTTAAATTAATATAAGTCACTAATTTTAATTTATTATGATAAAATGAATTTGTAAGAATAAAAATATTTTTTTATAAAAACCTTCCCTTTATATTCAATTGGTTCTTATATTGATTTTTAATTAATTTATAAGTAAATAATTCATTTTATATTTTTTCAAACCATTTATTTTAAAATTTTAGTTAATACTATTCCTAATAGCTAATTTAATGGCTAGGTTATATCTTACTATATTAAATAATAATATTTTAACAATATATTTTTGTTTGGTAACACTCAGCCTTGTGTGTAACACAAGTCATCGAAGAAACTTGTTATTATGTGTGATGCACGCTAACTCAGTATCATGTTCATTGAAAACTATATCATATATTTATTTTATATAAAATAGTATATATATTTTAAAGACTTGGGATATTATATTACCTTAGGCTCTTGGTGTTGTGTTTCATATACACTATTTAATATAATGTTCTTATTTTAGAATTTCTAGGTGTCACATTCTCCCCACATTAATTAAATTTCATCATCACAATTTAAAATCATTCTTGGTAATAGATTATTTGATATTTCCTTTGTTTAAATCCCACATCATGAGAAGGTTTCACAAAAACATCCTCTAGATAAGATAGAATTGGAATTACAAAGGTCACTTGGACTAACATGTAACTTGGTCACTATATAGAAGAAAATTACTAAAAAATGAAAATATGGACTTGGAGAAAAATCATAAATATTTATATGTAGTGATTTATTTCATCAATGAAAAACAAGTTAATGACCAATGTATATTTTAGGGCCTCAAAAACATAAATCTATGAATATTTATAAAACCATCAGTTCAACAAAAATTAATTTATTTGGAAAAGATTTTATTTTATCTTTTTTTATCATTTTCCTAACGATGAGTAATTATTTTACTGCCTAAGAATAAAAGGAAATATTATTAATTTATATATTTCTATAAATAAAATTTCATCATTTAGTTGTTCTTTGATCAATTTCAAATCCATCCATTACTTCAAGAAATGGACATCCAAAACTTAACTTTGATTCCTGAAGTACTAAAATAAAATTCTAAAATATCATAAGGCCCATAAAAGAGTGAAAATTTTAACTATTTTTATCTAACTATTCTAAAAATCCAAAATGGTTAATACAATAATATATAAACCTAAAAAGCAACACTACTGGTTCACCATTAATATTTTTTCATCAAATTGTTTAACTAAAAACAAAGGCATATTAAACAAGAAATTTTATAGGTCAGTGGTTGGAATTAAACCATTATCATCCTTCAGTAATGGATTCATATCCCATGGGCTTTCTAGATTTAATGATTTTTCACTCAGAATATATGTTTTTACTTTCCAAAACCATATTTATATAATTTTAAAAATAAATATGATAGACATCCATGAAATCTAATCAATAAATAGCCTTTAAACTATGGTTTTGAATGAAAACAAAATATATAAATAATTCATAAATTTTTTCTATATAGGTACTTATTTATTATAGAGAATATACTTTATAAGTGGAAATTTCTTAAAACCAAAAACCATATTGTGTCCATCAATTATCATATTAGAAAAATCATAAAATCATTTTTACAATGTCTAAATCTTGAAACATTATTTTCAATCCAAGACACCTAAGGTTTAACCTAGGTAATTAATTTTCATTATCTATTCAATTCCTTCATAATTATTTGTTAATAAAATTTGAATTATCTTATACATATCCTCCTGAAGTATCAAATCAAGCGTGAAATAAGACTCGTTGTCATGTAACAAGTTATTCTGAGTTTGGCCCAATTCACCTTCTTGGAGTTGTTACCCCGATATACATCTGTTTCAGAACCACATCCACTTGCAGTATCCAGACATGGATGTATTTCTAGAAATACACACATAATCTCCATTTAACCAAAATTATAGAATTATCTTCTATAATAATCCTCAAATTCTAACTTAGGGCTATGTTCTCTAATCTATGCTTACCAAAATATAGTTCCTAAGGTTTCTTCTAAACTTCCTCTCATACCAAATGTAGTGACCCAACCCAAGAATTCCCAATGCTTGTGTATAATACCATTACATTGGCATGATTACATGGAATCAAATCCTTATGGACCAAAGAGTTTAGTAGTCTTTGAAAACTAGATACATACATAAGTCTTGTATTACAAATAAATACACTAAATACAATATTATTTTTCCCTTTTGAGGATAACTAATACATTCTTTGTAGCTTATCATTTTATATCTTCCTTATTACACTTCAGTGAATCTTGGGGAAAGGAAATAAAATAAGGTTGAGAAAAAAATCTCAATAAGGGTAAATATAGCAGAAGTAATAATGAATCAATTAGAATAATCAATATAGAAAGGTAAATAACTGGAAACACATGCCATCCAAATAACTAGATAAGTCACAATAAATATGTAAATATAATAAATTAAAACATATACCGTTTAATTAATAAAATAATAATAGAATGCATCCATAGATATATCAATGAAAAAAACTCATGGATAAACAAAAAATCAGTCTAAATAAGGGAAACACTTAATTATTGGATGTCATGCTTCCTATGTACAAGGTAAATTTATTGTAAAGACCTTTAAAAAGATGGTTTAATACATTTTAGGTAAAAATCATCTAAGGCTAGCCAACTGACTCGTCCCATGACACTACTAATGCATTGAGGGTCTATCTATAACTGGGCCCCACCTGTGTCGTACCTTTCTAAAGAATTCCTCATATATCTAATAATCTATTTAACAATTTGGCTTATCAAATATCTATATAGAGTAGAAGATATGGATTTATCAATATTTCCTCAGTGGAGGATAACCAACAACAAGTGTTGTTGATGTTGAGGAATGGAGTTACCATTGAAATATCATTAAGACATTCTTGAGGAAAATAATCTCTAAGCATTCAAAAGTGTCCCATACCAATTTGAAACACTTGAATCATAATTCCCCATAAATTAAATGAAACATCAAAAATCATGAGAATAATGAGATTCATGATATAACATTTCAAAGTAAACACATCAGATAAAAATTATATATGTTTTAGGAAATTAACATATCCCTGATAAATAATGTGGATAATTAGGGGAAATTCAATGTAAAATTATCATAAAAAATTGAATATTTTAAAGGGACTAAAAGGAATCAAGGTAGTGAAATTCAATACTAACCTCTTCCAAATCAATCAAAAAATATATAGAGGAATAATAAATTTGGTATCAATATGGAATATACCCATTATATTAATAATAAGTGTTATTGTCATTTATGAAATAGAATAATAAATTTAAAATAATTCATAAGGAAAATATCCTATAGTTTTGAATTTTTTTTGAAAATAATTTTCTTTGAAAATAAATTTGGAAAACATTATATATAAAATATAACCTTTTAAAATTTCAAAGGATTCTTTGAATAGATGATGGTGGGTAAATCAATACATATCGTATAAGGTAAAAAGATCATTCCTTTTTCATGTTAAAAGTTTAAAAAGATGAGTTATTTGGAAATTTATAAGAAGATTCCTTTGAAAACAAATTAGTGGAAAAATAGTTTAAAATTTTATTTAATAAATAATTTTGGAAAGGTTAAAATATTTTTTAAAACCATTTTATAAAACTATGTTTTTAGAAGAAAACAGGTTCCTTGATTAAAGATGAAAATAAAGTAATATTTTCTTAAAAAATTTAGTACCAAATAATGGAAACATGGAAATATTAACTTTAAAAAGACATGAATTACTAGAGGATAATAAAATTAAAGGGTTTATTAGACAATGATCAAATAATTTCTTCTAATGTAAATTCATGTGTAAATAATACTAAATAAAATTAGATTGTAAAATAAACCCTTGAAAAGACCATAACATTGATGTGAGAATCAATCAATGAATAGATTATGTGTGTGTAATTTAAATCCACATAAATAAATCAGAAATAAAAAAATATATAGTAAAACATGGTTACACACATAATCATTTAATAATAACTATAATGAGAATATAATATAATCCAATGAAATGGAATTGAGTTATGAAATTATTTACCACTAAATTTTAATTTAAATCCCATTAGAAGAAATAATTAAATTTAAAACTCAAACTAACCTGAATATAAATTAATTAATTATATAATATATCAAAATGGGTAGTAGGTACACCACAAAAAATAAGTAAATGGTGAATATTACATTTTTCTCATGGATGTAAAAAGTGGGATGAAAATCCATTACCTTGTGTGTCCATTAGGTTGAACTTAATTTAAATTCTTGTATAATGGTTTTATACATGATAATAAATTATACAAGAATCATATTAATATTTATTATATCATATATGATCATCTTATAATATTTTATTACCCGTTTGTTAACAATATTTCATTATTTTCACTATTTCATGTGTTAATTGTCTTGTTTTTACAGTATGTTTTGAATTATTACATGTTATTACTACTAATTAGATCATGGTTTCATCATCTCAAGATTGTAAAACATTATGTAAATATCATATTTATTCATCATATATGTATTTATAATACATCATAATTTTTTTTATAAGAAATGGAATGCACTGTTCATGGAGACGGTATGTCGTACGTACACATGAATGCTGCTTTTATTTCATTATCGTATCAAATGAATGAAAATTAAATTATGTATATTATAATTCCAATATCATATATATGTCATATATATTAAATATTTTTATTAAAACAATCCATTATATGTTCCATGTATAGTGTGAATGAGTCACATCACTTTGATGAGGCGGTAGTCCACATGTCCACAAACGATGTTATCGTATTTACAAAAAATAGAAAGCATGAAGGTATGTGTGGTATAAAAATTAAATAATAATAAAGAAATTATAAATATAATAAATATAATATATAAACATATTTTACATCATAATTCCCAACCATGAGATGTAGTAAAGGAAAAAATGAACGATATCGTTTTGTGAGGCGATAGTTCATCATACACAACAATGGTAAGTTCATTACCCATCAGATGTGTGTGTGTAAGTGAAGTTAGAAAAATTAGAATTAAAAAATATCAGAATATTTATTATACTATTTTTATTATATAATCAAGGAATAAGAAGAGTTTAGGGGGATAAGAATGAACATAAAACTACATAGCTTGAGGAAGGATGTTAACTCTTATTCAGGTAAATCCTTTTGGTTTGCACCAAAGGGATTCTATGGATTGATTTATTCCTAAGGTTATGATTCTAGGATGGGGAAGGTATCTTAAGGAGATATTTTAACTGAATTTTTTGATCCAAATTGGCTTGAGATGTGAGAGAAAGTGGGAGTGGCGAGTGCCTTTTTATAGTGGAGGTAGAGTGGCATTTTTGTAAAGTTTTGGAGAGGGAATTCCACCCACATTTCTCCTATGAAAAGTGGATCCAATAATGGTAAAAAGTAGATAAAAGGGAGTATATAGTCTAAATATGAAGATAAAATGTCTTTTTGACAATTTTCTATGTTGTTTTGTCTCTTAAGAATAATGTTTAGTCACTTGTTAAGATTAATTTTACCTTCATAGATGTAATTAATTTTAATTACTTTCACTAATATTTTTGGTCAAAAAACCAGTAAAACTTATTATAAATTTTAAATTATTCTGACCAAAAATAATTAATCCATTTTTATAAATTCCAATCATATAAGTGGTAGAAATTAATTTAAATTTAATCGTGTATACGGGATGACAATGCAAGTTTTTAAAGAAACAATGTTCAAAAGTTCACTATATTTTTTTGTTCAATTCCACAGTGAAATTGATTTCAATGACCTAAATATAATTAATTTATATAAAATTTATTTAATTAAACTTTAAAACTAATCAAATATATAATTTAACCTTATAAATAAATTATAAGAAAAATTAGTTTTGAATTAAAATTCAATATTTTTCACTATTTATCAAAAAATAAAACTTTAGAGAAAAATAAAAAAAATTCACGCTAAGATTATTTTATTGTTTATATTTTATAAATTGGGTTTATTTTTTTCATTTTAAATTTACAAAAGTGTCAAAATTATTATTTAAAATAGGTGCATAATTAAAAGGCGGTAAAATTTCCTTTACAAAAATATAGGTTCTTATGAGTAAAATTGGGTTTGTTCTTATATTATGCCTATAAAATCAATTAGATGAATTGTCATGACCCCCTTCTCACATGGTGTACCCCTCCTAGGCCAGTAATGTGAGAAGGGAGATAATGACCCCCGAGTCCCATCTCCAGTAGGCCCCGGGTTGGCGACTAGCACTAAGGGTATAATAAACACACAAATGGGAGGCATTAACCTCTAAGAGAACACATGAGAAAGAGAGAGATAAGATAGACACCAACCAACTCCAAATCAGACTGAAATATAAAAGAAATCCCAAGTACACATATGTAATGTCATGAAAAACTACTACAATTAAAAGGGGAAAAATGCAAGTACCAAAGGAAAGTAAAAAACAACAGTAACCACAAGCCCAAACAGCTCCTGCAACCCCAAGCTAGTAGAAACCAGATAGATCTAAAAACTACTCCAAGTGACCTGAAAAACAGTTTATATATACATAAAGTGAGTATAACAGTATAATTAGTAGGATCCTCCCCAGATCCTCTTGTGAAAAAGTAAATAAATCACTCTAAAGCACAATGAACAACAAGTGAAACTAACTCATCACCTAAACATGTATACTAAGTTCTCAACCTCACCATGGATACTCTCACCAAGTATCACATACAAGAGTATATAATATAATAAATAATATCAAGGGTACCTTGCCACTACTTCCCCACTGGTTTGTCGCTTTGCCCCAAAATCGCACATCCTAAGCATCTCTCTCTAAAAAGTCTTGTCCGAAGACACCTGGGTGAAGCACCACAACATGAACCTTGTGAAAAAAACCACCACGTCCATGTGAGAAAAGTAACCAGGTAGTTTTTGGGAGCCACCATAGCTCGCATAATGTTTATCATACGTCAGGCATTATACCTCAAGCCATTACAACCCATACACCGAGTAAGGATCCTCAAGATATCATAGCCTATACATGTTACACCTATAGTAGTCCATAGGAAACTATATCTAGAAAATATGTGTGTGAATAAACAAAAGACATTACAGCCCTCTACACACATATAAGGGGAAAAATAACCATTGTGCCTACCTGTACAAGTATCTACCAAGAGAGGAGATCGAGGCCAAAGGGGGTAGTCATCCATCCATCCTCCCACCATAATGCTGGGGAAAACACCTCCTAGGGCTCAGAATCCCCGGGGTATCATTTTCCCTAACTGACGGGGGGTGGGGGGAGTAGAGTATAAAAACAAAAAAAGTATAGAATATACTATATCTTAAAACCACACTATGGGAATAACGTAGTCTTAGACTCAACTACAGCTAACATCTCTTGGACTACCTGCTGCCACTTATAATAGAAGGTATCCTATAACACACAACCATTTAAAGAGAATTGTTTACATTCCTTCATTCCCTTTTTATCAGTTTCACTTTACATTCATTAATTCCTTAAACATTAATTAACTATTAAAAATTTCCACATTATATTTCATTATCATCACACCCAAAGTCCGCTGTTCCTTTAAATTGCAACCTCAAAATTGTATCCCAGTAAGCTCCAACCCCATGCATTAACATAATTTATTAAATAATTTATTAACAACATCATTAATTTCCCATATTCCCAGGCATTCTAGAAAACATTCTAATATACTAAACATAAGGGGGATCGACATGGTGAGCAGATTAACGACCTTCCGAGTCTTTTCCACCTATAGTAAGAGTATAGACCCATCCTCCATCAGGAAGCTAAACATGAAAAGAACATGGAATACTCAGCGCGTCTTCACCCCTTTTGGAAGAAGGGTAAGCAAGACCAGCTACCTTGATCAGTGGGAAAAGTAAAGCAGATAAACAATCAACAAGAATCAACAAGCATCCAAACATTCAAATACAACCTGTTCCATCATCTCTAGTGTCCTCCCCGACACCCACATGCATAAACTGATGCATCTCGCCACTCTAGGAATCAACTACTTCCACAATCAATAGGCCTCCCTACCCCACATATCACAACAGCCTTCCAGGCTCACCTCACAACAAAAGAATTAGGAAAACAAACATCATATCAATTGGGCTCTTGGCCAATAAACCAGAAAGAGGGTAACTCAGAACCCTACAATGAATTATCTTTTATCAAACAACCAGTTCTTTAATCCATCTTGGATTAACCTATTTATTATTCATTGGTTCCAGCTTTGGGAAACTTAAACATTAAGCAATCAAAAATTTATTAAACATGCTTACTACATAAATTTGATTAATATAAAATTACAACAACAACAACCAGATTCATTTAAATGCCTCTTTATCTTTATCCAAACAATTAAGAATTAATTCCTGATTTACATTCATTTCCAATTTCCATCAAGAACGAAAAGCTAACAAAGAAAGCATAGATATTACACTATCAAGAAAAACAAGAGGCAAGAACATATGATTGATATCAATTTATTTATCCGGTTCAAATATTTAATATGTCAATTTCATTGTGATCCATTGGGAAAAAACATGCTAACTCTACAGTTTCACATAAAAGAAAAGAGAATCAATGAGTCCCCTACCTCAAACGGTTTTTGACGTTCTTTATACAAGAATGATCCATACGATGGGTTACGATCTTCTCCCCCTCGTGACAAATATATCCACCTAAGGATGCAGAGACACCACCACACTAGTCAACACCTAAGAAAAGTCCATTAGAAACATGGAGATAGAATTCCATAAAAGGGAATGGAGAAATAAAAGGAGATGAACCCAAAATAATGATGATAGATCATACCTTATATGAAAGATTGATCAATACTGCTTGGTTGCATAAAAAATAGAGGGTGGACTTATAGCAAGAAGAAATTAAAGGGGAACCAATACAAGGAGGATTGTTTGACCACACCACTCCTATGAGAAGGAAATAAAGGTTTGAGCTTCTCATACCCAAGAACAAGGAGGAAGAACAAGTGGGAAAGATATCTCGTCACTTTTCAAGATTTAATAGAGCAGCGGTTTAAGATACACATGATTTTCCATTAAAAGATGATTGCATTAGACCACATGGCTTGACCTAGAAAAGGTATCCAGAGCCTTAGAAAAATTAATATTGGAGTTAAAGCCTTTGAATCAGATTTAAATTCCTTAAAATAAGGCATTAAATGCATTTTACGTCAAAGGAAACGTCAAAGGGGAGAAACTATAGGAAGCTAGAAACACTGTTCAGGAACTCAAAATTTGGCAAAGGAAATAGAGGCTGCAGTTGGAACCTCACTGTTTTGGAAACACTATTCACATAAGGCTACCATTGGAACTGTTTACATAAGCCTACTATTGACACTGTTTACATAAGGCTACCGTTGCGACTATTCACATAAGCCTACCGATGACACTGTTCACATAAGACTACCATTGGAACTCTTCACATAAGCCTACCAATGACACTGTTCACATAAGGCTACCGTTGGAACTGTTCACATAAGCCTACCGATGACACTATTCACATAAGGCTACTGTTGGAACAATTCACATAAGCCTACCGATGACACTGTTCACATAAGGCTACCATTGGAACCATTCACATAAGCCTACTGATGACACTGTTCACATAAGGCTACTTTTGTAACTGTTAGCATAAGCCCACTGATGACACTATTCACATAAGGCTACTGTTGGAACTGTTCACATAATCCTACCTATGACACTGTTCACATAAGGCTACCATTGGAACTGTTCACATAAGCCTACCAATGACATTGTTCACATAAGGTTATCATTGGAACTGTTCACATAAGCATACCGACGGAACTGTTCACATAAGGCTATTGTTGGAACTATTCAAATAAGCCCTCTGATGACACTGTTCACATAAGGCTACCATTGGAATTGTTCACATAAGCATACTGATGAAACTATTCACATAAGGCTCCTGTTGGAACTATTCACATAAGCATACCGATGATAGTGTACATATAAGGCTACTGTTGGAACTATTCACATAAGACCACCAAAGACACTGTTCACATAAGGCTACCATTGGAACTATTCACATAAGCCTACCGATAACACTGTTCAAAGAACTTGAAATTTGGAAAAGGAAATAGAGGCTGAAGTTGGAAGGCTACTATTCTGGAAACACTATTCATGAACTAGAAATTTTGCAAAGTGTTGGGAATAAGTCGCCATAACTTCCCAGAACACCTCAAACACCATATTTTAGCTAAGTAATGGACTGAAGAGGTCCGATCTATTACATTTGATACATCTCAAAAAATTCTCATCCCCAAGAATTCAAAACCAACCTAAAAGGAAACATAAAAGAGGTCCGAACAACCACCCCGCGAGATACCTCTCAAAAGAGAGAAAGCTACAAGAAGCAACCAAAGGAAGACATCTCATAAACACGAAAGGTCTATAACCACAAAGAGAACGCCGTTACATGAAAATATTTAAACATCAAACAATTCTGGGTACTATGCATGTATCTGCGACTCACATTCCCAAGTACTCTCCTCGACACCACTGTGTCGCCATAATACATGAACCAAGGGAATAGAATGCCCATGCAACACCTTCTCCTTGCAGTCCTAGATCTCTACCGACTGCTCCTTAAAGTTGGCATCATCATCAATGTCGATCTCACTCCAATAAATTACATGAGATTCATCATGAAGATAACGACAGAGATGTGACCCAAGAAAAACATTGTGTATCCGGATCATCTGCGGGGGAAGTGCTACTAGATACACCATGGCCCCAATATGATCCAACACCTCGAAAGGCCCAACAAACTAGGGATAAATCTTATTCCCACAACCAAACCTTCATTTCCCATGACGATGTGTCACCTTCAGAAGCATGTGATCCCCAACATTAAACTCCAAAGGTGACCTCCTTTGATCAGCATATGTCTTCTAACAATCCTGCACTGTCTTCATCCTCTCATGAATCACCTGAACCATCTCTGTTGTATTCTGCACTAGTTCCTATCTGAGAATTGATGACTCTCCAACCCCAGTCCAACACAATGGAGAATGGAAAGGTCATCCATAAAAGTCTTCAAATGGTGCCATACCGATGGTGGAGTGAAAACTATTGTTGTAAGCGAACTCCACCAAGGGTAAGTGACTCATTCAAAAACCTCCAAAATCTATGACACAAGATCACAACATATCTTCAAGAGTCTGGATGGTTCACTCTGTTTGATCATCTGTTTGTGGATGGAAAGCAGTGCTAAGGCATAACTAAGAACCGAAAGCATGCTGGAGACCTCTCCACACCCTAGAGGTAAAATGAGGATCTCAGTCAGAAATGATCATCTTTAGGACTCCATGAAGTCTCACCACCTCCCCCAGATATTGCCTCAATAAAACTTCCACTAATCTTGACTCCTTGATCACTATGAAGTGGGATGATTTTGTTAAATGATCCACTACCAACCAAATAGCATCATGTTCTCCATGAGTTTGAGGTAAACCAATAACAAAGTCCATTGATATGTCCTCCCACTTCCACTGAGGAATATCTAATGGATAGAGAAAACCACCGAGGCCACGGTGCTTAGCCTTGACCTTTAGGTAGACCAAACATCGAGACACAAACTCCGCAACTACACGCTTCAACCCAAGACACCAAAAATGACTCCTCAAGGATCAATACATCTTTTTCATGCCAGGATGCACTACTAAAGGAGAATTATGGAACTCTATGTGAACCATCTTGCACATATCCAAAGGAAAAAATATACTTATGTGATACAACACTCAGTTTTGTTCATCCTCAGACCAACCATCAGGGGCCTCACCTTAAACAACTCGGTCTCTCCAGAACACTACCTCAAGATCCCCCAACTGGGACTCCTCCACCTGCTACACCAGAGATGACTACACCGTCATCTAAAAAAGACAATCTCTACCCCAACTTCTCCCAGATCATTATGTAATGCCAAAAGTTCTTCCATAACTCTCCAGGAATCACCAGATTCACGCACTGCATCATTATGTGACTTCCAAATCAGCGCATCAGCTACAACATTCCCCTTTCCATGGGTATATGATATTTCAAAGTAGTATTCCTGTAAGAACTCCATCCATCGAAACTGTGGCAAGTTTAAGTCACGCTGGGAGAAAACATAAATCAGGATCTTATGATCAGTCAAAACCACAAAGCGCTCTCCAATGAGATAATGTATCCAAAAATTCAGAGCAAACACCACGGCTTCCAACTCAAGATCATGGGTGGAATAGTTATGTTCATGGGGACACAACTACTGAGACCCATAAGAAACCACTGATCTCTACTGCATCAGAACACAACCTAACCCGAGATACGAAGCATCATAGAAAACATCAAACTGAAATCCCTCTGCTAGAAGAAAAATAACCAGAGAACATACTAACTTCTCCTTCAAATACTCAAAAGATTCCTAGCACTGATCAGTCCACATTAACACCTGATCCTTCCTAATCAATGTTGTCAGAGGATTCAAAACCCAAGAGAAATCGGCTATGAACCTCCTATAGTATCCTGAAAGACCAAGGAAACTTCACACCTCTATCACTATCTTGGGGGATTCCCAAGATATAACTGCTTCTATATTCTATGGATCTATAGCTACTCCCTGCTGGGAAAAAACATCCCCCAAGAAATGGACTTTTCGATCAAAAAAACTCACACTTTGACAACTTCCCAAATAGCTGATGTTGATGAAGAACTCCCAAAATAGTGTGTAGATTCTCTGGATTCTCCTCCTCAGACATGGAGTACACAACGATGTCATCGATTAAAACCACCACGAACTTATCTAGGAACTCATGAAACACTACGTTTATCAATCCCATGAACATATCTAGAGCATTCATCACACTGAACGACATTATAATGAACTCGTAATGCCCATAACGATAATGGAAAGTAGTCTTCGAGATATCCCCATCCTTCACATGCATCTGATGATATCCTGACCATAAGTGGATCTTTGAGAACCAAATTGCAACCTTTTATTGATAAAATAAATCATCAATCCATGGAAGAGGATAGAAATTCTTCACTTTCACTTTTTTTAAGCGATGATAATCGATACACAACCGCAAACTGTCATCAGCCTTCTTCATGAAAAAAACTAGTGCACCCCACAGTGACACACTCGGTCGAACAAAACCGCACTATAACAAACCATCAAGATGTATACATAGCTCTAGTAACATAGAAGGGGATATCCTATATGGAGACATAGAGATAGAAGATTCTTCTGGTTGTAGCTAGATCCCAAACTCTTTCTCTCATCGAGTGGGTGATGCTACAACCTATTCTAAAAAACATTAGGGTACTATTCTACAACCCTAGGAAACACCAACTGTTGAACCTCTGAAGAACTCAACATCAGCTAAACCATCAAGGATGATAAGGACGAAACACTCCTATGACCCATCTGAGGGTCTCGCTTGCCAACAAACACCACTGGCTCTCCATCCGCATTGAAGAACACAACCTGCCTCCTGAATCAATCCACAATATCCTGCACCGAATACAACCAACCCATGCCAAGGATGACATTATATGGTTGTATTTGTAAACATAGGAAATATCCCCAAGAGCGGTGATGCCCCAACACTAGCTCACAGTCTCTATATACTTCAAACATGTCATCTCGACCTCCAACTAGCGTAGTCAACGCTAAGGGAATTGGAAGCCTCTCTACCTTAAGTCCCAAAGCATAGACAAGGGAAATTGATATGAAGGAGTGTGTCACTTATGAATCAAAAAAAGGCATACAACATGGTAGAAAACAAGAAAAGGGTACCTCAAACAATGTTTGGATCGCCTGGAGCTGGCAACGCTAAAGCATGGAGCTGACCACGAACTCCTCAACGACCTCTCTAACCCTAATGATGACCACCTTCATAGCCATGCTTTGCTCTATGAAGATGAAGAGAATCATGAGGATGTATTTTTCCAGCCCCATATACCCTCTACTGATCCAAAGTTGGTGCAACCTGCTACTACTACCTCGGCTGGAACTGCCTCAATGGAGGAACCTAGAGAGGAACACCTGGTGTACAATGACTTCTCTGAAAGGTCGGGAGCTCTCGCTACTGATGAACTCAACCACCATAAACAAAACAAGCTCTTGATCCCTTGGAATAGGCTTGAGAGCCGCCACCCCTAGATAAATGAGATGTTGAGGGCTGGGACCTACCCCTGACTAAACGAAAACTATTCTTCCTTCAAAACTGAGAACCCTAGACCACATCTCTGCTTCGTGAGGAATCATGACGACTCCACTCTCATGATGATCCAGTTCAGGATAATGTACTCTCAATGACCTCTGCCCTCACCGAAACCTCAATATATTTCTTCAACATAAATGGGGTGACTTGGCGCTGGATCTCTGGATGGAAAGCCTCCTCGAAATGTCTTACCCTGACCTCCTCATATGGTAATAGGTCTGAACAATATTGTAAAAGGTTCTTGAAATGGATTCCAAACTCTCACACACTAGAGATCCCCTGTCGAAAGGTAAGAAGCTCCTAGAGACTGGAAACCTTCATGATCGAAGAAAGAAAATCAACTCTAAACTTTTCTCGGAACTCCTCCCATGAGATCGTCGACTCCTCGCAATCCCAGAGGAACAAGAACCACCACTGCCTCGCTGGTCCACACAACATCATCACAAACATAGATACCCAATGCTCCTTCTGAGAACGGATCGAACTGAATCCTATCTAGACCTCCCCCAACTAGTATTCTGTGGATGCATCTGAAACAGAGCCCTCGTACTTCTATATACTATGGTGCTGGAACTCTTGGAGTGTCCTCTAAGTGTCGTCATTGTTAACCTCTATCCTACGACGATCTGCTGGCATTGCCTACTGGACATCTTTTATGTGATCCTGATGAGGACGTCGACCTGGAGCCATACCTGTACAATAACATATAGTTAGAGATCCTAAACCTAGAATTTGGAAGAGTCAATTGTAATTGATTACTTGTTTTCTTTTATTCATTTTAGGTTAACCTATCCCAAGTTCTACCCATTAAAACACAGTAAAAAAGAATAATGATGCATGATCCTTTCCTAGGTCACTACCCGACAACTAGTATCACCTAGTTTAGTATCCATTATAAACTTAAAGGTATATGAATCAGATCATACGGGGCCCTAAATGACTATTTCTCAACCGGTCTCTAGCATTTACATCACTTTATAAACTTGACTGACACTGCTTTCCTACTAACCCATGCAACCTCACCTCTACCTGACACCAAACTCTATCCTATCCCTCAACCAGAACTCTGATACCACACTATCTAAACCCTCTCCCCACAAGGTGCACCCCTCCTGGGCTAGCAATGTGAGAAGGGAGATAATGACCCCAGAGTACCACCTCTAGTAGGCCCCAGGTTGGTGACTAGCACCGAGGGTATATTAAACACACAAATGGGAGGCATTAACCTCTAAGAGAACACATGAAAAAGAGAGAGATAAAATTGACACCAACCAACTCCAACTCAGACTGAAATATAAAATAAATCCCATGTACACATATGTAATGTCATGAAAAACTACTAAAACTAAAAGGGGAAAACTGCAAGTACCAAAGGAAAGTAAAAACAGCTCTTGTAACCCCAAGCTAGTAGAAATTAGCTAGATCTCAAACCTACTCCAAGTGACCTGAAAAATAGTTTATATATACATAGGGTGAGTATAATAGTATACTCAGTAGGATCCTCCCTAGAGCCTCTCATGCAAAATTAAAGAAAGTATGCTAAAGCATAGTGAACAATAAGTGAAACTAACTCATCACCTAAACATGTATACTAAGTTCCCAGCCTCACCATGGATACTCTCACCATGTATCGAATACAAGAGTATATAATATTATATATAATTTCAAGGGTACCCTGCTACTACTTCCCCACTAGTTTTCTGATTTCCCCCTACGTCACACGTCCTAAGAATCTCTCTCAAAAAGGCTTGCCCACAAACACCTAGGTGAAGCACCACAACATGAACCTCATGCAACAAAACCACCACATCCACATAATCAATGTAACCAAGTTGTTTCTGAGAGCCACCACTACTCGCACAATGTGTATCATACACCGGGTATTATACCTCAAGCCATTACATCCCCTACTCCATGTAAGGATTCTCAAGCCATCATAGCCTATACACATTACACCTATAGGAGTCCATAAGAAACTATATCTAGAATATATGTGTGTGAATAACAAAAATCAATTATAACCCTCTACAAACATATATGGGGAAAACTAAATGTTGTGCCTAACATTAAAAGTAACTACCAAGATAAGAGAGCGGGGCCAAAGGGGGTAGTTATCTATCCATCCTCCCACTGGAATGTTTGGGAAAACACCCCCCAAGGGCTCAGAATCCCCGGGGTGTCAGTTTTCCTAACTGATGGGGGTGGAGTGGTGTATAGAAACACAAAAAATACAGAATATACTATAGCCTACAACCACACTATGGGCATAACCTAGTATTAGACTCAACTGCAGCTAACGTCTCTCGGACTCCCTGCTGCCACTTCTAAGACAAGGTATCCTATAAGCACACAACTATTTAAAGAGAATTTTTTACATTCCTTCATTCCCTTTTTATCAGTTCCACTCTATGTTCATTAATTATTTAAACATTAATTAACTATTAATAATTTCCACATTATATTTCATTAGTATCACACCCAAAGTCCAATGTTCCTTTAAATTGAAACTTCAGCAATGCGTCCCAACAAGATCCAACCCCATGGGTTAAAATCATTTATTCAATCATTTATTAACAACATTATTACTTTACCATATTCCATGGCATTCTAAAAAACATTTTAATCTACTAAACACAAAGGGGGTCAACATGGTGAGTATATGAACTACCCATCAAGTCTTTGCTGCCTATAACAAAAGCATAGACCCATCCTCTATCAGGAAGCTAAACACGGAAAGCACATGGAATACCCCACATGTCTTCGCCCCTTTTGGAAGAAGGGTAAGAAAGACCAGCTGCCTTGAGCAGTGGGGAAAGTAAAGTAGATAAACAACCAACAAGAAATAGAAAGCATCCAAACATTCACATCCAACCCATTACATCATCTCTCCAGTGTCCTCCCTGATACCCA
Source organism: Viscum album (assembly GCA_963277665.1). Taxonomy (NCBI): domain Eukaryota; kingdom Viridiplantae; phylum Streptophyta; class Magnoliopsida; order Santalales; family Viscaceae; genus Viscum; species Viscum album. The sequence goes on along the minus strand of OY728122.1, from coordinate 462,144,379 downwards.
CATGTATAAACCAATGCATCTTGTCACTATAGGTGTCAAATTCTACCATAATCAATAGGCTTCCCTACCCCACATATTACAACAGCCTTCCAGGATCACCTCACAACACATGCATCAGGAAAAAAACATCATATCAATTGGGCTCTTGGCCCTTAAACAAGTAAGAGGGTAACTCAGAACCCTACAAGGAATTATCTTTTATCAAAATAATAGTTCTTTATTCCATCTTGGATTAACTGATTTATTATTCGTAGGTTCCAACTTTGGGAAACCTAGACTATAAGCTATCACAAATTGATTAAACAAGCTTACTTCATCAATTTAATTAACATCAAATTACAACAACAACAAATATATTCATTTACACACCTCTTTATCTTTATTCAAACAATTACCAATTAATTCAAGCTTTACGTTTGTTACCAATTTCCATCAAGAATGAAAAGATAACAAAGAAAGCATAGATATCACACTATCTATCAAAACAAGAGGTAATAACATATGATCTATATCAATATATTTATCCGGTTCAAATATTTAATATGTCAATTCCATTGTGATACAATGGGATAAAACATGATAACTCTACAGTTTCATGTAAAATTAAAGAGAAGAAATGAATCCCCTAACTCAAATGGTTCTTGACGCTCTTTATACAAGAACGAGCCACACAACGGGTTACAATATCCTCCCCCTCGGGATAACTGTATCCACCTGAGGATACAAAGACACCACCACATCGGTCAAAACCCAATAAAAGTCCATTAGGAACATAGAGATAACATTCCATAAAAGGTAAAGGAGGAATATAAGGAGATGAACCCAAAATAATGATGATAAATCATACCTTATCTTGAAGATTGATCGATACTGATTGGTTACATAAAAAATAGAGGGTACACTTGCAGCAAGAAGAAATTCAAGAGGAACCAATCCAAGGAGGAATGTTTGACGACACAACTCCTATGGGAAGGAAAGAAAGGTTTGAGTGTCTCACACCTGAGAAAAATGAGGAAGAACAAGGGAGGAAGATATCTTGTCCCTTTTGAATATTTAATAGAGAAATGGTTTAAGATACGTTGGATTTTCCAATAAAAGAAGATCATATTAAACCACTTAGTTTGACTAAGTAAAAGCATTATGAGCCTTAGTAATATTAATATAGGAGTTACAACCTTTGAATCGGCCGTAGAGTCCTTAAAATGAGGCTTTAAATGCATTTTATGTCAATGAAAACGTCAAAGGGGAAAAACTGTAGGAAGCTGGAAACACTATTCACGAACTCAAAATTTGGCAAAGGAAATAGAGGCTGTAGTTGGAACCTCACTGTTATAGAAACACTGTTCACATAAGGCTTCCATTGGAAATGTTTACATAAGCCTACCGATGGCACTATTCACATAAGACTACTGTTGGGACTGTTCACATAAGCCTACCGATGACACTATTCACATAAGGCTACCGTTGGAACTGTTCAAATAAGCCTACTAATGAAACTGTTCACATAAGGCTACCATTAGAAATGTTCATATAAGCCTATTGATGAAACTGTTCACATAAGGCTACCATTGGAACTGTTCACATAAGCCTACTAATGACACTGTTTACATAAGGCTACCGTTGGAACTGTTCACATAAGCTTACTGATGACACTGTTCACATAAGGCTACCGTTGGAACTGTTCACATAAGCCTACCGATGAAACTGTTCACTTAAGGCTACTGTTGGAACTATTCAAATAAGCCTACTGATGACACTGTTCACATAAGGCTACCGTTGGAACTTTTCACATAAGCATACTGATGACACTGTTCACATAAGGCTATCATTGTAAGTATTCACATAAGCCTACCGATGACACTGTTCACATAAGGATATTGTTGGAACTGTTCACATAAGCCTATCGATGAAACTATTCAGATAAGGCTACTGTTGGAACTGTTCACATAAGCCTACCGATGACACTGTTTGTAGAACCAGAAACATTGTTCACAGAACTGGAAATTTGGAGAAGGAAATAGAGGCTATAGTTGGAAGGATACTATTCTAGAAACACTGTTCATGAAATAGAAATTTGGAAAAGTGTTGGGAATAAGTCACTATGACTTCCCAGAATACCTCAAACACCAGATTTCAAAAAAGTAATAGACCAAAGAGGTCCAGGCCATTACATGAATATAAAAATATTTGATTTAATGTAATATATATATTACATTAATATCTCTCACTAATTTAAATTTGTTATGATAAAATGACTTTTTGAGCATAAAAAAGTTTTCTATAAAAACATTTCCTTTATATTAAATTGTTCCATATATTCATTACTAATTAATTTATAACCAATAAGTTTATTTTATATTTGTGTAAACAATAGATTTTCATAAGTTAGTTAATATTATTTATAACTTTTAATTTAATGGATAGGTTATATCTTATTATATTAAATAATAATATTTTAATGATATATGTTTGTTCACTAAAACATGGTCTTGTATATAATGAAAGTCATCAAAGAAAATCATTGTTGAGTGTGATACACGCGAACTCATTATCACATTCATTGAAAACTATATCATAGATTTTTTTTAAATAGTAAATATATTAGTAAGTCTTGTGATATTATATTCCCCTATGCTATTGGTGTTGCATGTCATACATGATATTGAATACAATGTTATTATTTTATAATTTTAGGGTGTTACACATTATGCTATATGTTAATCCTTAGCTCTAGTATTGAGATAATCATATGGGAGGGGGCATTGTAAAATAACATTATATATGGTTTTTATGTTGATCCTTAGGAATTATATGTCATACCTTGATATTGGTTGATTGATACATGATATATACCTATAGAAAGGTATGTTTAACCTATTTTATATGAAAACATGTGTTTCTATGTAGTTATGGTAAAAGAACAGATTATAGAATCTCTATTGTGATGTTTTTTTTTAATTTTATGAATATAAATTTTCAATTATGGTGTATTAAAATATGATATTAATTTTTTAGACTTGGTTTGAAATGAATATAGAATTTAAAATTCTTAGAGAAGGATATAATTGAAAATTTTTACATATATTTTGTGTGATATTAGATTTGGAAATGAAAGGACAAAAAAAATTATACAGACCGACTTTTATATTGAATTTGAATTTTAATGTTTTGTGGGAAATTATTTGAGTTTATATAACAATTTTGTTTTTTATTCTAAAAAAAACATATAAAAAAGGTATTCTGTGATGATTTATGATTGAATCACAATATTTATTTAAATTTATCGATGTGGAGATCTTATTTATGTCAATGGAGTTGAAAACAACAGAGTTTCTCTAAATATCTTGAATTGATTATTTATTTCTATAAAACATATTAAGAGGGATGAAATCCATGACATCCCAAGTAAATTAAATCAATATATAGAGATAAAATAGAATAATATTCCAATGTTTAGTGGAATTTGGGGGTTTGGGAAGTTGGTTAATTTTTAGAGAGATTAAATCAAAATATTTTGTTCTTATAAACCCTTAAGAATTTGAATGTGTAATTTATTTCTTACAATTTAAGGCTACATGCATATTTATAGTGGGAGACAATAATAGAGGAAAATTATTTCAAAAATCATTCATATGATGGATTTTAAAATTCCACTGGGTATAAGTTTTACCCAAATATAATAAATCTAAATAAATATATATAGTTCCTATAATTTATATAGAGGAACATGATTGTATATGATTGTGATAATATTTTTCTAGAGTTGGATAAGATTTTATCAATAATGGTGGAAAAAGATAATATAATGGTTCAAATATTTTTGATGTGACTTCAACTAAATATCTGATTTTTTTTCAAATATCTTAACTTATTTTATGGTAGTGAATAGGGTAGTTATTGTAGTAGAATACATGATTGTGTATTAGATAATGAGTAATTGTTATATAATATTTGGATTGGTGTAATTATTAATATATGGGATATAAAATGAAGTTCAATTATTTCCATTAGGTATGGTTTTAAAAAATTATCATTTCTTTACTTTTTTTATCATGGAGGGATCAACAAAAATTTATATCACTGTGATAACTTACAGAAAATGAAACAAGAATTTTATAAAAATTCCATGACATGTCATAAGTTTAGATTATATGATATATGAAAAAGTTTTGTATATTCTTTAGTTTGGGATATATTGATATAACTTCTAACCAAGTCTAGGGATTTAGTATGTTTACTATGATATCTAGATAAGATGAAGCTACATCTTATAAGAGGATATGTTATAACCAATGATAGGGTATACATATAAGAATTAGTTCACTATATGTTATGAACTATATCAGTATAATGTTATACATATTTCACTATATAATACTTTAATTAATTTATTATCTTTTATCTCTACATTTTTTACTATATTAAACACCATGATTTTTTATAAATTATTACTTTTTGAATAAATCAAAATTCATTGATGGATTCCATTGCATGATAAACCAAGTTAAGATTTATTTATACACAACACCAAGTTAATCTTGTAATTCACGCAACACTAAGATTACCTTGTGGTACACACAAAACTATGTTTGTCTTGTGTTACACATAATACAGTGTTTCTTTGATATCTTTCATTATACACAAGACCGAGTTTTACCAAACTACAAAATACAATTAATATTATTACTTAATATGATAGTTTTCACCTAGCCATTGGAATGAAAGTTTTGGATAGTATTAACTAAATTATGAAAATATGGGATATATATGTTTTTATAATTAATTATTTTGTTATTAATTATTTAAAAATGAAAATAAAACCTTTTTTAAAGTAAAAGTAATATTTTCTCTGAAAACTATTTTTACGCACAGAAGTGTGTTTTATAAAAATAAATTAACCAAATAAATTTTGGTAAATGATTTTAATTAAATTTATATATTATAAGTTCAATCAAATTTTATCATACATCTTATATGTCTTTTAGAAAAAATATAAAAATTAATCAAATTTTATGCTTAAAAATTGTATCTTTTTTGAAAAACGGGTTTTTTACCTTTTTATGTTGAACTTATTTTTTTTATGAAATAAATATAATTTTTGAAAATGTAATATCAAAATTATATTATGGATAATTTTTAGTAATTTTTTGAAAAGTATCACATTTTGATGAATAGTGAAAAATATCTAATATTAATTGAAAACTACCTTTTTGTTTAAATAACTTATAAGGTTAAAACATATTTTTTTTAGTTTTAAAGTCACAATTGTTAAATTATAATTTAATTAATAAAATTTATTACATTGTAATATTTTTTATAGAGAATATTGATATAAATACATTGTAAGCTTTTGAACATTTTCACTTTAAAACCCTTCTTTCTCGACATTCTATGGGATTGATTTTAAATTAATTTCTGCCACTTTTATGAATTGAATTTTAAAAAGTGGATTCCATATATTTAGTAATAATTATTGATAATTTCTAATAAGTCCAACTTAATTTTTGACCAAAATTATTAGTGAATAAAATTAAAATTAATCACATCGATTAGGAAAAATATGAGTTTACCAAGGGAATAAAAATTAAACATAAAGGGAAAAATAAATTATAAACATATAAAAATCCATATTATGGACAGATTTATACCTCATGACTTATAGTATTGAGATTTAAACATCAACAAGGCCACATGATAAGGAAAAAATATGGGCATAATTCTCTCTTTTAAAAAAATTACAAGAGTTCCACTCACCACCCTTATAAAAGGCCACCCAATCTACCTATATCATAAAAAATCAAAAACAATTGGTTAAACCAATCTATATCCAAATGTAACATCCAATAATGGGTGAAATTCACTGGTTACCTGAGCTAGACTTCTATAGGACCTCAAGAGCACCTCCATGTACGCCAAAGGCTGTCGACTAGTAGTGAAGGTCTAATATCGATCATGGGGATACTGTACCCTCCTTTTTTCTTTTATCAGAGTAATAAACCAGAAAAAATAAATAAAAAATATTAGAAGCATATATATAACCATATAAAAAACCAATATCAAAAGATAACCAAAACTACAAATACAAAATCAAAACTAAATAGTAGATATGCCTTGCTAATCATGTGCCAAGTGTCAAATGAAAACCCAAATGTAAATACAATGTCAAATACCAAGAGGGTCACAAACAAAATTCAGTTCCCTCATCCATGCTCCATCCCAAATTAACCATCTAGATTAGGGAATTTGTCCTTAACCTGTCCAGAAAACAAAAAGTCTATTTGGGTACCGATCAAGCAGCTTAAGTAGGGTTTGAGAACAACTCAACAGGCCACCATAAATGGTGTCTAAAATAAATCCAATATATAATAGTTTTTGAAGTTGTATAAAGAATAAAATAGATGTAATAAATTTAATAATTTATATTTATTTAAAAATCATTTATTTGACCACATAAACCCCCAGTTTCCCATGGAAACCCATATCTCAATACCTACTTCGGCCTGTGCTGATGTCTAAACCAGTTCTCATATTCAATTCAAAATCATTATATCACATGGTCTTCCATTATCATTTTAATTAAATTAATATACTATTAATTATTTCCATTGTCCAATGTTAATAACTGGGTGCGGAACGTCATGCAAAGCACCCTCGTGAGTATTTGGAGCATCAGTCTTTATCTCACACCCCATGAGTATTTGGAGCCTCAGTCCCTATCTCATATAGGAATATTTTCATGTATTCTAGGTGTAGAATTCCATTTCTAGAACCCCGTGTGTATTTGGAGCATCAACCCCTATCACACACCACATTTATCAATCATACATATATATCATGGGTGTAGAACACCATGTATAACACTCCGTTAGTATTTGGAGTATCAGTCCCTATCTCACACCTCATTTATTAATCATACATATATATCATGGGTGTATAATGTCATGTCTAGCATCCCATTTCTCAATCATTCACAATATATCACTTATATCACAATTTCCCATATTTCACAACTATAAAGGTTAATAAACATTAACCAACTTATCACATTCCACATCACAATGTCACATTAATTAATTTAACAATTAATTAATCAAAATATAACAATTTTATAATCACATTGTTTCATTAATTAATTCAATAATGAATTAATCATATCAATCTCTTTAATTAATTCAACTATTAATTAATGGAAATAATTTCTTTAATTAACTAAATAAATAAATAATCATGTCTATTTATTTAGTTAATCCAACAATTAACTAATCACATCACTTTCATTATTTAACTCAACAATTAACTAATCACATCAATAATGTTAATTAGTTCAACAATTAATTAATTACATCAATAAAATTAATTAATTAAATAAATAAAATTAATTAATTCAATAATTAATTGATTATGTTAATAACATTAATTAATTTAATAATTAATTAATAAGGTTAATTTACTTAGTTAATTCAATAATTAACTAATCACATAAACTACATTAATTAATTAAAAAATTAATTAATAACTCCAATTCTATTAGTCAATTCAATAATTAACTAATCAAACCACTTTTATTACTAATCCAATAATTAGTTTATCACATAAATACCATTAATTAACTACCTAATTAATTATGTATTTTAATCTCATTAATTAATTCATTAATTAAATAATCAATATCCTCAAACCTAATATCCTATAATTAATTCAACAATTAATTATTCAAATCAATAAAATCAATATCATATTATAAATTCTATAATTAATTATCTAAAATTTCAAATCTCATTGCCCCATAATTAATTCAACAATTAATTATCCAATTCTATCAATTCGGTATCCAAACAATCCACATTAATTAATTAACCAATTAATTATTTCAATCCATACTATTTTCCAATAAAAACAATCCTCATTAATTAATTCACCAATTATTCAAACTAACTCATTCAATTGCACCATTACAACAATAATCATTAATTAATTCACTAATTAATTAATATAACTCATTAAATTACTTCAACAAAACAATATCCATTAATTAATTAAAAAATTAATTAATCCCTTTATTTAATTCAATAAATAAATAATAATAGAACTCCCATTAATTGATCCATTAATTAATTAATACATTTATATAATTTAACAATTAAATAATCACATAAATCACATTAATTAATCAATCAATCAATTAATCCATTTCTTTAATTCAATAGTTAAATAATAATAAAACTACCATTAAGTAATTTTTTAATTAATTAATCCACTTATTCAATTCAAAAAAATAAATAATCACTTAAACTTTAATTAATTAATTTGTCAATTAATTAATTCAAACTCAAAATCACAAAAAACCATATAATTCATTCATCAATTGATTATTCCAACTTTATCAAATCAATAAACCCAACTAATTCCTCAATTAATTTTTATATTTTAATCAATTAAATATCACCAATTAATTCATTAATTAAATGTTCTATATCCACCAATTTAATAATCACAAAAATATCTGATAATTAATACTACAATTAATACCCATTAAATAAATTCAATATAACAATAATTAATCCTTCAATTAATTATTGGATTTAGAAAATATCTATCTCACCCTAATTAATTCAACAATTAATTATCAAAATCATAATTTCATAATCTCATAATAAATTTACCAATTAATTATTCATGATCTAAAATCCCAATATCCTAATTTCACATTACTATTAATTAATTAATTCACCAAATTAATTAATTCAATCAAAAACGAAATTACTAAACATCTAATAGAAATTATACAATTAAATACACATAATTGTATTCAAGAATATGAGATTTGAATTTTATAGCACCAACCTCAAGAATAATGAAGAATGATTTCCAACGAATAATCTTAATTTGAAGCATATCAACCGAGAACACAACGATGAACATGGTATAGATCCAAAATCTAAATACATTGTTAAATGAAACAATATCTCTTAAATCTGTATCTACATCTAGAAATCCAAGATCTAGATTCAACAAATCTAGATCTAAATCCAATAATCCTCAATCTAGATTTAAAAAATCTAGATCTAGATAGAACAAACCTAGATCTAGATTCAAAAAATATAGATCTAGACCCATCAACAGATCAATAAATTTATTTTATCTAGGAAGAGTAGAAGAAGAGAGAGATAGATATAAATGATAAGAACACCCATACTCGGGAGGTGCAGAGAGGGTCTTTGGTCGGAGATGTTGGTGCATGGAGGAGCTTCGGTCCAAGGCAGAGGTGTGCAGAGGAGATTCGGTCCAAGGATGAGGTCTTTGGAGGATCTATAGGGTTCATATGGGAAGGTCCCAGTTTTTTTAATTTCCCCCCAAAATCCCATCACCACCCCTTTAAAAAAACATTAAAAATAAATTACACGTTGTATAATTTATTTTCATGACATGTTTACAAGTGGTGAAAACTACATTCGTGACATGTTGAAACGTGATGAAAACTAATATTGTGACATTTAAAGATGTGGTGAAAAACATTTACAAGGGGTGTAAATTTTCAAAGTTGTGAATTATTTCAAGCATTGAATTAAATTCACAAGTTCTACCCAAAACAATTCATGTCATGAATTGGGTCCATGATGCGTATTTTTTATGCAACTAGAAATCACAACATAATCCTACTGCACCACTAGAAAAATATAGGATCTTACACCAAATAACTTGTAAAACTACCACCTCTCACCCTATAATCCTTAATGTATGAAGAAATCCAACAAATGATTTCCTTTGGTGCAAACCAAAAGGAGACACCTAATGAAGAGGTAACGTTCATCAACAAATGTTTTTGTTTTATTTCTTCCTCAAACCCATTAATTTTTTTAATATAATTATTATATAATAAGATAAGTATATTAAATATAATGATATGTTTTTTATTCTATTTTTAGTACATACAACTACACACACTTCCATTAAATGGGTTGTGAAATCATCGTTCGTGTGCACGATGGACTACCGTCTCACGAACTGATGTCATTCATTTTCTATTACCACATTTCATGGATGGGAATAATGATGGAAATACTATTTATATATGATATTTATGATGAATTTATTCTCCTATAATTATTATATAACACATACCTTCATTCTTTTTATTTTTTAGGAATATGATAACATCGTTTTTGTGTACGATGGACTACCACCTCACAAAGCGATGTGATTTGTTCACATGTAACATAGAATGCATTAAGGATGAGTTTAATATAAATGTGTAATATATATGAAATAAAAATTATACTATAAAAATAATATATGTATATATATATATATATATTTATATCATTTACTTTTCTTTCTTTCAATAAGACATGAAAATGGAAACAACATTCATGTGTGTGTACATCCTACCATCTCCATGAACGAGGTATTTCATTTCTTATCACTAAATTTTATGTATTGATATAAATACATATATACTGAATATATAAGATATTTATCCCATATTTATCATTCTTAAGATAATGAAACCATGATATAAGTAATATTACCAAGAATAACAAGTGAAAACATGTATGAAAAACAAAACAATTCTTACTCGAAACAAAAATTTAACATGGAATTTTTAATAAACGAGTAATAAAATGTCATAAGTAAATAATATATGGTATTATATATTTAAATATTATTCTTTTATATATTTATAACAAACATATATTTATTATACATGAGGTTTTAATGAGTACGATGAGAGTCAAGATTTAATGTAATGGATTTCAGTCTCACTTTTTAATTTTATGAAACACATGCTATATTCACAACCACATTCCTATATGTGGTGTATAGAATTAACATTAATGTATTTTATGATTATTATACTAATATTTATTGATATTTACAAATCCATTTTAGGATATATATTTTATGGTGGTTTTTGGTTCAAAATTTACCCAATCTGTTAAGGATTTTTGTCTCAAATTTTCATCTTTGTGACATGTGTTTTGATATGCACCTATATTCTTTCATGAGGTGTATATACAACCCCTTTGACATGTAATATCATGAAATTATATATATTAATGATATTTTATGTTCCACTTTATGTTATTCCTTCACGGGGATTTCAATTCATGGTTACCAAAGTTGTAATAATTTAATGTTACAATATCATCGTTTATTGGGATTGTTTATAATTTTAATTCCAATGATAAAATTGAAAATATCCAACCTTAAAAATTACATATTATAGTTAATTTTAAAACTATAAATCTCTTTATTTTCCCAAATATCACTAAGGTTTATTATTTTAGAGAATTATGAAAAACACTTACATATTAAACCCATACATTACAAGTGGACACTTATACTCGATGTCCATTTTTTCCAAAAAAAATTAAATTAAAAAAAATCATGGTTTCTCTTTATGAAAAATATTTACAATTTTTCCCTTGGTCTCATCCTTATACTAACTCTTCTTTACACCCTATGAAAATCATTTGAAAAATTGGGATGATCACTAAATATCAATATGGGACAAAAAGAAACGAAACCATTAGTCTTGTGAAAAACCATAACAAAATTTCCTTAAACATATACCTTTTTACCTTGAAAATAGAATCATCATATCAAAAACGTAATTATTTTAACTTTTAAAAATCAAATGATTTTCATGAAAACTCATAAGTGAGAATATAATATATAAGTAGGTAACTTGGGACATAATTATACTAAAATGGAATAAAAATGCAGTCGACTTCCATACATGTCATTCTTACAAATGGAATAACAATACAATCGAATTCCATACCCAATGCATTGGATTTTATAACATAACAACCAATCCATGGTTTATCATGGAACCACCCATCATTGGTTTATCATGTTACCACCCGTCAAATTTACAAGTACCATTATAAAATCATATCACATAAAATCATACAATATTCAACATGTAAATCATAAAATTTCATTTTCACACATCATAAAACTTTTCATGTTATTTAAACAACCAATCAATTTTCAAAACCTATTTAAAAAATTTAAAAAGATATATTTAAATCAAAGTTTCCCATACCACTTTGAAATATTTAAAAGAAATAAGAAAATTAAGATTTTAAAATATTAATTTCCATTTAAATACAATCATAAAAACCATTTTGAAAACATGTACATGAAATAAAAGGATTTATTAGAATAAATCTTTAAAACACAAAAACAATGTTTTAGTTAAATAATTACTTACAAAAAAATATCATTGATATGATCATTAATCAAATGAATTGATTATGTATATTCAATATAAACCCACATAAGACAAGTGGAAATATAATATAATATATTCATAATTAATTTCACACATAATATTAGCAGGAAAAAAATCAATAAGTAGAAGTTTAACCCAAAGAAAGGAAATTGGGTTAAGAATTCTATTACTACACTGTATTCAGTCAAATCATATGCCGCATGAAATAGTAACATTTTAAAAATATTTAAATATAATTAGAATAAATAAATTCATGATAAAACATGTCAATGTAAAGTTATATTCAACTTATAAAAGAATATAGGTGCATAACATCACAATAGTCTTCAACGAATGAAAATTGAGATGAAGTCCCTTACCATGAGTTTGGATAATCACATAAAATCTTTATATTAATGAATAATAAAATTAGTTTAATTATTTACATGTTTTAGAACCTCATTAAATTTTATTATTCATTTTATATCACTTATTATAAAGTTATAACAATTACTTAATTATTTAAGTTTATGTCAGATGTTTTGATGATATTTAGTACTTGAATCCAAAATGAATTTGGTATGTTGTCAATAGTAAAAGGGGTCATAATTACATCATATCTAGAATAATATTAATTAAATAATAATAAATTTTATATATACATTATTATTTTTAAATTCATTCATTAAATATAGATATGAAAAATGAATTATGATATATTCATGGAGGCTGTAAGTCATATGTAGGCATGAGTGACATCTTCATTTTTCGATTATCATTATGGAAAGAAGGTAATAATAAATCTATGTTTACAGAATGATCATAATATAATTAATATCATATGAATAATTAAAATATAATTATATATATCATTCATGGGATGTGGTGGTGAAAAATGAATCACATCACTTCATGGAGGTGATAGTTCACACGTATGCACGAAAGACATTGTCATTTTTACATATATGGAAAGGTAAGATCATAAATGATATTTTATCTTTTCATAATGATAAATATGTCATGAATATAATATATAAACTTTAATTCTATCATTATAACTAATCTTGAGAGACAGTGATGGAAAAAGAATTATATCGGTTTACGAGGTTGTAGTTCTTCAGACACACAAATGAAAATTCTTTCCCCATTTGCCGGGAGTGGGGATTGATTTAGGTGATTATATTAACATAATAACATATTTTTATATTGAGGATACTGGATATATTATTTCATAATTTTTGAAGAACATTTCAAGGAGTTTTAAGAAAAAAAAACAATAAAAACACTAAATTAAAAATGATACATTTTCTTCAAACAAATCCTTTAATTAACAACTTAAGACCACTAAGGGCGGTGTTATGTCATGACCCGACCTGTCACGACCCGTCCTCGGGGCTCGTGCCGTGACTACCCCAAGCCCGTCTTCCATAGGCCAGGGGCTGGCGACTAGCACCAAGGCATAAATCCTGGTAAAAAGGGAAGGTATTGCCTTTGTAAAGTAAACAAACACCACAGAGTAAGCAAGCAGTAGAAGTAAACACTAAGTAAAAACTGAGTACAACAGTAAGTGCGGAAAAGTATGTGGGCCAGAATACAAACCCAAACTGAAAGTAAAGTACAACTCGAAAGGGAAAACAGCAATTGAAAAGTAAAGCCGCAACCCCGAGCTATCCACTGGATATCCCAACTGAAGGGTGGGTACAGATAGCCTCCACTGCTCCTCGGGTCCCACCGTCCGCTCTGAGTACGTCCCACCCAGTGGTCCACCTCCAGGTACCGTCCTGCTCCGCAAGCCTCAACCACGATCAACGCTGTCCGTCGTCTGCAACCAACAGAACGTAGTGTGGGCATAACCCGTACAGGGGTGTGTATAAGCTACTCAGTAGGGACCCCGAGACCCCCGAAGGTCTCCCAGTATCCACAAAGGATAAACCACAAAGGAAAGTTAAATTACGAAGTAACATCCAACACTTCTTAGGTATATTCCCATACATATACCCAAGTCATCAATTCTCATTCATATCCAACATCCAAGCCTAAGAACAACATAGTCCACACAGGAAAGAAAAACGTAAATCCACACAGGATAGCTCAACACAATCCACATAGGAAAGCAAAACATAAATCCACACAGGATAGCTCAACACAAACCACATAGGAAAGCAAAACAGGATTCAGCTCATACAGGTATACTTCTTCGTATTACGATAGAGATGATCAGATATATCCACTGATTCATCTAAGTCGTCGGACCCACAAAGGATCGATAGGTACTAACCCCCGCAATGACCCAGGAAGGGTCTGACTCACACATGATCGATAGGTAACTAACCCCCGCAAAGGCCCACACAAGATCGGACCCACGCAGGATTTGTAGGCGCTGGCTCACACAGAACCGCTGAGCGCTGACCCACACAGGATCAGACCCACACAGGATCGGTAGCACTGATCCACATAGGATCGCTGAGTGCTGCAGTCGTTGCCGTCGAATCCACTGAGGATCTCTGTACAGTCGTCGTCGTCATCACAGTCGCAAACGCAGCAAGCTCTGGGGTTCCCGCACACAGCAAGCTCGTTCGGGAGGGTCTGCCTCACGAGCCGAGAGGCTGATACATCAACTATCACAAAGTCCGGAGTTGATGTATCCATAAGTTCCGTATCGTCAACATGAACTCAACGCAACAGACGGCGCGTCAATCAGACGCCTGGTTTGAGAGTTATTGGCTTTTTCGTCCCAGGGGCCCGGTTGGTTTTTAAGGAAAAACCAAACCGACCGTACTCCACCTGCGTCCAAACCTCGGGAGGAGTAAGCCAAAAGACTCGTCTCACATAGAGGAATCCAACAAAGTCGACAGCACGTCAATCAGACATCCGGAGCTTAAGTTATGAGCGTTTCCACTCCGAGGGCCCGGTTGGTTTCGTGTACGAACCAACTCGGACAAACCCAAAGTATTCTGAAACCTTGAGTGCAATATACCGAAACTACCGACTCGATCCAAGGATCGCATCGCAACTGACGGTGCGTCGATCGGAGGTCCGTAGCCCAAGTTATGGGAAAAAGACCGAAGAGGGTCCGAAAACGGGGGTTTCGGGCCCGGACCGACCCGGCCTGAGACCCCCAGGGTCGGCCCGGCGGGGCGCAGCCCGACACACTGGCGTGCGGCGCCAGCTGGCTCGGCCGAACGGCCGCGCCGTTCGGTTTGCGGGGGGGGGGGGGGGGGGCTGCCCCCGCGTTTTGTAACCGCGGCCCCCCTTAATGGGGGAAACTAGCTGGCCGACAGGGGGTTTGAACCCCCGACTCCTCTCCTGCCCGGCCGGTCGGTTTTTTCCACCACGGGACCGGCGACGGCCGGTCCCCTCCCTGCTCTAACACTGGTGGCCCGCTTCTGGCCGCTGGTTCCCAGGCTCCGCCGCGGCCCGGTATCGGCCGCGACCTTCATTCGTCCGGTGCGGCGCGACGGCGCCGCACCCCTCCTCCGTGACCCCGCTCCGGCCGCAGTGCTTTTGTGGTTCTCCGGTGCGGTGCGATGGCGCCGCGACTTGGTTCAATTTCACGGCGCGGCACGACGGCGCCGCACATTACTTGCCGCACGATCTCGTGCGGTGCGACAACACCGCGCCATTCCCATTCCAACCACATTAGAATCAATAATATGGATAAGGGAGGAGGGTCGGCCGAGTTTGTGCAGTCCGGACCCCTCTCGTTAATTGATAGCAATTGGTCATATTTTCATGAAGAACGACAAGGTAGTATTCATGAACAAAATAAATAAATAAACCCCTACCTCAAGCATAGCTTGAATGGAGGGTCTTCAAACGAGAATTCGTCGCAGAAAAACCATCGTGGAAAGAGACGTCGTGAAAGAAGACGTCGTCGGCATCGCGGTACACGGCGTCACGTAATCGGTTTCCGAGAACTCGGCGTTCTTCGTCGGAGACCGATGTGTTCTTCACGTTCTCCGTCGAAGATGAAGAATTTCCTCAAGTCCTTAGCATTTTCTCCCAAAGACTCCACCACAAGAAACTAACCCAAAATAAATTAAGCCCTCCCTTAATTTATTAACTAGACATTAGTTTGAATTTCAAGAGTTTGAATTAATTCCACTTAATTAATTCATGAAAAGTTGTCATCCATAATGGTGAGTTGAGGGGGTTTAAGAAAGTGAAGGGGTGGGGTTTGTGCGGGCCCCACCACCCTCATAACCTCCCTTGGGAAGTTGGGTAGTTACCCAACTTCCACCCAAAGCTAAAACCCACTTAGAGAAAATAAAAATTGTAGTTTAATTATTAATTAAACTTCCACAATTTTTATCATCTTCTCTCGTGAAAAAGCAACTCCGGAATAGGTGTTCCTAAGTAATTACCGGCGCTGCGGTTCCATCAGTGCCCTCAGAATTCGATTCTGAGCACCGGTTCAAAAGTTATAATTTCCCGCTCGTTCATTCACTGAACGTACCCGAGCTAAACTTCGGATAGAAATTCCGGGCACACCGGGCCTCAGAATCATGTGCCGTCAGAAACTGCGTTCTTGTAAAATCCCAAAGAAAATTAAGAAATAATTTTCCTTGAATTTTACGGGTCTTTACATTACTCCAACCTCAGGGATTTACGTCCCCGTAAAGATACACCATAAGATAGGGAAACAAATGTGGGTACTGAGCACGCATCTGAGCCTCCCGCTCCCAAGTGCTCTCCTGAAGATTCCCGTGCTGCCATCTGATGCACACTAGAGGAATTGAACGTCAACACAGGACCCACTCCTATCGATCCTCGATCTCCACTGGGACCTCCATAAAAGTTTCCCCATCATCAACGTCTAGCTCCCCATGGTCAATGATATGCGCCGGATCGTGCACGTATATCCTCAGCTGAGATACGTGGAAAACGTCGTGCACCCGATGCAACTGAGGTGGTAGAGCTAGGAGATAAGCTACCTCGCCAATCCTTATGAGGACCTGGAACGGTCTGATGAAGCATGGAGACAACTTGCTGCCTCGGCCAAATCTCCATAATCCACGTCGAGGTGAGATACGCAAGAAGACGTGGTCGCCATCCTCAAACTCTAGTGGCCTCCGCCTTCTGTCAGCATAAGACTTCTGCCAGCTCTGAGCTGTCCTCATCCGCTCCTGGATGACCTGGACCTTCTCTGTCGTGGCCTGGACCATCTCTGGTCCCACAAGTGCTGACTCCCCAGGGTCTGTCCAGCACAAAGGAGATCTGTAAGGTCAACCGTACAACGCCTCGTATGGTGCCATCCTGATGGTGGAGTGGTAGATGTTGTTGTACGCGAACTCCACCAAGGGTAGGTGGTCCTCCCAGCTGTGTCCAAAGTCGAGGACACATGCGCAGAGCATGTCCTCGAGATTCTGAATGGTCGTCTCCGTCTGACCATCCATCTGAGGGTGAAAGGATGTGCTCAGACATAGCTGTGTCCCAAACGCCTCCTGCAACCCCTTCCAAAGCCAGGAAGTAAAGCGAGCATCTCAATCAGAGATTATAGATGATGGCACACCATGAAGCTGCACAATCTCCTGAACGTAAAGTCGTCCCAATCTCTCCACTGAGCCCTGCTCTCTGATGGGTAAAAAGTGTGCCGACTTTTTGAGTCGGTTGACAATCACCCAAATGGAGTCGTGACCTCTGGAAGTGCGTGGAAGTCCAGTCACGAAGTCCATAGATATTTCATCCCACTTCCTCTCCGGGACCTCCAAGGGTTGTGCCAAGCCTGCTGGTACTTGGTGCTCTGCCTTCACCTGCTGGCAGGTGAGGCATCGAGAAGCGAACTCCACCACAGCCTTCTTCATGCCTGGCCACCAGTGATGTCGTCTAAGATCCTGGTAAATCTTCGCCACTCCAGGATGTACCGCCAAAGGAGAAGTGTGAAAGTCTCTCAGCACCTACTCCCTTAAAGCAACTGGTACCAAGGTACTTCCTCTGAAAAGAATGCCGTGCTCTCCTCTTAAGGAGAAACCATCAGGTGCCTATCCTGAGGATATCTGTGCACGCTGCGTCTCATAGTCGGCGTCCCCACACTGTGCCTCTCTGACCCGCTACAGTAGTGGAGGAGTGACTGTGAGAGACTGAAGGAAGGCTGCTCCATCTCTATCCATGAAGGATATCTTCAAGGCGGCTAGCTGCTTCGTCGCCTCCTCAAGTAGCTGAATTCCCATCCTCCTGTTGAGAGAACCGACTACTACGTTACCCTTTCCAGGAGTATAGACTATCTCAAAGTCATAGTCCTGGAGGAACTCAAGCCATCGCCGCTGTCTCAGGTTCAGGTCCTTCTGAGAGAAGATGTACCTGAGACTCTGATGGTCAGAAAAGACTGTAAAGTGCTCGCCCATCAGATAATGTCGCCATGTCTTTAGAGCGAAGACCACTGCTGCTAACTCCAGGTCATGGGTAGCGTAGTTCTGATCATGCGGCTTCAACTGACGTGATCCATAGGTGATCACTGCCCGCTCCTATATCAGGATACATCAGAGTCCGGTCCCTGATGCATCGCAGTAGACTACGTACCCTACTCCCTCCTCAGACAACCTCAAGATAGGGGCGCTGGTCAATCTCTGTCTCAGCTCCTGGAAGCTCTGCTGACATCTGTCTGACCACACAAAGGGTTTCCCCTTATTTTTTAAAGCTGAGAGTGGTGTCGAAACTCTGGAGAAGTCTGACACAAATCTCCGGTAGTATCCAGCTAGTCCCAAGAAACTCCGCACCTCCGTCACGCTCCTGGGTGGCTCCCAAGCTAGCACTGCCTTGATCTTCGCAGGATCCACTGAAACTCCCGCCTCAGAGATGACATGCCCCAAAAAGTGGACCTCGTGTATCCATAACTGACACTTCGAGAGCTTACCGTAAAGCTGGTGCTCTCGGAGTGTGTCTAGTACAACCCGCAAGTGGTAGGCGTGCTCCTCCTCAGTCGTCGAGTAAATCATAATGTCATCGATGAAGACCACGACAAATCGATCGAGGTATGGATGAAAGATCCTGTTCATGGGGTCCATGAACACTTCTGGAGCATTGGTTATGCCGAATGGCATAACCAAGAACTCATAGTGGACATACCGACACCTGAAGGCCGTCTTCTGCACGTCCTCGTCTCGAACTCTGAGCTAATGATAGCCTGACCTGAGGTCTATCTTTGAGAACCACCTTGCTCCCTTGAGCTGATCGAAGAGGTCATCAATCCTCGGTAGCGGATACTTGTTCCTCACTGTCACCTGGTTCAGGCAACGATAGTCGACACAAAGTCGCAAGCTCCCGTCCGCCTTCTTGGCGAACAAAATTGGGGAAGCCCAGGGTGAAACACTGGGTCGGATGAACCCCTTGCCCTACAGGTCCTCCAACTGTCCCCATAGCTCTCGAAGCTTGGAGAGGGCCATCCGATATGATAGAGTCAATATCGGGGCTGTCCCAGGGTACATGTCAATATAAAAGTCTATCTCTCTGCGAGGAGGTAGTCCTGGAACGTCGTCGGGAAAGACATCCGCATACTGATCCACCACTGTAGGAAAACCAGGACTCCACACGTCAACTGCTCCTAGGATGAGACTAGACAACTGATGAGTGATGGGCTGTCCTCTCCTCTGCGAGAGTCCATCCTGTGCTGCAAAGGCTCCCTTCTCGCCGGTGAAGGTGAACCTGATCCCATCGGTGCGTACACATCGCACCTTGCGCCTAATACAGTCAATCTGTGCATGGACTGTAGATAACCAATCCATGCCCAAGATGACGTCGTAAGGCCTCGACGCCGCTACAAGAAGATCCCAGCCGAAGTTCTTGCCTCCTAGAGTAAGCTCACACTACCGGAACTAGTGCGTAATCGTCGAGTCTACTCCAGTAGGAGTCTCTAGCCGTAAGGATTGAGCCAACGGCTCTGTCGAAATCTCCGAGCTCCGAACAAGGGCAGCGGCTATGAAAGAGAGACCCGCTCCTGTGTCTATAAGAACTGCAAAAAGGGTGGAATAGACACAGATAGTACCTCGAATCATCTCGGGTGTACTGTGGTCATAGGCCTCTGCTGCCTGGAGTTGTGCCTGTCTCTGCCCGCCAGCTCCCTGTGGTCGGGGTGGAACTCCTGGTGGTGGTGGTGGTAGAGCCTCAAAGCGTCGCCCACCACATGCTACTCGTCCTGCTCCTCTGCCTCGTCCTCCTGCTCCCTGCGGACCACTATGGTCGACCCTATGCCTCTGACTCAGTGGTCCCTCAACCGTCTGGTGCTCCTCGGCACGGCAGGTCGGGTAATCACGAGCCATGTGGCCCTGCCCGCTACATGAGTAGCACTGCCTGCCTCTCGAAAGACTGGCCCCGCGCTGTGTGCCCCACACAGCTGAGCCAGTGTCCTGAGGTCGTCTGCCTGAGGGTCTGGTCTGCCTGGACCCATGAGTCATCCGTCGACTGCCTGCTGCAGAAGACTCTGCTACGTACCACCCCGTGGTAGGTCTCGCTGCTGAAGAAGGCTCAACAAGAAAGCTCTCGATCAAAAGGGCTCACTCCAGTACTCCTGCCTGATTCGGAATACTGACGGAGATCAGTGATGACCTGATCTCATGTCTCAATCCCTACTCAAAGGTCCGGGCCTAGAAGAATGGGTCCCGTACCATGTCTGTCGAGTAGTGCGAGGGATCGGTAAATCTCACCGAGTACTGGGCGACCGTCAAGCTGCCCTGCCGCAGCTGTAGAAGCTCCTGGATGCGCACCGCACGGAGGGTGGCTGGGATGAACTCCGATCGAAAGAGGCTCTCAAAGCCCGTCCATAGGAGAGATGCCTCATCATGCACCTGGAGCATCAAGCTCCACCATCGGTCTGCTGCCGCGTGCAGTAGGCTCGCTGCGAGGATCACCATGAGGTCTGCTGGTGTCCTCACTAACTGAAAAACCCGTACCACTGCCTCTAGCCAGTCCTCGGCTGCCTGGGGGTCCGTCTCCCCACGGAACCTGGGCGATCGCTGGTGCTGGAACTCGTGCAGTGCACTAAGGCAACATGCATCGTTAGCGGCCTGGGCTGGTAGCATCGGTGGCTCGGTGGGTAGAGGTACCACCAGTGCCTCTACTGTCAAAGGGCCCTGCACCGAGGCCTCGTCGCTCGGTGGGATGTCGTCACACACAACTATCAAAACCCTAGCTGGCTGCCGTTGTGGGGCCATCATGAAAAGAAACAGGTGCGCCACAGTCAAACAGTATACCTGGTGAGCTGATATAGAGTAATCACATAGAAAACTTGAAACACACATGCAATCAATGTTTTCGTGCATTAAGTCGAAAATCAGAAGTCAGGGTCCTGGTGTACAGATACGTCGGCCACCGCACCAACACTGGACTCCCTGGACTGATAACCACACCCAATACACTTAACACTATTGCTTCACATAGAAAAAGATCAGAGTCCCAAGTTCTGTGGTAGAACCAAACTCCTCTGATACCAATTTGTCACGACTCATCCTCAGGGCTCGTGTAGTGACTACCCCAAGCCCGTCTTCCATAGGACAGGGGCTAGAGACTAGCACCAAGGTGTAAATCCCGGTAAAAAGGGAAGGCATTGCCTTTGTAAAGTAAACAAACACCACAAAGCAAGCAAGTAGTAGAAGTAAACACTAAGTAAAAACTGAGTACAACAGTAAGTGCAGAAAAGTAAGTGGGTTAGAATACAAACCCAAACTGAAAGTAAAGTACAACTCGAAAGGGAAAACAACAACTGAAAAGTAAAGCCGCAACGCCGACATATACACTGGATATCCCACCTGAAGGGTGGGTACAGATAGCCTCCACTGCTCCTCGGGTCCCACTGTCCGCTCCGAGTACGTCCCGCCCAGTGGTCCACCTCCAGGTACTGTCCTGCTCCGCAAGCCTCAACCACGATCAACGCTGTCCGTCGTCTGAAACCAACACAACGTAGTGTGGGTATAGCCCATGTAGGGGTGAGTATAAGCTACTCAGCAGGGACCCCGAGACCCCCGAAGGTCTCCCAGTATCCACAAAGGATAAACCACAAAGGAAAGGTAAATCATAAAGTAACATCCGACACTGCTTAGGTATATGACCATACATATACCTAAGTCATCAATTCTCATTCGACTCCAACATCCGAGCCCAAGAACAACCCAGTACACATAGGAAAGCAAAACGTAAATCCACACAGGATAGCTCAACACAATCCACATAGGAAAGCAAAACATAAATCCACACAGGATAGCTCAACACAAACCACATAGGAAAGAAAAACAAGATTCAGCTCATACAGGTATACTTCTTCGTATGACGATAGAGATGATCAAATATATCCATTGATTCATCTAAGTCATCGGACCCACAAAGGATCGATAGTAACTAACCCCCACAATGACCTAGGAAGGGTCTGACCCACACAGGATCGATAGGTAACTAACCCCCGCAAAGACCCACACAAGATCGGACCCACACAGGATCTATAGGCGCTGGCTCACACAGAACCGCTGAGCGCTGACCCACACAGGATCAGACCGACACAAGATCAGTAGCACTGATCCACGTAGGATCGCTGAGTGCTGCAGTCGTCGCCGTCGAATCCACTGAGGATCTCTGTATAGTCGTCGTCGTCGTTACGGTCGCAAACGCAGCAAGCTCTAGGGTTCCCGCACACAACAAGCTCGTTCGGGAGGGTCCGCTCCACGAGACGAGAGGCTGATACATCAACTATCACAAAGTCTGGAGTTGATGTATCCATAAGTTCCATATCGTCAACAGGAACTCAACGCAATAGACGACGCGTCAATCGGACGCCCGGTCTGAGAGTTATTGGCTTTTTCGTCCCAGGGGCCCAGTTGGTTTTTAAGGCAAAACCAACCCGACCATAGTCCACCTACGTCCAAACCTCGGGCGTAGTAATCCAAAAGATCCGTCTCACATAGAGGAATCTAACAAACTCGATGGCACGTCAATCGGACGTCTGGAGATTAAGTTATGAGCGTTTCCGCTCCGAGGGCCCGGTTGGTTTCGTGTATGAACCAACTCGGCCGAACCCAAAGTATTTCTAAACCTTGAGTGCGATATACCGAAATGAGCGAATCGATCCAAGGATCGCATCGCAACTGACGGTGTGTCTATCTGAGGTCCGTAGCCCAAGATATGGGCAAAAGACCGAAGAGGGTCCGAAAACGGGGGTTTCGGGCCCGGACCGACCCAGCCCGGATGGGCGCGGCCCGGCCTGGCCCATCGCATTGGTGCGCGGCGCTAGCTGGCTCGTCTGAACGGCCGAGCCGTTCGGTTTGCGGGGGGGGGGGGGAGGGGGGGATACCCCCCGCGTTTTGTAACTGCGGACCCCTTTAATGGGGGGCGCTAGCTGGCCGATCGGGGGTTTGAACCCCCGACTCCTCTCCTGCCCGGCTGGCCCACCCCGGCCGACCAGTTTTTGCCACCACGGGACCAGCGACGGCCGGTCCCCTCCCTGCTCCGACACCGGCGTCCCGCTTTCGGCCGCCGGTTCCCATGCTCCGCCGCGGCCCGGTATCGGCCGCGACCTTCATTCGTCCGGTGCGACGTGACGACGCCGCACCCCTCCGCCATGGCCCCGCTCCGGCCGTGGTGCTTTTTCGGTTCTACGGTGCGGCGCGACGGCGCCGCGACTTGGTTCAATTTCTCGGCGCGGCGTGACGGCACCGCGCATTACTTGCCGCACGATCTCGCGCGGTGCGAAGACACCGCGCCATTCCCATTCCAACCACATTAGAATCAATAATATGGATAAGGGAGGAGGGTCGGCTGAGTTTGTGCGGTCCGGACCCCTCTCGTTAATTGATAGCAATTGGTCATATTTTCACGAAGAACGACAAGGTAGTATTCATGAAAAAAATAAATAAATAAACCCCTACCTCGAGCGTAGCTTGAACGGAGGGTCGTCGAACGAGAATTCGTCGTGGAAAAACCATCACAGAAAGAGACGTCATGAAAGAAGACTTCATCGGCGTCGCGGTACACGGTGTCGCGTAATTGGTTTCTGAGAACTCAACATTCTTCGTCGGAGACCGATGTGTTCTTCAAGTTCTCCATCGAAGATGAAGAAGTTCCTCAAGTCCTTAGACTTTTCTCCCAAAGACTCCACCACAAGAAACTAACCCAAAATAAATTAAGCCCTCCCTTAATTTATTAACTAGACATTAGTTTGAATTTCAAGAGTTTGAATTAATTCCACTTAATTAATTCATGAAAAGTTGTCATCCATAATGGTGAGTTAAGGGGGTTTAAGAAAGTGAAGGGGTGGGGTTCGTGTGGGCCCCACCACCCTCATAACCTCCCTTGGGAAGTTGGGTAGTTACCCAGCTTCCACCCAAATCTAAAACCCACTTAGAGAAAATAAAAATTGTAGTTTAATTATTAATTAAACTTCCACAATTTTTATCTTCTTCTCTCGTGAAAACGCAACTCCGGAATAGGTGTTCCTAAGCAATTACCGGCGCTGCGGTTCCATCGGTGCCCTCAGAATTCGATTCCGAGCACCGGTTCAAAATTTAGAATTTCCCACTCGTTCGTTCACTGAACGTACCCGAGCTAAACTTCAGATAGAAATTTCGGGAACACCGGGCCTCAGAATCATGTGCCGTCAGAAACTGTGTTGTTGTAAAATCCCAAAGAAAATTAAGAAAAAATTTTCCTTGAATTTTACGGGTCTTTACATGACCCAAGTTGGGTATTGAGCTAGAACTACCAAAATACCACCTCTATAATCTTGGGGGTGACGAAATGAATCGAAGGCATAAGTAACTTGGGGGGGGGGGGTTCTTAAAGTACTTGTACACACACACCCAAAAACACCTTAATTAAACCACGTAGAGATATAAAAATATGAAAACTAAAATTAAATCATATATCTATCCCGAATTAGAGTATAATAGAAGTACTAAAAGTGAAAAGGAAAAAATATGCATCCAAAAAATAAAATTTCAAAAACATCCAAGCTTCTCTATAGAGACCCAGTTATTTCCTAATAAGACTTTAGAATATTTCTAAATATTATTTCAGAGCTAGACGGTGATACGACGTGCAATTATGAGGCCCAGTGTTCCCAGAATTAATTTTATAAAAATATTGAATATTTTTTATATCATGCACACGTAGTTAATTAAAGAAAATGGGATAAATCTTAAATGTTTGATCAGATCGAAAATCTAATATCACGGTTGAGTCCAGAACATGGTGCTTATCCTAGGAAGGATATATAATGAGTTGGCGTGGGATGTTCAGACCCCTCACTCGTTGAAGGTGAGTTAAATGGATGAATTAAATTATTAATTTAGTCATTTAATGCCTCAAACAAGAAAAACTTAGGAACATGGACTCGAATGAGAAATATGAGACCAATAATGAGCTCCGAATGTAGGCTTTACCCGAGGAGGTGTATAACCTTTGTCAGTTTCTGAAGTTCGACTTATGTTCCATCATGGATGAGTAATTAAATAATTAAATAATTATTTATTTAATTATTTGATTAAAAACCCTTTAACATAATTTATGAGTAAAAATTCATATTTTTAGGGGGTTTCCTCATAATTTAGTTTTTTCAATGATGAAAACTCCTCTCCTCTCCTTATTGTTGGAAAATGATGAACAATGAAAAACTATAACAAGACTTTGAATGCAAGAGGATTGAGTAATGATGAAACAACGAGTCTCTTCCTTCATTGGAAATCACGTTCTTCCTTATAAAATATCCAAGATTGAGGTAGGACTCATGTTTGGTGTCTTTAAACCTCTTATTAAACTTTGATCATGTTGATAATTGAATCTTCAATCCATGCCCTCTTGCACGATCCTACAAATTGAAATAAACTACATTTATTATTTTATTAATTATTTTTATTGTTCTTCATTCATCATTATAATGATAATGAATTAAGTATAACCCAGAAAATATACAAGGCTATTCATCAAATTTGTTAATCATGCTTTTGCTCTTCATTCCCCCTCTATCCATCACCATCTCTTATTAAGGTTGGTGGTTGGAGGAATACCCAACTATGAATTGATGTGAAACCGATCCTTGAAATATTAGATTGTTTATACAGACATGGATTCATGATAAATCGAGGTTCTTTGCTCAGATGATGTTTCTCTAGCAGGTCATATGGTTGAGATCCAACCATCGGTGGCAAACCAGGTTGTAGAGAGGCCGAGGGGTTTGGATGGTGTGAGTAGGGTTATTGGCCGAGAAGGTAGTCCGGCGTGGCTCCAGGACGTGGCTCCAGGATGTGGATACTATGAGGCAGGTATCTAGGAAGTCCATGCAGAGGCATCAAGGCGGTGCGAGGCTGGTGGTGTGGTGGTCCAGGCGGTAGTGTCCCAAGGCGGCAGGCCGACGGTGCGGCTGTCCAGGTTGGCGTCGGCATGGCAGAGCAGGGCGCATGACAGTGGCCAAAGGGGACATTTCGACAAGGCCATAATGGGGTCGGCTGATCGGGGGTGTCTCGTGTAGATGGACGGTGTGGGATGGTGATTCAAGCGTGAATGGTGGCTGGGAGTTAGTGTTTCAACGAGATATATGGAGGAGGAAAACCCATTGAATGAGTTTTTGATTAAAGGAATTAAAATAAAATTTTAATTAAGTATAGTTGGATGAGAGAGAAGGTGGGCACATGGGTAGTGTGGGGTGTGAATAATTCCAATGTAAAATGGTATCCAAAAAACATTATCACATAATAATAATAATAATATAATAATAATAATAAGATGAAAATTATTATTATTATCATTATTGTTTTTGTTATCAATCAATGTTTTGGTGATAACTCTTGACCAAGACATCTAATTGATGAATCATCTGCATCAGAGTGACCTTGGGATTAATATGGTTGATTCAAGTCCAATGTTGAATATTAAATTGTGGTTCGTGGCTTAGATCCACGAAACACCCAATAATATTATTATTATTATCATTGTTGCAGAATCTTGCTTATGTCGTTACTCTTCCATATGACATCAGATTGGAGTTCCGTCAGCAGCATTGTGATCTTGAAATTAAGATAGACGTTTCAATACCAATTTTAGTTATTTAAATCAAGATCAATTTTTGGGTCCCATGAGGCCCAGTTTTCATGTGTTGTAGTGATATAAAACTTTTCACTGGTTATCCATTATGGACAAATGAGTAGTCCAACTCATGTGGATTTCTCCAAGGATCGTAAATGTGTGATCCGTTTAGTTATCTGGTTCCATTTGAGGATGTATTTCAGTAAAAGTATGTTTCAACCATCAGTTTAACAATGAGAAATGTGTTCTCTTCATCTTTTTGGCTAGAGATATCATGTACTCTGGGAGTACACTAGCATGACTAGGGGTACTTGATTGGCAGTTTAGTACCCGAGTATGGATAGGTACATGGACATGTGAAGAGGCATGACCACATGACGCGTGGGAACTACATTCACCTTGTACCACTTTATGAGTCTTCTATCACTCGTGTCAACTTCTATAGGACTCGAACTTTGGCATATGGGTAGTCTATCCTAAGTGATTTTCTACATAGAATGAGATGGTGCCCTTCATAGTGGATTCTGAGATATGATGCGAGATGGTCAAGGTACAACGCCTATCTAGGGAGACACCTGATGAAAACAGTGGAATGTTTTTGAAAGGTACCATCCAGTAGGGATGATCATGACTTCAGAGAAGCATAAGGATATGGGTGCTTGGACCGCATAAAGTGGTCATAGCTTGGGTTCCAAGAGCAGGGCTCTCTCAACCGTTTACTTTTATGTTACTTCTAGGTTGTGGCACTTTTCTGTTTGGGCATGTATTTTTCCCCTTTTCCCCTTTCAACATTACTTTTCTTGTACTTTTAATATTTATAGGTTAATGAATATATTTTTGGTTTCCTTTTTATATCAGTGTTTCATCTTTATTTATTTTCCTCTGTACTTTTTCATTGAGTTGGCTGCGTGTGTGTGTACAGTTTATTAGGCAAAGTCATCCCCTAGTTTATTGTGCCTTTGGCACTAGTCGCTAGCCCCTGGCCTATAGAGGCAGACTTGGGGTAGTTGTGGCTTGAGACTTGGTATGGGTTGGGTTGTGAAAAATTTGTATCAGAGCTATTTTGATCCTTGTGATGTTGTTTAGATGTTTCCTTAAAAAGGTCTTGGTTGGGTTTAGGGAAATAATGTCAAAGTGTCTCGAGAGAAGCTCTTAGGCCAGGGAGTCCAGTGATGGTACCAGCAGCCGATGCATCCATTCACTAGGACCATGATTATCCATGTGTCGACATGGCACCCTGATACACCTGTTGCATGGAACAATGGTACATGCATCATATAGGATTGAGTCTTTGACTATCCTTTTTGAGTCTGCTCCCCATCATAGTTGATATATATATATATGCTCATCCGACTACGATGCTCTTTGATAACATTTGAGATTTCTCTTCAAAGACAGCCAGCTAAGATACTAGCTACGGTTTGTGATGACGATTCTATGAGTAATGAGACCTTAGTTCAAGACCCATCGTGCAACCCCTTTCCTCAAGGTGGGAAGTTAGAAGCACCTCCACCTGTTAACCAGTAGAGAACCCCAACAGAGCTTGTTGAGGATGTGAATAGGTTGAGCTCACTTTGCGAGTTCCAGCATCAGAGACCACTGGGGTTCCACGGTGATCCAGACCGTCAGGTAGCAAAGGTTTGGAAAGAGTCGGTGGTCTGCATCTTCAGTCTTGTATGAACACTGATAGATCAGAGGGTGGATTTGGAAGCTAACCATTTCTATGGAGCAGTTGGGAATTGTTGGAGCCTAGTTACTTAGATACTCGATGATTAGACACTCTCATGGGATGACTTACAGTATATTTTTTTTGTGAGTAATACTACCCCTCATGCATTCACTTCATTTTACTTTTGGAGCTCTTTCAGTTTCATCAGGGAGGGATGATGGTCACTGAGCACCTGATTCGGTTCACAGACCTTGCATGCTACTCCCTAGACATGATCCATGACAACTATTTCCAAGAATGGAAGTTCGATCAGGGACTCCATAGAGATCCATGCTATCATAGTTCCCTTATGCATCCCCACTTATGCCGATGTACTGGAGCATACACTAGTGGTAGAGAGCTTCCTATCATGCCATATGGCTAGTTGTGACAGTGAGCGTAACAGAGTTGAGACATCTGTCACAGCTAGAAGATGTCAGTTGATAAGATCTCTGCATGGGAGAGCTTTACATGATCAATATTAGGCATGCAATCATATGGGGATGAGGAAACATAGAGAATAAAGGCCACCTAGATAGGTCCAGTGCTATGCTTGTGACGGGAAATGTCACATGGCATAAGACTTTCCAACTAGATGTGCTGAGAATATCAAGCAGAAAACCAGTGGATCACCGTGGAAGAGAAAACATCGTGATCATGGTGGTCCCTAGGGTGGTGTGGTGGAAGAGTCCCTCTGACTTGTGCACTAAAGGTATGGTTGTGTAGCATATTACCTTAGTAGGAAGTGCAGGAAGTATCAGAGTAGTTAACTTCCCTACAGCTGACCCTGGTGGAGCAGTAGGGTGTAACTTTTCTTTAGTCGACAGTGTTGACTCCGCTTTTCCAGTAACTAAGAGAGTCTCAGTTGTGATGCATCTACTATGAATTCCTACTTAACAAGATATCATTGGGTGTTTCACCATATGGATATTCTGAAGGATGAAATCATGAGACCTTGTTCCAGGAGAGAACCTTATCAGGATAGACCATCCCTTTGGTTCACGTTTTGTGATAGTACATAAACGCCCAAGAGTTTCCCTAGGAGTGGGATAACTAAGTGAGGGATTGGTATCCCAAGTTTTTTCCTTAGTTTTTCTTTTTGAGAATGAAAATCTTGAAGGAGGGAATAATTTATAGAACGTTTTTTACTTAATAATACATTGGAATATTTCTAAATATTTATTTAGAGCTAGGAACTAAGACAACATGCAATTATGAGCCCCAATGTTCCCATATATAATTTTATAAAAATATTGAATATGTTTTATATCATGCACACGTTTTTAATTAAAGAAAATAGGATAAATATTAAATGATTGATCTGATTGGAAATATGAGACCACGGTTGGGTCCATAATGCGATGTTTACCCTAGGCACAACATAAAATGAGTCATCATGGGATGTTTAGACCCCTCATTCATTGGTGGTGTGTCAAATGGATGAATTAAATTGTTAATTTAGTCATTTAATGAATCAAACCTGAATAACTCATGAAAAAGGAATCAGATGAGAAATCTGATACCATCGATGAGCTCAAAATGTAGGATTTACCCTAGGTAGGGTATAACCTTTGTTAGCGTCGAGAGTTCTGCTTATGTGCCATCGTGGATGAGTAATTAAATAACTAAATAATTATTTATTTAATTATTTTATTTAAAACCCTTTAACCTAATTTATGAGTATAAATTAAAATTTTTAGGGGGTTTCCTCATAATTTAGTTTTTTCAATGATGAAAACTCCTATCCTATCCTTCCCACTGGTGAATGATGAATGAGGAAAAACAACGATGGGACTTTGGATGCAAGCAAATCGAGGCATGATGAATCAATGAGTATCCTCCTCTATTGGAAAGCACGTTCTTCCTCATAAAAAGATTTAAGCTTGAGGTAGGACTCATATTTGGTTTCTTTATGCCTTTGATTAAACATTGAGCATTATGAAAATCGAATCTTCAATCTATTCCCTCTAGCAAGATCCTAGAAATTGAAATAAACTGATTTTATCAGTTTATTAATTATTGTTATTTTTCTTCATTTATCATTCTAACAATGATGAATTAAGTCTAACCCGAACAATAGCAGAGGTTATTCATAAAATTTTTTAATCATTATTTTTCACTTCATTCCCCCTATATTCATCGCCATCTCTTTTTATGGTCGGTGGTTCAAAGAATAATCAACTATGAATCGATGTGAAACCGGTCCTTGACACATTATATCATTTATGAGGACAATGATTCTTGATAAATTGAGGTACGCCACTGAGATGACGTAGATCGAGTAGATCAGATGGTCAGGATCTGACCATCAGTGAAAAACCAGGCTGCAGGGTGGACGAAGAGTTCAGAGGGTGCGAGCGGGGTAGTTGAATGGGACGGTGGTCCAGCGTGGTTCCAGAGCATGGATCCGGTGAGACAGGTGGCCAGGTAGGCCATGTGGAGGTAGTGAGGTGGCATGAGCCTAGTAGTACGGTGGTCCAGCTAGTAGCGTCCCAAGGGGGTAGGCTAGTGGTTTGTCTTTCCAGGTGGGCGTCGGCGGGGTGGAGTAGGGCGCACGATGATAGCTGGCAGGGATGTTTTGACGAGGCCAATAGGGGGAGGCTGGTCAGGGGTGGCATGTGTAGATGGACAGTGAGGGTTGGTGATTCAAGCATGAATGATGGATGGGAGTTAGGGTTTCAGTTAGATATAGGGAATATAAAGACACTTTGAATGATTTTTTGATTAAAGGAATTAAAAAATAATAATTGAGTATAGTTAGAGGAGAGTGAAGGAGGGTACATGGGTTGTGCGGGGTGTGAATAATTCCAATGTGAAATTGTATCCCCCAACCATTATCACATAATTATAATAATATAATAATAATAATATTAAAATTATTATTATTATCATTATTTTTTTTGTTATCAATCAATATTTTGGTGATAACTCTTTACTAAGACGTCATATTGATGAACCGTCTGTGAAAGAGAGACCCTGGGATTAAGATGAACAATTCAAGTCCAATGTTGAATATTAAATTTTGGTTTGTGGATTGGGTCCATGAACCACCCAATATTATTATTATTATTATTATTATTATTATTATCATTATTATTATTATCATTACAGAATCTTGCTTATGCCGTAACTCTTCCATACGATATCAAATTTTCAAGCCATCAGCGGCTTTATGATCTTGAAATTAAGACAGATGCTTTAAGACCAATTTTGAATATTTAAATCAAGATTGATGTGTGGGACCCATGAGGTCTAGTTTGCACGTGCTGCGGTCAAATGCACCTTTTTTACCGGGTATATATCCATTTGGGAAAAATGGGTAGTCCATCTCGTGTGTTTCTCTGTGAGGATCAAAATAGAATGATCTATATAATTTGTTTCGGGACCAAGGCATGGGCCCCATGTGACACCATTTAAGTGTAATGCGACGATATTTGAATTTTCCATCAGATGTCTGTTCAGGGTGAATGAATAGTCGATCTTGTGTGTTTTTCTCTAAGGATCATAATGGTGTAATCCTTTTGCTTATCCAGTTCCATTTGAGAAGGTATTCTAGTAAAAGTACGTTTTTGCCCTTCGGTTTAACAATGAGTAATATGTGCTCTTCAGCTTTTTGGCTAGAGATATCATGTACTCTAGGAGTACACTAGCATTCTTAGGTGTACTTGATTTTTAGTTTAGTACCAAATTATGGATAGGTACACAACTGGGTGAAGAGGCAGGGCCACACGACAAGTGGGACCTACACGCACCGTGTACCACTTTACAAATCTTTTATCTCTCATATCTCATTCTTTTGGTCTTGAACTTTGGCATATGGGTAGCCTATCGTGAGTGTTTTTCTATGTATAATGTGATGGTGCCCTCCATAGTGGATTCTGATATATGATGTGAGATGTTCAGGGTGTGGCACCTATCTAGGGAGACACCCGATGACTACAGCAAAGTTTTTCTAAAAGGTACCATCCAACAGGGATAACCAGAGTTCCCTGACGATTTTACGAGAGGTACCATCCAGTAGGGATGATCAGAGTGCCTTGATGCTTTTCTGAGAGGCATCATCCAACTGGGATTCCTAGAGTAGATTCGGGATTACCCTCCATCTTGGTTGGGAAGTGGCGTTCCCTAATGACTATTCTGGGATTACCCTCCAGTTGGGATGGGATGTGGCATTCCCTGATTACAGTTCTGGGTTTACCCTCTAGTTGGGATGGGAAGTGACATTACCCTATGATCCTTACAGTCTTACCCTCTAGTTGGGCTGGGAAGTAGCTTTCCCTGATGGTAGTTCAAATCTTACCCTTCAGTGAGGCAGGGAAGTGGAGTTCCCTGATGACAGTTATGGGCTTACCCTCCAACGAGGCTGGGAAATGGCATTCCCTGACGATCTTTCCTAGTTACCCTCCAGTGGGGTTGGGAAGTGGTGTTCCAAAATGACTACTAGAGTAGAACCCTCAACTATGAGGAACAATGATGAGGCATGGTTTGACTTACCTTAGGTCTCACGAGAAGGATGGGTGCTTTCCCCACCAATACACATCCTTGTAACGTGACCTAAAATCATGCAGATGAGTCAGTGACTCCCAAAGTAGATATTATCGAGGTGTAGTGATTTGATCCCCTTTGACGTGTTCCTCCTGGGTATATGCAATGAGATATAGGTAATCACACATGGTTTTTATCTTGGAAATGATGGATACTCACTTTCTTAGGCTAAGTTGTGGAATGGAGATCCCCTTACTCTCTCATCTAGGTTTCTTTGACTGAGCGCACACACAAATATATATATATATATATCATTTATCCAGTGAAAAATCCTTGGGTTTTGGCTACTCTTCTTCCAAGGGAGGTGAAGACACACATATTATGTCATGTGCTTTCTGTGTCTAGATTCTTGTGGTTGGATGTGTCTGATCTCCTACTATAGGTAGGGAAGACTCAATGAGAAGTTCACCTTCTCACTATTTCAAGCTCCTTGTGTTTGGATGATCTTACTTCACTTACTTTTTGGGTTAGGCTACACTCATTTTACTATACCTTGTCATATATATTGTTTTACGTTTTATAATATCTCTTACGTCTCCCCCTTCACCTTTTCAGGGCATCCTACTGAGTATTTTTATACTCACCCCTACGTGGGATTTTCCCGCACTTGTCATGACTTATACAGACAATGGATAAGTTGATCATGACTTTATAGGATCATAGGGATATGGGTGTTGGTACCACGTACAATGGTCTTAGCTTGGGTTCCAGGAGTATGGATCTCTCAGCTATTCAC
Organism: Viscum album; assembly: GCA_963277665.1. NCBI lineage: Eukaryota > Viridiplantae > Streptophyta > Magnoliopsida > Santalales > Viscaceae > Viscum > Viscum album. The sequence goes on along the minus strand of OY728122.1, from coordinate 462,110,173 downwards.
TGTTTAATTACTGCTAGGTTGTGTCACTTTTCTACTTGGGATTGTATTTTTCCCTTTTCCCCCTTTTAGCATTACTTTTCTTGTACTCGTACTATTTATAGGTCAATGGATATATGTTTGGTTTCCTTTTTATAGCAGTTTTGTATATTGATTTCTTTTCCTTTGCACTTTTTCATTGAGTTGGATACGTGTGTGTGTATAGTTTCTTAGGAAAAGGACTCCCCTAGTTTGTTATGCCTTCAGTGCTAGTCGCCAACCCCTAGCTTATAGAGGTAGGCTTGGGGTAGTTGAGGCTCGAACCCCGGTATGGGTCGGGCCGTGACATGCTCAGAAAGAGGGGATCACTGTCAAAAGTAATAGTTGGAAAGCTCCTCATACCATCTTTGGTAAACACCTCAGTCGATCTATCTCGCTAAGATCCACCATCCTCAGGTCCTCCGTGGAATTTTTCAAAATGCCTATGGTTTTCACAATATACAACACGTGTAGGAAAATACCATGTAGGGGTGAGTATAAAAATACCCAATAGGCTCCCCAAAAACCCAAAATAAAAGGGAGAAATTGAAAGGTGACAGTCCACTCGATCTGTAAAGAGGGAACCCTATCGGGAGAGAAACTCCATCTTGAACCATCCAAATATCTCCATGACTATTAAACTACATCAAAGAATCCTAGAATATCTAATTTAAGGAAACACCTATCCCACAACACAACCTAGAAATAAGTAACCTCATCTAATCCTAGAGGGATCAACATGGTGAGTAGATAAAATACACATCGAGCCTTTGAAACCCCCAGTAGGAGAGTGACCTCATCTAACCATGAGAAGATAAAAATGGAAAGCACATGGAATAACTCATGCATTTTCACCTCCCATGGAAGGAGAGAAACCAAAAACAGGGTATTGGAACAAAAGCAGTATGTATACTCAATCCTCAAGGGGTGTCAACCAAAAATGTGACAACACAACAAGGGATCCCAAACATCACCCAGATATACTCATCTCAGACTCCAAGTCTCATGAGGCTCTAACCTCAGAGCTAGAAACAAGATCCAACTTGAGGCTCTAAAGGTAACACAAAACTAGGAGAACACACTCCACAGGAGCAACCAATTCAATGGCACCCATCCGAGAGATATACTCAATCGATAACAACTCTACCCTTCCTAATGGTAGGTCAGATAGAATGTTCTCCATTAGGAAAAACCTGTTATGGCCATCTCTAATGCCTATCACCAGAGGTCGTATAGTTGATAACCTATTCCCTAATCAAGGATAAAGAAACATAATTGGAGAGGATTTATCCTCACCACTGAACCCAGTTGAGGGAGCTGTACTCCAAACTATGCATCGTGTGAGTCTTCTCTAATGAGAGATAAAACAGGAACCCACACCTCACCACATACCTGTATTCAAGGTAGTACTAGCTCCTAAAGTATATCTTCATGAACCACAACAATCACCAACCTAAGTTAAGTATAGCTTTACAAGTGTCTTTCTCTGAACATGCCACCTCATATCTCATAGGTCAAAACAAAGGCCACCATCACATTCTACATATAAAACTACCCATGATAGACTACTTTCAACCCTAAATCTGAGTCCCATAAAAGGATATATAGAAGGCAGAAGATCTCAACAAGATCCCAAGGAGTACACGTCATGCACTGGGATCCACACGACGTGTGAACCTGCCCGAGAACCTAGCTGTGTATTCTGTATACACTGTTTTCCAACCCATGTAGGGGTACACATCGTGTAGATAAGGTACACACTACATCCCACTTCACCAGACTCATGGATGTGTGGGTTTCCTATGTCTGTGTACCCGACCCCGGGTATATGTACTTTGGTCGTGTTATTGTACATGACCATGTAACTTTACATGGTTATCTATCACTACCTGAACCAAGCTGGTGCTCGAGCTGCAACTACCCAAAAAACACCTCTATAGGAAATGGGTGGTGATAAGTGCCAAAGGCATAAATAACCTAGGGAGGCCTTTGTCTAAATTACTTGTATGCACACACCCAAAATCACCTTATTGAAACAATACAGAGATATAAAAAGTTGGAAACTAAAATTCATGGATACATCTATCCCAAGACATGTCCCATGGCCACACAGATTGGGGTACTACAATACATGTAAACACATGGAATGTAGACCCAAAAAACCATATTTTAGGAATATGAAGGGATACAAGACGTGTGTCACAAGACTACTTGATGTGTATAAGGTAATTTTAGTCTGGAATCACATGAAAAAATGCATGGTTTTCCCCAATTTAACTCAAAACCCACATATCAACATAGTAAGGATAATTATAAATAGTAACTAGGTTCCAAAACCTTAGAACAAGAATAAATAATAGAGATTGATAACAAAAATCAAGTCTAATACCTCGAGGGTGAAACTCCATAGCTCTAGGTGAAGAACAATGCCCGGTTCACACTACTTATTGATATTGATGATGATCTATGTCAGAAATGGAGATTGAAATCACCTTGAAGCTTTGATTATAGCTTGTATCTATCATCCCCAAAGGTAGGAGATGAGAGGAGAGACTTCTATTTGGTGTTGTGTGCCCAACTTGAGAGGGGGATGGGGATAGTATTTGGTTTTTTTAATTAATTGATTAAATTTTAATTTAATAAAAATATATACCATTTAACACCCCGTCATCTCACCTCCATATAAAACTTATAGAAAAGACAACTTTATATTGTGACTAGGGTAAAAACAATGTTATAAACTCAACCACAGTATCATAAATTTTATCTGAGACTCTGCTCATGATTTATTCCTCTTTTTATGTGAAATTTTGTGTTCATGAAAAAATATATTTAATATTTTTAAAATCACTACGCTGAGTCTCTATGGGCCCCATATTCCCATGCCGACTCAATTAATGGCTTCTAAAATATTCTTATAAATATTCCAATGTCTTATAGGTCAATACCCAAGTCTCTACATCACTATCACCTTCAAATATTTTCATCAAAAAAAAAAGAAAAAGGCTAGGCACTGGGAAAAGAAACTGAGATCTACACTGGAACTCCCACACCAATGAGCTCACCAAGGGTTCCCATGCTGCTTCCAAGAATGAACTCAGGGGAAAAATAAAGGCCAAACCACTATTACATCCAACTCCAACCAAGAAAACATCATTAAAAAAACAGGCATATGTCACCTCAACTACAATAGTTGGAAAAAGTACCAAGAAACACAGTCTATCTACAGTCATAGGGTCCTGTGGTAGAACTATAAGGCCCCAGCCTTAAACCTTACTTAATATTGAATTAAATGAGTAATTCACATTGAGTATCTTTTCAGGTTTAGAGTTTTAGAGAATTAGGACATAACTATTACATCTCAAACAATTACAAAGTAGTTGCTTCTACAAAATTTCCATAAAATAAAAACTCTTAAAAAGAAACATGTCTAGTTCAATTTTTTTAGGTAGCATGACTTTCCCTTGATCCCATCCTTGACCCTATTCCACACTAAGTCCTGTGAAAAACATTTCAAAAAACTTGGGATGAGCATAAAAAACTCAGTAAGGGATACACAAAGAATGAAAACTGTTAGTTTTTCAAAACAACAAGTAAACCATGTATACTTTATCAAAGTAATACTTTTCACCTTTTCGAAATAGTAAAAACTCTTAGCTGAATAAAAGTTCATTACTTACCCTTATGTAACCAAAAGATTACCATAAAACCCATATAAATATCACATAACATATAAAGATAACTTGGGACATAAACATACTTAAGTGGAATAACCATAAGGTCGACTTCCACACATATCACTTAATGGAATAGCCATTCGGCCAACTTGCATACATACTTAATGGAATATCCATATGGCCAACTTCCATACATACTTAATGGAATAGCCATACATCCTACTTCCATACATACTTAATGTAATAGCCATACGACCGACTTCCATACCCAATGCATTGGAGGTTATAATGTAACCACCTGTCCTGGTATTCATGGCACCACCTGTCATATGGTTTATCACGTAACCACCCGTAAAATGTCCAAGTACCATCATTACACATAAAATATTGAAAATATAAACATTTCAATAACAACATTTCATTTTCAATCACAATAAGTAATTCCCAGATATTGAATTGATCAATCCATTTTCAAAAACCATTTAAAAGAGATTTTTGAATCAAAGTGTCCCATACCACTTTGAAGTTTTTAATGGAATTATAATTTTAAAACATTAATGTCTATATAAATAAATACTGAAAACCATTATGAAAACATGGACATTAAAGATAGAGATTTAGAATAATAAATCTTTAAAACATTTAAAACGATATTTTTGTTAAATAGTTTTTAACAAAATGAGCGACTGTTGAATACAAATAATAGCGGAATAACATTTAATACGAACATTATAATATCATGAGAATAAAGGGATTCATGATATAATATGTCAAAGGACATTATACACACCATATAAGAGTGGATTGGTGCATAACAACAATGAAGTCTCAAAAGAAATGTAAAATGAGATGAAATCCATTATAAAGATGGTATCCTTAAATTAAGGATAAATCAATATCATAATTATGTGTGACAAATATAAATACACCAAATATAAGTGGATATTAAGTGTAAAACAATAAAAGGTTATTCACACATATTAAATGGATGACATATTCAATAACCACATGTTGAACCCAAAGAAATCGAAATTGGGTTAAGAAGTTCCCTTGGTAAAATTCGACAGTCTAACGGCGTCACATAAAATTTTACAAAATGGGTTGATGAGTGAGATAAAGAGGGTCTCATCATTTGGACATAAAATTTACATAAATAAGGATATAGAAGAACATATCCCAACATAATATTATGTGAATTAAAAGACATAACAAATAAAGTCTTTTTAAAAAAAAGGAGGGTGAAAGGTCCCCTTACCGAGTTGGGTAACTTTCAAAACGCACACCCCATGGAAGAAGGGTCATACAATGACGATGTGAATACCCATAAATGAAATTATACTACAAAAAGTGTATAATAATGGGCAGTACATACACCACTCAAAGGAAATTGTGGCAAATTTAGCATAAATCTCACGGGAATAAAAGTGAGATGAAAAATTGCTTACGAAAACTCGGCAGCCTAACGGCGCCACAAAAAATGGATTGATGAGATCAAATAGGGTCTCTCATCATATTAACATAAAGTTTACAGAAATAGGAATATAAAAGAACATCCCCCTCCATAACAAATATGATCTTAAAAGAAGTGACATAAAGAAGAGTACTTAAAAAGAAAGAGGGAGGTTAAATCTCTTATGAAAATTCGGCAGCCTAACGGCACCACTCAAAACTTCCAAAATGGATTGATGAGAGAGAATGGGGTCTCTCATCATATGAACATAAAAATTACAGTAAGAGTAATATAAAAGAACATCCCAATCATAAGAAATATGATCTTAAAAGGAATGACATAAAAGAGTGTACTTAAAAAGAAAGAGAGGAGTAGGATCCCTTACCTCGGGTCCGACTTGACTCGATCATTACTTAACGTCCTGAATAATAAACTTGAGTTAATTTATATTTGATTAAGAACCTTTTTCAAGTTCATTATTCCTTTTATATCACTTATTTCCATGTTATAAACATTATGTAATCATTTAAGTTAATAATGTTCGTTTTGTCGATATTTGGTTCTTAAGTCGAAAGTAGACTTCTTACAATTACATGTTGTTCGTGTGGTCAAAGGTACTTTATAACCAGAATAAAATTCCTGATTTGGATATCATATAAATCATATATATCTAGAATATACATGTATTTATAATATCACATAATCATTTAGAGGTAAGAAATGAAATGCACCGTTCATGGAGATGGTAAGCCGTACGTACGCATGAACGCTACTTTCATTTCTTTGTCATATTAATGGAATTAAAACTAAATGAGAGGTATGTATATTTTAATTACATAATTATATTCATCATTTAGATGTATAATTCATCATATATATCCATTATATACATGTACTTATAATAGTACATTACATTTGGGGATAAGAAATGAAATGCACCGTTCATGGAGACGGTAAGCCGTACGTACGCATGAACGCGACTTTCATTTCTATCTCATACTTCAATGGAAATAAATAATAATGATATAGAGGTATATTATAATTCCAGTATAACATCATATACAATAACATTAAATCCATCCTTTATACGTCCCACGTATGGCATTAACGAATCACATCACTTTGAGGGGGCGGTAGTCCGCACTTCCTAAAATGAAGATATCGCGTATACCCATAATGGAAGCCATAAAGGTAAGACACAAATGAAAAATACAGAATCTTAAGTAAAACATAAAAATATTATATATCATATATAAATATAGTGACATATTAATGGCCACCTTTGAAGGTGTTATATGAGTGTTGAACAATCATCGTTTCGTGAGGCAGAAATTCGCCATCCACGGAAACAGTATGTTCTTTAACCATTAGATGTAGGTGTGTGTAAGTGTAGCTCGAATAATTCTTATAAAAAAATCCTAGTATATTGAATATACTGGAGTTGTTGTAAAAGAAATGAATAAAAAGAGTTTAGGGGGTTGGAGAGGCAAAATAAAACAAAAGGACTCAAGTTAAGACATTACCTTAAAATCGGGTAACTCCCTTTGGTTTGAGCTCAAAGGATTCCTTGGGAAGACTTATACCCAAAGTGAGGCTTCAAGGAGTAATAGAGGGAAGTGGAGAGATAAAATGGTCAGGGGTTGGCTGAGCCAAAGGCTTTGGGAGTGTGGGTAAGGAGGTAGAGGTGGGGGCCTTTTATAAGAGGAGAGGACAAGCACTCTTGGAAAGTAAAGAAAAGTCACTTTATTTTAAAATGATATTCGGATTTAAGAGGTCCCACATTGATATAGTTCGAGGATAAGGTGATAAGGGTTCGAAATCCACTCATAAAATATGTTTTGGACATGTGAAGGTCTTAGATATTACATTATCTTTCCATTTTATTTAAATAGTTAAATACTGAGGTCATCGCTGCATCATCATGATGTCAAAAATAATTTAATTTATTTAACGTCTAAAAATTATAAAAAAAATACTATGATGTAGGAAATCTTTTTATATTTCTAATGAATATTTATAGTAAAAAATCTGACTTGTATAACCTCATGTAAAAATTGTTTTAGTAAAACACCTCATGTGTGTGTCATTTTTTACTTTAATATTAAATAAAAAGTTATTTATGTTATTTCCCAACAAAACTGGCTCCATGGGGTCCCCAAGTTGACCAATGGCTTGTATTGGTCGGCCATGACACATCCAATAAGGGTAGGACATGTGTCAATGTATTTTAATTTTATTATAATATCATTTTTGCCTTAAATTGCACTAATTACCTCTAATCGCGATTAAGAACTTAAAAGTTACTATTCACCAAAAAAATATTTTAATCTCATTGAACCAAATTTTACTTCTTAATAAAAACCATTTATGTCGGATTTTTGAAATTCAAAACACAGAAGTGTTAAAATTTCATTTAAACGAAAAATCAGTTTTTATAAGTACCACTTAGTGGTTTCACTATTCATCAAAAATTGAAGTTTTTCAGAAAAATACCAAAACTTCACCCTAAGCTATATTTGATATTCCGAATTCAAAAATGAGGTCCATTTTACAAAATTCACAAAATATAAGTTTCATTAATTAATTTAATAATTAATTCCCACTGTCAGAGAAAATAGCGTGTTTTTATGAAACAATAAGTATCAAAAGATTGACACTAGTTTAAGTCTGATTTCAAAGTGAAATTAATTCCAACGACCACTATTGGATTTAATGGTAAAAATATATTCTAATTTAACTTTAAAACCAATTCAAAATATAATATAATCATCTTAAAAAATTAGATTAAAAAGAGGTTTTGAATTAAAATACAACATTTTACACTATTCATTAAGAAAATGAACTTTATCGGAAAGATATCAAAAATTTACACAAAGTAAATTTTGATGTCCCGATTCTAAAGAAGAGTTATATTTAGTCCAATAGAATTTATAAGATCAATCAAAACTATATTTAATGACGGTTCTCCGTCAAAAGGTGATAAGTGGACCTTTCGTGAAAATTAGAGTATATACGCCTAAAATTGAATTCTTTCCGTATTTTAAGCCTTTATCTTTAATTGGATAAATGTAAAAACATTCAAAAACATATATAATAATATTTTAGTTATTTCTATCCATTCCCTCCAACACAATGGCTACATGTTAACTACCATTTAAAATAATATTATTTTATTATTAGAGTGCAACGTAAGATTTCCAAGAAACTCGTTGTTCCGTGTTGGGTAAGCCATCGAGCATAGCTTCCCCTTTAAAGTCATATTAATATTTTATTAAAAATATGGATAAATATGAAAATGTCATATTCTTTATTTACCTGGGGTGTTACATCCTTCCCCCCTTTTGGGAATTGCGTCCTCGCAATTTTTAAAATTGAGCTTGGAAACATCCTTGAAAGTCCCACATCGGAACAAGAGTCGGTAAAACAATCACTTTAAAATAAAGAAAGATAAGTATAGAGGTCACCCGAGTTAACCCATAATAGGATTCCGTGTAGGAAAACATGGACATGGAAGTAAAAGCAAAGGGTCATGTTCTTGAGGGAGAGTGATAGTAAACATGTCTAGGAGAGGGTTAACCATAAGAAAATCACAAAATTGTGATGAGTTAAACGGTATTCGATTCCCCAGTAGGAAAAGTTAATAGACAACATTTTTGTTTTAAGTTACTTTTTTTTGAGGAATTTATTCATAAGGAAACATAATCACTTATCATGTTTACTTTCAACTCTTATTAGATTCCTTACACAAACTCATATTTTCTCCAAAAGACGAGTATTTAGGAAGACTTGTTCACATTAAGAGTACTATAATCAACTTCTAGAGAATCACCTAATCCACAAAAGATAACTATATACTTCCCATGTCTTTAGACTTTAACCAAAACCAAAACCAAAAAGGTTAGTACAAGATCAGATAATCCAGAAAAGGATAACCCTTTAAAAATAAAATCTATGCTTAATCTCCAATATTTGTCCAAAAAAACCCAAAGTTCAACGAGGACCATCCGATAAACAATTTGTCCATAAAATTCTTCAAAGTAAACCAAACTAATATTGAAACCCAAATATTTTAAGGATTTAATCACATAGTCTTCCAAGGTACAAATTAACTTTTATCTCTAAATAACATCAGTTGCTCTTAAATTATCATATTGAAAAGTAATTAACCTAATCACATATCCTCCATGATAGGTTAATCATTTCCATAGATAACCCAAAATAAACTTACTCTTGATTCCTAAAATCATTTAACTAAAAAGAATCAGTCAAACTAACCAGAGACTTCACGTAGTCCAGTGGTAGGCAATAAATACCAGTTTCACTTTGGTTGTGGGTTCGATTCCCGTAGCTTTGTCCGACATGACGGGTTGTCACACGGTCTGCGTGTTGTCCTTTTTCCAAAACTATATAACTCTTAAAACATTCCCCAAAATGAGATAAAATCTTCAAAAAAAATCATAACATATTTTAACCTCAAGTTTATCTCATTCATTTAATTTTCCATCATATCAAAGAGTAACCCATAATTACCTCAAAAGTAAGGATCATATAAACTCTAATGGTTACCTTTATAATTATTACCTGAACTTCCACATTGATTGGTCATCTCGTACATGATGCATTACAGAACGTACCAAGGTTCAAGTGGTTGATCATAACTCATTGATAGTTGGTTTAGAACAACGGTGAGTTTCCTCATTGAATCCTCCATTTTATCTAGTATCTTAATCAGAGAACCACCACAGTTCCCTTCAAACATGTTGTCTCTTTGGTGCCTGCTAGATCCATCCATTCACTAAAAACAAAAATGTCAGTGTGAGTATATCAACAGAACCATCATGTACTAATGAGGAAGATATACTTACTCATTCACTTTATCTAAAAACTATGACTCTTTCTGAAATCCTAACCATTATGGTAATGTCACTTATGCTTAAAGAATACCCTAACCTCTAAAGTTATCTAAACCGACCTTTGATACCAACTATAAGGCCCCAGCATTAAACCTTACTTAATATTGAATTAAATGAGTAATTCACATCGAGTATCTTTTCAGGTTTAGAGTTTTAGAGAATTAGGATATAACTATTACATCTCAAAATATTACAAAGTAGTCGCTTCTACTAAATTTCCATAAAATAAAAACTCTTAAAAAGAAACATGTCTAGTTCAATTTTTTTAGGTAGCATGACTTTCCCTTGATCCCATCCTTGACCATATTACACTCTAAGTCCTGTGAAAAACATTTCAAAAAACTTGGGATGAGCATAAAAAGCTCAGTAAGGGATACACAAAGAATGAAAACTGTTAGTTTTTCAAAACAACAAGTAAACCATGTATACTTTATCAAAGTAATACTTTTCACCTTTTCTAAGTAGTAAAAACTCTTCGCTGAATAAAAGTTCATTAATTACCCTTCTGTAACCAAAATATTACCATAAAACCCATATAAAGATGACATAACATATAAAGATAACTTGGGACATAAACATACTTAAGTGGAATAACCATAAGGTCGACTTCCACACATATCACTTAATGGAATAGCCATTCGGCCAACTTCCATATATACTTAATGGAATATCCATAAGGCCGACATCCATACATACTTAATGGAATATCCATACGTCTGAATTCCATACATACTTAATGGAATAGCCATATGGACGACTTCCATACCTAATGTATTGGAGGTTATAATGTAACCACCTGTCCTGGTATTCACGGCACCACCCGTCATATGGTTTATCACGTAACCACCCGTAAAATGTCCTAGTACCATCATTAAACATAAAATATTGAAAATATAAACATTTCAATAACAACATTTCATTTGCAATCACAATAAGTAATTCCCAGATATTGAATTGATCAATCCATTTTCAAAAACCATTTAAAAGAGATTTTTGAATCAAAGTGTCCCATACCACTTTGAATCTTTTAATGGAATTATAATTTTAAAACATTAATGTCTATATAAATAAATACTGAAAACCATTTTGAAAAAATGGACATTAAAGATAAAGATTTAGAATAATAAATCTTTAAAACATTTAAAACGATATTTTTGTTAAATAGTTTTTAACAAAATGAGTGACTCTTGAATACAAATAATAGCGGAATAACATTTAATACGAACATTATAATATCATGAGAATAAAAGGATTCATGATATAATATGTCAAAGGACAGTATACACACCATATAATAGTGGATTGGTGCATAACAAAAATGAAGTCTCAAAAGAAATGTAAAATGAGATGAAATCCATTATAAAGAAGGTATCCTTAAATTAAGGATAAATCAATCTCATAATTATGTGTGACAAATATGAATACACCCAATATAAGTGGATATTAAGTGTAAAACAATAAAAGGTTATTCACACATATTAAATGGATGACATATTCAATAACCACATGTTTAACCCAAAGAAATCGAAATTGGGTTAAGAAGTTCCCTTGGTAAAATTCGACAGCCTAACGACGTCACATAAAATTTTACAAAAATGGTTGATGAGAGAGATAAAGAGGGTCTCATCACTTGGACATAAAATTTACATAAATAATGATATAGAAGAACATATCCCAACATAATAGTATGTGAATTAAAAGACATAACAAAAGAAGTCTTTTAAAAAAAAGGAGGGTGAAAGGTCCCCTTACCGAGTTGGGTAACTTTCGAAACGTACACCCCATGGAAGAAGGGTCATACAATGAGGATGTGAATACCCATAAATGAAATTATACTACAAAAAGTGTATAATAATGGGCATTACATACACCACCCAAAGGAAATTGTGGCAAATGTAGCATAAATCTCACGGGAATAAAAGTGAGATGAAAAATTGCTTACGAAAACTCGGCAGCCTAACAGCGCCAAAAAAAATGGATTGATGAGATCAAATAGGGTCTCTCATAATATTAAAATAAAGTTTAAAGAAAGATTAATATAAAAGAACATCCCCCAACATAACAAAGAGGAGCTTAAAATAAGTGACATAAAGAAGAGTACTTAAAAAGAAAGAGGGAGGTTAAATCTCTTACAAAAATTCGGCAGCCTAACGGCACCACTCAAAACTTCCAAAATGGATTGATGAGAGAGAATGGGGTCTCTCATCATATGAACATAAAAATTACAGTAATAGTAATATAAAATAACATCCCAATCATAATAAATATGAGCTTAAAAGGAATGACATAAAAGAGTGTACTTAAAAAGAAAGAGAGGAGTAGGATCCCTTACCTCGGGTCCTACTTGACTCGATCGTTCTTTAACATCATGAATAATAAACTTGAGTTAATTTCTATTTGATTAAGAACCTTTTTCAAGTTCATTATTCCTTTTATATCACTTATTTCCATGTTATAAACATTATGTAATCATTTAAGTTAATAATGTTTGTTTTGTCGATATTTGGTTCTTAAGTCGAAAGTGGACTTCTCACAATTACATGTTGTTCGTGTGGTCAAAGGTTATTTATATCCAGAAAAAAATTCCTGATTTGGATATCATATATATCATATATAACTAGAATATACATGTATTTATAATATCACATAATCATTTAGAGGTAAGAAATGAAATGCACCGTTCATGGAGATGGTAAGCTGTACGTACGCAAGAACGCTACTTTCATTTCTTTGTCATATTAATGGAATTAAAACTAAATGAGAGGTATGTATATTTTAATTAAAGAATTATATTCATCATTTAGATGTATAATTAATCATATATATCCATTATATACATGTACTTATAATAGTACATTACATTTGGGGATAAGAAATGAAATGCACCGTTCATGGAGACGGTAAGCCGTACGTACGCATGAACGCTACTTTCATTTCTATCTCATAATTCAATGGAAATAAATAATAATTATATAGAGGTATATTATAATTCCAATATAACATCATATATAATAACATTAAATCCATCCTTTATACGTCCCACGTATGGCATTAACGAATCACATCACTTTGAGGGGGCGGTAGTCCGCACTTCCTAAAATGAAGATATCGCGTATACCCATAATGGAAGCCATAAAGGTAAGACACAAATGAAAAATACAGAAGCTTAAGTAAAACATAAACATATTATATATCATATATAAATATAGTGACATATTAATGGCCACCTTTTAAGGTGTTATATGAGTGTTGAACAATCATCGTTTCGTGAGGCAGAAATTCGCCATCCACGGAAACAGTATGTTCTTTAACCATTAGATGTAGGTGTGTGTAAGTGTAGCTCGAATACTTCATATAAAAAATCCTAGTATATTGAAGATACTTTATTTGTTACAAAATAAATGAATAAAAAGAGTTTAGGGGGTTGGAGAGGCAAAATAAAACAAAAGGACTCAAGTGAAGACATTACCTTAAAATCGGGTAACTCCCTTTGGTTTGAGCTCAAAGGATTCCTTGGGAAGACTTCTACCCAAAGTGAGTCTTCAAGGAGTAAGATAGGGAAGTTTAGAGACAAAATGGTCAGGGGTTGGCCGAGCCAAAGGCTTTGGGAGTGTGGGTAAGGAGGTAGAGGTGGGGGCCTTTTATAAGAGGAGAGGAGGGGCACTCTTGGAAAGTAAAGAAAAGTCACTTTATTTTAAAATGATATTCGGATTTAAGAGGTCTCACATTGATATAATTCGAGTATAAGGTGATAAGGGTTCGAAATCCACTCATCCAATAGGTTTTGGACATGTGAAGGTCTTAGATATTACATTATCTTTCCATTTTATTTAAATCGTTAAATAATGAGGTCATCACTGCATCATCATGATGTCATAAATAATTTAACTTATTTAATGTCTAAAAATTATAAAAAAATACTATGATGTAGGAAATCTTTTTATATTTATAATGAATATTTATAGTCAAAAATCTGACTTGTATAACCCCATGTAAAAATTGTTTTAGTAAAACACCTCATGTATGTGTCATTTTTTACTTTAACATTAAATAAAAAGTTATTTATGTCATTTCCCAACCAAAGTGGCTCCATGGGGTCCCCAAGTTGACCAATGACTTGTCTTGGTCGGCCATGACACATCCAATAAGGGTAGGACATGTTTCAATGTATTTTCATTTTATTATAATATCATTTTTGCCTTAAATTGCACTAATTACCTCTAATCGCGATTAAGAACTTAAAAGTTACTATTCACCAAAAAAATATTTTAATCTCATTGAACCAAATTTTACTTCTTAATAACAACCATGTATTTCGGATTTTTGAAATTCAAAACAAAGAAGTGGTAAAATTTCATTTAAACGAAAAATCAATTTTTATAAGTACCACTTAGTGGTTTCACTATTCATCAAAACTTGAAGTTTTTCAGAAAAATACCAAAACTTCACCCAAACTATATTTGATATTCCAAATTCAAAAATGAGGTCCATTTTACAAAATTTACAACATATAAGTTGCATTAATTAATTTAATAATAATTTCCCGCTGTCAGAACAAATAGCGTGTTTTTATGAAACAATAAGTATCAAAAGATTGACACTAGTTTAAGTCTGATTTCAAAGTGAAATTAATTCCAACGACCACTATTGGATTTAATGGTAAAAATATATTCTAATTTCACTTTAAAACCAATTCAAAAGATAATCTAATCATCTTAAAAAATTATATTAAAAAGAGGTTTTGAATTAAAATACAACATTTTACACTATTCATTAAAAAAATGAACTTTATCGGAAAGATATCAAAAATTTACACAAAGTAAATTTTGATATCCCGATTCTAAAGAAGAGTTATATTTGGTCTAAAAGAATTTATAAGATCAATCAATACTATATTTAATGATGGTTCGCCGTCAAAATGTGATAAGTGGACCTTTCGTAAAAATTAGAGTATATACGCCTAAAATTGAATTCTTTCCGTATTTTAAGCCTTTATCTTTTATTGGATAAATGTAAAAACATTTAAAAACATATATAATAATATTTTAGTTATTTATATCCATTCCTTCCAATACAACGGCTACATGTTAACTACCATTTAAAATAATATTATTTTATTATTAGAGTGCAAAGTAAGATTCCCAAGAAACTCGTTGTTCCGTGTTGGGTACGCCATCGAGCATAGCTTCCCCTTTAAAGTCATATTAATATTTTATTCAAAAATATGGATAAATATTAAAATGTCATATTCTTTATTTACCTGGGGTGTTACATCCTTCCCCCCTTTTGGGAATTGCGTCCTCGTAATTTTTAAAATTGAGCTTGGAAACATCCTTGAAAGTCCCACATCGGAACAAGAGTCGGTAAAACAATCACTTTAAAATAAAGAAAGATAAGTACAGAGGTCACCCGAGTTATCCCATAATAGGATTCCGTGTAGGAAAACATGGACATGGAAGAAAAAGCAAAGGGTCATGTTCTTGAGGGAGAGTGATAGTAAACATGTCTAGGAGAAAGTTAACCATAAGAAAATCACAAACTTGTGATGGGTTAAACGGTATTCGATTCCCCAGTAGGAAAAGTTAATAGAAAACATTTTTGTTTTAAGTTACTTTTTATTGAGGAATTTATTCATAAGGAAACATAATCACTTATCATGTTGACTTTCAACTCTTATTAGATTCCTTACACAAACTCATATTTTCTCCAAAAGACGAGTATTTAGGAAGACTTGTTCACATTAAGAGTACTATAATCAACTTCTAGACAATCAACTAATCCACAAAAGATAACTATATACTTCCCATGTCTTTAGACTTTAACCAAAACCAAAACCAAAAAGGTTAGTACAGGATCAGATAATCCAGAAAAGGATAACCCTTTAAAAATAAAATCTATGCTTAATCTCTAATATTTGTCCAACAAAACCCAAAGTTCAACGAGGACCATCCGATAAAAAATTTGTCCATAAAATTCTTCAAAGTAAACCAAACTAAGATTGAAACCCAAATATTTTAAGGATTTAATCACATAGTCTTCCAAGGTACAAATTAACTTTTATCTCTAAATAACATTAGTTTCTATTAAATTCTCATATTGAAAAGTAATTAACCTAATCACATATCCTCCATGATAGGTTAATCATTTCCATAGATAACCTAAAATAAACTTACTCTTGATTCCTAAAATCATTTAACTAAAAAGAATCAGTCAAACTAACCAGGGACTTCACGTAGTCCAGTGGTAGGCAATAAATACCAGTTGCACTTTGGTTGTGGGTTCGATTCCCGCAGCTTTGTCCGATGCGACGGGTTTTCACACGGTCTGCGTGTTTTCCTTTTTCCAAAACTATATAACTCTTAAAACATTCCCCAAAATGAGATAAAATCTTCAAAAAAAATCATAACATATTTTAACCTCAAGTTTATCTCATGCCTTTCATTTTCCATCATATCAAAGAGTAACCCATAATTACCTCAAAAGTAAGGATCATATAAACTCTAATGGTTACCTTTATAATTATTACCTGAACTTCCACATCGATTGGTCATCTCGTACATGATGCATTACAGAACGTACCATGGTTCAAGTGGTTGATCATGACTCCTTGATAGTTGGTTTAGAACAACCATGAGTTTCCTCATTGAATCCTCCATTTTATCTAGTATCTTAATCAGAGAACCACCACAGTTTCCTTCAAACCTGTTGTCTCTTTGGTGCCTGCTAGATCCATCCATTCACTAAAAACAAAAATGTCAGTGTGAGTATATCAACAGAACCATCATGTACTAATGAGGAAGATATACTTACATATTCACTTTATCTAAAAACTATGACTCTTTCTGAAATCCTAACCATTATGGTAATGTCACTTATGCTTAAAGAATACCCTAACCTCTAAAGTTATCTAAACCAACCTTTGATACCAACTATAAGGCCCCATCCTTAAACCTTACTTAATATTGAATTAAATGAGTAATTCACATTGAGGATATTTTCAGGTTTAGAGTTTTAGAGAATTAGGACATAACTATTACATCTCAAAATATTACAAAGTAGTTGCTTCTAATAAATTTCCATAAAATAAAAACTCTTAAAAAGAAACATGTCTAGTTCCATTTTTTTAGGTAGCATGACTTTCCCTTGATCCCATACTTGACCCTATTCCACGCTAAGTCCTGTGAAAAAAATTTCAAAAAACTTGGGATGAGCATAAAAGGCTTAGTAAGGGATACACAAAGAATGAAAACTATTAGTTTTTCAAAACAACAAGTAAACCATGTATACTTTATCAAAGTAATACTTTTCACCTTTTCGAAGTAGTAAAAACTCTTCGCTGAATAAAAGTTCATTACTTACCCTTCTGTAACCAAAATATTACCATAAAACCCATATAAATATCACATAAAATATAAAGATAACTTGGGACATAAACATACTTAAGTGGAATAACCATAAGTTCGACTTCCACACATATCACTTAATGGAATAGCCATTTGGCCAACTTACATATATACTTAATGGAATAGCCATAAGGCCGACTTCCATACAAACTTAATGGAATATCCATACGGCTGACTTCCATACATACTTAATGGAATAGCCATACGGCTGACTTCCATACCCAATGCATTGGAGGTTATAATGTAACCACCTGTCCTGGTATTCACGGCACCACCCGTCATATGGTTTATCACGTAACCACCCGTAAAATGTCCAAGTACCATCATTACACATAAAATATTGAAAATATAAAAATTTCAATAACAACATTTCATTTGCAATCACAATAAGTAATTCCCAGATATTGAATTGATCAATCCATTTTCAAAAACCATTTAAAAGAGATTTTTGAATCAAAGTGTCCCATACCACTTTGAAGCTTTTAATGGAATTATAATTTTAAAACATTAATGTCCATATAAATAAATACTGAAAACCATTTTGAAAACATGGACATTAAAGATAAAGATTTAGAATAATAAATCTTTAAAACATTTAAAATGATATTTTTGTTAAATAGTTTTTAAAAAAATGAGCGACTCTTGAATACAAATAATAGCGGAATAACATTTAATACAAACATTATAATATCATGAGAATAAAAGGATTCATGATATAATATGTCAAAGGAAATTATACACACCATATAAGAGTGGATTGGTGCATAACAACAATGAAGTCTCAAAAGAAATGTAAAATGAGATGAAATCCATTATTAAGAAGGTATCCTTAAATTAAGGATAAATCAATCTCATAATTATGTGTGACAAATATAAATACACCCAATATAAGTGGATATTAAGTGTAAAACAATCAAAGGTTATTCACACATATTCAATGGATGACATATTCAATAACCACATGTTGAACCCAAAGAAATCAAAATTGGGTTAAGAAGTTCCCTTGGTAAAATTCGACAGCCTAACGACGTCACATAAAATTTTACAAAAAGGGTTGATGAGAGAGATAAAGAGGGTCTCATAACTTGGACATAAAATTTACATAAATAAGGATATATAAGAACATATCCCAACATAATAGTATGTGAATTAAAATACATAACAAAAGAAGTCTTTTTAAAAAAAAGGAGTGTGAAAGGTCCCCTTACCGAGTTGGGTAACTTTCGAAACGTACAACCCATGGAAGAAGGGTCATACAATGAGGATGTGAATACCCATAAATGAAATTATACTACAAAAAGTGTATAATAATGGGAAGTACATACACCACTCAAAGGAAATTGTGGAAAATGTAGCATAAATCTCACGGGAATAAAAGTGAGATGAAAAATTGCTTACGAAAACTTGGCAACCTAACGACGCCACAAAAAATGGATTGATGAGATAAAATAGGGTCTCTCATCATATTAACATAAAGTTTACAGAGAGATGAAATTAAAAGAACATCCCCAACATAACAAAGAGGATTTTAAAAGAAGTGACATAAAGAAGAGTACTTAAAAAGAAAGAGGGAGGTTAAATCTCTTACGAAAATTCGGCAGCCTAACGGCGCCACTCAAAACTTCCAAAATGGATTGATGAGAGAGAATGGGGTCTCTAATCATATGAACATAAAAATTACAGTAATAGTAATATAAAATAACATCCCAATCATAAGATATATGAGCTTAAAAGGAATGACATAAAAGAGTGTACATAAAAAGAAAGAGAGGAGTAGGATCCCTTACCTCGGGTCCGACTTGACTCGATCGTTCTTTAACGTCCTGAATAATAAACTTGAGTTAATTTCTATTTGCTTAAGAACCTTTTTCAAGTTCATTATTCCTTTTATATCACTTATTTCCATGTTATAAACATTATGTAATCATTTAAGTTAATAATGTTTGTTTTGTCGATATTTGGTTCTTAAGTCGAAAGTGGACTTCTTACAATTACATGTTGTTCGTGTGGTCAAAGGTTCATTATATCCAGAATGAAATTCCTGATTTGGATATCATATATATCATATATATCTATAATATAAATGTATTTATAATATCACATAATCATTTATAGGTAAGAAATGAAATGCACCGTTAATGGAGACGGTAATCCTTACGTACGCATGAACGCTACTTTCATTTCTTTGTCATATTAATGGAATTAAAACTAAATGAGAGGTATGTATATTTTAATTCCAGAATTATATTAATCATTTAGATGTATCATTCATCATATATATACATTATATACATGTACTTATAATAGTACATTACATTTGTGGATAAGAAATGAAATGCACCGTTCATGGAGACGGTAAGCCGTACGTACGCATGAACGCCACTTTCATTTCAATCTCATACTTCAATGGAAAGAAATAATAATGATATAGAGGTATATTATAATTACATTATAACATCTTATATAATAACATTAAATCCATCCTTTATACGTCTCACGTATGGCATTAACGAATCACATCACTTTGAGGGGGCGGTAGTCCGCATTTCCTAAAATGAAGATATCGCGTATACCCATAATGGAAGCCATAAAGGTAAGACACAAATGAAAAATACATAAGCTTAAGTAAAAGATAAACATATTATATATCATATATAAATATAGTAACATCTTAATGGCCACCTTTGAAGGTGTTATATGAGTGTTGAACAATCATCGTTTCGTGAGGCAGAAATTCTCCATCCACGGAAACAGTATGTTCTTTAACCATTAGATGTAGGTGTGTGTAAGTTTAGATCCAATAATTCTTATAACAACATCCTATTATATTTAATATACTGGAGTTGTTACAAAAGAAATGAATAAAAAGAGTTTAGGGAGTTGGAGAGGCAAAATAAAACAAAAGGACTCAAGTGAAGACATTACCTTAAAATCGGGTAACTCCCTTTAGTTTGAGCTCAAAGGCTTACTTGGGAAGACTTCTTCCCAAAGTGAGGCTTCAAGGAGTAATATAGGGAAGTGGAGAGACAAAATGGTCAGGGGTTGGCCGAGCCAAAGGCTTTGGGAGTGTGGGTAATGAGGTAGAGGTGGGGGCCTCTTATAAGAGGAGAGGAGGGGCACTCTTGGAAAGTAAAGAAAAGTCACTTTATTTTAAAATGATATTCGGATTTAAGAGGTCCCACATTGATATAATTCGAGGATAATGTGATAAGGGTTAGAAATACACTCATCCAATAGGTTTTGGACATGTGTAGTTCTTATATATTACATTATCTTTCCATTTTATTTAAATCGTTAAATAATGAGGTCATCACTACATCATCATGATGTCATAAATAATTTAATATATTTAACGTCTAAAAATTATAAAAAAATTCTATGATGTAGTAAATCGTTTTAGCTTTCTAATTAATATTTATAGTAAAAAATATGACTTGTATAACCCCATGTAATTTTTTTTAGTAAAACACCTTATGTGTGTGTCATTTTTACTTTAACATTAAGTAAAAAGTTATTTATGTCATTTCCCAACCTAAGTGGCTCCATGGGGTCCCCAAGTTGACAAATGGCTTGTCTTGGTCGGCCATGACACATCAAATAAGGGTAGTACATGTTTCATGGTATTTTCATTTTATTATAATATCATTTTTGCCTTAAATTGCACTAATTACCTCTAATCGCGATTAAGAACTTAAAAGTTACTATTCACCAAAAAAATATTTTAATCTCATTGAACCACATTTTAATTCTTAATAACAACCATGTATGTCAGATTTTTGAAATTCAAAACACATAAGTGGTAAAATTTCATTTAAACGAAAAATCAGTTTTTATAAGTACCACTTAGTGGTTTCACTATTCATCAAAAATTGAAGTTTTTCAGAAAAATACCAAAACTTCACCCTAAGATATATTTGATATTCCAAATTCAAAAATGAGGTCGATTTTACAAAATTCACAACATATAAGTTGCATTAATTTATTTAATAATTAATTCCCGCTGTCAGAGCAAATATCGTGTTTTTATGAAACAATAAGCATCAAAAGATTGACACTAGTTTAAGTCCGATTTCAAATTGAAATTAATTCCAATGACCACTATTGGATTTAATGGTAAAAATATATTATAATTTCACTTTAAAACCAATTCAAAAGATAATCTAATCATCTTAAAAAATTAGATTAAAAAGAGGTTTTGAATTAAAATACAACATTTTACACTATTCATTAAAAAAATGAACTTTATCGGAAAGATACCAAAAATTTACACAAAGTAAATTTTGATGTCCCGATTATAAAGAAGAGTTATATTTGGTCCAATAGAATTTATAAGATCAATCAAAACTATATTTAATGACGGTTCACCGTCAAAAGGTGATAAGTGGACCTTTCGTGAAAATTAGAGTATATACGCCTAAAATTGAATTCTTTCCGTTTTTTAAGCCTTTATATTTTATTGGATAAATGTAAAAACATTTAAAAACATATATAATCATATTTTAGTTATTTCTATCCATTCCCATAAATACAACGGCTACATGTTAACTACCATTTAAAATAATATTATTTTATTATTAGAGTGCAACGTAAGATTCCCAAGAAACTCGTTGTTCCGTGTTGGGTACGCCATCGAGCATAGATTCCCCTTTAAAGTCATATTAATATTTTATTCAAAAATATGGATAAATATGAAAATGTCATATTCTTTATTTACCTGGGGTGTTACAAGAACACCTTGTTAACCTAATGCAGATACCGAAGAAACCCCATAGTTTACATCTATCCCTAGATGAAATGTACAATAGACTCCTCAAGCATCTTGCATTCTAGGTTGACACCAAGCACACGAGGGTACCTATGAACAAAATAGGGCTTCCCAAGCATGAACACTAGGTATTACTAGGCCCATCATCTATGAACCTCCATCTATAACATGGATCTCCAAAACATAAACACTTCCATTCCCACTAGTGGCACCCCACTTGATTATGGATGGTAGGCAACCAATCCACACTATAGAAACATAGTAGGGTCTAACTCTTCCACTAAAGATGAGTTCTAAGAAATGATTTCCACTATTTAACCATTCCTTGAACAAAAAATTACAAAGAACTCGTTCAGATCGCCTTAATACTATCCACTTTGGGTGGAACTCACTTGCCCATTTGGTTTTTATCAGATCTCAAAAACACTTCTTGGTGAGGAAATACTTCCTCTTTCTCATGAGTCCAACACTATATCAAACCATGCAATATACTTCCTCAAGAATCTCACATACTATTTCGATTATAAGTAAATTATGTTAATAAAGAAAAAAAAGGGATGCCGACACACTCTACTCAGTATTACTGGACCCTCTGTCACAAACCACCAACACATCACCTGGCCCCAAACACACAAGTTAGAGAGACTCATCCCCCACTCCTCGATATTGTCATCTTTGGGTGGAACTGAATCACCCACATAGTTTTGACTGCGTCTCAAAAATGTGTCTTTGTGGGGGAATGACCTCTCTTTCTCATTTATTTAAAGCTATGTTGAACTACACAAACACATGGTTCTACCAATGCCCCTAATCACCCTGATTTAAACATTAATAAAGAATCATAAAGAAAAGAGTACCTCAATATAGTGTCTACAAATGTACTAATACAAAAATTTTAAAGGACACAGAGCATACCTCTTTTCATCTTCATATATTATGATTCAAAGGACTCTATGGCTTGTAGCTGTCCTCACCCATATTTCCCATCTCCTTGAGCCTATCATGGACCACCTATGGGTAGTGGTGGCATCACCTTGAACATCCTACCACATATTTCGTTTATCCTAGATCCACTACCATCTGGTGGAAATACCTGCTCTAAGCACTACCTCTAACAAGGAGGTCTGTCGACTGACTCCCTCTCAATAGCACGGAGGGTCAAAAAATCTCTAGGAAGATGTCCCCAACCATCGTATGTGAAACACTACCTCTCCTATGAATGACCTAATCCCACACACCACTCCTGCACTATAGCCTCACAGCCTGTGTCTGGGCATGGTTATGCCTCATATGCCATGATACTATCATCTTCCATCTTCTAGCTATTGCAGATGCCTCAAACTCATGACCACCACCATGGACCATATCCTCCTGTCCCTCAACCAGGAAGGTCTCTATGACCAGAGCTTGCTCTAGTACCTCAACTTAAGAGGGAAGGCAGAAGGAGAAAACACCTTCTATGATATATCTGTAAAGGCCCTTCTCAAAGGTATAAGATCTGAAGAATGTATCTCGAACCATATATAGGGAGTAATGTGGAAGACCTATAATTTCACCAAATTTTCTTCCACAATCATGCTACCCTGTTGAAGCTATAGAAGCTTCGGGATATGAACTAATGTCAATGTGGCTGGGTATAAATCTTTCTTGAATATTCACTTGAACTCTACCCAAGTGAGTGTCACCTCATTGTGGGACTGTGTCACTAAAATCCACCATTGTCTAACCGAACCATACAGCAGGATTTCCTCTAGAACAACCATCTGATCGGGAGGTGTCCTCACCAGGAAAAAAACACACATGAACACCTCGATCTAGTCATCATATTCCTAGGGGTCTGGATCACAAGAGTACCTCATATGTCACTACCTCTAGAACTCATACAGTGCACTTAGCTTATGTGCATCCTCGACCTGCACTACCGACACAACCAGCTGCTCCATGGGTGATGGATCAACTGGGAGACGACATAGAGGTAACACCTAAAGACCAATTACCTACACAAATGCCTCATTATAGAGAATATTATCATTATAATCACATCGTAAAACACTATTTTACTGTCATTGTAGAGGCATCCTTAAATAGAATCAAGACACACCACAATCAAATAGTATTTCTCGCAAGTTAACTCACGAAGGATAGGAAAAACCAAAACCCACTCCTATATGATGCATGTACCATTTATTTCCCCTATTACTAGTTTCCTAATGTATCAATTCAAAAATAAGGTTATCAAAGTCCCAATTAATGGATAAGTCAGCCGCCTCACCAACACTGGAACCTCTAGCCTACGAGCCGAACTCGAAACACCATGACATTGTCCCTATGCAACCCAAAAAAATAATTTTTAGGGAATGTTCGAACAATGTACCAAGGATTGAAATTAATTTGATACCAATATTTCTTGACCTAACCAAAGTTGGGGCTCATCCGTAACTACCCCAATCCACCTCTATAGGCCAGGGGAGGCGATAAGCGCCAAAGTCATATCTAACTTGAGGAGGACTTTGACTAAAGTACCTATAAACACACAACCAGAAACACGACAATGCAATAATGAAGAGATATAAAAAGATGGAAACTAAAATTCATGCTTACATATATCCCAATTCATGTTCCATGGCCACCCAAATTGGGGTACTACACAACGTGTTAACACAACACATTGCGTGTAGACCCCAAAGATAAAATTCCTTGAATATAAAGGGCTTGATGATGCATTTCATTGGACTATATACCATGTATATGGTAATTACAACAAGGTATCACCTATAAAATACCCAATTTTCCTAAATTAACCCAAAACCACCAGATATACCTAGCAAGGATGATTTTCATTAGTAATCAGTCTTTAAAACCTTAGAACAAACATAAAGAATGGGGATTGAGACCAAAACTCAAACCGCCTACCTCAAGGGAAAAACTATGTACCTTTGGTTGAATAACAACACATGATTCTTGTTTCTTCTTGATTTGATAGTGATCTACATCAAAAATAGAGATTGACATCACCTAGACACTTCGATTTTGGCTCATTTATGGCATCTTGGAAGGAATGAGAGGAGATGAGAGGATCTCTTGGGTATTGTGTCTCCAACATGAGAGGAGGTGGGGGATAGTATTAGGTTTTAGATTAATTAATTAATTAAATTTTAATTTAATCAATAAATCCCCCATTTAACACCTCATCATCTCACCTCCATCTAAAACTTCTGGTGTAGCAAACTTTTTATCGCGCCTAGGGTAAACATGATGTTCTGAAATCAACCACAATCTCAAAAATCCAATCTAAGAATATACTCGAGGGTTATTCCTATTTTTAATCAAATTTTTTTTTGTGTGACAAAATATATTTAATATTTTAAAAATCTTCGCATTGAGGCTCTCCGGGCCCCTGATTCCCATTCCAACTCAGCGCGAGGCTTGAAAAACCTTACTAGAAATATTCCAATGTATTACTAGTCTAAACTCGGGTCTCTATATTTCATGCCTAAAATACGTTCTCTAAAATGATGGGAAGGATTATAGGATGGTATTTATGTATATATTTTCCTAACCAAATTGGTTTTGAAGTGTGAAGAAAAGAGAAGAAGATGTTCCCTTTTATAAGAGAGGGGAGGGTAACTCTTGTAATTCTACAAAACATTAAATTAATATAAATTAAATTTATATTCAAAATAGTTCCAAACTAATATATGTATAAGATAATGTGATTTAGGGTTGAAATCCATCAAATAAATGAAAATTAGACAAGTTTGGACTATTTTTTAATCCTTATAATTTTTAACCGTTATTTATCCTTTCTAATTCTTAACGCGACAACATGTGTTTTTACTGATTTAGGGTTAATATTGTTTCTAAAAAATTACAAATGAACCAAACTTGAATCACTGAAAACATTTCCAAAATTATACCAACAATTTGGAAAATATTTTATTTTTTATTAATTTTATATCATTTAATATAATATTTTTTATTCAAAAATATAATTTATGTCAATTTTGACACTATTGAATAATTAAATTTTAAAAATATCATAACAACATGATATATTCAAACCAAATATTATTAATCATCACTAAAATATAAAATTCATCTATAAAATTTGTTTAAGACATTATTTAAATAATATTTTACATATTTTAAAATTGTTAATAACATTTGATTGATATTTACATTAATTAAACAATTACCACATCATCATTTTGCAAGCCTTTAAAATTAATTATTTCTTACCTAAAAAAATTACCATGATGAATATAAACATTTTATATTTCCAAATAATATTTATAGTCGAATATATACCCTATATAAATTGATATTAAGAATATTTTACTTGTTAAAAACAAAACTACGACCAAATTGACTTTTATTTGAATAAAATACTATGAATGGATTAATATCATTAAAGTGGATCCATGAGCTCAAAAAATCGACCCAAGGTAGTTTTTGTTTATAATAACTTATCAAATAATATTAGGATTTGTGTTGGGCTAATTTTTTATTATTTATCAGGTTATATTTACCTATAATTACCCAATTAACCCTTAACTATGGTAATAAAAAAATGTAGCTTTTCATATTTTCCAAAATTTAAAGTGACCTATTTACTAATTTTTTGCCTCATGACTCCAAATATGTAATTAATTAGTCAAAATTAAAAACATATAATTGGATAAAATTATTTTAAAATTAATCCTGTTGGTAGAATGAGAAAATGTGTTTTTAAGTTGAAAATGTTCAAATTATTGAAATGATTTTATATAAACATTTACCGTGAAATTGAATCCATTGAACTAATTTTTATAAATTGATATAAATTTGATATAATTATACTTAAAAAAAAAATAAAAATATAGTCTAGCACTATAAATTATTTAGATGAAACATATATTTTCAAATAAAATTCAGTATTTTTCACTATTTATCAAAACATGAAACTTATCAGAAAAATACAAAAAATTAAACCAAAGTAAAATTTGATATTCCTATTTAAAATAAAAATTTTATTCTATAAAATATAATTTATCAAAGTTTTAAAAAAAAATATTTAAAATAAATTTTCTATTAAAAGTCGGCAAAACTACCTTTTTAGAAAAATAATTCTTTTATGCATAAAATTGGATTTATTCTTCTATCATTTCTAGAAAAATCATAAGATAAATTTTTAACATTATATTGAATATTATATATATATATACATTTCATTAATATAATCCAACAAGAGTGATTTTTATTTATTTATTGGTATAAAACACACTTGCTCTCATTTAAATAGTTTTTCAGAAAAATATTTCCTTTCATTTTAAAAAGGGTTTTACATTCCTTTATAATCAATTAGTCAAAGAATTATATATACATGTGTAAACCATTTTTTATAATTCATTTAATCTTATTCATATTCGTTATTCTAATGACTATGTTATAATTGTATCATTTAAATAATAATATTTTGTTTGTTTAAGCTCGATGTGGCATATCATGTATATCATCGAACATATTTTTTTTAAAAAAAACACAGGATGATACATTATTACCCACCCTTTTGGAAAAATTTTCCTTGTAATTTTGAATTCGTGATCAGTAACTAAGGTTTAAATTTTCAAAATATATTTATTGAAATCCCACATCTTAAAAAAGATTAATGAGACTTCCACATTAAATTAAAAAATTGGAAGTATGAAGGTCACTTGATATAACACATATTGGAGTTACATGTAAGAAAAAATGGACATGGAATATAAAATAATACCAAGTTCTAATAGAGAGTGATATAGAACCTGGTCTTGAGAAAGTTAATAGTCACAAAACTGTATATATGCGATGGGTTAAAAAGTCATTTATTTCCCAGTAAAAAAAATAAAATGGATAAAATTTATATTTCAAGATTATTTTCATAAATTTGAGGAATTATTTTAATAATTTTCCAATAACATAAGGAATACACTTACTTAATAATTAATTTTCATCCTTTAATAAATTCCCACCACAAACTCATCTTTTTACCTAAACAATGAGCATTCAATATGACTTTTTCATGCATGAAGCACTAGAATCAAATTATAGATAATCAAATAATTTAAAAAAGATTAACTATATATTTATAATATCATTAAAAAATAACAAAAAACAAAATGGTTAGGATAAGATGAGATAACTCCTGAAAAATAATAAAACATTATATGACGAGAAACTATATTAATCTCCAAAATTCAACAGCAATACCCAAAGTTCATCATATTCAATTTATCAAATAACTATCCTTAAAATTCCTAAAAAATACTATAGTATTATGTCTATATTAATCTTATAGGATTATCAAAAGATTGAACGTCTTTTGAGATAACATTAATCACATAATAGCTAAATTATTTCTAATCTCATGGATATCTATAAAAAATATATTCCCAAAATGAACTTAACCATTATCTGTTATATGGTTTAAATAAATAAAAATAAATTTATACTAACCAATTAATCACATAGTCTAGTGTTAAGATATGCAACATTTTCTCCCTTTTGGTTTTGGGTTCATTTCCCACGTCCATACCTATTACGACAGGTTGTCACCCATCATGCAGGTTGTCCTTTTTCAAAAAATATATCAATATACTCATTCAAAAGTTATATAAATCTGAGAAACATCCTCAAAATAAAATTAATATTTCTTAACCATAATTTTTATATCATTCCTTTCATTTTGAATCCAAAAATGCGATAACCCATAATTAGCTCAAAAATGAATGCCTCCAAAAATTCCCTTAGTCACCTAAAAATGTCATAACTAAGAGACTCAAAAGTGGTTTCTAAGACACTGAACTTATGACCAAACTAAAAAATATAAACCCATGATGATATATATAACTCTTAAGAAAAAAAAATCTCTAATGTTTTTCAAACCCTGCTATGATAAAAACTATAAGGACCCATCTATAAACATTACATATTCTAGTTATTTTCAAAATTATAAATCACATTCTTTTTTAAAATTCAAGTTTAGAGTTTTATAAATTAGAACAAAAAATTATATAGAAAACCCATACATTAAAAGTGGTTACTTATAATAATTATCCATTTTTTCCAAAAAATAAAGGAAACTTTTTTAAAATAAATCATCATTTCTCTTCATGAAAAATATTCACAGTTTCCCCCTTGACCCCATCCTTGTCCCAAGTATTCCTTGAACCCTATAAAAAACATTTAAAACCATGGGATGAGAAAAAAAGATCATTACAGTACATAGAATGAAGGAAATCATTAGTCTTATGAAATCCCATAACAAAATTTCCTTAAATACATAAATTTTTTCCCTAGAAAGGGAATCACCATATAAAAAAGATCATCATTTTAGCTTTGGAAAATCAAACAATTCTCCTGATAACTCATAATTAAGAATATAATGTATATAAGTAGGTAACATGGGACATAATTATACTAAAATGTTATAACCATTTGGTATAATTCCATACATTTCACTCTTATAAATATAATAACCACATGGTTGACTTCTATTCCCAATGCATTGGAGGTTATAACATAACTAACTATCCTTGGTTTATCATGGAACCACCCATCATTGGTTTATCATGTAACCACCCATCATATTTACAAGTATAATTATTAATCATGTCACATAAAATATTTCAAATTTCAATATGAAACTCATAAAATTTCATTTTCACACATTAAAAACATTTTCATGTTAGTTAAATAACTAATCCATTTTCAAAACCCATTAAAAAAAAAACTAAAAAGTGATTTTTAAATCAATGTGCCCCATACCACATTAAAAACTTTGAGTGAAATTCAAAAATTTAAAATTTAAAACATCTATGTCCATATAAATACATTTATAAAAACCATTTTTAAAACATGGACAATAAAGATTAGGATTTATAAGAAAATACTTAAATGATGCTTTAGTTAAAGAGTCCCATACAAATATAATATCATTGAAGTGATCATTAATAAAATGAAATGATTATGTGTATCCACTATAAATCCAAATAAAAAACTATAAATAAAGAATAATATATTGAAAATCCATTTCACACATAAGCTTATCAAGACAAAATAAAAAGTATAAGTTTAACCTAAAGAATGAAAATTTGGTTAAGAATTCTCTTACTAAATTTTAATTTATTGAATCATATTACAATTGAAAGATTAAAAATTAAAAATACATTAAATATCATGATAATAGATAAATTTAGGATATAACATGTAAATGTAAAGTAATATACACCTCATAAAAGAATATAGGTGCATAACATCAAAATATGCCCCAACGAATGAAAATTGAGACGAAGTCCGTTATCTTCAGTCTGACTCGTAATGCACAATATTTATATTTTTGAATAATAAACTTAGGTTAACTATTTAATTTATTTATAACATTATTGATGTTATTATTAATTTTATATCAATTATTATCATTGTATAACAATTAATTAATTATTCAAGTTCATGTCAGACATTTTGTTGATATTCAGTACTTGAGTCTATAATGAATTTGGTATGTTGTACACGGTCAAAGTGTTTATAATTACATCATATATAAAATAATATTCATGAAATAATAATAACTTATATATAAAATTTATACTTGTAAATATGTTTTTTAAATATGAATATGAAAAATGAACTACGTTAAAATCATAGAGACGATAAGTCATACATACACACGAGTGATGTTTTCATTTTTAAATGATCATCATGGAAATAAGTTAAGTATAATTTTATATTTAAATAATGATAATAATATAATTAATATCATATTAATAATTAAAATATACTTATATATATCACTCGTGTGATTTGGTGATTAAAAATGAATCACATCGCTTCGTGGAGGTGATAGTTCACGCATACGCACGAACAACGTTATCATTTTTCTCTGTGTGGAAAGGTAAGAAAATAAATGATATATTATCTTTTAATATTGATAAATATGACATAAATATTATATATAAACATTAATTCAATCATTATAACTATTCATGAGATGTAGTGATGGAAAACAAATTATATAGATTTGTGAGGTGGTACTTTTTCATACACATGAACGATAATTCTTTTCCCATTTGATTTAAGTGGGGATAGATTTAGGTGATGACATAAACATAATAAAATCTCAGTATATTTATTTTATTGGAGTTATTATTTCATCATTATTTAAGAATATGTAAAGGATTTAGAAGAATAAACAAAACAGAAACACTTAATTAAAAACAATACCTTTTCTTTGGACAATCTCCTTTTCTTAACTCCTTAAGACCACTACAGGTGGTTTTCTACCTAAAATCAGAGCTATTGAATGTGGGTAGGGAATAAATGAAGGTATGTTGGTATATAGGTTTTTAAAAAATAGTTTTTTAAGTTTGAAGAAAAGATAATAAGAGGTTCCCTTTTATAAGAGAGGGGAGAGTCACTCTTGGAATTCTTCAAAATATTAAATTAATATAGATTAATTTTATTTTCCAATTAGATCGAAACTAATTTATTTAGAATAAAATGTGCTTTTGGGTTAAAATAAATTCATAAAATGAAAATTAGACATGTTTTGAATATTTTTTAGTCCTTATAATTTTGTTTTATCCCTAATTTAACATTTTTAATTCTTAACGCGACAACGTGTGTTTTTATAACTTAAGGGTCAATATTATTACTATAAAATGAAAAACGACCAAAAAATGGACCATTTATGAATTTTAAACCTTATACCAATCATTTGGCGTAATTTTAGGTTTTTAATAATTTTTAATAATTTAATAAAATATAATTTATTTTAAAAATCATTAATGTCAAATTTGACACTATTCATTACTTGACTTTTTAAAAATATCATAAATACCTGATATCTTTGAGAAAACTCTTTTACATAATCAATAAAATGTAAAATACATCTATAAAATTCATTTATTACATTACTTATGTAAAGTTATATTTATTTGAATATTTTTAATAAAAGTTATTTAATATTTTCATTAATTAAAAAATTACTGCATCATCATTTTGAAAGCATTTAATTTAATTATTTATTCCATAAAAATTAAAAATAAATTACCACAATTAAAATAATGATTTTATATTTCAATTTAATATTTATAGTCAAACATATCCACTATATAAACCCATATTAAAAATATTTCACTTTTTAAAAACAAATATATGAAAAAATTGACTTTTTTTTGAATAAAATACTATAAATTGATTAAAGTCATACAAGTGGCTCCAAGAGCTCAAAAAATTGTCCCAAGGATTATTTGTTTCAATAATAACTCTTCTAATAAAATTAGGAAATTTTTTAGAATAATTTTTTATTATTTATAATATTATTTTTACCCTTAATTGCTTGATTTACCTTCAATTGTGGTGATTAAAAAACAAACATTACTATTCATATTTTTCTAAAATAAAAGGAAATTATTTAATAAATATTGATATTTTTATTCCAAATATGGAATCAATTTTTCAAAATTCAAAACATAGAATTTTTTAAAAATAATTTAAAATTAATCTTATTAACGGAATAAGAAAACATGTTTTCAAGGTGAAAACGTTCAAAAGATTGAAATGTTTTTATATCTAAATTAAATGTAAAATTGATTATAATGAAATAAATTGGATTAAATGTTATAAAATATATCTAATTATTTATTAAAACCAATCAAAAATATAATTTAAT
Source organism: Viscum album (assembly GCA_963277665.1). Lineage (NCBI taxonomy): Eukaryota > Viridiplantae > Streptophyta > Magnoliopsida > Santalales > Viscaceae > Viscum > Viscum album. The sequence goes on along the minus strand of OY728122.1, from coordinate 462,077,260 downwards.
ACTATAAATTATTTAGATGAAAAATATGTTTTCAATTAAAATTCAACATTTTCCATTAATAATCAAAACTTGAAACTTATCAAAAAGTACCCAAAATTAAACCAAAGTAATTTTTTATATTAATATTTAAAATAATAATCTTATTATGTCAAATATAATTAATAAAATTATTAAAAACTATATTTATATCAAGTGTACCTCTAAAAGGTTGCAAAATTGCCTTTTTAGAAAAACTCTTCATTTATATGTAAAATTGGATTTGTTCTTATATCGTGTATAGAAAACACATAAGTTGAATGTTAGAAATTATATTGAATATTATATATATATATATATGTTTCATTAATATAATATAGAAATATTGATTTGTTTATTTATTGGTGTAAAACACACTTGTGCACATTTAAATATTTTTTAAGAAAAACATTTCCTTTTATTTTAAAAAGGGTTTTACATTCATTTATAATTAATTGGTAAAATAATTATATATACATATATAAAACATATTTTAATAATTCAATTAGTCCTATTCATACCCTTTATTCTAATAGGTATGTTATAATAGTAACATTTATATAATAATATTTAGTTATTTATTTCAGCTCATTGCGGCGTATTATGTATGTTATCAAACATAGTATTTCTTTTTTAATAACCTAAGTTGCTGCAAAAATGTTATGATATATCTCTCAATAATTATATTGAATCTTATCAATCTCTATTTATTCATGATATCTTCAAGTAATGGTAACATTTTCATAATTTTTGGTACTAAAGATAATTAAAAAATGGTTTCATGAAAATATGACTTTATTTCTAATTTTAAAAGGAATTTATACCCATATCTTTCCTATTTAATTTTTTTATATGGAATCTTGTTTCCTGTTTTAGATTAAGGCTATTTGGACTTCCACTGATAATATAAAATGAATATTTATTTTTATATATTTCTGATGTATGGAATTCTATGCCATCATGACCACTCCATTAATTGAAACTTACTTTATTTTATTTAAATAATATTTTAAAAAGAAAAAAAATTCATAAATATTTTGGGAATATTTATATTTTAAATTTATTTTCAAAAAAGTAATTTTAAAAATTATTTATTTATTAAAAAATTAAATCATTCTCCAAGAATTATTTATATGTTTTAAAGGTTATTTTCTAATAAAATGATAATGGAAATGATTTATGTTTCAAAAAGTTTTTTAAATTATTTTAAAGCATTATTTTTAAGTTTTAAAGGATATTTTGAAGAAAATTATTTTGAATTTTTTTTATGTTATAAAAAGTGTTTTAAATTATTTTACAAGATTACTTTATATGTTTCAAATATTATTTTCAAAGAAAATGATTTTGATATTTTATTTTTATTTTTTAAAGTGTTTTTATATCATTTTAAAAGGCTCAATTATAAGTTTCAAAGGTTATTTACAAATAAAAGGATTTCAAAGGTGTTTTATTTTTGAAAATATTTTTAAATGATTTTTAAATAATCCTTTATAAGTTTTCAAGGTCATTTTCAAAGAAAATGGTTTTCAAAAAGTTTTATTTTCTAAAATTAATTTTTCATAGTGGAAAATATATTTCCCTCAAGAAATGTTTTAAGTGAATTTTCAAAGCATTCTTTTAAGATTCCATTGTTATTTTAAAATAAAATGATTTTGAAAGTGATTTTCAAAGAAATTTTGCAAGTGATATTTCAAAATCCTTCTCCATCTAATATGACATCCTTTGATATAGTTTATGCTTTACTAGGGATATGATCCAAGAAAACCATTCTTATTCTATGTTTGAATGGTTTTTGTTTAAGATGATTTTTTATGAAACTAGCTTCTTTTCACAGGTTATTCTTTGATGAAATATTTATGAAACCTATCTCTTTTTTATAGTTTATGATTTGATGTATTGTTTATGACACCTATTTCACTTCATGGGTTATTATATGATGAATTTTAATGATATTGTGACACATGTATGTATAAATTCATTAAATGATAGATTTGACATAGATCTACCTACAATGTATTGGGTAAATATTTTTATTTCTCATGAGATAGATATGTATTGAATGGGGAGTGAACCCTGTACAATAATACAAGACTACCACTGGGGATGGTGGTGCGTCTCTCCTAGGGGGTGTAACTACTTATGCATGAACCTGATTTCATGTTCACTATGTTATGAATGAACCTGATTAAACATTCACAATGCTATGTGTGAACCTAATTAAAAGTTCACAATATTATTCATGAACCTAATTACATATAACCAATATTATGTGTGTACTTGGTTTTGTAATATCCCGAAATAGATTCCACTAAATGGATGCTCTGAGCTAGTTTGTTATGAGGCCTCAAGAGTGCCTCCCCTATGCCAAATTCTACCAACTAGCAGCTAGGACCTAAGGTGTGATAGTGGGGAGGCTAATAACTCATATAATAGTAAGAAAAAAAATGAAAATATCTAAGTATCATACATAGAATAAAATAAAAAGAGTAAAAAAGCAATAAATAAGTTGAAATAGAACATGTTGTAATAATAAAATAAATTTATATAAAATGATGAACAACTATTTCATACATACAACACTGGTCACCCACAAAGAAGACCATATAGATACAATAAAAAAAAGAAACCAAAATAAAAGTATAGGGATCTAATACTAAATATAATAAAAACCACATACCCAGTCTCTAGACATTGTCGAACTAAACCAGCTTGGCTAGTAGAACCCACACGAGCAGCTCCGCTTGACTATGCAACACTGGGCCTCATCCCTGTCCACTATGAAATCTATGATAAAATTGAAAAGCACACATATGGTCCTCATGAACAACAAAGTGCATGAGAAGAGGTGAGAAATAATATTATCAGGCCATACAAATGATGAACCTATAAATATGTTATCGTAAGTGGATGAAAAATCAACATTCTCAACCCATATGAGACCCAACTAAAAATATAAGTAAGCCAATAATGTGAGCTCACAATCAACCCCCAGGTCTGTAATTCCAATCAACTAGAAAAAGTTACATCATGAATGTCCATACTTATATGTGTATATATAAATAGTCTCATACCTATACATATATACGTAAATATGAATATATATGAGTAAGGTGAAATGAATCACATAAAAACAATAACAGATGATCCTTTGGTACATAATCCTGATCATCTAGATATCCAGTGCAAGGGAATTGAGTCGAACATCATACCACACAATATGTGTATCATTAAGTCAATCTTTGGGTCTATAATCCTAATAAACATATACCTACTTTGGCTAATACAAAAAATGTCTCAAAGAAAGCTATGTCGCCATAGGGGGATACACATCTTAACCCTGGGTCCACCCATTCTCACCTCCAATCACTATAATAATGGATACTAGGGAAGTATATCTAGATATCTTATAAATTCCCAAAATCTAGATACCATGCCACTCATTACTTATAAATCCAATCCAATTCTTGATCCATGAGTCTTGATCCATAGGCAGTCACAACATTTGGAACTCAGAAAAACCATAAGGGTTTGAAACTTAGGTGATTTTTAAGGAGAAATCACTGAGGAGATTCCATTCCCAAACCTAGAATTATCTAATAAGGGAGATTTGAATCATCCATATCATTCGGGAGAATGTAATCATCACTTGGTTTTGAAAGATGTGAAACTCCATGTCCAAAATTAGAGTTAAGTAATCTATCGGGGAGAGAATAATCATCCCTATCACTCAAGAGAGTGTAATCATCCACATGTATGATTATCTAGTACGCCATGCCTGAATCATGGAGAGCATAATCATCCTTATCACATCTAAAATAGAGGATAGCAGAATCATCCTCATCACCTAGGAGAGTGGAATCATCCATGAGTAACATTACTAGGGACTCCATGCCCTTATATCATAATCACAGACTCAGCAGCTAAATACTAGGAAGCCCCTCTAGAAATCTGAATAATATAATAATCAAAACATATAGGCTCAACATCTAGATCCCAAGTAGTACCTCTGGGTATATAAGTAAATAAGGGAATAACATATCTCATAAGTTGGATCCTAGTGAAGAACATCTGGGCATCCCAAATAGAAAGAATATGCCTCATGTCAAGTTTAAGAGCCACCCACTAAGAACCACCTTTGGATATCACCATCATGTCAACAATACAAAAGTGAAAGTACAAAAAAGAGTGAGTGTGGTCAAATGACTTAAACCAATAGTAATACCATTTCCACATGGGCTTAAAAGTTTGTAATGGGTTCGAAGGTGACACCCATTACAATCTATATCCAAACTTGACATACTTCCTCAGGGTTGGTCACAAAATGGGTTTCCACTAGGTCTCCCAAGGCACAATAAAAAAGAAACATCCTACTCAGGATCCTTAGTAAAAAAGGTAAGGTAGGAATCCTACATGGGATCCTCAAAGTCCTTGAACAAGTAAAGAAATCATACTTAGGTTCCTCAGCTGTAAAGGTAATAGAGGAATCCTACATAGTATCCTCGAATGATAAAGCAAAAGAGGAATCTAATAAGGGATCCTCAAGATGGTACAAATGTAAATGAATCATACTAGGGATTCCCTAGGTCATCATGTGAGATAATTCATTCCATAAGGGATCCATGGTACAGAATGAAGATATATGCTTCCTATATAGGATCCTTACGTCAAAATATAAATAGAGGAATCCTATAGGGCATCCTCAGAAACAAATCATCCCATGACCTCTTGGGCCAGATGGGAAAATATCACAAGGGGTACATACTTAAGGGAATGGATATGAAGGAATCAGTCATAGGATATATCTTAGGGCTAATCCCAGATGAAAGGTCTCACCCTCATGAGATAATTTAATTTGATAATTGGAGGAAGAACCTCTCCATTCAAGAAACTCCTAAAATTCCACCCAGAAGTCCACAAAATCCCTTAATGATATTACAATTGCAATCATCATGAAAAGATACTTAAAATGGACTAATCATGGGTACAATTTCAAATAATGGTCAAAAAGACATGAAAATCCTTAAAAGGGTGTCAAGGGAGGAGTGTACGACAAGTTTACCCTGGTACATGACATGTAGCCTCCAGGCCCCTCATGAGCTTGAAGTTTTTCTTATACTTGGCATGTAAAAGCCCATGTACTCAGCATTTTGATCATGTACATGAAGTGTACCCTACATGAGATACCTAAAAATGTTCCTGAAAAGGCCTATCCATGTACACTACCTGGCCATCTATATGTACACAATGTGAAACCAATATGGGGTTTGGATATGTACTCCACATGGCATGTTCCCCTTACACAGACTGCTTGGTTGGGTACTTAGCTATCTGGTTGAGTCCCATTACATGGTGTGTATATATCCTACACGACATGTACTTTTAAAAGGTTATCTTACCTGAATGATAAGAACACATGAAATCTATTCCCTGAACTAGACGTCATATAGACATGTTTTTCCAAACAAAAACCCTATGAAACACTAGAAACCCCTGCTTTCCCCCCAAAACAAGAGATCAGACTGTGATGGGTCATAATCAAGTATAATAGGGGATTAGAACATGAAAATAGTAAATATATAGGGATCAATGATAGAAACTAAAAAATCCCTACCTTTGGGAAGAATCTATCAAAGCTTTTCCCATTTCCACTCACCACGACTACCGCATAATGATCTGGTGTGTCCTGAGCTCTAAGACAGTACCCTTATTCCCTTATCTCTATATTTCCCTTCATATCCCTCTCTCTATATCCATATTTTATCTCTATCACATGATGGAGGAATCCATAGGGGGTGTCCTTGAGAATCCAGGAAAATGAAATAAAGGAAAGAAAATAAAAAGAATAAAAAGAAAATAAATAGAAAATAAAAGAAAAAAGGGGGTCCTAATCATCCTTGACTCCCAAATTGAGTTAATGCCCCACCTCAGAAAAACTAACCATTTCAGACTAAATGGTGGGGAAATAATATCAATATGATGACCCCTTAATAATATGTTTCTAAACTAACCTATGTGAATAATTAATTATTTAATTTATTAAATATTAAATATTAATTATTCTGCTAAAATTCAAACAGCTCGAAACTCTACCTAACATCTATCCTATGGTAAACACCCTATTCTAGGACCAATGAAGTGGTTAAAAAAATTATATGAGATCATATTGTAGTGAAAATACCATTTTACACCTTATATGAATATCAAAGAAAAAAATCAATATTTTTCACAAAAAATTAGTCGAGAAGAAACATATCACCTTATAGTCTCCCCACTATAAACCTTATCATCATAGGGAAGCCTTGTGGTAAGACTAAAAGCCATGTACTCACCCTAATCATCTTAAAAATAAGGTATCTTAACCATCCAACAACTATTCCCATAGAATCAACAAATTTTTTATCAAGGAATATGTTTAACTATGACTGATCTAGTACACCCCACCATAGGAATACCCTTATCATCATCTTAAAACCAAAACCTGAGTTCAAAGGCTCACAGTAAATGAAAAATTTAAATATAAAATAAGGGTCACCACCCTAAAATACCAATAGTGAACTCCCCACCATATGGATTACCTTACACCTCTCCTATAGTGTAACCTTAATTTTTTTTCATCATCAATCCATGAATGGAATTTAAAATAAAACAAGATTGATGTCGGTCCAACTCTCTCTAAGCATACTCAAGATGATACCAAGATAGAGCATGATTATATATGACCAAGAGTATAATATGGCTCCAAAAAAGGATGTGTATAGTTCTCTCTAATCCATACTCACACAAAAATCAGTTACACTATCATTTAACCAACACCTGATACCACATCTCTTGATGAAGCTTGACAAGGTCTAGCCACAGTCATCCATCACATGGAACTCTATTTATTTTTGATGTCACCCCTATAACAAGGGACATTCATAACATTTATAATAAATCTTGGGAAACCATTCCCACAGAAAGTCTTGAAAACATCGATACTTGGCTCTCACCTGGCCACTCACCGATTAAGATTCAAATGATACCATGTACAACCAACATATACCTTTACCACCCGACTCATACTCTAGCGATTTATCTATTATAAGGCTAACCTGACCATGCTTCATGAAACATCAGTTTAATTATATAGAAGATCCCTTGGAACTTCCCTTCAAAATAAAAAACCCTACCCATGCCATGATTTATTCCCATGACCAACTATCACACAACGTCATTCCAATCACAAGTGTCTACCTGAAAAATGACTAAATTAGCGATAGTGGAAACACTGTTCAACCAAGACATGCACCCAAATAATCATGCCCATTGAATCCATCCTTAAAACCAAAAAAACCTAGGTGATTTCATCAATATGAAGTCATCAACATTACCATAATACAAATATCTAAGCACCTACCATGAATGAATCTCAATATGAGCATACAACTAAGCATAATTTCTAAAAATGAATCTTAAAATATGGTCCAACCTATCATGTAGGATTCCCTTGAATACAAAAACTATCGAAATACAAGTGTCTGAGTCAAAAATAAGGGTCTCTAAGTCTCTTTCCTATCCCTACTAATCAAGTCTCACATCTAGGTCACATGTTCTAATCACCTAGCCTAATAGATTTAACCTATCCAATGTAAAGATCACAACGAACTATGTGGGTCAAAACTAAAAACATGGCCTACAAGGGAATGATTATCATCGAGAATCCTCTTAAGGAAATACTCCCTAGAGGAAAAAATAGAAACATAAAAGAGATAACAAACTAACTCTTATCAAGAATCTATATAAGGTAATACCCCCTAGAGGTCTAGTTCACAAAAATGTATTGGTATCCATCGACATCATACTTAAAAATCCGATTTTATAACCATGACCTAATAAACAACACCCCACAAGGGGTACAACATAAGGGAATCACATTCCATATTGACCTACTATGGTCACTGCACCTCCAGTTCATGAAGAATGAGTCATAAACCTCACTACAAAATACTTCAACATAGATCCATATTACATTCCTTTAGAAGGAAATATATTTGTAAGTAGATTTAATTGAGTAGAAATCCACCAAAAAATCTATACTAGAAAACACCATTTTGGTTCTTGTTGACACTTTAAACAATATGACTTAGTCATTAGTAACAATCACACACTACAAGGCCTATATTATGTGAATCCTATATTCCAAATATGATTAATGAGGAGCCTTTTTCCTTTTCCATCCAAGATTAAAAATCCATAACTGGCTGCTTTAAAATGGAGAAAATAAAGATATTTATAGTAAATCATAACATCCAAACAACACGTAAGTCTGTCAATGAGAAATAATATACAATTTTAATATCACAAATCAGAACAGAAATCCCATAATCTCAACAACCAAGACATCTTACCAAAACAAGTTTTCTTGATGCACCAATCTGATATCCATCACAGGTTCAGACACATTCCTAATACTCCTCTCTACCATATCCCAAATAGCAAAGACCAAGAAAATAATAGCTGTGATACCACTTTGTAATGTCACAACCCAAAAGACACTAAATAACTGCTCTAAGATGGTTGGTTATGAGGCCCTAAGTGAATCTTTCCATATTCCAGAGGTTTCCGTCTCTCAGTAAAGGCCTAGGGTGTAAAAGTGGGCAGACTATTCCATCATATAAAAGAAAAAAAACATCATAAACAGTTGATTATTATGCATAGTAATAAATAAAAAGAATGTAGAATAAATAAATAAACTAAAATAGAACATGCTGAAATAATAAAAGAAAATTATTTAAAATCCCAAAATGTTATGTCATACATACAATACTAGTCACCCACTGGGCCAACCATACAAATACATGATAACAAATGAAACTAAAATAAAAGTATAGGGATCTAATAATAACTCTATTCCATACCACATAATCAGTCACCAGACATCATTGAACCATACCATCCCATTTTGATGAAACTACACAAGTAGATCTGCTCGACCATGAAACACTAGGCCTCAGTCCTATTCACTATGAAATTCTAGATCATCCTAAAAAGCATACATAAGGTCTACACGCACATTGAGGTGCATATGTTGGGGTGATAAATAATCTATATAGGCCACTCAAATTATGAAACTATATATATGATGTTGTATGTGAATGAAAATGTAATATGCTCAGCATAGCCAATACTCAACTAAAAAGAAAAGTTAACTAATAACACAAGTCAATAGTTGACCCTCAGGTCTGTAATCATGGTCAACTTGGAAAAGTTCCATCATGGATGTCCATAGTCGTATCTGTATATATGTATAGTCACATACCTATATATATATATAGATATATAATAATATAAATGAGTAAGGTAAATGAAATCACATAAAAACAATAGCAGACAATCCTTGAGCCCGTAATCCCGATTGGTTGTGCATCTTATACAAGAGAATTGAGTTAGATGTTGTGGCACTCAAGATATGTATCATTAAGTAGATCTCTGGGGATGTAATCCCAATCGACATATACCTTCTTTGGATAATGCCTTAAATGTCTCTTAACAAGCTATGCCACCATAGGGGGATACTCATCCTAACCATAGGTTCACCCATACTCGCCTCAAATCACCATAACAATGGATTCCAGGGAATTGAGTCTATACATATTGTAAATTCCAAATATCTAAATAACATGATTTTTATTCCATGTAAATATAGTCCAATGTCTGAGCTCTAGGTCTTAGTATGTGGGAAGTAACAACATTTGGAAGTCAGATGAACCCTAAGGGTCTGACCCTTAGGTGATTTGTAAGGAGAGATCATCGATGATACACCATGCCCAACACTATAGGCCACTAATAAAGGAGAGAGGAACCATCCATATCATTAGAGAGAGAAAAATAATCCATGGGTATCTAATGATATGAAAATCCATGCCCAACACCATGGTCAAGTAACCGATTAAGGAGAGCGTAATCATCATTCTCACTTAGGGGAGCATAATAATCCATGAGTATAATCATCTGGGACACCATGCCTGAATCAAAGAGAGAATAATCATCCTCATAACATGTGAAATGGAGGATAAATGGATCATAATCATCACTAGGGAGATCAAAATCATCCATGAGTAACAGTAATAGGAATGTCATGCCCATATATCATAATCTCAAGCTCAACAACTGGCTACTAGAAATCACCTTTAGAAATACCAATAATATAATAATAAAAACATGTAGTCTCAACAGTCAATTCCCAAGTAGCACCCCTAGGTATAGAACTAAATAGTGAAATAACATGTCTCAGAAGCCAGATCCTAGGGAAGCACATCATGACATCCCAAAGAGAAATAAATATGCCTCACATCAGGGTCTAAAACTTGATGTAATAGCTCAGGTTCGGTCACACAAAGGGAACCCATAGGGTCCCACAAGCCATAACACAAAATATTAATCCTACTTGGGATCCTAATAAAAAAAGGTAAGAGAGAAATCTTAGCTGGGTTCCTCAAAGTCCATGTATAAGTTAAGGAATCCTACTTGGGATCCTTAGCTATAAAGGTAAAAGAGAAATCATATATGGGATCCTTGAATAGTAAAGCAACAGTGGCATCCTACAAGGTATCCTTGGAACAGTGCACAGATAAAGGGATCCTAATAGGGATTCCCTAGGTTAACATGTAAGAGAAGGCATCATATAAGGGATCCTTGGTATAAAAAGAAGATAAAGGCATCCTACATGATATCCTATAGGTTTAAACGTAAACAAAGGAAACCTATAGGGTATCCTCAGGAACAACTAGTCTCAGTACATCCTGGGCAATAAGGGAACATCTCTATAGGGAGATGTGCTCAAGGGAAGTTCTACAGATGCATCAGTCACAAGAGATAACTCATGGATCATCCCAGATCAAAGGTCTTATTCTCTAGAGACAATTGAATTCGATTACTTGAGGAAGCACATTTCTAATCAGTAAATTACTGAAATGCCACCTAGGAGTCTTCAAACCACGGAAGATGTCTTACCATTGCGATATACATGAGAATATATTTATAATGGACTACCCATTAATACAATTCTAACTCTTAAAAAAATTAAAATCCTTCAAAAGGGTGGAAAGTGAGGAGTACACGGTGTATATATCATAATATACGACATGTACCCTCAAGTCCCCTTTTGGGCATGTACTTATTCATATAATACGCATGTAAAAGCCTAAGTACATAATGTGTTGATCACGTACATGATGTGTAACCTACATGGGGTACCTGCCCATGTACCTCACATGGCTTATCCTTGTAATCTACATGGTTGTATACATCTACATAGCATGAGACCAACACAGGGTCTAGCCGTGTACTCCACATGGAATGTTCTTATTACATGGAAAGCCTATTTGGCTACTTGGCTACCTGGCTGAGTCCCAGTACATAGTGGGTATAGCTCCTACATGACGTGTACTAAGAAAAGGTTATGTTCCCTGAATAAGAATAACACATGAACTGTGTTTCCTTAACAACATGTCATGTAGATGTGTTTTCTTTAAAGAAAACCCTTCAAAATGCATGAAACCCCCTTTTTCCCCCAAAAGAAAAATAGATCAGAACCTGATGGGTCATAAGCATGAATAATAGGAAAATAAAACTTAAAAATCATAAAAATATGGGTATATAAAATGTAAAATAAAAAATTCATACCTTTGGGTGGAATCTATTGAAGATTCACCCATTTCCACACTCCATGACTACCACATGATTTTTTAATCTATCCCGAGCTCCATGGTGATTCCCTTCATCCATTATCTCCCTCTCTCTCTATCTCTCTCCCTCTCCCTCTCCCTATTTTATCCCTATCATGTGAAAGAGGAACCCATAGGGGGCATCCATGGGAAACCCAAAGTAGGAAATAAAGGAAATAAAATAAAAAGAAGGGAAATATATAAAAAACAAAATAAAATGAAAAGAAAAGTAAAAAGGGGGACACAGATGGTCTTGGTGCCCAACATGAGTATATAAACCACCTAGAAAAAACTCCCCATTCTGGATGTAATGATGATGAAAAATTCTCAATATGATATGATGTTCAAAATATATTGTCAAACAAACCTAAATGAATAGTTTAATATTTAATTTATCTAATATTAAATATTAATTATTATGCTAAATCCGAACATCTCAGAAATCTACCAAACTCCCGCCCATAGGTAAACACCCTATTTCGAGACTAAAGGAGTGGTCAAAAAAATTATCAAAGAATATATTCTTTAAATAAATACCATTTTACCCTTTATAAGTATTCAAAAGTAAAAATTAAAAAGTTTTTCTCAAAAATTATTTCTAGAAAAAACACGGGACATTGCGAGTTTAATGTAAATAAGTTTATGATAGGGCCTAATTTAAGATCCTTAATTTAATTAGTGAATATGTTTCTATTTACACATGTTCATAATTTTATAACCTAATATGTATTCCATAAGTCTATTTATTATTCAAATTTTATGATCTCATGACTCATGTTCTTTAATTTCCTCATGTACATGTCTTATGAACTAACAATCCTTATGTCAGGGTACATGTTTTTGATATTTGATATACAAGGTATGGTTTTCCAATATTATTATCATATTCTCATACACTTATTATTATATCATGCTTTTGTATCTTTCTTGTTTACCCTTACTGATCATTTAAGATCACCCTTTCTTATGTTTCCTTTCCCCGGGTTATAAAGAAAGGTTTTAAGTAGGGTATGATTTTAAAGAGTACTAAAGGGGACAATATTAATATGAGATGTTGAATATCTTTAAAAAATTTATAATATTATTTTTCCATGTTTCCAAATGCACTAAACTATTAAGGTTCTTGGGAATTTGTTTATCTATTGTACTAAATATCCCTCCAAAAGGTGTAATATGCATATATAAAAATCCATGGTCTCTATAGTTAATATCCAAGTAAAGGTTTATTTAACCTTTGGAAACTAGGATGTGAAAACATTAGTGAGATCATAATGGATATTTATAAGGATATTTCAATGAATATCTCTAAGTATAAGTCTATGGATGTGTCAAATTATAGGAAAATGCCCATAAATTTAGGTAAAGTAAAGAGTGAGTGGTTTCCTAAAAATACAACCATGTCTAGATTTTACATGTGGATGTATCTCTAGAACATATGTACCTAGGAGTAAAAAACCTAAAAACAACGTATTGAGCCAGACTTGATGAGGAAAAGTTGCATGAAAATGCGCCTTGCTGCATACCTAGTCTGACACTCCTAGGGTATATGCTTTGGAAATTCACAAACTCATTATGAACTATCATGAAGGATTTAAATATAATATGACTATAAAATTATATGATAAAACTAATTTTTCAAAGATTATATAATATAGTGTCATTATTTAGACAACCTATAAGTGATTTTTCTTGATTATGTGGTTTTATACTATGATTAGTGTTTCTCACACTATGTTTTTGGTTTCAGTCAATGGCTAGAAATAGAAGGAATCATGTTAACTTTGAATCTGATAGATGATTCAGTGACTATGAGAAACCAAATTAGATGAATTATAGAGAGAAAGATATGGTGATTATTCATAATTAGCTATCATGATATATGATTAATAATGTGAACTTCAATGATATTCATAGCACATAGAATAATAGGAAGATGTATTATTATGAAAGTTCATGTGGTAATGAACATAGAGGAAATAAGGATTGGCTTCTTGCATGTCAATAATATTTAAAGAAAAAACTGAAGGAATATATAAAATAGATGAGAAGATGTTATTTTTTTTAGAAAAAAGGGTCATAGAGGGATAACTTTTAGAGGTTCTCAATGTATTATCTATGAAAAACATGGTCATAACCCAACTCAATTCCCGTACCCAAGAATTTATTTTGAGATCAAGGAAGTACCTATTCCATGCCAATCATTAAAGTTTAAGGATTTAAGTATTTATGTCTTTGGATTAACGAATTATGAATTGTAAAATATATATGGATTGTTCAGGATATGTTTTTCGCTAAGTATTTGAAAGAATCTGTTTAATGATACTGATGACCTAAAAACATGATTTAGTGGCAGGGTTATATTTTACGATTAAGGGAAGATAACCCTTAACATGTTCTTGAGTATAAGGAAATGTTTTTTAGTATGGATAAAGTCATGATTTGTATGGATAAATTAAATTTGATAGTATTTATGACCACAAAACTGATAATGGATTTTTTTGAAAAAGTTGTTTATGTTATCATTGATGAGTTTTACATCATTTTTGGATTTAAGTAATATATCCAATAATATGAATATAAAATGAGGGATTATTCGTGGTTTTAATAAGGATTTATGGTAATTAAGGTTATTAACTTGTACCAGAAGAATAAATAATGAAGGAATTCCCATGTTTCATATGTGAAAATCAATATGTACATTATGATACATAAGGGATCTATGTTAAGAAAATTTTGATAAATTTAGTGACCTTGTTTCTAAATTTTAGATTTTTCATCTTTTAGAAGGGTAAAATCGATAACCATTTGTAGAGAGGTTTATATTGAACTTTACATAAATCTTTAGATATTAACATTTATCAATTTGATGATTTATTTATATTGGATAAAATATGTGAACCATTTTTTTGTGATGATAACTAAATATAGATGGAGTGAATTATGATTCTATTTATGGATCTTATGATCAATTACAACTTCAGAGAAAAAAAATTCACATTTATTTCTTGGAGTAAGAAATGAAGTGAAAATTGATCAAGGAACAAGTTATGGATGAGATTTTTATAATAAAATAGAATGAAATCAAGTAATTATATCTTCTTGTGAAATTTTTTCAAGTTTAGAAAAAGGGTCTTGAAAAAAAATGTAATCCTAGTAACTTTATTTATGATGAATCAAATGGTCCCTTAAATTATCACATATCTATGGTTTTGTGGCAGTTAAATTTATCTAGATCACCCAATTTCTTATGATTAGTGACCTCTATTACTCTCTATAATTATTTATTCTTTTCTTCCATGTCAAAATATTCACTTCCCATCTATGTTCTTCTATGGGGAAATGTAGTTAGGTGTTACTTTAGGTAACTGTTATGTTTCCAACATTCCCTTTTTAAAGGAAGTAATATAATTAATTTTTTGATGTGGGATTCTATCAAAGGATCATTAATGTATAAAAAATTTGATGAACCAGATGGATTTTAGGGGAAAAATTCAATTAAAGTTTGGTAGAATGTAAAAACTCGAGTTTTTATGAATTATTATTTTTTAATAAATTAAAATTCTTTGATTTATTGCATTGCACACTACACCAATTTAGGATTGATTTCTACAAAACAAAAATTTAATATTTTGTTACAAAAAATATTAATATTATCTTTCAATACATGAAACACTATGTTTAGCTTATGTTACACAAAATACTGAGTTCCTTTGATAGATTTCATTACATGCAAGACTGAGTTTTACCAATCTACAATATACAATTAATATTATTATTTAATATTATAGTTGTAACCTAGCCATTGGAATGAATGGTATGGATAATATTAACTAAATTATAAAAATATGGCTTATAAAAGTTTATATAATGAATTATTTTGTGAAAAATTAATTATAAATCAAAATAAAACCTTTTTAAAAAAAATAAAAAGAAGCATTTCTTTGAAAAAATATTTTTATGCACAAAAGTGAGTTTTATATAAATAAATTAACCAAATAACATTGGGTGAAATATTTTAATTAAATTTATATATTTTAAATTCAATAAAATGGTAAACATTCATCTTATATTTTTTTATAAATGAGTAAATAATAAATCTAATTTTACACTTAAAAACTGTATTTTTCAAAAAAGTAGTTTTGTCATATTTTTAAGACACACTAATTTTAAGAATACTAAAAAATAATGAATTTTAATTGAAAACTACGTATTAATTTAAACAATTTATAATGTTAAAAAATATTTTGAACTGGTTTTAAAGAAAAAATAGATCAATTATACATCTATTAATCCAATTGAGTACATTGGACTCTTTTTCATGTTGAATTTTTATATAAAGACATCGCAAGCTTTTGAACACTTTCACATTAAAAACCAGCTTTCTCAACATGTTAGTGGGATTATTTTAAATTTTAATTTTCACTTAAAGTGAATTTAATTGAATGTTTTTTATTAAATATCTTTAATCACAATATTTTTTAATTTATATTATGTTCAATTTAATTTTTTACAAAAATTTTTAGTTAATACAGTTAAAATTAGTCAAGGCGATTAAGAGAAAAACGAGTTTACCAAGGGACTAAAATTTAATCTCAAGGATAAAAATGACCTATTAACGTGTAAAAAAAAAATCTTATGTCCATATTTTGAACTTATATATATTCTATTATATATATTTTTAAATTATTTGATCCACTTTACATGGGAAAAACATCGTTAGAATTCTCTCTTTTCAAAAAATACAAGAGTTCCACTCAACTCCCTTATAAAAGGCCACCCCTCTCCCCCTATCTTCACACCATCAAAACCAATTAGATCAAATAATACCTACCAAAATAACTTATTCACTTCCATATTATCATCATATAATCCTTACTTTGGGCATAAATCCAACCATTTAATCACTTTGGTGAAAACCAAAAGGAGATACCCAAAGGAGAGATAATGTTCATCAATGCACCTTTTTTATTTATTTCTTACTTATACACATTAAATTATTTTTTAAATCTTGATTATATAATAACATAATTATATTAAATATATTGAGATGTTGTTAAGTTAATGGTACAACCTATATTTATACGCACTACTATCAAATGGGTAATGAGATCATCATTTGTGTGTTTGATTGACTACCACCTCG
Source organism: Viscum album (assembly GCA_963277665.1). Lineage (NCBI taxonomy): Eukaryota > Viridiplantae > Streptophyta > Magnoliopsida > Santalales > Viscaceae > Viscum > Viscum album. The sequence goes on along the minus strand of OY728122.1, from coordinate 462,060,397 downwards.
CAAATAGATGTTGTTAATTTTTCCATTACCACCTTTAAAGGTTTAGAATAATGTTATAAATACTATTATTATATTATATATATATGGTATTTATGATGTATATATGCTTCTATAATTATTATAGATCACATTCCTTCATTATTTCCATTTTTTGGGAATATGATAACATTGTTTGTTTGTACGACGGACCACTGCCTCATGAAGTGATGTTATTTATTCATGATTTACATGGAATGTGTTAAGAAAGGGTTAAATAAAAATATATTATATATATGAAAAAAAACATTATAATTTAATTATAATATATATAAATATATATATTATTTATTTTTCTTTCTTTCAAAACGACAAGAAAATGGAAACAATGTCCATGCATACATACAATATACCATTTCCATGAACGGTGTATTACATTTCCTATCAATAAATTTTATGTATTACTATAAATAAATATATAATAAATATATATGATATTTATGTGATTTTTATAATTTTTTATATGATTAAATCATGATCTATGTAAGAGGGACAAGAATAACATGTCAAAACATGTACAAAAAAGAGGTTATTACTCAAAACATAACATTAACATGGAATTGTTAATAAACGAGTAATATAAAGTCATAATTAAATCATATATGGTTATATATATATATATTAATATTGTTATCTGTTATATATATAATAAACTTATATTTATTATACATGAGGTTTGAATGAGTACAATGAGAGTGAAGACTTAAGGTAAGATATTTTTTGTCTCACTTTTTACTTTATGATACATGTGATATATTCATAAAATATTTCTTCTATGTGGTGTATATAATTACAATGAATTTATTTGATGATTATTCTCCTAAAAATTAATTATATTTACATATCTATTTTATTATCTCTCTTTCATGGGGTTTATAGTTCAAAAGTTACCAGATCGGTAAATAATTTTTGTCTTAATTTTTCTTCTTTGAGACATATGTTATGATATAAACCTATATTCTTTCATGAGGTGTATATATTATTATATTAGGTGATTATAGGTATAATTAAATTAAACACACACACACACATTCCTGAAAATAAGGTCATATCTCCCCCAGGGGATAACCCAACCAACCACCAAATTTTTATGACATTATATATATATATGGCCCAAAGGCCCAGTGGGAATGAAGTACATTACGTGTCCTGTAGGACCAAATTTTTTGGCCCAAGGCCCATTCTATGAATATTACTTCTATAGTGGACACCACTTCTACACTTCCCACCACCACTACAATACTATTAAAGTACTTGTGATCCATGGGATTTGAACCCCCAACCTTCGATGTAGAATTACGAGGGGCTTACCACTAAGAAAAATCCCAAATACAATTCTTAAGGTGTATATACATCCACTTTTATATGTAATATAATTCATTTATTTATCCTCATGATGTAATTTCCTTTTATGTTATTCCTTTATGGGGATTATGATTCAAGGCTACCAAAGTGGTAATACATTTATATTGCAATCACATCATTTATTCGTATTATTTATTATTATGCTTATAATGATAAAATATTATGATCTATCTCTAAAAAATTATATTAATTTCATTATCATTTGGTTATTCATGATATATCCAAGTAATGGAAGCATTTTTCAACTCTTTGGTACTTATTATTGTTAATAAAATATTTCTAAGAAAATATGACTTTACTTCTCTCTTCGGTCGAAAATCTATTTTCCTTAAAAACAATGTTTTCCAAAAATGTATTAAAAATGTTATAATATTCTTCTATAAATTTGAAAATAATTTTATACACAGGTTTTACCTTTATACAAAATGGTTTTAAAATAATTCTTCTTCTTATTTTCTAGTCAAGGCTCTTTTGAATTCTAGTAACAATATGAAAGGAATATTTGTTTTTACATATACGCAATGTATGAAATTATTTTCCATCATAAACAATACTTTCATTATAGCTTCCTGTATACTTTTTAAATAATTTTTTCAAAATAATTTTTTTTAAATATTATGGAAATTTTTTTATTTTAAATTTATTTTAAAAAATGTAATATTAAAAATGTTTTTTAAAAAAATATTTTAAATGATTTTCAAAGATTCTTTTATTAGTTTCAGAGGTAATTTTTTAATAAAATTATTTTAAAATTATTTTATGTTTTAAAATGTATTTTAAATGTATTTTAAATATTTTTTATAAGTTTTAATGTTTTTTTTAAATAAAAGTATTTTGATTTTTTTTAGGTTTTAAAAAGTGTTCTAAATTATTTTCAAAGATTCTATTATAGGTTCCAAAGGTTATTTTAAAATAAAAGGATTTTGAAAATGTTTTATGTTTTAAAAAGTTATTTAAATGATTTTAAAATATTCCTTTATATGTTTCAAAGTATATTTTCAATGAAAATTTTTTCTATGGTGTTTATAATAAAAATGTATTTTAAAAGGATTTCAAAGCGTCCTTTATAAATTTTTGAGGGTATATTTAGATAAAATGGTTTTAAAATGGTTTTATGTTATATAAATAATTTTTAAAAGTGGAAAGTATATTTTACTCAAGAAAAGTTTTAAATGAATTCTAAAAGATTTATTTACAAGATTCTAATGTTATTTTCAAGAAAAGTATTTTGAAAGTGATTTACAAAGAAAGGCTATTTTCCTTAAGAAATTTCCCAAGTTATCTTTCAAAATCCTTCTCCATTTAAGAGGAAATAATTTGATATAGTTTATGATTTAATGTGTATATGATCCAAGGAAACACTTATTATTATTTATTTGAATTGTTTGTGTTTAAGATGAAAATTTGTTTATGAAACATTTTTATCTTCCATGGGTTATAGCATGATAAAATTATTATGAAACTTATTTATTTTCATGGGTCGTGTTATTATGAAATGATTATGAAACATATCTCTTTTTAAAAGGTTATGATATAATGAAATTTTTATTACCATGTGGAACACATATGTATGATTTCATTATTTTATGGGTTGTAACTATATCTCCCAAAAATGAATTGGGTATAGATTTATATATCTCATGAGATAGACATGGGTGTAAAATGGAGTAAACCTAGTACAATAAGACATGGCTTCCACTAGGAATGGTGGTGTGTCCCACCTAGGAGGTGTAGACGCATATACTTGAACCTGAATACATGTTCACAATGTTATGAATGAAACTTATTGTATTTTCATAATGTTATATGTGAACATGGTTACATGTTCATAATGTTATGGATGAACCAGATTATATATTTACAATGTTATGTCTGGACCTAGTTACATGTCCATAAGTTTATGTATGGGCATGATTTCATGTCCTTAACTTAATGAGTGAACCTTTATCTATTTACACATTTAAAAATGTTATAATATGATGTGTATTATAAAAGTCTATGTCTTATAATAATTTTATTCCCTCATGACTCATGTTATTTGATTTCATTATAATTCATGTCTTATAAACTACTAATCATTATGCCATGATTCATGTTGATGATCATTAATATGCAGGATATGGTTTTACAATTTCATTCTCATGTTATCATACCATTCTTCTTATTTCATGTTTGTGTATCTTCCTTGTTTACCCGCACAGAGCATTTGAGATCGCCCTTTCTTATGTTTCGTTCAACTTGGTTACGAATAATGGTTTTAAGTAGGGTTTTATTGTTAATATTACTAAAGGGGAATATCATTATGGGATGTGTTGAATACCCAACACCTATTTATAAGATCATGTTTTCAAGTTTCCAAATACATTAAACTATTATGTTGCTCTAGCATATGACTATGTAATGTAATAAATATTCCTCTAAGAAGATGTAATATTAATGTATGAAAAGCCTAAATCTCTATAATATAATAATTTAATAGTCATTCATATCTATCTTTTTAAATAGCTATTGGGTTTTCATAGAAATTTTATTCTTTATTTCAGGAATATTCATGCACACTTATGGGTGAGGATAGAGTGAGGATTCATATACACATATTATTCTCTTTTGATTGAAGACATGAAAATCATATAAAAATACTATTCCATGATAAGGAGGTGTTTGCCTTTATCAAAATGACTAATTGGATTGTTGAAATTTTTATATTATATAATTTTTATAGACATTTAGTTTCCTTTTTCTTACTTAATGGGAGTTTTAAAAATTTATGTTAAAAGTGATTAATTAATGGATCTAATCATTACAAATTATCGATGAACTTTGTGTATTCTTATTTTAGTCTGGTAGGTTAGTTCTTGGATTGATAGAATTAAGATATTAACATTATTTATTAATAGTGGAGTATATATATTTATATATCTATACATATGAGATGAATAAATTTTATAACCTTCAACTAAAAGGAATTTTTGAATTTTTTATCAATCAATTTATTAGAATTATTATAATATCATATCGATCTAATCGTATAAAACATAAGGAATTCCAAGAGCTAATGGTCATATTGAATGGTTTAGTGTAGAAATTATTTAAGTGTAATAGTGTTTTACCTTGTAATAAAACAATTTTATCTATAAAGATGGATTTTATTATACTTATATTAAATTTTATTCCAAAGATAAACCAATTGAAGAGGTAGAATAAATACCCACTTGTTTCTATTGATTATTTTTTTGAACAGTTAAAAAGGTGTAAGTGCTTTTTAAAAAATTACATGAGATTAAAAGAAAAATTGTTAAGAAATTTCAATGATATATTTTTGAATATGGCGTGGGTATTATAAATCCATGTATAATTTAGTGGGGTTTATTATTATTTGATAGTATTTATTTCAATGATAAACCACACTTTTTGAATATAAGTTGGCTCATTCATTATAGTGTTTGAAAGAATTTAAACACAATGAATGAATTAAAGATTTATATTTTTTAAAATATTTATGGAAATTTTTTATCATAACATGATATCCAACATACTAGAAATAATATTCATTAAAGGATAATGAACACCCAAATCTAAGTATCAAGACAATAATCAAAGAAAAACATATTTTATTCTTGTGATCCTAATGTTCTATTGTCAATATTAGATTATTATAGATCAAAGGATTTTAGATAAGATCCATCTATATCATCCTAATATAAATAAAATTTCTCTAGTTCATATATCTATCATCTTTTTGTGCTAGTATGACTGAAAAAAATTCTTTTTTACACTTGTAAGATCACTAATACACGATGAAAGTAATTCAATAATTGAGAATTGGATCGTTCATGTTATTTTAATAAATTTCTATCTATATAGATAAATAAAATGATAGTTATGAGAGAAATAAATTCTATTATAGTTTTCCTGTAGTATTATTAGATAAAAAAGGAGTTTAAATAATTAGGTTAAAAATTATTTATTTATAGTTTAGTTGTTAATAAAGGTCATCCAATTAAAAAACCACATTATGTCACTAATTCCATTATTAAAATTGAATAAATGAAATAAATATTTCATCACTTAATAATAACAGTCTAATATAACATATAATTAAATAAAAAACATTACATTATCTTATTTATCATAAATATGAATAACAAATCCTAAAATTAAATATTCATTTCAATTTTTTTTCTCATATTCACATATTTAAACATAAATAACTTATGAATACATTTAGAAATAAATTCAATTATTACTATTAAAACTATATCTAAACAATATTTTAATTAATTAATTTATTTACTTTATATTATTCTATTGAATACATTCACTAACCCATAAACAAAAGTCCCACTTCTTTCAAAACCATAATTCATTTAAATTGGTTGATCTTTTGGACACAATTTTTCTATTACACTTTATTCAATTTTGTATACATGATTGGTATCTAGAAAAACATTACATATCCTAAAATGATATAGAGAAATAATACATATAATAACATCCTATAAATGTTTTCCATGAACAATAATCACTTTTCTAAGTGATATATTTTAAATTAGGATTTATACATTGTGTCACACTCCTTCCATGATTAATTATTTTTCATTTGACCATGTTATATGGAATTTAAATATTATTTCATAGCTATTAATTTGATAAATTCATGACTATCCAAGTTAAGGGCTATAGATATCCTCTTTTTATATGTTGAAGTGATAAATTATTAATTGTTTATTCAATAAAATAAATACCACCAATTAACCAAATGATACAAGATACATTACCACATATAAATTTTTTTATAGTTTTCAAAATGAATCAAACTATATGATTAAGAATATAAGGTAATATTGATCCCATTTTTTTATATAAAAATGCACCAGATCCTAGAAAAGAAAATCAAATGACACACAAAACATGTAATGATCCAATTGGAGTGATAATCATCATGATATCATATAATTGATACCAAAAAGTGTGAATATATTGAGAATAAGTCTTAATAAATATGTTCTCCCATCACCTGATAGTTGAATATCCTATATTTTCCTGCTTAAATTGATATATTAATTCTATAGTACATGTATATAAGATTACTATCATAACATATCATGATTGTTATTATAAATTGGAAATATATAACCCTTTGATACAACATATAATTATAATAAATTACTATATAAAATACATTAAAATGTTAATTTACTAAAATGAAAACTATAAATACTTCCTATATCATATTTTATAAATGATGTGGTAATTGAAAATTATAAGTTCAAGTTATGTGTAAGGAACGTAATCTCACAACACTACCACATACAAAAGGTAAAACATCCTATATTTTTATAAATTTTCATATCTCATAAGAAATTAAAGATTTTAATGTGTTTTGGATTTAGTTATTGGTTTATTTAAGTTTTACTCTATAGATTCTCTATTAAGAACAACTTCACATCTTTAAATAAAATCCATTAAGAGATGAATTTTTCAATCTATATATGTTTTTTTATCATCTATAACCTATAATTATTGGCTAGTATAATATATATAAGATTATAATAATTTATATTATGACACTATTTCTGTTTCATTATATAATACCAAGATCGAGGAATCTATTGAATATTTATATTACTTATTAAAATTAATAACAAAAACTTAACATAATCAGGTTTTATTGAATTATACACTATTGGATATTATAAGTTTCTCTTACTCATATCTTTAGTTGATATGTTAATACTTTTCATGAAGTTCAATTAAAATTATGAATTGTTATATTATGTCAGAATTTTTTTAATGTCCAACAATTATGAATATATAATGCATTGAGAAGATTGATTTTCTTAGGAGATTTATGTGCTTTTATTTTTATGATGATATGCATGTCATGAAGTAAATTTTTTTATCAATATATTATTCTAAATAGTGATTACAACATCATCTAAGGGATGGCATTATAAGCATATTATGGTTTATATATGAAAATTAAGAATGGTTTAGAGATCATTATAGGAATTTATTGTCTCATGGATTATATTTGTAACAACCTAATATTTTATTTTATTTTTTAATAAATTAAATATCTTTGATAGCTTGAATTACAAGAAATACTAACTTTTAACGAATCACGATATATTATTAATATTATTTTTAAACTTTATTGTAACAACACATCTGTTAAATTTGAGGGTGTGAATAAGAGTAACCATATTTTTAAAATTAAGTATAAATGTTTTAGATATAGAATATATATTTATAAATAATTACTTTATTTTTATTAAATCCTTTATATGCTTTTAAAATACTTTTTTCTCAAAAAATGATTTTAATTGGTTTCTGTGAAATATAAAATAAAATTAATTTTAAAAAATTTAAAAAAATTATTTTAAAAAATATACATGTAAAAATTATCGTTGATTGAATATTTTATAATTTTCTGAATATATTAATGTTTTGATAAATAATAAAAAATAATTATTTTTATTAAAAACAGTATTTTTTTAAAGATTCTACAAAGTTAAATCTAGTATAAAAATGATTTTAACTTAAAATTCGTTTAATGAAATATTTATGAATAAAATTTAGATTATTTTAATGAATTTTATACTGATTTTTGATATTAATAATTTCAATACTTATGCAAATTATCTCTTTGAAAACTAGCTTTTCTTATTGGTTTAGTTTTAAATTAATTAATTATGATTCTATGAATTTAATTTGATAAAATGGATTAAATATTTGGAATAACAATAATTTATAATTTATATTTAGGTAAAAGTAATTTTTTCATTAATATTAGTAAAAACAATAAAAATTAATTACCGTAGTTAAGGTTAAAATGGGGTGTTTTGCGTTATAAATACATGTCTACAAATTAAAATTCAATACACATATGATATTTATTTAATAAATTGGATTTAATATATATTATAAATTGTTAAAAATTAATTGATAAGGCTAATTTTAATTGTATTATTGAAGGATAAATTATATAGGTAAATAAAAATAGACTAGTTACCATGGTAAAAATTATAATGGTAAGAATGAGAAAACATAGAGGCTAAGAAAATAAAAAGTGTAGAATATTTTTCCTTTATTAGGGTAGAATTTTTAATTGAACACATTATCCCATAACTCATTTATTTTTTAAATTTTGAGGCACTTTTTTTGAGAGTGACTCCCCATTATTGAATAGTTTTGTCTATTTACAAAAAATTCCACTCCTTAATTATAAATGAGAACTTTATCCCATCACTTTTTCACACCTCTTAAGCCTATTATAAAGACAAAAACTTGACAAAAATCCCTCCAAAACATCTTTATAAATGTTCTATACCTGATGGTAATCTGAAAAATCCAACTCTATGGTCATTAATAGGAGATCCAAAAGAGACTATTCTAAGAAATGGTAATTGTCTTTACAAAACTCTTTCTATTTAATTATTCTCTTAACACCTTAATTCATGTCTTAAGATTTACAATATAATAAATAAATATGTAAAATATATTGAGATGTTATTATTTTTATGTAATAATCAACATCCAAATCATTTTCCATCAAGTAGGAAACAAAGCCACCGATCGTGTGTATGACAAACTACCGCCTATAGAATGAATGTAGTTATTTTCCCCTCACCACCTCTCATGGAAAGCTATAATGATGGATTTAAATTAAATATTTTATATTTTTTTCAATATTACACTTCTTTATTTATAAAATCAGATACAAATTATTACTTTCCATTCATTGGGAATACAATAACATCACGCGTTTGTACAACAGACTACAATCTCGCGAAGCGATGTGATTTAATATTAACATATAATCTAAATTGAATGAAATAAGGATATATTTAATGAATATATGTGATATATATGACATAATATAGATCCTATACAGGTGAAGTATTATTTAACTTACCTTCATTACATCCATTGAGAAAATGGAAACATCATCCATGTGTACGTACGACCCATGGTCTCCAAAAACAATGTAATTAATTTTCCATATAATTTTTTTGGATTACTCAAAATACATATATAATTAATATATATGATATTTACACCATGTTTAAAATTTATTTTTATTATTTAACCATGATCAAAATAAATAGAACAAAAATAAAAAACTAAAGCATATAAAAAAATGAAGTAGTTATTACCCAATGTATAATTTCAACATAGGATTGTAAATAAATTGGTAATAAAAGGTAAAAAGTAAATCATATATTGTATAATATATATGATTATGGTTATTTAAACGATGTATAATAATCCTATATTTATTATAAATGAGTTTCTTATGAGTAATAAGGAAGTTGGGACAAAGATAAGGGTGTTTTCGTCTCACTTTTATTTTCATGGGACACATACATTATTAACCACTTGTTTATTTTATGTGGTATATATTCTTCCCACGAATTTATTTTATTATGATTACTATTAAACTTATTGATATTTAAATATCCATATTAGTTTATTTCTATCATGGGGAATATGTTTCAAAAATTACCAAAGTTCTAAAGTTTTAATGTTAAAATCTAATTATTTATTGGGATTGCTTATAATTATGCTTCTAATAATGAAATATTATGATATAACTCTTAAGAAACTGAAGTATTTTATTATATTCTAGTTATTTATTGAAAATATGTTTTTTCCATTCATTTTCCTTATTTATGTTCCAAATATTAATAAAATTAAGGAAAAACCAAATTTATTTCTATCTTTGGTTGAAAACCCATTTTCTTTAATGTCTATGTCTTCTAAAAATGTTTTTAAAAGATTTTAAATATTCTCAAATTATTTTTTTATGAAATTTTTACCCATTTCTATGATTTTAAAAAATGGTATAAAATTAATCTTTATGTTATTTTATGAAAAATGATCTCTTAACTTTTTACCAAAAATGTGAAAGGAATATTCATTTTAACATGTACAACATGAATAATATTTTCTACTATCATGATTGATTAATGACATAAAGCTTCCATTAAAATTTACCAAGGATATTTTCAAAATATTTGTTTGTATATTTTTAGAAATGTTTATATTCTAATGAAGTGTTTTCAAAATGAGAAGGATATTTTCCTTAATAATTTTTTAATAATATTTTATGAAATTTATATCCATCAACCACAATAAATTTTCATATTAATTAAATTTTACTTGGGATATGATCCAATGGTGCTATAATTATTAATTATTTGGATGTTTACTATTTATATTTATGATTAAAATATATTTTTTAATCCTTTTATTTTTTCTAGGGGTTATTCTATGATGAAATGATGAAATTTTTATGAAACCCATTTCTTTTCCACTAGTTTTTCTATAATGAAATGTTTATGAAGACAATTAAGTTTCATGGGTTATGATATAATGAATGTATTATTATTTTTTGGAACACACACACACACACACACACATATATATATATATATTTCATTATGTTATCAGGGTAAACTATATCTCCCTCCAATGCATTGGGTATAGATTGATATCTTGTGAGATAAACATGGATGGAATGGGGAGTGAAACCAGTTTTCTAAGGGACTCTATACACTATGAAAGATTTTAATAATGACTATGAATGGCCTAGGATAATCCAATGATGTCATATATTGAAAATATGTTTTCATGATTTATACATTATACAATTGTTTTTTCATAACTATTTGGTTCCCCACTAAAATTATTATATATTACACTATCATTTTTGGTTTTAGTCAATGGATGGAACTATATGGAAACTTGTTAATGATGAGTATGATGGATAATGAAATTATTGTCATTATAAGAAAAAATGTTATGGGATTTGGAATGAAAAATATCATTGCAATGATCACACAACATTCTCAATACATGAATCATGTTGAACTTACAAACTAAAAAAGGATGGAATACTATTTGGTTGAGTCCATAATGAGGTAACATCCACCTTCTTTCAGTGGTTATGCTGATCCACTATTTTCTGAGAATTAGATTAGAACCACTAAAAAATATTTTGTATTATCTAGTGTTCAGATCATGAACAAGTTATTTTGGTGGTATATCATTCAGAAGGAGAAGAGAATCAATGGTGGAATCTTATCATTAATTTGATTCAACAAGTGGAAATTAATTCTATTGAATAAGATGAGTTTAATAATTAATTTTTCAAAAAGTAATTTACTCATATACTTCACATTAAAATGGAGAATAAATTTCTTGATTTAAATAAGAATAATGATAAATATATTGGTACCTATGAATAGAATTTTACAAGACATGAAAGGTATTATTATAATAATTGCATCCAACCTCAAACCAAGGTTAATTGATTCTTTAGTGGATTAATACCAAGTCTCCAAAAGATATTTTCCATAAGGTACTTTTTTAGCTATGAAAAAATCATTCATTGTGTAATAAAGTTGGAAATGGATATTGGAGTTACCTATTAATATCATGGGTTTGATAAGAAAAGAATATTGTAATTCAAAGGAAACTATAAAAACCATGGAGAAATGAAGATGATATTTACTTCATGCTCAAAGTGTGGAAGGAAATATGAAGGAACTTTTATTAAGGGGACTGGTAACCTTTTTAAGCATAGGAAGGAAGGTTATAAAGTAATTAATTGTTAAATTTATGGGAAGAATACAATTATTGATGAAAATAAAGATAAAGATGCATAAAATGCACCACCGACACTCCAGTGTTTTAAAAGCAAGGTGTATGGTCATTATGCTAACCAGTGCCCAAATCAAAAGGTTGTTGATGATGATGACATTAGAAACCACTTAATCTAAGATAAAAAGGTAAATATCATATGATCACTATTTCTGATGAGGTTTACAATGATGAAATCAAAAAAAATATACTTAAAATCCACTCTAGAACGACTAACGACTTAATTGATTTTGGAACTACAGACTCATTTATATATGAAAATATTTCTAAGTGTTTCAAAATACCACCTCAATTATTAGATGTTAAATTAGAATGGAAAACCCCAAATTTCATGATAATTTCATCTGAACACTATGATTCTTTTTGAGTTTAGGTTTTTGGGAATCTACATCATGTAAATGTTGTTATTATCCCTTTAGCTTGATTTTATTTTATCTTAGGCATGGATTGGGTTTCTCTATATAAATATCAAATCAATTTATAAGTAAAGGAATTCATGTTTGATATTACAAACCAATATATGATTTTATATCAGTGAGATGATAAATATAAAATTCCAATGGAAATTTTACCCAATGTATGAGTCTCGATTCCCTTTTTAAAAGGGTTTTTTATCCTATATGGTTGGGGATAAACTCAACATCAATGATATGCCTATTATGTGGGAGTTTCTTGATGTATTTATAGAAGAGTTTCATAGTCTTCCACTAAGAATTTATGTTTATTTCTCAATAGAAAACATTCCTAGTCCTACACCTTTTTTAAATACTCATTATAGAATAACCCTGATCGAGTTGTAGGAATTGAAAAAGAAACTCCAGTAGAACCTTGAGAATGGATTTATTCAGCCAAGTGTTTCACCTTGGGGTGAAACTATTTTTTGTGTTAAAAAGAAACATGGATCGATGTGACACTGTATTGATTATCAAAATATGAACAAGATCACAATCCAGAACAAGTACACTTTACCCTGTATTGATGAATTGTTTGGTAAAATGTGTGGAGATCAATAATTTTACCATATTGGGGTTCGTTTAGGATATAATATACTGAGGGTCAAGAAGTAGGATATACCTAAGAGGGTATTCTATACAATGTATAGACACTATGAGTATACAGTGTTGTAATTCAGTCTGACTAATCCCCCACTATCTTCATCGATTTTATGAATAGAGTCTTTAAGGATTACTTTGTTCAATTTTTGTTAGTATTTATAAAAAATATTCTTATACATTCAATGTTCCTATAATATAATGAAGATCACATGAGAACTATACTAAAGTACCTAATAAAAAAGAAAATTTATGAAAAATTCCCAAAAATGTAGCTACAAAAGGTTTCATTTTTGGGTCATATAATCTAGAGAGAGTGTATATCAGTGGAACTATAAAAAACAGATGCTACTGAATATTTTTCAAGACCATACACAGTCACTTAGATTTATTATTTTCTAGGTTTGGATAGATATTATCATTTTTTGTATGTAATTTATCTTTACTATCTAATCCAATCACCAAGTTAACTTTGAAGGGAGCCAAGTTCCTATAGACTGATGAATACGAGGAAAAGTTCAAGGAAATGAAGAGAAGATTAGTTAGCTCACTTGTTCTTACATTATACTATAGTGGAGATGGATTTTAATCTATAGTGATTCATTTGAGAAGGTATTAGGATGTGTTATAATGCATAATGATAGGTTTATAATTTATTCCTTATGATAATATAATTTTCATGATAAAAATTACCCAACTCATGATTTCGATATAGATATAGTGTTTTTTTCATTAAAGATATATTAGAATTATCTTTATGGAGTAATGTTTGATATATATACTAATCAAATTATTTTGAAGTATATATTCACATAGAAGGAGTTGAATATGTTCTATGTAATATGGTTGGAGATGATTAATGATTATGATTACTAAATACATTACCACCCTGGGAAAGCGAACAAGTTGTTAGATTATTTTAGTTGAAATGATCATGGTAGATTATCTATGATTCAGATCATAAAAGATTAAATATTTACGTATTTTCAAAAGGCTGGATCTATAAATCTTGAAAGAAGTGGGGAAACCTTATCTTTCTCAAATAAGTGTTCACCCATCTATCCATGTGAATATAAAAAGGCATAGAAGGATGATGTGGATATTCAAAATAAGGTGAGAAATGCTCCTGAGTTTAACCTTGATTATGATCAAATGATAAGGCTCAATAACAGTGTACATGTTCCATCAACAAAATATTTTAAGAAGGATATATTTAAGGAAGATCATGTTTCTTCATTCATTATTCATCCTAGAAGTACAAATATGTATATATATTTGAAAGAGTATTTTGGTGGGATAGAATGAAGAAAGATATTGTAGAGTCTTTATCTTGATTCATGGTATTTTTAAAAGTTAAGGCTGAGTGAAAAAAGTCTAATGGGATGTCACAAACATTACCCAAGATAGAATGGAAATGGAAAAACATCAACATGGATTTTTTCATCAAACATTCCAAAATTTATAATGGGTATAATACTGTATGGTTTGTAGTTGATCACCTTAAAATTCATCATAATTCATCATGATCCAAGAATATTTTTATCCAGATGTGCTTACCAAGATATATTATTAAGGAGGTGGTAATATTTCATGGAGTACCGCATTCTATTTTGTCTGATCTAAATATGAGGTTTTCCTTGATGTTTTGGCTATGTATTCAAAAGGTCTTAGATAAAGAGTTTATTTTTATCACTTTTTATCATCCACATATAGATGGTAAGTCCAAGCAAACAATTCTAAACCTATAGGTTATTCTGATATCATATTCTATTTATTTTAATGGTGTTTGGGGTCAACACCTTCCTTTGGTTGAATTTTCATAAAACAGTAGCTTTCACTCGAGCTTTAAGATAGCTCATTATGAAGCCATCTATGGGAGGAAGTGTAGAAATACAATTTTATGGGATATATTTAGAGAAATATATATATATGGACTTGATCTACCTGAGAAAATGACATATAATGTTAGAGCCATTCAACAACACATCAAGGAATCTCATAGACGATATAAAAGTTGTGCTAACAGTCATCAGTGTGATATGGAGTTTAATGTTAGTGAGAAGTGTTTTATATGTATTTATATAAGGAATAATTTTATGATATTTGGGAAGAAATGAAATATGATACATAAGTATATTTTCCACTTTGATATTCTTAAATGAGTAGGGATGATTTCTTTTTTCATGGAACTTCCACTGAACCTCTCTCAAGTTCTTGATGTGTTCCATGTATCTCTCTGGAAGAAGTACATACCTGATCCATCACATATACTAAAATCAGAGGTTTTACCACATATTTATTATAAATAATAACTAGTGGAGATTCTAGATCTTATAGAGAAACTTATATGAAACATGTCCACTCACCTAGTGAAATCTTTTTGGGGAGATCACCAACTTAAGGAAGCTATATAGGAACCTAAGGAACTAATGTGGTAGAAGTATCCTAAATATTTTTATAAAGTGATATAATTTAAAATGATAAATTCAATTTTAGTGGGTTTTAGTGTCATATAATGATATTTTCTAAAATACTTTTTTTAAAATAAATTAAATTTCTTTGATAGCTTGCGCTACACACAACAACGATTTTAATAAACTGTGATATACAATTAATATTAAATTTAAAACATGAAAATTATAACCTAGATGTTAAATTTTGTGGCATGGATATGAATATCAATTTTTTTTAAAATAAGTATAAACATTTTAGATAAATAAAACATATTTTAAATAGATACTTTATTTTTTATTAAATCTTTTACGTGATTCGAAAATACTTTTTTTCTAAAAAAATGATTTTTATTGCTTTTTATGAACAAATAATAATATTAATTTTTAAACTTTTATAATATATATTTGAAAAAAATAAACACCATTTCTTAAATACACATGTAAAAATTATCTTCAGGTGAATTTTTCAGAATTTTCAAAAAAGATTAATTTTTTGATAAATAGTGAAAATATTGATTTGTATTAAAAACTACCATTTACTTTAATGAATTTGAAAACATACATTTTGGTTTAAAATGTTTAAAATTAAAATTAGTTCAATTATATATTTATTAATCCAATTTAGTTCATTGAATCAATTTCCTATTTCATTTTTATTTAAAATATTTCTATACTTATGAAAATATTCACTTTAGAAAATTGCTTTTCATTATAGGTTTAATTTTAAGTTAAACTTTTCTACATCTAAAAAATTGAATTTATTAAATTGGATTTAATATTATAAATTAGAATAATTTATATTATATAATACATTTAAATTAATTTTTGGTCATAAATTTTAGTAAAAAAATAAAAAAATAATTACTACGGTTAAGGTTAAAACAGGGTTTTGCGCGTTACATACGTATGCGTTAAAATAAAATTTCAAACCACATAATATCATTATTTAATTAATTTTATTTAATATTTAAAATAATTGGGTCAAAATTATCTAATAAATCTAATTTTAATTTTACTATTTAAGGATAAATTACCCAGGTAAATAAAAAAAAGTTGTTGTGGTAAAAATAATAATGCTAAAATTTGGAAAAATTGGATTCTAAGGTGATAAAAAGTATAGAGCATGTATTTTTTCTTTTTTTGAAAGTTTTTATAGAAAATAACAGATATCAACTCTATTATTGGTTAATTTTGGAGGCACATGTGGAGAGAGTGACTTCCCATTATTGAATAGTTTTGTGTATTTATAAAAAAGCCTCTTCTCCCAAATTATAAAAGGGAGCTTCCTCCCATCACTTATTCACCCATATTAATCCCTTTGGATCAACCAAAACCTAGAAAAATCCCTCTTAAAAATCCATATACACATTATATATCTTATTTTCATCCAAAAATACCAACCCTAGGTTCTTTAATAATATATCCAAAAGGATTTTTTTTAAGTGAAGGTAATTGTCATCACTAAACTCTTTCTTTTTAATTATTCTCATACCACCTTAATTCATGTAATAATAATTAAAATATAGTAAAAATATTATATATCATATATTTAGATTTTATTATTTTTATTTCATAACATATATCCATATCCTTTTCCATCCAGTGTTAAATGAATCCGTCGATTATGTGTATGGCAGGCTACCGTGTCGCAAAACCAATGCAATTCATTTTCCATCACCACCTCTCATAGCTTGATATAATGATGGATTAAAAGTATATATATGATATTTATGAAATTATTATACTAATTTAATGATACTTATGTAATTATAATTTCACATACACATTCTTAATTTTTATTCCATGGGAATACGATAATATTGCATGTTTGTACAATGGACTACCGTCTTGTGAATTGATGTGATTCATTCTTCACATAATATTTAGGTGAAAGGTATTGAGTATATATTTAATTAATAAATGTGATATATTTTAAATAATAATTTTTCTTGAATTCTTAATTATTATATACCTTTCCTTCGTTCCATCCATAGAGAAAATGTAAACATCATTCATTCGTACGTACAACCTACCCTATCCCTGAATGATGTAATTCATTATATATATATAAAATTTATGTATTACTATAAATATATATATATAATTAATATATATGATATTTATATACTATTTAACATTATTTATATAATGTAACCATGATTAAAATAAAATAACTGAAAATACCAAATCAAAACATAAATGAAAAATAAATTAGTTATTCTCCAAAGCGTAATTTTAACAAAGAATTGTTAATAAATGGGTAATAAAATTTAATAATTAAATCATATATGGTATAATATATATTATAATTATTATAATATATATATATATATAATATACCTGTTTATATTATAAATGGGCTTCAAATTACTATAAATGAATTCTAAACTTAAGGTAAGGGGATTTTTGTCTAACTTTTATTTCTATGGGACACATGACATATTCGCCACTTTTTTATATTTGGGGGTTTATATTCTTCCCATGAATATATTTTTATGATGATTATTATAAAAAATGGATTTAAATATCCATATAATATTATTTCATTCATGGGGAGTATGATTCAAACATTACCAAAGTGGTAATGGTTTTATTTTACACTCTCATTGTTTATCAAGATGGTTTATGATTATACTTTATATAATGAAATATTATGATATAACACTCAATAATAAAATTTATTTCCCAATATAATGGTTATTTAAAGAAAAAAATGTATTTATTTTATTTTTCTCACTTTATTTTCTCAATATTCCAAAAGATTTTTTAAGGAAAAATAGAATTTATTTCTCTATTCTATCAGAAACCCTTATTCTTCCATGTTCATGTTTTTTAAAAATTATATAAATATAGTTTTTAGTATTATACAATTATTTTTAAGAATTTTTTTACCAATGTTTAAATTTTTTACAAAATGGTATAAAATTAATCTTCATGTCATTTTATGAACAATGACCTCTTCCCTTTTTACCAAAAATGTGAAATGAATATTCATTTTAATGTGTATGACATGACCAATATTTTCTTCCATAATAAAAGAAAAATGATTTAGAGGATCCATCAAAAGTTACGAAGATTATTTTCAAATAAAATCTATTCATTAATATTTTATAATTTTTTATATTTTAAATAAGTGTTTTCAAAATAGAAATATTATATTCCTCGATAAAATTTTAATGAGAATTTATGGAATTTAGTTTCATCAATAACAACAACCTTTGGTGTTTCTTATATTTTGATAGGGATTGGATCCAATGAAACCATCATTATTAATCATTTGGATGGTTTATGTTTAATTTTATAATGATAAGATATTTATGAAACTTGTTCCTTTTACATATGTTATTCAATAATGAATTGTTTTTGAAACCCATTTATTTTCTATGGATTTATCTATAATGAAATGGTTATGAAACCCATTTATTTTAATGGGTTATGATATAATGAATGTATTATTATTTTATTTAACACATATGTATTAGTTTCATTATGTGATGGATGGGATCTATATTTCTCTTCAATGCATTGGGTAA
The DNA here is from genome assembly GCA_963277665.1 of Viscum album. NCBI lineage: Eukaryota > Viridiplantae > Streptophyta > Magnoliopsida > Santalales > Viscaceae > Viscum > Viscum album. The sequence goes on along the minus strand of OY728122.1, from coordinate 462,041,290 downwards.
AGATTAATATATCATTTGATAAATAGGGATTGAATGGGGAGTGAACCTAGTTTAGTAATGGTATTTATCCACTATGATAGTCATGGGAGTGAAATGTGACTATTAATAAGGTTTTGGGAGTCAAGAAAACGAACTCTGATAGTATTGGGAGTGTACATTAAAAAATATGATGGTTTGGGAAGTTTACCCATCCACTATGATAGTCCAAATAGTGAATCCTTGACTACTAAAAAAATGATTTTCTATTCTTATGTGTATGAAACAATTATAAGTCTTATTCCAATATTATGATTCCATGGCTCATGTTCTTTGATTATTTTATGATTCATGTCTTTAGAACTACTAATATTTATTGCAATAACTATGTTTATGATCTATGATATGCTGGGTATGGTTTTTAAATATTATTCTCAAGTTCTCATAAAATTATGATCATTTTATTTTGGTATCACCCTTTTTTATTCTTACTAAGAACCTACAATCACCCTTTCATATGTTTCCTTTACTAAGGTTATGAAGAAAGGTGTTATTTATGGTATCTATAAGAAGGGTTATAGTTATGATAAACTTAGTGGGATACGATATAGTTCACATATGAACCTTTTTCAATGTTTCTAAGTATCCAAAGTTACCATAACTAAGTGATTATGGTGTGGAATATTATGTTTCATAATGAATATTCATCAGTTAAGATGTAATATTTATGTATGAGAATTTTGGTTCTCTACAGTTGGTATCATAGAAATGATTAGTTAATCCTTTAAAAATAAGGATGATAAAATATTAGTGATAACCATAATGATAAATCTAATTATGGGAAAAATCATGGAATTTTTTTAAGGGTATAGTGAGTTTTTTTACAATAAATTACATACTTATTTAGATAATATAATTGGATTTTTCTTTATATATTTTTTCCTAGGAGTAATAAATCTAAAAAGGCTGTAATGTGTTGGACACGTTCATCACCTAGTGTATGAAAATGTGCCTTACTCCACACCTAGATTGACACTCCTGAGGGATAGGTTTTTAAAATTCACAAAATATTTATGAACCGTCATGTATTATTTGAATAATGAACATTAATGACCTAGGTTATACCAACAGTGAAATATATAGAAAATAAGGTGTCATGTTTTATATATGCTATAATTGATATTTCATGATTATGTGGTTCCACACTATTATTATTGTTTCTTTCACTATTCTTTTTGATTTTATTTAATGTATTAAACTTGAAGGAACCATGTTAATACTGAGTAAAATGGAAAATGAAATGATTTACCTCTTATGAAACCAAATGTTATGGGTTCTAGAATACAAAAAATCATAGCTATAATCACACAACTTTATCAATATATGAATCATGATGAAATTTAAAATAATAAAAGGAGTGAAAAATGTTCTTTTGAGTCCTTTATAAGGAAAATCCCTCTTTTATTTAGAGGTTCTACAAATCCTCTTGTTGTCCAAAAAATAATCAGTACCACTGAAAAGATATTTTCTATTCTAAAGTGTTTGGAGCATGAAAAAAAATCATTTTTCGGTCTATCATTTGGAATACGAAGCATATCAATGATGGAATCTTATAAATAATATGTGTCAACATGATGAAAATAAATCCATGGAATGAGATGATTTTAAGAAGAAATTTTTTTAGTAAGTACATTCCTCATATACTTCATAGAAAAATTGAGTAGGAATTTATTAATTTAAAGAAGAAGGATGATGAATATTTTAAAACTATGAGGGGAATTTTAGAAGAATTATGTGGTAGGCTTCTATTATTATCATCTGACATGAAATTAAGGTTTATCTATTTTTCATTTTATTAAAACCAAGTCTCAAAAGGGAAATGGACATAAATAAATTTAGTATCTATGAAGAAAATTTTCACTGTGTTATCAAGGTGGAAATGGATATTTATTTTTCCTATCAATATCATGGATTCAATAAGAAAATGAAAATGGAATTCATAGGAAAATATTAAATCCAAAGAGAAAATAATTCGATCTTTCCTTCATGATCACAGCGTGGAAGGAAACATGGAGGAAATTGTCTTAAGGGTACTGGTAACTATTTTATGTGTGGGAAGGATGGCCATAGAGAAATTGATTGTCAATGTGATGGGAATAAGTTATCTAATGAAAAAATTAAGAGAAATCTCCATAGAATACACCAATAATAGACTAGTGTTAAAAATGCAAGGAGTATGGAAGTTATCCTAAACAGTTCGAAAATATAAAGGTTAATGATGATAATAGATTTCAGCAACCACTTAATCCCAGATACAAAGGGAAATCACATGTGACCACTATTTATGATTAGGGTTATAATAATGACATTTTGAAAGATACAATAACCATTCAATCTAGAAATGATAATATATTATTTGATTCTGGATCTACCTAGTCATTTATATTTGAAGAATTTTCTAAGGGTATCAAAATACCAACTAAATTATTATATGTTGAATTGTAAATGAAAACTCCCAATTGAAAGATGATTTCATTTCAAGTCTACAATTCTTATCCAATTTATATTTGTGGGAATGTTCATCCTACAAAACTTTTTATTCTCCCTCTAGTTGAATTTGATTTTATCTTAGGCATGGATTAGTATTCTCAACATAAATACCTCATCAATTGACAAGGAAAGGAAGTCACATATGATATTCTAATCCAATATATGATTTTATACCATTTTGATGATAAATATAATCATACAATGGAAATTTCCCTCATTTTATAGGTCTTGATTCCTAGTCAAAATGGATATTTATCCCATATATTTTAGGAGAAACTCAACATTGATGATATTCCTATCATACCTGAGTTTTTTAATGTCTTTCTAGAATATTTTCCTTCTCTTCCACTTAAATTTGAAGTTGATTTCTCAATAGAATTCATAAATGGTTCTACATATATTTCAAAGACTCCCTATAGAATTTCTCCGATTGTGTTGCAAAAAATAAATAGAAAACTCTATGGGAACCTTGATAAGGGATTCATTTGGAAATGAGTGTAACCATGGGGTGGACCTATTTTTTTTAAAAAATAAAGATAGTTCTATATGAATTTTTCTTAATTATTAGGAGCTAAAAAAGATCAAAATAAATAAAAATTATCATTTACCCCATATTGGTGACTTGTTTGACCAACTATGTGGAGATCAATAGTTTTCCAAGATTCAATTTTATTCTGAATATCATAAATTGAGAGTCATGAAGGGGGATATACCTAATAAAATATTCCATTCAAGGCATAGACACTATGAGTATATAGTAATTCCATTTGGTATAACAAATCCCCCCACTATATTCATTGTTTTAATGAATAGAGTATTTAAATATTAAATTTATAGTTTTTGATAGTCTTTATAGATGATATTATTATATATTAAAAGAGAAAGGAAGAGTATGAAGATCACATTAGAAATATAATTAAGACCCTAAGGAAATAGAAACTCATACAAATTTTTATTTTTGGATACTAAAGGTTTCATTTTTGGGTCATATAATATTAGGAGAGGGTATATGAGAAGATCTATAAAAAACTAAGGTTATTGAACATTGTCTTATTCCAACAACAATAACATAGATCCAAAGTTTTTTTGTTTGGATGGATATTATTAATGGTTTTTGGATAATTTCTTATTATTATCTAATCCTCTCACCAAGTAAACTCATAATAAATCCAAGTTCCTCTGGAATGATGAATATGATTAAAATTTCAAGGAACTAAAGAGAAGATTAGTTAGTGAACTTGTGATTACATTAACCTACTGTGGAAAAGGGTTTTTAATATACATTTTTGAATCCAATAAGTTATTAGTATTTTTTTCATTCTGAATGACATGATTATATCTTATACCTTATGAAAAGTGGAGGTCGATAGAAAAAATTACCCAACTCATGATTTGGAGTCAACTATAGAAATTTTTTCATGATATGGATACATTATATTTATGGATAAAGGTTTGATATATATACAAATAAAAATATATTAAAGTATATATTCACATATAAATAATTGAATATGTGTTATAGAATATTGTTAGATCTAATTAAATATTATCATTTATCAACACATTAGCACCCTTGGAAAGCTAACAAGGTGTTTGATAATTTTAATAGGAATGATACTATTATAATATCTATGATGGGATAGTGATCATAAACGATCTAATATTTATTGATTCTTCAAGGATAGATATGGAAATCATGAAGGAAGGGGGAAAATATTTTCTTTCTGAAATAAGTGTTCATCCCTCTATCCATGTGAGGATAAAAGAGGTGCAGAAGGATGATGTGGAGATTCAAAAGAATGTGAGAAATGTTATTGAGTTTAACCATAATTTTTATGGTATGATAAGGTTCTAAAAAAATGTATGTGTTACATATAATACATGATTTGAAAAGGGGGATTTTATAGGAAGCTTGTAGTTCTTAATTATCTTTTCATATAGGAATTAAAAATATATATAGAGATTTGAAAGAGTATTTCTGGTGGGATTGCATGAGGGGAGATATTGTAGAGTTTGTATCTTGGTTCAAACTATGAAATAATTTTATGACTCATAGAAAAAAAAAATAATGGGATGTTACAACCATTACCCATACCTGAATATAAATGGGAAAACATCACCATTGTTTTTTTCCTCAAACTCCCCAAAACGTCTAAAGGGGAAAATACTATATGGGTTGTAGTCGATTGTCCTAAAATCTCAGTACACTTCCTATCTATTATAGAATATTTTTTAGTGTCTTAGAATAAAAGGATATAAATAAAGGAATTTTTAATGTTTCATCAAGTACCACATTCTATTGTGTCTGATTGGGATCTGTTGTTTACCTTGACATTCTAGAAAAGTCCTCAGTAGTCCCAAGATATATAGTTGAGTTTCAGAACTATATATCATACTAAAAATGATATCTAGATTGAGAGAATAATTCAAAATATAGAATATATTTTTATATCCTATTCTATGTATTTCAAAGGTGGATGGGATCCACACTTTCCTCTGGTTGAGTTTTTATAAAAAAATAGATTTCCATCAAGAATTCAAATAGATCCTTATCAATCCATCAATGGAAATTAGTGTAAAAAACATGTTGGGATGAAGTTTTTTAAAGAAATCTATTGTAACCTAATATAGATGAGGAAATGGAAAATAATGTTAGATCCATTCAACAATACTTCATGGATAGTCAGAGTTGAAAGAATAGTAATGTTGGAAATCATTTGCGTGATCTTGGGTTTGAAGTTGGTGAGAAGGGGTTTCTATTAAATTCTTCATAAAAGAAGGTCAAGATATTTGAGAAGAAATGAAATCTGATCCCTATATATATTTTACCATTCTTTATTCTTGAAAATATAGGGATGGTTTCTTATCACATGGTGCTTCCACCAAACCCCTCTCATGTTCATGACATTTTCCATATATCTCTCTTGAAAAAGTACATTCATGATCCATCACATATAACAAACAAAAAGTTAATAACATATGATAATTAAATATATTATGATAAAAAACTATTGGATATTCAAGATTATATATAAAAAGTGATAAAAAATACCACAAACCTGATCAATGTTTTATGGTGAAACCACCAACTTAAGGAAGCTATATGGGAACTAGAGGATGTAATGAGGCATAAGAATCCTCATTTTTTTTACCAAAGTGATGGAATTTGGAGATGTAAATAAATTTTATGGGTGTTAGAATATAACAATAAAATATTTTGTGAGATATATAGTTTTTCAAATAACTTAAATTTCTTCGATAGCTTTCATTATATAAAACACCGAGTTCTAATGAATCATGTTATACAATTAATATTATTATTTAAACATGAGAATTAAAACCCAGAAATTAAATTTTAAATTATGAATAGAAATAAATTTTTTTTAAAAATTAATTATAAATGATTTAGATAATGAGAATATTTTTATAAATAAGTACATTATTTTTTGTAAATCCTTTATATGTTATGAAAATAATTTTTCTCGAAAAATAATTTGTATTACTTTTTGGGAAAAAAAATAAAATTAATTTTTGAAAATTTTATAAAATATATTTTAAAAAATTAACTTCATTTTTTAAATCTTCATGTTAAAATTATCTTTGAGTAAATTTTTGAGAATATTCTGAACATATTAATTTTTTCGATTAATAGTGAAAAATACTAAATTTTATTAAAAGTTATCTTTTCGTTTAAAGCATTTGAAAAGTTATATTTTGTTTAAAAATAAAATGAAATTAAAATAAGTTTAAATATATATTTATTAATACAATTTAGGAAATACAATTCAACTTATTATTTTATTTTTATATTAAAATTTTCAATACTTGTGATAATTTTATCTTTAGAAAACGAATTTTTCATTACAGGTTTAATTTTAAATTAAAAATTTCCAAATATGTGAATTTAATTTGATAAAATGGATTCCATAATTGGAATAATAATGATTTATTTTATATAATAATATCAAATTAATTTGTGTTCATAAATATTTTTTTTTAAAAAATAATAATAATTATAGTGATTAAGGTTAAAATGGGCTTTTGTGCGTTACGTATAAATTTGTTAAAATCAAAATTGAAAACACATAAGTTATTTAATTAATTAATTGGATTTCATATTTTTAAAAATTTGGTCCAAATTTTATAATAAGGCTCAATTTAATTTTATTCTTACATGGTAAATTACCTAGGTAAATAAAAAGGGACTAGTTTTGGTAGTGAAAATTATAATGGTAATAATGAGAAAACTTAGAGTTTATTGGGATATAATGTTTAAAACATGGGTATTTTCCTATTTTAGATGTTTTTTTCGTTCATATCATACCTCAATTACATTATTTATCAATTTTGGAGGCACATAGAGTGAGAGTGAAATCCCATTATTGAATAATTCTGGGTATTTATAAAAATGTCACTCCTACTCAATTATAAAAGGGAAATTCCCCCCCTCACTTATTCACACCTGTCAAGACATTTTCATAAAGAAAACCTCCCAAAATCACTACCCAAAATCATTATACACATTCTACAGCTTCTAGTTATCCCAAAATACCAACCCTATGATCCTTAATAAGAGATACAAAGGATATTGTTCTATATGAAGGTAATTATCTTCACAAAACTCTTTTTTAAATTATTCTCTTACCACATTAATTAATATAATAATAATTAAAATATAATAAAAAAATTATATAACATATATTAATATGTTATTATGTTTATATAATAACACATATCTACCTCCTCTTCCATAAAGTGGTTAACAAAATCATCGATCGTGTGTACGACAGACTACCGACTCGTGAAATGATGTAATTCATTTTAAATAACAGCCTCTTAAGGATGGATATAATAGTTGATTTAAAGTACATATATGATATTTTTGAGATTATTATAATTATATAATAATAATATCATATACACCTTCTTACGTTTCATTCCACGGGAATACAATAATGTCGTTCGGGTGTACGACAAACTATCGCCTCACGAAGCGACGTGATTCGTTATTCACTCACACTTTGCATGAAAGTTAATAATGGTAATGTTAATTAATATATGTTATATATATGATATAATAAATATATAAAGGCTAATTATTATATAAATTTTCTTTAATCCATCCATATAAAAAATTGAAATGGTGTCTATGCGTACGTACGGTCCACCATCTCCATGAATTGTGTAATTAAGTTTCTATATCTAACTTTTATGGATTACTATAAAAAATATATAATGAATATATATTATATTTATATCATTTTTAAAATTTTTGATATAATTTTACCATGAAAAAATAAAAGGACACAAAATACCAATCCAAAACATACATGAAAAAAGATGTAGTTTTTCACCGAAGCGTAATTCTTACAAGGAATTTTTAATAAATGGGTAAAAAATGTTATAAGTAAATCATATATTGTATAATATATATTATTAATTTTATTTAATATATGTATAATAATATTATATTTTTTATATAGTATGTTCAAATTATTATGAAGGAAATCAAGACTATAGGTAAAAATATTTTCATCTCACTTTTATTTAAGTGGGATACATGCAATATTAACCACTTGTTTATTTGTTATACTGTAAATTATTCACATGATTTTATTTTTTATGATGATTAATATGAAAATTAGATGGATTTAAATATTCATATAAATTTATTTCATTTATGGGGATTACGATTCAAACATTACCAAAGTGGTAAATTTTTATATTACATTTTCATTCTTTATCAAGATTATTTATGAGTATGCTTCCTATGATAAAATAATATAACCTAACTCTAAATAAAATCATATATTTTCACATAAACTGATTATTTCATGAATATACATGTTTTTATTTTATTTTTTTCTCTTTTTGATCTCAATATTCCAACAGTATGTTTTTATGAAAAAATTGAATTTATTTCTCTCTTCGGTTGAAAACCATTTTTCTTTAATGACCATGATTTATAAAAATATTTTAAATATGGTTTTTAATATTATCCAATTATTTTTTAAATACATTTTTACCCATGTTTAACTTTTTAAAAAATGGCTTAAAATTAATCTTCATGTCATTTTATGAACATGAATCACTTGACTTTTTATTAAACATGTAAAAGGAATATTCATTTTAATGTGTATGTAATGAATAGTATTTTCAAATGTTATGAATGCTAAATGAGTTAATGAATCCATTAAAATTTAACATGATTATTTTAAAAAAAATTCTTTTAATATTTGAGAAAATTTTATATTTTAAACAAGTGTTTTCAAAATGGAAAGGATATTTTTCTCAATTATTTTTTAATGAACTTTTATGAAATTTATATTTATCAATGAAAACATGATTTAATGTTGATTATATTTTACTATGGATGTGATCCAATCATGATATCCTTATTATTTTTCTATATAGTTTATGTTCATGTTTATGATGAATTTTTTTTATAAAACTCATTCCTTTTCTATGGGTAATTCAATGATGAAATGGTTATGAAACCAATATCTTTTCCATGAGGTTTTATATATTGAAATGTTTTTGAAACCCATTTATTTTCATGAGTTTTTATATAATGAATTCATTATGATTTTTTGGAGAACATATGTATGATTTCAATTACGTGATGGGTAAGATCTATATCTCCCCCAAATACATTGGTTAAATATTGATATCTCATGAGATAAACTAAACTAGAAAAGGGAGTTAACCTAAATTAGTTATGGATTATTTCCACTATGATAGTCATAGGAGTGAACCATGACTATTATAATGGTTGATTAAGTAAACCCAATCCAATATTATAGTCTTTGTAGTGAACCCTTACTTCTACTATGGGTTTGGGAGTGAACCCAATCCACTATGATAGTCATGGAAGTGAATCCTTGACTACTATGGAAATTATTTTCTATATTTATATGTATTCCACAATTCTATTTCTTATACCAATTTTATTTTAAGGACCTGATCTTAAATATAATTTATTCTAGTGTTTTTGATCTAGAATTCACATTTGAGGATATTTTTAGTTGAGAGTTTTAGAGAATTAGGAAAAATATCTAACAAGGTAGACCCATAAATTACATATGGACACATATTCTCTGTATCAATTTTCCACTTAAATAAACCCTTTAAAAACATGACTTCTTTTTTATAAACATATTAAATTATTTCATCATGACATATTCTTTGAACTTACCCTTATTAAGACTTTTGAAAAAAATTAAAACATGGGATGAGAAGACAATGATTAGTAAGTGACATAAAGAAATAAAACCATCAGTCTAGTGAAAACCCATAAAATATTTCCATAAAAACATACCTTTTACCCTGAATAAAGGATCATCGTTTTAAAAAGTTTATTGTCTTACCTTTTAAAAATCAAATAATTTCCATAAAAACTCATAAGAAAATATATAATATATAAGTGGGTAACTTGGGACATAATTATAATAAAATAGAATAAATATATAGTCAAATTCCATACATGTCAATATTTCAAATGGTATAGCCATATTTTTCACTTCCAAACTCAATGCCTTGGAGGTTATAATGTAACCATCTGTCCTTTGTTTATCATGAAACCTCTCATCCTTTGTTTGTCACGTAACCACCCATAAAATGTCCAAGTACCATTATATAATCATAACAAATAAAATATTTAAATTTTCATCACATGACTTTTAAAATTTTATTTTCACTCATTAGAAAAAAATTTATAAAAATAATCATTACATTTTCAAAAACCAATTTAAAACATTTATAAAAGAGATATTTTAATCAAAGTGTCCCATACCACTTTAAATATTTTTAAAGGAATAAAAAAAAATTAAAATTAAAAAAAATTCATGTCCATATAAATAAATCCATAAATACAATTTGAAAACATGGACATGAGTGATAAATATTTAGAATAATAATTCATTAAAATAGTTAAAACTATGTTTTAGTTAAAGTCCCTTACCGCGAGTCTGACTCATCACGTACCTTATTTATATTACTTAATAAAAAATATAGGATAATTTAAACTAATATTTATAACCATAATTTCATGTTTATTATTCCTTTTATATCACTTATTACCATGTTATAACAATTACTTAATTATTTAAGTTCATATTTGATGTTTTGACGATATTCGGTAAAAGAGTCCCAAATGACTTTGGTAAGTCGAATATGGTGAAAGTTATCATTAGTACATAATATCCAGAATAATATTCATGGAATTTTTATCATATTTATACATAAATTATACTTTTAAATAAAACCATTATGTATGGTTATGAAAAAATAACAACATTATAACCGTGGAGACGGTAAACCGTACGTATGCATGAGTAACGTTTCCATTTTTCATTGATCATTCTGGAAAGAAGGAAAGTATTATTTTATATTTAAATAATGTTAATAATATCATTAATATAATATTATAAATTTAAATATACATATATATATTATTCATGTGATGTGTTGATTAAAAACGAATCACATCGCTTCGTGGAGGTGATTGTTCACACATGCGCACGAACGACATAATCATTTTTATGAGTATGTAAATTAAGAAAATAATTGATATATTATTCTTTTATAATGATAAATATGTCATGAATGTCATATATAAACATTAATTCTATCATTATAACTAGTATTTATAGGCGGTAATGGAAAATGAATTATATCAGTTTAAGGGGTGATAGTTCACACGCACGTAAGAACGAACGCTTAATTATTTTCCCTTTTCATAGAAGTGGAGATGGATTTATGTGATTATATTAATGTAAAAAAATCTAAGTATATTAAGGATACTTAATTTTTTATTTCATCATGTTATAATAATATTTTAAGGATGTGGATGAAGAAATTAAAAAGAAAATCTTAATTAAAAATGATACCTCTTCCTTGGACGATCTCCTTTGATTAACACATTAAAACCTATAAGGACAATGTTTTCCCTAAACTAGGGACTCCTGAATGTGGTTAGGTATTCTATTAATTCATTTATTTAGATATGGATCAAACTAATAAGGTATTTAGGTGTTAATAAAATTGGATAATTGGTTCGCTTTTATAGGAGGAGGGGCGCTCTTGGAATTCTTCAAAATATTAAATTAATATAAATTAATTTTCTATTTAAAATGGATAAAAAGTGATTTATTTATAATATTTTATGATTTGGGGAAGAATAATATTATTCTAATGAATATTATTTTTGTTTTGACTATTTTTTTAATCCATATATTTCTGTTTTAACCCTTATTTTACCCTTTTAACTTTTATTGTGTTATCATGTAATTTACACATTGAGGGTTAATATAATTACTATAACATGAAAAAAGTACAATAAATGAGTCATTTATGATATTTTAGGACTTATCCCAATAATTTTTACGAATTTATGTTTATTTATATTTTTTATATTATTTATTAAAATATTATTTATTTTAAGATATCAATTATGACAATTTTGACACTATTCATTATTTTCCTTTTGAAAATATCATAACAACCTGATATAATTAAAAAAACTTTATCAAATCATATCTAACATTTAAAATTGATCTGTAAATTTTTTTATGACATAAATTATATCAATTTTTTTATTTTAATATTTTTAATATCATTTATTTGATTCTTCCATTAATGAAGCAATTATTGTATCATCATTGTGGTACTATTTAGTCTAATTATTTCATTCATAAAAATTATAAATATATTAAAATAATGTAGGTAAACATTTTATATTTCTAAATACTATTTATATTCAAGTATATCCATTATATTACCCCATATTAAAAACATTTTACTTGTTAAAAACAAGAGTGTGACAAAATTGACTTTTCATTGAATAAAATAATATAAATATCTTAATGTCATAAAATTGGATTAAAAATGTTATATTTTTGAAAAAGGATGCTTCAGGTCGAAACAGACTCATCCAATGAAATTAGGAAAAGTTTTAGTGTAATTTATAATATAATTTGTACCCCTAATTGCACGATTTACCCTCAGCTATGGTAATAAAAATAATTACTAAAGTTATTATTCATATTTTTCAAAAATCATGTTAATAATTTTAGATCATAAATCTAATAATTATTAAAACTTTGTTTTTTGGTTTTTAAAACCTCAAAACATATAATTTACTATAATTAATTTAAAATTAATCCCATTGAAAGATAGAGAAAACAAGTTTTTAAATTAAAAAATGTTTAAAAGTTCACAAAGTTTTTATATCTAATTTCAATGAGAAATTGATTCAAATGAACAAAATTGTATTAAATTATAAAAAAAATTATTTAATTATACTTTAAAACTATTTAATAACATAAATTAACTATATAAATAAATTTTATGAAAAAATAGTTTTGAACTAATATTTTGTATTATTCACTATTCATCAAAATATAAAAGTTCTCAAAAAAATTCAAAAAATTCAAAAAATTCAAAAAATTCAAAAAATTCAAAAAATTCAAAAAATTCAAAAAAATCAAAAAAGTATATTTTTATACTAATATTCTAAATAAAAAGTTTATTTTTTCAAATATAATTTATAAAAGTGACAAAAAAATATATTTAAAATTGGTTAACCATCAAAAGGCGGTAAAACTACCTTTTTAAGACTTCTTTTATGTATAAAATTGATTTTTTCTTATATCATGTACATAAAACATATAAGATGAATTTTAAACATTTTATTTTATATATTATATATATATAATTAATATTACCCAACAAGAGTGATTTTATTATTTTATAAACACACTTATTTTCACGTAAATAGTTTTTCAAAAAACATTTCCATTCATTTTAAAAATAGGTTTTACTTTCATTTATATTTAATTTATCACTAAATTATATATATATATTCACAAACCATATTTTCATAACTCAGTTAATACTATTCAAGCCTTCCATTCTAATCGATAGGTTATAACGATAATATTTTAATAAAAAATATCTAGTTGTTTGTTTATGCTTGATGTAGTGTATCATGTATGATTTTGGGATGTTACAGTTATACATTCATGGATCATGTTATTTCATTCATTTATGAATCATGTCTTATTAACTACCCTGAATTATTCCAAGACTCTTTTAATATGATATGTGATATTTAGAGTATTGTTTTGAAATGTCATTCTTATCCTCTCATAAAGATCTTGCCATATAATATTGATATATCCCTTTTTAATTCTTAATGACCATATAAGATTTCCATTTCATGTGTTTTCTTTCCCTAGGTTATCAATAAAGGTATTATGTATGATATTTCTAAGAAGTGTTCTAGTTATGGTGAACTTAATGGGAGATAATGAAGTTCACTGATGAACCATTGGTTTATGTATACAATTTTCCAAAGATAATATGCTTAAATGATTATAGAATTGATTGTTATGTTACATAATAAATATTCATCTATTAAGATGAAATATTTATGTATGAGAATTTTGGGTCTCTACAATATTCATATAGGAGCACATGAATCTATTTTAGAATTCTTTCATTGAACAACACTTTTCTTCCCCAGATCTTGATAAAATATTAAAGGATGCATAATCACATGTAGTATAAAGAAAAATATGGATCTTGTGACTCCTTGTGATAATCAATTATGTTTTTATTATCTCTAAAAATGCTTACTTCCCATGCGATGGAGATCTATCACAAATAATGTCTAATGCAATGGTGTGTTGGAATGAAACTTTAAATAGAAAATATCATTTATATACTTAATTATGATTTCAATATATATAAATATATTTGATGTGTCTTTCTTATATATTTGTATGGATGGTTTTAATTTCTTATATTTTTCTGATTTTTGTAGAAATTATTTGGGAAAATTCTGAGACTAGGTGCGGGGGCGGTGTGCGATTCTGAGGCCTATGGTTCTCGGAATGATTTTTTGAAAATTTTTATGTTTTTAATAGCACACACGATTGAATTTTATAAAAATGGGATATAAATCTTAAAAGAGTTCCCAGATTAAAAATATGATGGCACCGTTGAGCTCAGAGTAGTGGATTTACCCTAAGTGAAACCGACCATTGGTCGGTGCGGTTCATCTGTGGAAAAAGTCACTAGGGGAATAATCATAAATTTAATAATTAAATAAAAACTATTTTATTTTTAAATCCTAAAAACTCATAAATTGTAACTCTAATTGGAAGTCGAAGACCACTATTCAGTTCGTAACAAGTTTTTTTCTTTCGGTGGGGCCTATTATTGACCAACACGATTCAAATGTGAAAGATAATTTTTGGACGTTTTAAAGGAGAATAAGATGAACTTACAAAGTTTATTTTATTTATTTCCACATTTTACAGTATCGTAGCGATGCTGCGATGCCATGACGAGGCAGCTCATTTTCATTCATAAATAAAATAGTGTGGTGACGCTGTAACACAGTGACACAACAATGCTGAAACACGTTTTATTCATTTAATATCTTGGCATGGATATAACATTATATTCAAAATCCTTGACAAATTACCTGGAATATTTAGAAAAGAAAAGCATTGGTGAATCCTCTCATTGGTGAATGAAAAATGACGATGAGATGACGGATCAAGATCACTCATAGAAGGATTTCCACTGATGAAGAATGTTATTCACAGATCGATCCAAACTCCAGGTAGGGGGTTATATTGGTATGATTTTCTTTCATGTTCTTACTTTCCAATTATGAACACGGACCAACTCATAAATAGTTTGATTTATGGGTTTATCGTTCTTGCGGCATGGGTATTATGTTGTGTGGTTTTAAAGGGATACTAATCTATATAAATACTTTTGTTTCGTTCCCCTATTTTCTAATAGGATGAGTGAAGGCCAAAATGAACAAGGTCGATGTTCATTATTTGGGAATTCTTGGTAAATTATTTTATCCCCATCCTTTGATTATTCACAGGAGAACCTCTGTGGTCATGACACATTTTTATGGGAGGTTCCAAACACAGTCTCACCCCTGAAGTGACAACGAGATGAATCAATTGCCAAACCAGTGAAGGTTGCGACCCAAGGATCGCAATGGTGCCCCCATATAAAAAATATCAGAGCAGTAGGGCCATGGTGGAAACCGACAGCGATGCTAGCTAGTAGCAAGTAGCCACCCGCATGACACCAAGTAGCATAAGATCTCGTGATGACAATGAGTTGGTGACGCAACAGGCGCTGCGTCGGCCAAGTGTAAGCATGAAGTCTGGGACTGCATGTGAGGAGATGGGTTAGCTATGTGGATACAGACCAACACCATGTGACCCCAGGTCATAGGGTGGCGATGTGGTCGGTGACCGCATCGCCTGGACGGGGTGTGCCTAGGGTGGGATGTGCCCGGCATAAAGAATCCAAACCGTACACGCGATCCAGATTAGAGGAACTGGGCCGCACCAACGGCCCAAAGGGCTAGACCGCATAGCCCAACAGGCTAGTTTGGATAGGCCTAGACTGACTGGGTCATATTGGGTATACCGAACCAGGTCAGGTTGGGTTGGACCGACCGGGTCGGGTCAGACCCAGACCCAACCAGACCCTTTTTACAAAAAGAGCTGTATATTTCAAACCAAGTGTTCGTTTGATGGATCATCTATGGTATTGGGACCCTTGCGACGAGGAGGTCCTTTAGATATGGCTTTGTGAGTATTTAATTTGGACCAGTGTAGGTGAAGTGTTTCCCTTTTTTCTTCTCGTGAGGGTTTAGTATAACATTATGTCCACATCACTGGATAGTAATTCCCTATAGAGTCCGAGTCCCAGATAGAGTTCTGGAATCCCTCCTTGGGACTGGAGTGATTCTATATCACCTATGATTGAGTTTTATTGGAATTAACATGACCTTTGTTCATAGGGTGTTAATCCTCCATCCAGTGGGCCATATCGGTAGGTTTTTTGGTATCCTCCGAGAAGAAACCCCTATGTTATGAGACACATTAGTAGGGTCATCGATATCCTCTAGGATGGATCCCCTACATTGTGGGATAATACAAATTGGGTTGTTGGTATCCTATGGTAAGGATCCCTTATTTGTATATCATGAACTTGACCAGTGTTTTCTCTTTGGGCGGGGCCAAAATTAGTGGGACCTATTTATAAGAGTCTCTGATGATATCAAGGCCCGAGGAGTGAGTTCTCTTAGAATGATCATGACTCGAGCATAATCATGTGGATGATGATTGTTTGTGACTTACCCATTTACCATGCTGCTGGTTACGGGTATATTTATATTTTCTTAGTATTTTTGTTATAGTCATATACCTGTGCAGAGCTGACTGTGCTTTCCTTTGTTGTTTTGGGGTGTCCTACTGAGTGTTGTTTTACTCACCCCTACACGGGCCTTTCCCGGATGTGTCATGTCTTGGGAATATGATCAATTTTTTGAAATATTCTAGGGTGGAACAAGAGTAGGTGGTGCCCAGTGATATTATAAAGATGAGGTGTACTCCTATGGATTCAGTCATCTACCCATCACCCACCATTCAGTAAATTTTTTCTACAGATGAGTTTCAGGGGTTTTTTATTTCACATGATTTCAGTATTTCTTTTGGTGGGATTATATTCTAGCCCAGTTCACCTCCAAGTACATTACTTTCTAGTTTCACTACAGTTGTGGTTTATATCTATTGGTTTTCATGCATGGTTTACTTAATGTTTTTAGATTTCATCATTTTTGGGCTTGGAGATTTGTGCATACATACATGAACTTAGGAAAATGCCTCCCATTTCGGGGATAGGCCTACTTGGAAAAAGTTTATATCCCCAAGACTATCTTAGGAAATCTTGGGGTAGTCACGACACAGGCCCCACTGGGATGGGTCATGAAGAGTGGTATCAGATCAGGTCAGTTCTGCATTGGGACCAGGAGTCTGTGAGATTGGTTTGGGGTGAAAGTATTAAGTGTTTTGAGTTTGGCCTTCAGGCCAGGGACTCCAGTGTTGGTGTGATGGACAACATATCTACACACTAGGACTTGGGGCACTTTCTTTTCAACTTGGGACATGATAAAATTGGTTTCCATGGAAATAAATGGTACATGAATCATATAGTAATGTGTTGTGTTTTCCATTTCCTTAATGAGTCATCTCTCTAGATGAACTCTATATCATGGTTTATATTGATCTATTTCAAGATGCCTCTACGTACACATCCATCCAAGATTATATTATGTGACCATGAGGATGGTACACATAGGGATGAGGTGTCAATATAGGGACCTATACCAGATAAACTCCTTGAACCAGAGATAGAACCTCTGGGTGGTGCACCAGTGATACCCCCACCCATCGAGAAAAAATTACTACTAGTGATATTAGTAGAGGATGCACGCATGCAGAGTGTGTTTCATGAGTTCTAGAGGTAGCGACTTCTTAGTTTTAGGGGTGATATAGACCCCCATGTAACTAAGGATTGGATGGAGGTAGTCACTCATGTCATCCACCTAGTGAGGACGCCTCCCGACCAGATGGTCGTATTATCTATGAGCCCTCTTCATGGATCAGTGGGGAGATGGTGGACCTTAGTAGCCCAGACACATGAAAAGTAAAATATCTCTTGGGAAAATTTCAAGCATCTCTTCAAGGAGGAGTTATTTCCAAATACATTGCTGTTAGTGTGCATCCAAGTGCTTCTGCATCTACAGGAGGGCAGTCAGACTGTAGTAGAGTTCTTTACGAGGTTCACAGACCTATCTTGTGACTCCACAGATATGGTGCAAGACTCATTCTTCGGGGCTCAGAACTTCATGCATGGGATAAACTAGGAGATCAGGCAGTCAATGATATCCCTTAGCATTTTAAATTTTGTTGGGGTAATAGAGAGATCTCTACTAGTAGATAGCTTTTTAGAAGAGCAGACACCAGTTTTGGGAGCTACCATTAGTCAACATATGGATGAGTCATCGATAGTAAGTAGCTGGCGATAGTCGCAGGGGCCCCAGTGGGCCCAACACAATAGGAGGCGATCCCAAGATACTAAGTCAATGGTGAAAGGCTCATAAGGTGGCTCAAGTCATCCCAGAGATAGATGATGTTTTGCATGAGATGGCATGGGGAATTTGGCGCGTGATTTCCTAACCCAACATACGACTAATTGGGGGATAGTCGAGGGACCATCAAGGTATAGGCATAGGTTTGAGGAGGGTGGTGTATAGGGAGGAAGGCGTGGAAGGGGAGTAGGTAGAGTAGCATGTACTGGGTGGAGGTTTGAGGTACCACCACCACCAGCCCCAGGTGGTCCACCATGATCTTAGGGAGCTAGTAGATAGGGTCAGGGCCAGCTTTAGCTGATTGAGGCTTATGAACAAGGTGCTCTAGAGAAGATTATATGTACAATATTTGTATTTTACACCCTAGTTTTAGTTCTGATAAACACTAGTTTCAGTCATTCTTGTCTTTCCATGGACCATGTTCGGGGCTAAAAGATTCTGGTGGAGTCATTAACTTGACCATTACATTTAGAGACTTATATGGGAGGGGATTTGACGATAATACACTGGTGCTGATAGTGTGAGATTACTCTTGGAGGTGACAGCTTTGGCTAGGGTCTCCTAGTAGCAACATCAATGCCTTACAACATCATTCTCAGTATGGATTTGTTCTCTATAGTCCATGCTCAGATTGACCATTTTAGGTGAAGAGTGAGGTGTGTCTACAAATATGGGACTAGTTTTTCCCTTTTTTTGGTGAAAAGGGAAATCATAAAATACTGGATGGAATTACTCAGAGTAGGTTGAAGCCAATTACTCACCAATTGGCTAGACTCACCCTCAGTGTAATAGAGGAGAGGAGTCCTCAGTTTCTTGCAGTGATGGAAAATTATGGATAAATATTTTCTGAGGATGTTTAGGATTACCTCCTCATAGTTAGGTTGAGTTTTACATTGATATTTACCATTTTAAAACACCAATATATACGCCCTCAAATCGGATGGCTCCCATAGATATTCATGAGTTGAGGGTAGAATTAGAGGACTTGTAGAGGAAGGGCTTCGTGTGACGCAATGTTTCACCCTGGATGGCCCTAGTTTTGTTTTCTAAGAAGGAAGATGAGATATTGAGGCTATGTATGGAATTTCGACACCTGAATCAGGTGATCATGAAGAACAAATATCCACTATCGAGGATTGAAAACCTCCTCGACCAGTTGAAGGGAGCGATATGGTTCTCAAAGATAAACCTCATATCTGGATATTATCTTCTTCGTGTATGGGATGGGGATGTTCTGAGGACTGCCTTTAGATGTAGGTATGTCCACTATGAGTACTTGGTGAAGCTGTTTGGCCTGACCAACACCCCATCAATATTCATGAGACTCATGAATAGGATCATCCAACACTACTTAGACCGATTTTTTGTGGTTTTTATTGATGACATCCCAGTGTACTCAGTGTTTGAGGAGGATCATGCATTAGACTTGACGATGGTCCTAGACACACTATGAGAGTACCAAATT
This sequence comes from Viscum album, assembly GCA_963277665.1. Classification (NCBI taxonomy): domain Eukaryota; kingdom Viridiplantae; phylum Streptophyta; class Magnoliopsida; order Santalales; family Viscaceae; genus Viscum; species Viscum album. The sequence goes on along the minus strand of OY728122.1, from coordinate 462,021,323 downwards.
TATGTGAATCTCTCGAAGTGTTGGTTCAAGATTTGGTATGTCTATATTCTATGACATGCCATTTTAGAGGCTGGAGTTCTAGTAGACTAGTGAAGATTGAAGAGGTGTTTTCTTTGGAGCCACCCAAGAGTGTTATTGAGGTGCAGAGTTTCCTAGGATTGGTTGGGTACTATTAGAGGTTTGTACCCATATTTTCTAGGGTAACATCACCCTTTACGACCTTGAAATAGAATATAAATCCTTTAATGTACATAGATAAGTTCCAGAAGAGTTTTTAAGAGATAAGGAAGAGGTTGATGAGTGCTCCCATATTGAGATTACTGGAGGAGGGTGTTGAGTGCATGGTGTTTTGTGATGTATTAGGGACTGGGACTGGTTGTATCCTGATGCATGGGAAAGAAGTGATTTCCTATGGTTCACAATAGTTGAGGCAACATGAGTATAACTATGTGAACCTTGATCTATAGTTGGAAGTGGTGGTATTCTCATTAAATATGTGGTGACACTACTTGATGGGAGATCCGTTTACTATGTACTCTGACCAAAAGAGTCTCAAGTATATATTCTCTCAAAAGGATTTTAACTTGAGATAAATATGATAACTATAATTCATTCAGGAATATGAATTTGATATCTTATATACTCTTGGTAAGGGGAAAGTGGTGGTAGATTCTCCTAGAAGGAGATACAACTTATAGTTACTGAGTGAGGTATCAGAGTTGTTGGCCTCATTGAAGATATCATTTTTGGATGGGTATGGAGCATCCTACCTTTAGTAGATGGTTGTCACCCCTCCAATCTTACAATGAGTCTGGGAGGCACAACTCAGATACACCGACTATGAGACTTTACGTGCTCATATGTCCTCAAGGGCATGCACCTAATGTATATTCGAATAGAGGGGAGAACATTTTTCTCTTCAGAGGATGCACAATAGTACTAGTGACATTGCAGGAAGACATCTTGAGGGAGTTCTATACTTACCCTTTGGCGGTACATCCAGGAGTGGAAAATATGTATTATGACCTTCAATGTGAGTTATGGTGTCCATGGATGAATAAGGAAATGGAAAAGTTCATTTATTAGTGCTTCAATTGTTATCAAGTGAAGGTAGAGCACCAGGTTCCTATGGGATTGACCAAACCACTTGACGTGCCAGAGTGGAAGTGGGATGAGATATCTATAGACTTCATGATGGGTTTACCATGCACATATATGGGAAAAGATACCATCTAGGTGATTTTTGATGGACTCAAAAAGTCATCCCACTTCTAATCCATCAGTGAGAAGAGTTCAGTAGAGAGATTGGGATGCCTCTATATCCAGGAGATAGTTCGGCTTCACGGAGTTCCATCAACGATAGTCTTGGATCATGATGCTCTCTTTACTTCCTGATTGTGGAAGGGATTATAGGAGGCATTTGGGAATAATTTTCACTTGAGCATGGCGTTTCATCCCCAGAAGGATGGCCAGACAGAGAGGACCGTCTAGGTTCTAGAGAACATGACATGTGCTTGCATCCTCAACATTGGCCATAGTTGGGAGGACAACCTAACTCTGGTGGAGTTTCCATATAAAAATATCTACCACTCCAACATTTGTATAGAAATATTTGAGGCCTTGTACAGGCGACCATCCAGGTCACCACTGTGATTGAAAGACCTAGGAGAGTCAGCACTCATGGCTCCAAAGTTGGTACGGGCTACCACCGGGAAGGTGCAGACCATACATGAGTGTATGAGGGCTGCAAAGAACTAGCAGAAGTCATATGATGACCTAAGGTGGATGCCTCTAGAGTTCAAGGAGGGAGACCATGTGTTTCTTCAGGTCTCACCTTGACAGGGATTTCAAATATTTATCCGGGGCAATAAGTTATCTCCAAGATATGTTGGCCCTTTTCAGATTCTGAGTATAGTTGGCGAGGTGGTGCACCAACTAGCTCTACCCCTGCAGTTGCACTGGGTGCATAATGTCTCACATGTGTTTCATCTAAAGAGGTACATGAATGATCCATCTCATGTCATCGATTGGGATGAGATAGATATTTAAGATGTGGAGACTTTTGTGGAGTACCCAGTGGAGATAGAAGATTAACAGGAGAGGATCCTTCATGGGTGGTCGACTCCTATAGCGTGTGTTCGGTGGAAGCACAAGAATCTCCCGGAGAGCACTTGGGAGTGGGAGGATCAAATTATTTCTCATTAAACTCACCTTTTTGTTGAGTAGACCTTGTTTTTCCTTTCTGGGACATAAAGCCTTAAGGTGGAAAAAATGTAATGAGTTGGATTTTCCAGATATTATTTTGAGATTTTATTTGGGGAAATTCCAAGACCATACGCTCGAAGGGCATGAGATTCTGAAGGCTAGGGTTCCCAGAACGATTTCTTGAAAAATGTTATGTTTTTAATAGCATGTGAGTCTTCCTTTTCTGAAAAGTGAAATAACTCTTAAAAAATTTCTGGATCATAAATTTGAGGGAACCATTTTTCTCATAGTAGTGTTTTTACCCTAGGTGTGACCTAACATTGGTCGGCATGGGTCATTTATGGAACAAGTCACCAGGGGATTAACCATCAATAAAATAATTAAATAAAAACAATTTTATTTTGAAATCCTAATAAATCATAAACGGTAACTTGGATTAGAAATCTGAGACCACTGTTGAGTTCGTAAGGGGGTGTTTTCCTTAGATGGGGCCTAAAATTGACCAGAGCGGGTCAAATATGAAACATAATTTTTGGATGTTTTAATGGAGAATAAAATAACCTAAAAAATATTATTTTATTTATTTTTATGTTTCGCAGCATCCCAGTAACACTACGATTCCACAACAGGGTAGAAAATTTTCTTTCATTAATGAAACAGTGTGGGGATGTTGTAACATAGCGACATGACAATGCAGAAACATGTTTTTTTTCATTTAATATCTTGGCAGGGATACATGATTAGATTCACAATCATGGAGAAATTCCCGGGAAGCTTTGTAAAAGAAAAGTGTTGGCGAACCCTCTCTTTGGTGAATTATGAATGACAACGAGACGACAGATTGAGATTTCTCATTAAAGGATCACCGACGATGATGAATGTTCTTCACTGATCGATCCAAACTCTAGGTAAGGGGTTATTTCTTTGTAATTTTCTTTCCCATCCTTACTTTTCAAGGTTGAATTTGGACCAACCCACAAAAGGTTGATCCATGGGTCGATCGTTCTTGTGGGATGAGTATTACATTGTAGGGTTTTAATGGGAGAATAATCTATGTAAATAATTTTGTTCTGTGGTCACATAGCATTTTTTCAAGAGTTTCCAAACACGGTCGAACCCTCAGAGTGATGGTGAGAAGGATAAAAGGACAAACCAGTGAAGGTCGCGACCTGAGGATCGCAACGGTTCCCCCGTATCGAAAAATATGAGCAGCTGGGATATAGTGACAAACTAGAGAAGATGGGGTGCCGACATCGATTCTCGAAGTAGTGCACGATGGGGGTGCATGAAGGCAGAGCATGGGGGCACATCCAATCGGTAGAAGGTGGCCACTGACATGACACCATTCGCTAGAGGAGCCTGCGGTGGCACAACCGTAGGGTGTGACTAGGAGCCACAACCAGGCGAGCGGCGATGATGATGAGTTGGTGAGAAGGTGGGTGCCACATCATCCAGGTGGAAGCACATAATTTTTTACTGTGTTCAAGGAGGCAGGCTGGCCACATGGATATGAATCAACATTGTGTGACCTCAGGGTATTGGGCGACGATGCGGTTGGCGACCACGTCGGCCGGACAAGGTGTGGCCAGGGTGGGCCACCCCCAGTGGGAAGAAGCCACCCCACGTGGCCTAATGGGCTGCGGTCTAGTAGGCACAATATGCCAGTTCAAACTAGCCAGATCGAACAAGTCAAATTGGGTTGGATGAATATGGTCCGGTTAGGTCGGACCTGAACCCTTCCATGCCCTTTTTATAAAAAGGGCCATATCTTTCAAACTGAGTGTCTGTTTGAAGAGCCATCTACGACATTGGGAATCTTGATATATGGTGGTCCTTTTGAGATGGATTAGTGATTATTTATTATGGACTAGTGTAGGTGTTTATTTTCTCTTGGTTCTTTCCTCAAGCGTTCAGTACAACATTATGTTCACATCATTGGATAGTAACCCCCACTAGAGGCCAAGTCTCGGATAGAGTTTTGGAATTACACCTTAGGACTGGAGAGATCCTATATCACCTCTGATGGAATTTTATTGTAATTTATGTGACCTCTTATAAAAAGGAGTTAATCCTCCATCCAATGGGCCACATCGGTAGGGTTTTCTGTATCCTCTAAGAAAAATCCCCTACATTACAAGCTGCATCGGTAGGTTCATCACTATCCATTGAGAAGGATCACCTGCATTGTGGGAAATACATATTGGGTTGTCGGTATCCTTTAGGAAGGATCCCCTCTCTATATATCATGACCTTGAATAGTGTTTTCTCTTCAAGAGGGGCCCAAATTAGTGGGACCTGTTTGTAAGAGTCTCTAATGATACCAAGGCTCAAGGAGTGAGTTCTCCCGGAATGAGCATGCCTCGAGCAGAATCATGTGACTGATGATTGGTTGTGACTTACACCCTTTACCTTGTGGCTGGTTATAAGTATATATAGATATTATTTTTATTTTTGTTATAGGTATATACCTAGATCTGAGTGTGAATTCCTTTGTGGTTTCGGGGTGTCCTACCAAGTATTGTTTTACTCACCCCTGCACAGGCTTTGCCCGCACGTGTCATGTATTGTATAGAAGATTGATTCTTTGATGGAGTTTGGGGTGGACCAGGACTAGGAATAGGTGGTTCCTAGTGAGATCAGAAAATTGAGGCATACTCATATGACTTTAGGCAGCTTCCCTTCACATACGCTTCTAGTAGGGTTTTCTACGGACGAGTTTTAGGAGTTTGTGCTTTCACTTGTTTTCAGTCTTTCTTTTGGTGGGCTTATATTCAGGCGCAGTTCACTTCCTTTTAAATTAATTTCCCATTGCACTCTGGTCTTGGTTTATATCTAGTGGTTTTCATGCATGGTTTACTTATCCTTTTTTACATTTCAACATCTGTGGTCTTGGAGATTTGTGAGCGCGTGCAAGTACTCATGAAAATGCCTCCCATTTGTGGGATATGCCTAATCAGTGCTAGTCACCAACCTATGGCTTATTGGAGGTGGGCTTGGGGTAGTCACAACATGGGACCCACTAGGACGAGTTGTGACAATGGTACTCTTTAGGATATATCCTTGGGATTGATATTAAATATGATAAATTATATGCCTGTAAAATAATCCGAAGGATAATGAAGAACATGTTTGAAGCCTATCATAAGGGAAAGAGATTGAAGATATCCAATAATATTTTGATGGAGACTTATGAAATTTATAAACATGAAACAAAAAATGGAAAAGTGGAGATACAAATTTGAGTATCAAAGGAATGAAGAGTAATCATCCTAATTGGGGAATTATTTTGAGTTGTTTTGAAGGAATAATAATAAATTTTGGATTATATTATGGATGTTAGATAAGGTTAGGGAATATATGGAATCTTGGATATAATATAATTTAGTTGTAACATAAGATCAATTTTTTACTCTATGAATTCATTCTAAAGGAATTTGTAGGATAATATCATAGATGAATCACACTGCAATGATGTACTTGTCACACCACAAAAGAGTATATCAAAATAATATTTTACTCTTAATTAGATATATATTGTTTCAGTAGATAGAGGTTGTTTCATCAAGAAAATTCTCAATATTTTTTTGGAATTAGTTTATTCTATGATTGGGAGTGTTATAAAAATTAGTGGAGAACTATCTAAAGAGATAAAAAATTTCATACCATAAATATGTATGCCATACTATAAAAATATTTTCCATGTCACAATTATCCATTCCATGTGATTTATAATATCACAAGAATGTGAAGATAAAGAAAAACATATTCAATTCTCATTTTCATGTTTCAATTGAGGAATCAATATTCTAATTAAGGGGAGATATTTCAATAGATAATTTTTATATAAATTTTCCTGAACACTAAGCTCTGAAGTTACATATAACACCATAATATTCTATATTATTTCATAGAAATTACCCTCAAACCATTTTCTTATTAATTCTATAATATTTTTATATTATATGACTTATATTTTAGGGATAAATCAAATAAAAAAATTGGATATCTCAAAATTATTAAAATGAATTTGGATTAGGATTTAATACATACAACACATGGAGGAGGATGAGACTATCCAAGACTCTATGATTTTTTGGTATTTTTAGTATAGGTATATAGACATGAAATATCCCTATAAATAGATAATTCAGGCTATTGTGATGGGTGTACACATATGGGATCCCTCATTTGGTATACATAACTTATGATTATAAAGCGATAAGATAGAAATTGTTAGATCATTGAGATAAGGCCACCCATAAGGGTTGATCCTTAAATAAGAACAAGAGTTCACACTTATTTCCAAATTTTATAAATTATCTAGGATGATGGTGGAAGGATTTCACATTCTAAAGAGATTATTGTTGTTGATATAGTTACCTTATAATTTTATTTAACATTCTTTTAGGACTTTTGTATTATATTCATGATCTATCCATTACATAAGTCATCATTAATAACAAAATGAAGTGAAAATATGGAAGGAAATCATTTTATATCAAATACATATCTATTCAATAAAAAAGAGTGGTATGAGCCTTTTAATTATTGTGTAATGAATTGTATTTATCTCATTAATATCATCATCATAATCATCATCACTTTATAGATCATAATTTGTTCCATGTAAAAATAGAAAATGGGAGTTAAGAGTTTTGTATTAGAGAAAAGGTGCAAGTTAATATTTTACTTCAACCACTAATTTGCAACTCCACCCCCAATTGGTCAGACATCTATCCTTCTAGACCAAATAACTTTTTCATAATTATTAAACCTATGTTGATTAAAATTACTTCTTTTAAGATTTATAGTAATTTATTTTAAAAATATAATCAACCACATATATAAAAACACCATTTCCTCTCTAAATATTTGATATCCATCTATTAAGATCATATTCATGTTTTTAAGAAATGTTTCTAAATATAACATTGTAGGATCATGTGTTTTAAAAGAAAACATGATATTATCTTTTGTAATTGGTTCAATTTTATAAAATTTCATTTTTTATTACTATATGATTTAAAATGATGATATTGGATTAAATATATGAGTTGGATACCATATATTCTCAATTTTATTGATTTCATGAATTTTTTGTTGGAGATATATTGTTCTTAATGATATTTTGATTAATATTTTCTGATAAATATTGTAATCAAAATGTAGAGGGTGATAATAGAGAATCTATGAGGAATCAAAATAAATGGAGGTAAATATGTTAATGAAATTGATAAAAACCAATAAAAATTATCAAATGATTATTACTAAAAATTAAATAAAACATGAGAAGAAATATGAATCCTAAAACGGAGTTATCAATTCTTATATAGTGTATTCCTTTGGTTCAAAGGGATATTGATTTTATGAGTTGATATTATTTACAAATTAATAATGAAGTATATTTTTATAAATCTTAAGTGATAACAACCTATGATATCATTAAATTGTTTTGGATGAATATAAGGATTCAAATATGAATTTATAAAAAAATTAAAATATATTTTATATTTATATTAATCTAATTATATGAATACCATATTTATGTGTATTTATCAAGGGAATGGTGCAAAAAACATGAGAGGTGGGTCGAATCAAGTGTGGTCGATTATTTTTCAAATTCCATGTCTTCTTTAAAATATTATATCCTTTAGTTTTTAAACCTGTGACATAGATTATAAATATGGATATATTCTCATTTAACCCAAAATAAATTACGGAACAAGTTTTTTTAGAAGGTTTAGTCTTGATGTGGGAAACCTATTCCTTATTGTACTTGAGATGCTTGAGACATATATTCTATACTATAATTATTATCATAAAATTATAGTTAGTTAGGGAAGGTATCATCATACACACTCCCATCATATTGTACTATTTAGTTTTTCACTACATTACATAAGTGAACATGTTCAATAAACTACACAAGTGAACTCTTGCTACTCCCAAAATTTATTTGAACTATCATAACACTATTCTCTAATTAAACACTTAATATATATTGAAGAATATAATATTTATATCCAGGGATGTCTCTACACCTAATAAACTAATCTTCATCCTCAAAAAGAGTCTTTGACTACCTTTTGACCATTGAGAATAATTGTTAGTAATTCAGTCGTTTTTATCTACCCATCTTCCCAGTTCCTCATTAAAAACTATTTAATGAACACTAAAATAAGAACTATAAGGAACTCAACTACCTTTAAATATTATGCATACTTTTACAATTGAACCTCCTCAGATATTCTTTAAGAATCATAGCACATAAATCCTATCAAGTAAAAAAACTAAAATATAAACACTAAATCATTGTTCTTCTCTTAATCACTACATGAATATCCACATAACCCTACTATTTATCCTAATTTATCTATTATTCTTATTATTTTAAACCTAGTTAATTTTCTACTTTAGAATGGGTTTGGTAGCTTATTATTTATATTCCTTGACTATATCTGTCTAGATGAATTATTCATCACACTCAAAATTCACCCATAACTGGTTCAACTTCATAGTGAAATATCAGGTCTTCTTATTCTTATTCCATAAAAGTTATATATTTCTCTTTGGTAATTAGTTATAGAACAATTTTCTCCTTTTTGAGAGATATATTTTTCTTGGGTTGAACAATGGATTTTCCTTGAGTGACTTGCATACTTTTACTGTAAAAGAATCCACTAAAATTCTTATGGGAATTTTTTATATACTCATAAATAGAAATAATTTAGGGATTATATGTAAGAATGTTTTCCACATGGACTCTAACATTTAACTTTTTCTAATGGTTATACATGGTGTTTTCTATTATTTTATTTTGAATTGTTATTATAAGGGGTATTAGAAAAATTACATTTATATTTTTCTCATTTTATCTCTCTTTTCATTGGCCATATAACTTTCCTATTTTCTATAATTGGTTATATTTTTATCATTCTCAATACATTCCAATAAAAAAAAACTTTGATAATTCAAAATATTTTTACAGAAAAGTATTGAAGTAGTCGTATCAGTTATAGATGGGCTTTTAAATTCTTATAGAATGATATATTCAAGGAAACCAAAACAGATTTATCATTGAATCCATAAAAAATAATATAGCATCTAAACCTCATATTATTCATCACCAAGTTGAATAAAAGTTGAATTTGTGATATTTGAAAATTAGAGTTCAAACCTTGAATGAGCAGATTACATTTATAGATTTTATAAAATATAAAATTTATCATTTTAGACTAGATTAAATTCCAATTAATTTTTATATCCTTTGAATAAGTCACAAAGATAAACTTCTAGTCACTCATTTATATTGGATCAAAATAATTTAAGCTATGAAATGTATCCCAAGAAGCAATTCAATAATATCTTCATTAATCTGGAAAACTCATGAAATTTATTTTTATATATCAAGAAGATCATACACTTTATATTATTCACACTCAATCTTGAATAATGTATAATCATAGAATAATTATATTTTAGACATGACTAAATAGTACAAGAATCATCCAAATTTATTTATTCATAAGAATTTCAAATTATGGAAATCTGAGTTTTTTAGTCAATATTTAAGTGTAAATCTCTATGTGTGGATCCCAATTTGGATTCCCTTATGTATATATACATACATAGTTGGATATACTTACATGGTAACCAATAAATTGAAGACTCTATCTTGGATCCCCTTACACTGGCCATCACTATTACATGATTCCACATGCTTGACATGGATCCCCTTTTTGTGATATGAATCCCCCAGTTTCAATTTATATATATGGTGTTGGATTTTTAAACATAATTCTCTAGTGTGTATTAAATTAAATATATCTATATATGTTAATACTTTTAGTTTCTTCCGTTTTCAATTTTCCAAACTCGAACACCAGATTCAATATTTCCTTTAATTGACATCATGATGAATTGAAAGGAACTCCAGGATATATCAACATCTCGAAACACCTCATAAAAACTCCAAATATTTATGGGAATTATTAAAATAATTTCACACTCCTACATAACATTTACAATGTCCTTTATTGAACATGAATACTAAAGTAAGTCGATTTGAATATATATCTAATGCCTCTATTTTCTAACACCATTCTAATATTTTCAAATCATTTTCCATGTGTAACCCCTACCTTATTTTAGTATAATTAAAGGTGAGTAATATGGGAAATAATTCTCTAAAACTTTTGGTATATTAATTCACAACTATAAACTTATTTAAATCATTTTAACCATATCAATAAAAGATGTACATAGACATGTTGGACAAACAGGTCCTTTAACATAATCTCTTCCATCCTTAACATTTTTTAGATAGTAGTTTTCTCTTTTCATGCAATACACACCAGATTTATAATCAACGGGTTTAATGTGATTCTATCTAAAGCAGCCTAGCCATGTACTTATAAGGAATTAGAAATTTCAATAATATCCCCATTACCCATATATTTTTTAGAAACTAAATCTTCCATTCTTAAAATATTTTTTATTGTGTTTTTAATATTTCATATTCATACAAACCAGCTCTATAGTCATCATGTTTATTAGGATACTCCTTGAAGTTTTATATTCAAGTTCTTTAAGTCTAGTATTATATTCAATAATCTCTCCTTTAACCATGTATGAATGGGAAACCTTTACTTAATATTTAGGGGATGGATACATAGTCCATCACCCATCAACCACTAATACATACATATTGACACTTATTGAAAATACATTACAACCAATAAAAATAGAACATTAGTATGGATTCTAAAATATTGGATTTATATACTCATGAACATTTTGATTTTATATTGTAGTAAAATAGTTTTACGAAATAATAATGGAAGAAAGATTATTTTTTATTGAATGATTTACCAAAATGATCTTGAAAATATAGAATAAAAGTACTAATAATATAGAAAGTATCAAGTATCTATTAAAAAATAAATTTGCTAGAAAAATTCATCAGGAATGTGGGAGTATTTATAATATGAACACCCTAATGAAAAATAAACCAAATGGTCAAAGGGTTGAAATGAGTGAAATATTATATTTGAGAATCACATATAATTACATTCATAATTTTTTTTAAAATGATAATGGTGAGAAACACATCCAACATAAGTAAAATTAGAATGATTCTAGGGGTAGACTCACACAAAATGAGGATATCCCACTGAATATCTCATTGAAGGATAAGGATGTCGGGTAAAACCCCAAAATGCTAAAGGTATAAATGTATAAATGTCACTACCCAATTAAAAAAAGTGAACCTTTATTTTATAGAGCCTACCTAATTAGAACTCAATAATTAAATAGGTTTAACATGGATTAGTGGTCAGGATAGATGACGTACTGGTATGTACCTTAATGTTTGTGCAAGGGAAAACACACTAGAAGAACATGTGTTGGACTATGGGGATAGTTATTAGAATGATGAATTATTTGTAAATTTTTGTGGGCACCCGGGAGGGGGAAAATGTGTTTATAGGGATATTTGGGTACCTATAAGTCTTAGTTGTTACAATGGTATCATATTAATAATTAAATCATATTATTTGTGGAAATGATTGGGTTAATATGTAGGGTCCACAATGAGGATGTTGTTCTCTATTGGGGGTGAATTGGAAACCCAATAATTTTAAAGGGTTAAAAGGATAAACATTACTACCTATGTCAATAAGGTACACCTTACATTTTGGGAGCCTACAACACTATAAATCTACATTTAAATAGGGTTTCCCTAGAGTAGTGATCAAGATGGGTGTCCACCTGGAAGGTTTCCCATGGTGTCTGCAAGTGAGGAGCAAGCATAATAAAAGATCATATTTTGGTATGTGGGGATAATCATTAGTCTTATAACACATTGGGGAACATGGGTGGGCCATAAGGAGGGGATAATGTTGGTCTATGTGAAAAATATGTTTCCTTTAGGGCCCAACTATTATTTTTTTCTTTTAAATATAATAAAAAATCAGAAAGGAATCACTTTGAATTTAATGGAAATACTTGTTTCCCAAAAAAAGAAAAAATGATGTGTTTCATAGTCATGTTTCTTTATCTATAAACTAAACAAATATAGGTATAAATTTCCAATGGTAAAATACATGAAAAAAAACAATCACAGTATTCCAAAGATAAATAAAAAGTGATATCCATTAATTATTCACTCTAGAAAACTTTATATCATGTAAACAATAAAAACACACCCCCAATAATTCTTTCTCAAGGATATAAGAGGAAACCGAGTAACATTATGTTTTATATAATTACAAAGAGTTAATTTATCTATATTTTATTTAATAGGTGGTTAAAATAATGTAATAGGATCTTGTTATATACTATAATAATCATAAGAAGAAGAATAACTTAGTCACTCAAAGTGTCATAAATTTATTTCTAATAGTTTAGAAAACTCAATCCACATTGATGAAGTAAAGGTGATATGTTGTAATTAAATTATAGTATGTTACACCTAAATAAAGTGTCACTACACTATACACATGGAGGGATCCATTAGATCTAATAAAAAATTCAAAAGGGTTAATGGATAAAAATGAAGTGTTTGGAATGGTTAAATGGGAAACCAATATTAAATTTATTTGGCTATGAAATCAATGAAATAAATTTATCAAATATAAGGATCACAAGAGGTAAAATAGAATAGAGGTAAATTTGGAAGTTTTATAAAGATAATGATGTACAAATTAAGATAAAATCCTCATTTTAAAAAATAATGATTGAGTTGAAAATCCTTCTTCACTTATTTATTTTTTAATCACTAGTTCAGGATTTAGATTAAAATTAGATTCATATATTATAAATCAAATATATTATTCAAAATTATTTTTTTAATAGAGTATATTTATGAGACATATAGTTTTATGGATTTATTTATCTTGTTTTTATAATTTTTTTATATCATAGGGTAATAGTGGATAATTGACATTTCAATTTTCAATTATTAAATGATTCAGGTTCACTAATTTTTTGGTAAGGATTGTCTATATTTGAAATTATTAAAGGATATTATTTAGATGTATTATCCCTCAAAATTATGAAGAAACTTTTCTATTACACTTATTTCTATTGAAATAAATTATTTAATATCAAAAGGGGAGAATTGAAATGATGATTATTTATTGAATAACGATTAAATATATAGGGAATGAATTCATATATCCCCAGTAAGATGAAAGAAGTTACTATCATTCAAATGGGTAAAAAATTCAAACCCTTTTAGGGGGATAAACTAAGGCATAATACCAAGAACTTTCCTTTTTTTCATTTGTATTATACTTTTAAATTTATAAATAAGTATATAAATCCAAAGTGACTTTTTTCACATTAAAATAAGGGGTTTGATGATAAAATGTGGTTGATTAATTTATGTTACTAAAATTGGTCCATTTTATTTCCTGATGTTTCAAAATAAAATGAATATTATAATAATGTAGATTTATAATCATCATATTTCCATGAAATCCAAAGTGGATAATTGAGGTGCCCTTGAATTACATGTAGATAAAATCTATTTATGATTTCTTATACCATTTTTATTTGTCTTCAATTTTAAATAATGTAATATAGTTATGAATTGTGAATATTGATGTGATTGGGTGATTTTTGAGCTTCTGTGTGACATGATGAAGTGCATGTCAAGAGATAAAGTGAGATATCAGATAAAAAGGTTAATTGAAGATTATAAAATAATTCACTGAATTAAAATGGAAGGATATTCAATTTTTATCAAAAGAAATTATGATTAATATATAGTTCTTCATATGAATTTATTTGTTTATGTAAGAGATTCATATAAAATTACATGAATCTATTTTCGATGCTAGTCATTGAAGAACTCAAGCCTTGATTTTCTCATAGTGATATCATGGAGTATAGATAATCAAATGGATTATGAATATTAATACAAATCATGTGAATCATTTTGATGATTAATGAACTTTTTATTAATCAAAATAATCCTTACTAATTGAGTGATGGATATCTCTAACAAAACCTATCCAGTATGATAGTGTGCTGTATAAAACATATTTATAGAGTTTGATATGGTATTTATCATTAATGAAGAGTTAATGAAACACTAATGTATTTCATATATATATCTTTGTGTGTGTATGTGTCTATTTTAGTTTTTACCTATTTTTACTCTTGAGGATATATCCCTATGATTGAGATAGAACATGATGTATCGTATAATTTTCATGCGGATTATGAAGAAAGAAGAATATTTACAAATCAATATATATAGACGTAATATCATGAAGTCATTATGTAGCAACATGGTGGAGGCTTGTAAAAATTATGGATGCTCATAGAAGAAAGGAAAATTGGAGATTCAAATTTGTGGAGAAAAAGAATGAGAAATGGGAATCATTATTAGAGAATTATTTTCATTTGTATAGAATGAATCATAATAAATTTTGGAACATAATATGAATAATGGAGAATATTTTAGAAGTTGAGGATCCATGTAAATAAATAATAGTAGTGGAGAAAAATTATGGAAGAAATCACCATATAAGGGAATTTTACATCTCAGGATTTGGTTCTAAATGAATCTATTAAATAATTTCATTGATTCATCATGTTTCAATGAGGTACTACTCATAAAAAAATGGAATAGAGAAAAATAAGAGTTAACTATTTCATATATTTATCACATAATAGTTTATCTAGGTTTTATCTTAGTATTCATTCCTAATTTTTGTGATAAACAAATTTCATCATGGAAGGGAGGCCAATAGTGAAGAAGATTTTCTAGATCTAGGGAGATATTTTAGACAATAATTTTGAATCCAAGTTTAACTAAAGTCTACAATATGAACAAAAATATCAAACTATATATTTAAAATTTTAATATAGTTTTAATCCTCACACCATTTTCGGGTTAATTCTTGAATATATTTAAATCTTATGAAATATCTTTTATATAAGAAATAAGCACTAAAATTTAGACACCATATCAGTTTACGATAATTTTTTTACTTTTTATTTAATAGATATTAAATATGGAGGATGTGATTTCCATTATACTTGACCCCATATTAATCAATTTCATCGAATTCTGTGGTGGGATTAGATTATAATGGGGCAAGTAGTCAGATGTTTAATGGGTGATTTTTCCATGATCCCTTCTTTTTTGATTCTTGTATAATTTCATGATAGAATCTTATTGGTGTTTCTTAATAAAATATAATGATGGAATTATAAGGGAATATATCTTAGGAATATAATTATATATTATTTTGGTGGAATGTGTGTTTATGGTTTTCATATGATATTGGTTTCTTTATATGACTATTTTTTAGGCACTGCTAGGTTAAAGATTTTGGGCATCGAGTTTACTAAAGAAGATATTAAGTGATTAGTTGGGATTGTAGGAATAATGAGGTGATGTTCTTAAACCAAGGGTGGATAGTAGAATCAGTTTACATCTAGAAGTTCTCACATAGGTATTGGGATTGAGGTCATAGGTTGGTGAACACAAACAGTTCTATAGAGTGTTCCTTTACTGACTAGTTGATTTCAGTCATATCCATATCACCCGATTCCTTTTTTGTAATTAGAATTATTATGATGTTTTTTTGTGTGGGTAATTTTTATTTTTTGTTGTTTTCAATATTTTTCTTATTATTTTGGATGTTTGTGAGTTTTCAAATCAAATATAATGTGGTTAATTAAAAAATGGACTCGATGGTTATTTAATAAGATATATAGATATAAAATATCTCTATAAAAGGATCATAGATGCTTATATGAGTGGAATAAAAATCTAGGATTTATCATGTGGTATGTGTAACCTATGGGGCCAAATTCATGTGAAACACATTTCCATGTCATTGAGAATGAGAGGAAAACCCAACCAAGTTGATCTTAGAAGAAGAAAAAGGAAGAAAAACTTGCCTAAATTTCAACGACTCTTGAGGAAATTTGAGAAATAATTGGTCATGTTTTATATATTAATGTTATTAATATATGTCCTTTTTTTTGTCTTTGACATTATTTTAGGGGTATAATATTATTTTCTTATTTCATCTATCACTCCATTAATCCTCGATAACAAGGAGGTGTATTATAAAGTTTGTTGAAAACTACTATGCATCAAGGATGTAACTATTTGAAAAAAAGAGTGATATGAAACTTTTTACGCCTATGTCATATGTGTTTTATCTCTTATATCACTCACCATCATCATCATTTTTGTGTTGACCATCACGTGATCGCTTCACTAAAAAAAATGTCAATATGGAGTTATGGAAGGGGGAAAAATGTGGATAACTCATATCAGACTTCAACAACTAATTCACCCCACTCTTAACAGTCAATAATCTCTCCTCAAGAATCTAAATCTCCCAAACAGTGACACTAGATTAAGATAATCTATTTAAAGAATTATTTTCATTCCCCCATAATGACTAGTTCTCCTTCCTCTCTAAGCACCAAGAATAAAACCCTTGTATTTCTCTAGTACACCAAGATAGTTGTGTCCAATGTCTATTATAAATCTATTGGATTTGTTTAATATCATCCCACTATAGTTAATAAATATTAAATATGAAATATTTTACATAATATGGAATATATGATAATTCCCATAATTGAAGAGTATATAGTTATAATTATCTTCTTAATCTCCTTCAATCTCTTCACCACATTATATTACAATGATTTATTCCATGTTATAGATCCAAAAATCCACTTTTAAAATTTTAAAATATCAATTTCCTAAAAAAAATTTAATTTATGTACATCAAAATAGTCTTTGAGACTCCTAGATAAATATTATTAGATATTTTTCCTTATAAATTTGGTTTCTATTTTATGTCACTTAGAGAGATTTATATATAACTATATATTATCAAATAAAAAGTAAAATAGTTTTTACCAAATTTTATAACCATAAAAAATAATAAAACTATTTAAACTCTTTTTATCCTCTTATATAAAAAAATAATTATTTTATTAAAATGATCATCCTATGATTTAATTCATGATTTGATCCATAAATGGATCCTTAATCTTTCCCTATATATTGTATACTATAGATGATAGAAACTGTTCTCTCAATATCTTATAGATATTTTTATAATTTAACATTTTGGTATATGGTTTTACATTCAATTACCATTTATAATAATCATTGTAAGTTAATGTATAAACTATAATTCAAATGGACTTATACATCTCCATTTTTATAAATTAAATTAAATTTCTTGAGTTATCATAAACCTTTAGTAACTAATGCTGATTTATATGTATTCACTTTACAATTATTATTTAGATATTTCTTGAAAAATTTTCCACATTGGGTTTTACATCAAGTGGAAGTTCTATTAAATTATAGACTTTCTTTCGATATACAAAATCCTTTTCAATATTCACAAATAATTTCTATATAGAATATTATTCTCTATTTGGTAGTTTTTTATAGGATAAGGATTTATTTTTCTTGATGAAAAAAAATAAAACATAAAAAGGTGATAAAAAAAATTTATCATTACTTTTTAACTTTTATATGGTGTATACATGTCTCTATAACATTATCTTATTTGCGACCTTGTGGAATTTGTTCATATACTAATTCCTTATGAATTTTATGCATTAATTTATTAAAGTCTATATTTTTTCCACTATTTCAAATGGAGATATGATCCCACTTATATAAATATAATATTTACCATAACTATTTTTTTTATCTTAGGTAAATTATATACAATATTCATTATAACTATAGAATAATTTACAAATATATACTTAAATTTTATTAATGAAAGTTTGTTTCTAAAATAAGCCTTAATAAAAATTTCAAATCATTCATTATAAATTTATAGAATAATGTATTTTTTTTCAAATTATAGATAATATGATATCCTATATTTAATTTTAGTTGGAAAATAATTCATTATAAAACTTTAAATAAATGAATCATATCCAAAAAATGATAAAGTAATAACTGCTGGACTTATCATTAATCTCCCCATGACAATCGATGTGTATTTCATTTTTTATTTGAAACATTACTATGATGGGTATAAGGAGGTGTGATTTTAAGACTAAAAAATTATCTACAATTAAGGATTGTTAAATGTTCATTACTATTTATTTTTTATAATATATTATAATGAATAACACTATATTAAATTTAAATTGGAAATAAATAATATTTCACTATATTATAATAATTTTTAAACAAAACCAAAATCCAATATGAATTCATGTTTCTATTCTTTTAAACTTGATTTTGTGATAAAATGATAATGGAGAAACTTTTGATGAAGTGTTTTTAATGTTTTATATGAAATAAGGTTGAATAAAGCTTTGAAAAGGGTTTAATAGTGGAATATATGAATAATATAATGTTTTTAAAACATGTGTATGATTACATAAATTTAAGGAATCATATATAAGATAAAATAAGTTGATGTCCTGATTATAAAAGAATGAATAGAAGCTCAAATTATTGGGTAAAAATAAAAGTCAAAATCCAAAGGACGCGTATGAGTAACAAAAAGTTATATAACATTAATCATAGTATATAGAAATATAACACGACTAAAATTGAAGCTACATTATAAAAAATATGAATTATAATATTCATATAAGTAAAATTTACAATCACATAATAATAAAACATGATGACTATAAGAGCTAGAAATATTATAAGTATTTAAATCATTATGAATGGAATTTTGGAATCACCTTATAAACCCTATGAATGAAAATGAAAATCATATGTAATTTTACATGATGATCTGAGTACTTGTGTAAGACATGTAGAAAAATAACATTACTTATGATTAGTCTGGATAAATCTACTAAAATTATAACAAACACTCCTTATGGAAATTGAGTGAGTGGAATAGAATATTCATACCATTTTATTATATAAAAAATTATTAAAATAGGTTAATGGATGTAATCCATGTGGTTACTCATGATAAAGATCATGGGACTATATTCATCTTTTAAATGTAGAAGTTTTTTTTAAAATGTGGGATATATATTGGAACATAATTTATTAATAGTTACATTTTATATTAAATGAAATTGTGTGTTTCTTTCTCTTTATTATTCTAAATTTTTTGTATACATTAATTGAAAACTAACCCAAGGGCACTCTAGGGAGAAGAACAATGATTTAATAAGTCCTAATTCAAAAATAGTCATCAACTTATTCGATCATTGAGATTTCATGAAGTTACTAGAGTGGGTTCCTAGTGATGGTAACTTTATACTCTTTCTTATTCTTTTTATATTTGTTTAATACATAAATAATTTTTAAAAAATTCACATGGTTCATTGGATAATGAATTAAGAGTTTAATGGTTTCCATACTAGATAAGTGAGAAATTGAATTCTATTGATTGAGAAATGTTTTTTTTATTACTAACAAAGGAGGATAAGAGTAATAAGAGTATTTATGGGTCCTTGGATACATTAATTACTCCTTACAATATTATAGTGGGAAATGATTATACAAATGATGGAGTATGACAGTAGAGAGTGTGTGATAAAATTATCATGTTCCAATGAAGGTGATCATTGGAATGAATCAACGAAGTGTTACCATTCTTATTAATATATTTTGTTTCATATCTAATTTCATAATGAATTTTTAATTCAAATGTATCCAATGGTTTTCCTTATTCAAAATGTGTATTATAATTCTTATTTATTAAAAAATAAGCTACGTAATGGATTTTAGTTTATTGCTAGCCTGTAAATCAAAACAACATTTTGGTAGATATTATGATTTATTCATATGTAATAACATTTAATTTTTTTAGTGGGAGTTCAATATAATATACTCCCATCAGTAAGGAACTATTACTAGGGAGGAACATACTTGATCAACTTACATATATTCAACCTTATTAAAATTTATATAAACAATGAGATATAGAAAAATATATAAAATCTAATTTTATTAACCCTCATTGGATGAACTAGTTGTATATTTATCCATGAGAATATTATGTTATTTTAGTTCATACATTGAGGAATTTTTTTCCAAGAGTTCGTAATTGGTATAAAATAAATTAAGGTACCTTAGTACATTGATCCATTAGCCTAGTAACATTAATAATTCCTTGGGTTTTCAGTTGATTTTTATTATAGTATGGTGGATGAATCATTCATACCACCATAAAAATAATTTTCTCCAACCTATAAGGATATAAAATCTATTAGAGCAGTGAAGGAAGATGGGATGGTTCTAGAAGTATAAAATATATTATCACTCCTCCACATTTATTTTTTAATTAACCCAGGGAAGCTTTTAGAGAACATACCTTACAAGTAAACTTGGAAATATCTACATGTTGTAAGAAAATGGTTTTAAAGATTATAAACAAATAAAACCTTCTTTTAGAGGTAAATATATTTTAAAATTTCACTATAATAATTTAATATTTTACTAAACTAGTAGTTCATTATCTTACATATGTACCAGATGAATCATATCAGAATTTCATTTCCTTTTCCATGTATAATAATGATACTAATAAGGTTATGAATTTTCAGGGTAATAAAAGATTGATGAATACAAACCACTTGAAAAAATCACATTCTCGGGAGAATTTTTTCAATATGGTGAACAAAAATTAGATATTTTTTAGGGTATATCTTATTTTTAACACTTATTATTTTGATTTTTTTGTCTTAGAACTGTTCTCACACTCCAAATATATATAGTGTAATATTAGATGAATTTTTCAATCCCCTATAGTGTGATAATTAAGAATATGAGGCACCTATAAAAAAAATATAGATACCCTAATATTGATTTAAGACATTAACACATATTATGAATAATAAATATATATCAAATATATTTAATTTCATATATACACTACCTAAAGAGATCATGGAAGAAAAAAGTGGAAGTTCATTTCTTTTGTCCAATGTACCACTATTTTACAAGCCATTAGAATATGATAAATAGGGTGGTTTATGTCACACAAACCCACCCACATTTATACTGGGATGATATCAAGAACTATATAGATATGAATAGTAAAAATGTAGCCCCTTGTGGGAGGATTAACTCAAGATTCCAATAAATAATGAAAATTTTGTATTTCATCATCACATTAGTTGTTTATTACCTATGTTATATGTTTGTGAGCCTTAAATGGAATAGTTACATCTTAGTATAGGATAGGGCTATCATCATTTTTAAGGTTGTGAGTTCCCTAAATGAGTGAGTTATCCACTCATGCTCAAGGAGATAAACACATATAGAAGACATTAAGTATTTTTTTAAATAAATTGGGTAATGATTAGTAATTTAATATATTTTGTTACACCTTCTATTTTATGGATCTATTAAATAATTAATTTAATTAATTTTAAGTCATCTTGATTTCTCAAGAATATCATGTGGGGATTTTTGAAATTTTCATTGGAAAAGGGTACTGTTCACATCTTCCGCATGATTTGTAGTAACTGTGTGACAACCATGTGTGAGGGTATATCATCAGGATAGTGTTGTTTGGCATAGATAGAGCATGGTTTATCTAAATTTGTGACTTCCCGAGGGTTAAATGTGTAGTTCCTTATGCTTTACTTGTATAGACAACATTGTTGGCACATAGTTTGGTAAACCATTCGCAAGCCATGTGATTTTCCTAGAAAAAAAAATTATTTTTATTTATCCTTTATTTTTTTTATTCTTTTCTTTATCCATATTTTATTTCTTTGTACCTTATACTGCTATGCAATACAAGATTCCCTACCCTCCTTTATCTCCAATATGCGCACCAGCCGTTTCTTGTGGCCTCAGTTTTTGGCCGTTTCGTTTGTTAATTATCATTTTTTCATCTCTAATAAGTGTTTCCTCTCCTCCATCATCCTATATTTATTTATTATAGTGTTTCACTCTTCCCCATTGGCCCTTCTTTTTCATCCAAAACCTATGGTTTTAGGTGGGCTGATTTTTTACATTTCTCTTCTTCCTAGGGTGTACGATGGGTCTCTTGGGTTGGCTTCATGCGTATTTCAGCATCCCCCATTGAAGGTGTATCATTTTGGTCCATGTTGGTTCACCCACTACCATTTGAGTAGGTATTATTACATAATTTTTATTATTACAATTGTAATTGGCGTCATTTAGTGATATTTGGTTCCCTCTTGGTTATTTAGAACTTCATGTGGCTCCTTGATGGCTCACACACATATACATAGGTATATCTATATCTATATATATTCATATTCCTCCTTGTGCATCTTCCATCATTGGAAGGGGAATATGTAAATTTGATTAACGGGTGTAAATAAATAAATAAATATATATATATATAAGGGTATATGTGTGTAAGTGTTAGTGGTCATTTCCAAAGTCATTTACTTTCAAGGTGTTTCAAATTTATTCTCTTCTCTTTGAGGTAGGTGTTAATTTTTCATCGCTTTATGTTACTAGCCTATTTATGATTTTGTTTTGAAAATGATTTCTTGGTCAAGTTTGATTATATATATGATCTATAAGGGTTCAATTGGCTATAAAAGTAACTTTTAATTCTTGGAATGGGATGCGATCCCATGCCAATCATTTGAAGAAAATTAATAATTATTTTTTTAAGGAATTATTTTGGTTTTTAAAAGTGGTGTTGAACACCGACATGTTATTATGAAAATTTTTATTTACCTTTGGTGGTTTGAAACAAAATTTAGGGAATTTTGAAATCATGTGAGGTATTTAGAATGGTTTTATGTCCAAGCTGTATCTTTCATTTAAATTTTGATTAAAATTTGGTTCGTTTTTATCAAATTTACTTTTTGTTAAACTTATGGTTGATGTTTATCCCATAATTGATTTTCATTATAGTTTTTTTAAAATTTGGGGGGTTTTAAATTGGTTTTTTCAAAGGGGTGTGTCTTGTGGGAACACCAAGAATTTTTTAAAATTGATCAAAGTTTTTTTGGGCTTAGAAGGATTTCTAAAGTGGTTTAGAAATGGTTTTACCTTGGAAAATGTGTTTTCATAAAATTGGGATCAATTATTTATGGTATGGATTATGTTATATCTTTATTGATATAGTAACATGGTTATTATTTTCTATAATGAAGTGGAACTTGAATTAATTAGGGTTTGAGTGAGGGTTTTATCCAAGTGACCATGTGATCCTCAAAAGGAATATTGTACGAGATTCCATTTTGTGTTGTCTAAGTGATAGTGTAAGCCTAGGAGGGAGGACTGTGAAAGACACCATTTTTTATAAGGGATCAAGTGAGCCATTGTCTAGGAATACCATGTGATCATCCATTTCTAGCTAGCATACTTGTTTACTCACTCTTTTCTTGTTTGATGGTTATATCCCTAGGTGAAAATTACTCATACCATTTTGGATTATATCCTTTGTGCATTTGATTAGTTCTATTTTGATTTGATGAGATATATTATTACACCTATATTTTTATGGTTTTATGATGATGGTTCCTATTCTATTTTTATTATACATTGTGAGATATGTGTTGATCATGTTAGGAATTGATCCTATTTCTTTATTTGAATCATGTTGAAAATTATTTTGGAAAATTGGTTTTGTTGTATTGTAAAATAAAAGGGTTTTAAATTATTGTTTAAAGGTGAAATGTTTTAAAGTGTTTGGAAAATATTTTTATAATTAGTTATAAAAGGGTTCTCTAGTGGGAATAGTAAAATATTTTTTCTTAAAAATATTAGCGCGTGTGAGTTTTCAAAATGGTTTTAGGCCTTTATGCCCGATTTCTATTAAATGTTTAGTTTTTAAGATTCTTTTGGAAAATCGTGTGACAATTTGGAAGACACTATTAGTGTGGGAATGTATATTAATAAATAGGTAGTTTTGAAATAGTTTTAATGTGAGACTTTAAACTAGTATTTTGGAAAAGTGTTTTAGGTTAGGAAAATAGGTGTTTTTAAAGTAATTGTTTTCATGTAAGATTAATATTGGGAAGATAGTTTTATCTCTATTATGAGGTGTTTATTACTATATATATATATATGTATATAACATTTTAGTTTTTATATTTTTTTCAAAATATAATTCTTAGGGTGTTATACAAAATAGACTTCTTAGTTTTGGTGGGTAGAGGTTGCCTACTATGATTTTTATCTCACACCTATATCATTTTTCATTTCCGGTTCTCCATTGGAACTAATTTTTTCATTGTTTTCATGTAGTGAGTTGGGTGGTGGTGAACCATGAGGTCATGTGGGAGTTAGTCTGGTTTTCTTTCTGTTGGTAACATTCCTTGTTAGTTATTTTCGTTTCTATTGTATCATGATTATCCTATTCATTTTATTTTATCTTTTTCATTTATTATACTATTCTCCTGTTTATATCCACTTTGAAAACAAATCATTCTCAAAGAGATTCTTCTAATGACCATGCAAGAGTTTTTAAAACCTGGGGATTAGGAATTCCTTTCGAGCCTTATGATAGACTCAGTCAGATGGAATCCTGAGATTGTTCATTACAAAATGTTATCAATTGGTGGGTTATTATTTTCCATAGAATCATAAGACTTTTTAATTTTCATTTTTATTTGGGGTGTTGGTAGTTTATAGATAATGTTAATGGAACTAAAGAGGTAGGTACAGGGAGAGTTTTTTAAAATCTATTACGCCCTCAGTCTCATGTTACCATGGGAGTTGGGATTTTTCTATTGATTTAACTTTTCTATTTGATGGTGTTGTTGGATTATGGTTGATTACTATTATGGTGGTGTTGATATTAAATATAACGACTTGTGTTTCCTTGGGTTTCATTTGTAATGTTTTTGGATGGTGGTAAAGAAGTAATTCAATATGTGAGGTTGGTTTATAGGGCTTAAAAAACAATGACACCACCAGAGGATTGATTATGGACACTCTCTAGGAACCAACACATGATTGAAATGTGGCCATCAAACACGTGGCCATGTGAGACACATTTAAACATAATTTTTTTTATTTACACTAATTGA
The DNA here is from genome assembly GCA_963277665.1 of Viscum album. Lineage (NCBI taxonomy): Eukaryota > Viridiplantae > Streptophyta > Magnoliopsida > Santalales > Viscaceae > Viscum > Viscum album. Next base: position 461,996,153 of record OY728122.1, on the reverse strand, counting down.
TCCTTGTATTTTTTAATGGGTCTGGGAGAAATAGGATGGGGTTCATGGTTGGTCTTGCGATATGTTTTCATCCTTGGATTTATTTTGATGCTTGTGTTATTACCTTGTTGATGATATTTTGTATTCAATGTGAAATTCTTTTGAGTGGGTTAAAAATATATTTCAAGTAAAATTTCTTTTGGTTTTAAATGGAATGTATGTGTTTATTTCGAAATTGGAATGGTTTTTTTTGTTTAAAACATTTTGGTGTTTGATTTGAAATCAATATTAGAAGCATTTCAAAACTAACCATGTATAGATAGGACTTATGGTTTGAGTTAAAAAATGGGGTCCGTTTAATTTTTAATAAATAATGTTTTGTTTTTTAAATTTAATGTTTTTGGATATTTTAATGTTATTTTAGGGACCTAACCTTCTAGGGGTATATGTCTTATGTTTCTTGATGTGATACCCCCCACTCTTAGAATGGTATAGTATAGTGAAAATTTGGAGATTATTAGATCTAGCAGTTTAGCCCCGTAAGATTTGGTTGATGGTTAGATTTGTGATAATTAGTTTTAATTAGTGTCTCTTGTATGATCTTGATTTGGGGGTTTCATCTTTATTTTTGAGATATATTTATGGTTTTGTGGATGATAGACAATTTTGGGTTATTCTTTGGTTGTCTATTGTGAGCTATGTTTCATTTTGTGAAATTTTTCGTGCCACATCACTTGATGATGTTGGTGGATGTTTCCTTGTGTGGTGTATAAATTCAGTAGTTTTTAACTTGTTCCATTGTATATGGGTTAGTTCAAGGGTGTATGAATGGATATTAGGGGTGTGTATTTGTTTCCATGGACACTTTGGAAGCCACCAGGTTTTGATTTCTGTCAGAATGGCCTTGGGGTTGTATTCCAAGTAGTCGGACTTAAACACCCTCATATGCTAGTTGATATCCTTAGTATAGAGCCATGTCCTTTTTTATTGAGTTATATATTCTATTATTAAGATTCTTGTCTATATTTCCTGGGTTTTGTGATCTAGATTTTATTATCCTTTGGTATATTTCTTAGAGATTGTTGTCTTTGTGGTTTTAAACTAGTTTTTTTCATTGAATTTGGCTGGTGAAGGATTTATGAATCCCCTTTGGAAGAGTTCAAGAATGCAGTTTCCCAGAGACCTCTTCCAATTTTGTGAGAAGATATTTTTTATTTTTCCACCATTTTATATCATTTGTAAATTGTGGGGAGATCAATGTTTGGTCTTCGTTTCTTTATAATTTCTCATTATTTTTTGGATTGGTTGTTGATTGATTTCTTATGGAATCCCCAGCATATTGGGATTTTATTTATTTATTTTTACCTTGGAGAGTTGGATTATATTTCTCTCTGTTTTGGTCTCTACTTGAGTTTGAGAATATTTTGGGGAAGAAAGTGTTATTGTGGGGAGTTTTTGAAGCCCATTTTTCCATAGTGATATTAATTAATTAATTTAATTAATTTTGTGTCATCATGAGTTCCTGAGAATATTAGGTATAATTTTTTTAAAATTTTCAATGGAAAAGGGTACTGCACATGGGTTACACATGATTAGGAGTAAAATTGTGGTGACTATACATGAGTAAATGTCATTGGTACAATTTCATTTGGAATTATTTTAGAATGGTTTTTACAACCATGCAACTTAACTAGGGGAAACCATGAAGTTCCACATACTTCTCTAGTAGGGACAGCATGGTTGGAGCATGGTTGAGTAAAAAAATGTGCAAACCGTAGGATTTTCAATAATTTTTATATTTATCCTTTCATTTTTTCCTTTTCCTTCCTATTTTAATTCTTTCTCCCTTCTCCCCTATGTGATGTGCGATTACCAACCCTACTCCCTCTCCCAATCATGTACCACTCCTTATTATGGCCTCAATTTTTATCCATTTCTTTCATCGATTCTTGAAATAATCATCACTGGTTAGCTCTTCCTATCAACTATCATGACTTATTTAATTATTTTGGTTTTTTTCTATTCCCTATCATCCCTTAATATTTAGGTGAACTGTAGGGTTCCAATTAGGTATATTGTTTATGTTTCCATTCTTCCTAGGATGTTATATAGGTATCTCGGGTTGACATCATGTGAATTTGAGCATCTGCTGCCAAAGGTTTGGAGCATCAGTCCATTTCAGTTAAACCACCACCATTTTAGTAGGTATTATTCCACACTATTTATTATTATAATTATATTTGGGACTTTTTGAGATTTTTTTGGTTCCATTTAGGTTATTTAGAACATATTTTTCCTCCTTGAAGACCCACACACATATACATAGGTATGTATATATATATATATATATATCCTCCCTATACACATTCCATCATGGAGAGGGGAATATGTAAATTAAATTTAAGGGTGCATATATATATATATATATATATAAGTGTAAATGCATGTAATTTAAAGTGGTCATCGTTAAAGGCATCGAGTGCCTATGTGTTTTGTCTTGATTCTCTTCTCTTTGAGGTATGAGTAACTTTGTTGTCTCTTTAACTTAATTTCATATTTATGTTTACTATTTTGAAAATTATTTATCTTAAAAGTGTGATTATATATATATATATATGTTATTAGTGTTCAATTGGCTTTAAAATTGACTTTTAAATCATGGAATAAAATGTGATCCCATTCTAAGAATTTGAAGAAAATTCTCGATTGGTTTTTTCTTAATGAATGATTTTGGTTTTTAAAATTTGTGTAAAAAACCAGTTTATTTATTTGAAAAGCGTTCTTGATAAAAATAGGTTTCAAACCAAATTTTGGGAATTTTGAATTCATTTAAAACTTTTGTAATTATTGTATGAAAAATCAATATATTACATTTAAAAATTTCTTTATATTTGGTTTGTGTTTACAAAATTTTCTTTTTTTTCTTGTGGTTGATGTTTATCCCACTGTTTATTTTCAATATGGCTTGTTTGGGGAATTTTGGGGATTAACATGGGTTTTTAAATGGCATGTATTGCAGGAACATGAATCATTTGTTATAATGTATCAAAGGTTTTTATGTGTTTAAAATGATTTTTAATGTGGTTTAGAAATTGTTTTACCTTTGAAAAGGTGTTTTGTTAAAATTGGGCTTGTTTATTTCTAGTATGGATTGTATTATAGATTTATTGATATGGGAAAATTCTTATGAGTATTTTTTATAGAGTGGAACATAGGTTAACCAGGGTGTGAGTGAGGTGTTTTTATGAGTTACCCCACGAGCCTCAATGGGAAGATCATGTAAGCTTCCATTTTAGGTTGTCTCAGTGACCGTGTGAGCCTGTAAGGGAGGATCATGCGGGCCTCTATTTAAAAGTGACTAAGTGATCCTTTGGGTATGAATGCAGCATGATCTTATATTTCTAGCTATCACACATATTTACTAACTCATGTTAGGACTGATGGTTAGATCCCTAAGAGCACATTTCTCATGTGAGTTTGGTTTATATGCTTTAGGCAATTGATTAGTTCCATTTTGATGTGATGATAAATATTGTTCCACTTCCATTTATATTTTTCATGATTATGGTTCTTATAATATATTTCATTATGCCTGATGAGATATGTGTTGATCATATCATGCATCGATCCCTGTTTCTTTATTTTTACCATATTGAAAATTATATCAGAAAACTGGTTTTTTATATTAGAAAACAATAGGGTTTTTAAAGTCCCATTTAAAGGTGAAATGTCTGGAAGTGTTTTCAAACTATTATTTATAATGACTTGAAAATTGTTATCAAGTGGGAATGGGAAAATAGTTTTTTAAGATCCTAGAGTGTGTGAGTTTTCAAAATGTGTTTAGTCTGTTATGCCTAGTTTCTATTAAATTTTTGGTTTCTAAGTTCATTTTGAATGATTTGTATCAATTTAGAAACCTCTATTAGTTTGAAAATGTGTATTTATAAATAGGTGGTTATTAATTAGATTAAAAGTGAGTATTTAAAATGGTATTTTGGCAATGTGTTTTTGGGTGGGGAAAATATTGTTGTCTATGCAATTATTTTTGTGATAGGTAAATCTTGGAAATAGATTTTTAACCCACTTATAATGTGTTGTTTTTTATTCTACATATATGTATAGAAAATGTTTATTTTTATATTGTATATTATACTAGAGTACTTAGGGTGTTTTATGAAATTTAATTCTTCGTTTGGGAAGTTAGTAGTGCCCAACTAGTTTTTTATCCCACACCTATATTATTTCAAGTTTTAGGTTCTCCATTGGAACTTGTTTCTTCATCATAGTTGTGGGGTGAGTTGGGTGGTGGTGACCCATAAAGTCACATAGAGGTTTTTATATTTTTCTTTATATTTGTGGTTGTTCGTTTTTAGTTATTTCTATTATTATTTTATAATGTTTTTCCTGTTCATTTTATTATTGATTATTGATTTTTTTTATTTTTCTATCATTTATCTCTACTTTGGTTAAAAAAAAAACTCCCAAAGGGATTCAAGTTATACTTAAGAACTAGTTCTCAGGCCTTGGGGATTGGGAATTCCATTTGAGCCTTGTGGTAGACTATATCACATGGAATCTTAGTATAGTTCATTATATATTTTAGTTGAATCAAAATTTTCATGATATACTACATTTTTTTTATCAAAAAATGTGTAGATTTTTTTGATAAAAATATAAAATATCAACGATTCACCCAAAAAAAACAACATGATTATTATTTTGAATTAGATCCGTCAAAGTAGTTTGGAGTCAAATTAAAGTTTTTGACATATATTGGTTTAGTATTGTGTGTCAGTGAAAAATAATAGTCAATAAATAAGAGTCAGGAGCAATTTGAGATATCATTGTACAAAAATACCTTCCAAACCATGGTTATCAAAAATAACCTTGTAGAATTACTATAGTTTGTATTGACTTAATTTAATTTTTTATACTTAATTCATGAATAAGTGATACAAACAATAAATGAATTTGAATAAATATAATAATGTTTCTAGTTGTTGAGAATGATTTAAGGGAAGTTGAATGTTGAGTTAAAATGTACAAGTGTAAAAATAAGACATTTAGTGGGTTTATAGTGATGAATCATTATTGGTTATCTTGGGTAGCTGGATGAAGAACTTCTATGAGAGTGATATAAAAGGGGGTTTCCCATGTTAACATTACTATTACAGTAATTACTCATTAATTAACATTTAATTACTTGAGGATTTAACATGATATGAAATGAATTTTGGATGAAATTTATTTGGATAGTGATTCCCAATGTACATGAAATAGTTTAGGTGTAGGGGAGTGATAAATAGTTATATTATATGAAATTTTAATATGAGTAAAACTAGGAATAACCCAATATTATATTATATTTTTTGATTATATTTTATTTAAAGATGTTATAATAATTATGTAATTTAATTAAAAAAAACCTAAATTCAAAATTCAATTGTTTTAAACAAGATTTTGTGTAATATAATGATGGATAAACCTTGTATGTTGTGTTTTTTATACTTTTTTATAAAATAATTATGGGTAAATATTAGAAATTATTTTTTTGAAGCTGTGTAAGGTTAATATAGAGTTTTCAAATTCTATATATAATTAAATCCATTTTTAAAAACTTATATACTAGTAAATTTGTTAAACATCCAGCTTCATGTGAGTAAATAGAAGCTATAATGGAAACATAACAGGAAGAACCAAAATACAAAGGCCACATATGAGTAACTATATATTGAATAATATTAATCTAAGTCTACATAACAATAATATATCCAAATTAAAGATATATGGTCATAAATGGGTTTTTTGGTGCTCACATGAGTGTAACTTCTAGTCATGTAAGAATAAACCATGATCACTATGATAGATAAGAATATTTAAAATCATTGAATCATTATGAATGACACATTTGAATTACTATTGAAACACTCAGAATGATCAAAAAATAATTTGGAGTAAGGAATTATGATATGAGTTCATGTGTAAAACAAAAAGATGTCTGAGGGACAAAAATAAGTTTATGTTCACATCATCTGGATAAATTAATTAAAAGAATAAAAAAAATCCACATGTGTAAATTGTTCAATATTATAGGAATATTCAGATCGTGGGGTGATTATTGATTTTATTCAAAGTGGTGAATAGATGTCTACCACATGGAGACCCATGATGAAGATCAAGGGGATGGATTAAGAATATATGTAAAATTGGAGTTCTCTATAAATGTGAGCTCGTAGATGGGACATCATTTATCAATAGATTCATTTAGTTTTTTTATGTTTATATTTATTTCTATTTTTACTTATGGAATATTTTTCTATGGTGAAATATAACTAACCTAAGGTCACTATAAGGATAGGTACTATATTTTACTAAGTCCATACACATAAGGAATCATCATCATATATCATCTAAAATACTTCATGAAGTGTATAGAGTGTCAGGTATTTATCAATAACATTCTATTATTTCTTCTTGTTTTTATATTATTTTAGGTCCAAAATAATTTTCCATTGCATCCCATGTTTCATTGGTTTGTCAATTAAGTATTTATTGGTTCATGTTTTCATGTTAGGGAAGTTAGTAATAGAATGATCCTAGTTGAATGATTTTTCATAATAACCAAGGAGAATATGATTAGGTAATGTATTATTAAGTCCTTCAATACAATTATTCATCATGAAATTAGTGTAATGGAAAATGATTATATATATCGTGTAGTGTGATCATAGAGAAAGATCCTGATAAACATATTTTGTGACAATGATGGATATCATATAAACTTATCCAAAGAGTACTACCTTTCTTATAAATCTATATTTTTTTTTATAATTTCATACAATATTGATAATTCATAGGAATCCGCTTTTTATCCCCTAATATAATCATCTAATAATTTCTAATAATTAAACTATTTGTGACAAAAAGTGGAGTATTTGGTTGTGAGGTGCATTTTAAGAATTAAAATATGGTTGGAATAATGTTATATTCATAGCTAATAGGGTTTAATTATACTAGTGTGAGTTTAGGACAAGATCCTACCATCAAATTCTGGGACAAGGTATTCTTTTACATGGTCTATACAAAGAATAATTTATCATCTTACCATGATCACTCAATAATTAAATTTAGATTCCTTAAATATATTAAGTTGATCTAATTTTTTATTCATTAAGTAGATACGCAGATATCTATTATGGATGTCATTAAACATATAGAATGACAATTTATTTCTTACTTCAACATGAACTGGTTCATATATATTAATATAAATTAATAAAATGTGTCTCGATCAACAAAAGAAATGGAATGTTGACTCTTGAAATGAAAATGTGTCTAGGGTATGTTGACTCTTGAAATGGTTCATATATATCTATGTTAAAATTATTAATAAAATGTTTCTAGGTCATTATAACTAATAACAAATATCTTCATATTCATAATTTTTTATCTCATAAGAGTCAACATACACTTATGTTTATACTATTGTCATTTTATTTTATTTATATTTTTTCCTTGTATTATATTCATATGACTAGGTCTAATTTGAGACTTATATTTTATATTCATAATTTATTTATAAAATAGGTTTTATTTGAATAATATATAAATAATATTCTAATCATGCGTTCAACACCATAGAAAAATTTATTTTCTAACATCTAATAAAATCCAATTATTGAAAAAATTAGAATTGAGGATTTTCCATCTGCAATACATGGTATATAATAATATTTTTTAATTAAGAGAACTATTATAGTAGTCAGTGAAATTATGTGATATTCTCCAGTTAACAAATGAGTCGATATCCATTAAATAATTCAAGATCCACTTTAATGTTTTTTAATTTTTTAAAATAGTATTATTTCCTATACATGGATATAATGCCGTGATAAGAAATTGTATCTAGTACCCAAGAAGTGAATCACATAAGTATTATAAAAAATTATTAATATGACAAATATAGAATATTATTCTTTATTATTCACTAATACAATACAATTTCTCTTCAAATGGCCTTTCATGTCACATGAAAAGAAAAAACATCATGTTTAATGCCATCTCTCTTGATATTTAGATTCTTAAAGGGGAATTACATAGATTAATATTGTGTTTTACATTCTATTAGCCTTTATTATTTTTATTTATTATTTTTCATCATAAGGATAGTATAATTTTAGTTTTATAAATCCTTATCCACTTTGTGGACTTTATTGAAAAGGTATTGAAGTGATTTGAATAGATTTTTATTTTATCATTAAAAAAATAGGACAAATTGGGTCATAAGGGTGAATGAATGTGATGTATGTAAAAATCATTATTCAAATTTAATTTTCAAAATTCTTTTTGATCAATTGGAAAAATCATCTTGATTACATGAGGACCAACCTGAATTCAATTTTATAAATTACACATGCATTATTTTTTGAGTATTTCATTAAATTATTACCTTAATATCTTCTAATAAATTTCCTAAAGAAGTGAAATCAACATGTAACCCTAAATATCATCATTTTTTCTTTACAAATCCTTGAAAATTAATAATAGAATTATGATATTAACATTGAATACATAATCCACGAGTCTTTTATAGGAATATTTCTCACGCTTACTTTATTTCTTAAGGGGTTAATTTGGTAGAGGGTATTAAACACTTAAAATTTGCACAAATGTCCAAAAAATATCAAAAAAATCATATAATAATCTTAGAAATTTTTATATTATGGTCATTCACATTTTTTGAAATTGTTTTTAATGATTATGTTTTATTAAATTCAATTTTCTATAAATTAGAACTTATCAATCTAGTACTTTTATTGATTGATAGTTTCTGAGAAATTATTGATTACTAAACCTATAATATCACCTAAAATTTTATTAAAATCTTTATATATATATATATATATATTAACTATTGGATTATAAATTTTTAATAAGTTGAATATTATTGTATCCATGGATCATTAGTCCACTATTTATAGTTCAATTTATAGTGACAACATAGTGATTCTATTTTTAATATAAGAATTTCACCAGACAATTTCTTTCACTGATAGTTCCTTGATATGTTGAGATTATTCACACCTCCTACAAATTCAATTCTCATATTTACTCAAAACATTTACTCTAAAATTTCTCTATTCCATATTTGGAAACTTCTTTATTATAACTATAGTTATGTCGACTCACCAAAATTATTATACCTCACCTATAGAATAAGTCACCATTAACTGTAGTCAATGACTACAATGAACTATGTTTTCGTTCTAATTGGATATGTTAAAGGAATTAGAGACATAATATTAATTTGATATATTTTTCATTCATTCATTTACATATAAAATAAAATATAATTACACTAATCATCATTATTATTTGAACTATGTGATTTCTTTTATAAAATTTACTATTTATAAACGGAAATCATTCATCTTGAAAATATTATTTTATATCTTTTTCATGCTCATTGACTTTCATAGGTGATATTTTTAATCCATGAATTCAAATATTAAATATTTTACCATGTATCATAAAAAATAATTCCATGATCATGAATCGAATACTACTGGTTGATCCATTGGATATATGATTCACTAAATTAAACCACATGGAACACTCCTTGAGGTATTGACATTAATCAAGCTGTAGCATCCTCAATATAAAAAATATCTTTTCTTGTTTTTATTTACATTTTAACTTCAATTGAAATATATCATCATGATTCCCTTCTTCATTACAATATGTAATGTCCTACTACTTCATCAGGTATGGATCCCCATTAATTTTTATTTAAACACATCTATTCATATATTTGAATAAGTTTACAAGGAGGTTTGGGGTATCATATTTTTTCAATAGTGTTGTGAGGAGGGTGAATCATGCTACATTATAGATGTATTTCCACCAGTAAGTCTCATAGTGGTCATCAACTAATCGGTGGTCTTCTTATAGGATTATGGAGTTAATGGAAACCTACCCTCCATCCGATGGGATCTCAATGTTTTTTAAAGGGTTAATTTTGGTCTTTAATTGCCCTTTATTTTTTAAAGGGTTATGTTTGGTCTTTATCCCCACTAAATCCCTCTGTCAAACTTAAATCCTACACAATTTTCATTCCCTTCACTTGTAAAATATTCCCTCTATTGAACTCTGATCCCATTCTCCTTAAACCATGGTGAATAGTTTATATTTCTATTATAATTTTAGTTTCTTTTAAGGTTATTAAAGGCCCAATGTATGTATATGAGTCTCTATTCTCTCTGTATTCATTTTATTCACTTCCTTTCGAGATCTCATTTTTTAATCATTATATGAAATATTTTAATTTTGTTTCTCTTGTATTTAATTTCTCCCATTTTGGATCAATCTTGAGGTCGATACTTGATAATTATAAGTATATTAACCTATAATAAGTGGTATTTGAGATATACCATATTTTTTTTTTATTTTATAGTATAGGACTTGTTTGTTGTCATTCTAGTTTGTAGTCCATCAAATCTTGAAGCTAAATTGGATTATTTTATCTCCTAAATTAATTCTTAAACCCTTTCAATTCCATGAATTGACCATTGGTGGTTTATTATGGAAACCGTGACCACAACTATAGGGTGATAATAGATTATGTAATGTTTTATTTATATTATATTTAAATTTTATCAGTTTCATAGACTAGAGATTAGAACTTGAGTATAAAGTTAGGGTTACTAGGTTGTTTTTAGAACACTTCATCCTAGTTAACTTGAAAAAACCTTAGAAATTATTATATTATGTAAATTGTAATATTACCTTTGATATAAATAAATTCTGGAAGAGATTCTTAAGAACCCTCTTTTTTTTAAAAAAAATAAATTAGTTGGTTTGAATAGAAATATTGGTAATTTCCTTGATCTTGGACTTGGTACTTATGACTCTTAAATGAGTAAATGGTCACTTGGTGACCCATTTGAATAAATGATAAAATAAAAATGGATTCCTAATAAAGGGAAATGTTGTTATGAGATCCATTGATTCTGTATGGTACATGATACAATATAAGTGGTAATATTTAGATGAGCTCCTTTTATTTTATATAACATGTGTTGCTAAAATAATGGGGATTTCATAATGATATATTTATATTATGCATGTCATTAGATTATAAATGAGTAGGAATGTCAAGATGAGGACCTTTTATTACATAAGGTATAGAAGATCAGAATTTCAGTATGAGATCCTCAAATTTTAAATTATAACTGGTGTTGGGAATGTTGGGATGAGTCCCTAGATTCAATACAACACATTATTTTTTGGATTGTCATGATGGTAACATGCATTCTGTGTGGTGACTATAGTTTTCATTCATCATGATGTTCTTGGAGACATATGACACTGTATTAAGGTGGTATTTTTTATACAAGTTTCATTATGGAGCATGAGGTTTGTGGGTGTTTTTATTTATTAATTTTATTACTATAATAACTTATATAATGGGATAAATTTTCTTGAAATATATTGGATCAAATTAGATATTATTTCTGACACCGTTGATGGTGGGATACTGAGTTATACACACACCCTTGTTGGACCATCAGTTGGTACCAAATATGACAACATGGATGTAGGTCTAAAAAAGGGAAAACCCCTCATGATATATGTTTGATATGGGATTGGATGGATCGTAGATATAGAGACCACTATAGTACTTGGATCACTTGGTTTATTTTTATTTATTTATTTTTTATTATTTTGAGTATTTTGTACATTTATGTATGATCTTTTGATATTTTTGACTCTCTCATAGTTATATAGTTCATATTTTTATATCTTGGGTTAGATGTCTAATTATTAACTTCTTTATTCCTTATATAATTTCTTTATATATGGATATATTATATCCATGTTATTTCCTACCATGTTTTACACGATAATAATGAGGGTATGTGCCTTCCACAATAACCTCATGGGCCCTCTCCACTATTCTATATCTTATGGAATATAGGGAGGAATGCTTGAGGTCTTATGGCCAACTAGTCATGTCATTATTCATAATGAATTGGGGAAAGGATGCTACAAAGTTGTATCAAAGTTTGATTTTGTTTTTATTACTATTTGGGGTTGGTAGAAATGAGACAAGTACATGTTGGGGATCAGTAATGAGTTGATGCCTGTGAGTAGCTAACCCATATATGGGGAAAAAACAAAGTCGTCAAGTATGGAACAATTTTTTATGGATTCTCCTACTTATAGTTATATTATTTCACCTTGAGTTACAAACCTTGTTTTCATTGTTATTTATTTATAGTATTTTCACACTTGGATTATTATTGACAGTGGTATGTATTCATGTATCATTTTTTAATATAGGAATTATAGTTATTATCAAGCTCCCTTAATATTATTTAAATTGTAACAGTATGTGGGTTGGTTATTTAAAGTGATTACATAACATTATAAGGGATTTTTCATATAAATTCTTGGTTGAATTTTATTTATCTAATTATAAAATGGGAAAATCTTTTACATATGGATAAATTTCAGTATAATTGATTTCAGTTAAATGAAATATCAATCCCAAATTATATAGTTTTTTCTGATATGAACTATGATTAGAACAACATATAACTACCCCATGGATAGAAAACATCATAAAATAATTGTATTAAAGTGAATTGAGAATAAAATAATCATAATTTGATAGAATTAAATTATGTTTTTTACTTTACCAAAATATGGATAGGTGGAGATAGGGAGAGAGATCGGGTTATAATTGTTGATGATGTGAGGTGATGAATAATATAGTGTTATTACTCTTAAAAATTCACTTATAGTTTAATATCAAAAAATATTATTTATAGTTATTTCATTTATGTTTTTGTTATTACAGTGGATTGCCTTCAAATCGGCCCCTAGTTAATCTCTAGGAAGGTGCAAATGAGTATGCACTAGAGGTTGTCTGACCGAATCCTCATATATCAATAAGTGTAGTTGTATATGATCATCTACAAGAGGGAATAATGTGATTAGTATAGGAGATGGGGAGGGAAGAATCTCATGTAGTCCCTTATATGTTGGAGATAACTAGGGAATTCCATCTCCAATATCCACCTTCATTTCAGGGGAAGGTGGATCGTAGGAAGATGAGTTCTAAATCGAGTTCATTTGAACTATCTTCAACCACCATGAGACCCATCTGGACATGAGAGATATTTGGAAAGATTATAAGTTATAGGGATTAATGATATGATAGTGTAAAAATTATTATAGTTTTTTCAACACTTGGGAATGTCCTAAAAATATTTTTAGGCCTGCTTCTTTGATCATTTATTCCTAGAGACCCTGAGGGCCAATCGGTCTAGGGAGTTCATGTGTCATAAGTAGGTGAGTAGGTTATCCATAGAGTATTGTGACCTATTTATAGACTTAAAAGAATTAACCCATTCGATAAAAGAAAATGGGGAATCTTGGTAAAGGATATTTGAGTATGGGTTAAGCTATATAATCTATTTCTAAGTGAATGCTGTCATATTAAAAATTTCTATGAAATAGTAAACCAGGTGTTAATTTATAAAGGGAACCTGAGTAAGGGTATGAGCACATGGAAGGTGGATTATTAAGGGTCTATTAGTGGAATTTATAGAATATAGAATCACCATTATGATGGGTACCTCCTTGGTAGTAGGTGACAACATCAACAGGGTAGTAGTTAGCATAATGTCACAAGTGTGTTAGGTGGGGACTTATTCACCTTGAGTGTGACTGGCTACTGGTGGATAGTAGATCACATAAAAAGATATATATCCTCCATAATATTAATTATATAGTTCAATAGGCCCTGGTTGATAGAGGATCTAGACTAGTATGTGGTTTTAGGGTCAACTAGGCTATTTCACAATAGTTGGGGTAGTTGGATATCTGCTAGCAGGTCAGGGAAATATAGAGGTCATAGAGTTTAGGTTCAAGAGAAGTAGTTCCAATAAGGTAATAATGGGTAGGGGAGTGAGGTTAGATCATAAGGTTGTTGTTTAGGCTAGTTAAATTAAGTTTTTTCTACCCCCATTGATCTAGATTTCAGATCATCTATATTTTGAGGTATGATAATGGTAGATTCCACTCCAACTAGTGCTTTATTTGATACATGAGTTTCTCATTCCTTCATTTCTACTTAGTTTTTATAAAGTTTGGGATTTTTTTGAGTACTTATATGGGTTTATTTATATCTCCAATGTGTTGGGAGTTTGTTCAAAGGGTTTCTTCTATTATTGGGAGTGTTCCGTTGAGATTGGTGTTTATTAGATTTTATGGGGTCTCACTATATTATAGATGAATCGATTTGACCTGATTCTTAGTATTGAATTTATAGATCTATATCATTATAAAATTGAAAGGAACTATAGGAGTATGTTATTCAAATATCCTGATGGCCATCATTATTTTCATGTTGGGGAATGGGATATCCAAGTAGGTAATATAAGATTAGATTTCTAACAGTTGGGAAAGGTGACTACCCTAATCTACTGTATTAAGTTAGATGATGGTGAGTTTCAGTGAGATGTTTTTAATCCCATGGTAGATTAATTTCAAGATGTATTCTTAAAATAATTTTTGGGGATACCACCCAAGAGGGTGATCAAGTTCATGATTGATCTTATGATCAGGAAAGACCCTGTTTCCATTCCACCCTCAAGGATGGATCCCATATAGATCTTGGAATATAATATTTAGCTAGAATACTTGGAATAAAAGAGATTCATAAAGTCAATAACCTATATTTGGGGATATCTAGTCCTTTTTTATAAAAATTATTATGGTTCTTTATATTTATGTGTCAATTATAAGAATCTAGATCAAATTATAGTTAAGAATTGGTCCATGATTCCTTGGTTTAAAGACTTATTTGATTAGTTGAAAGGTTATTAGGTGTTTTTAAAATTTTATTTGAGGATATGCTATCTTCAAGTGAGGGTGAGAACATTAAGAATACCATTTATATTTTTCATGAGCATATATGGTTCTTATGAGTACCTGGTTATGACACTTATCTTGATGAAAATTCCCATTATATTTATTAACCTAATGAATCAAGAAATTCACCCATTTTTGGATTATTTAATGGTTTTTTTGTTGAATATATCCTTGTGTACTAATAGTTAATGAAGGAACTCATCCAAAATTTTGAGGTTATGTTAGTCATGCTAAGGGAGAATTGGATTTATTCCATACTCTCTAAGTATGATTTCTTGATGGACCAAGTTTAATTTTTGGGATACGTTATCTTTGATCTTTATGTATAAGTTGGACTAGAGAATGATAGAGATGTAGTTTCTCGGGATTGGACCAATAATGTATTTGATATACATATAATATTAGGATTTTATGGATACTACTGGAGGATTATTCTAGAATTATCCTACCTGGAATTTTCTTTTACAAGACTATCCAAAATGGGGGATGAAGTTTCTACAGTATTAATTTTTCTAGGAATAATTTTAGGAATTAAATGAAATAATAACTATGGAACTGATCCTGGTCATACCTGAGACCACTAGGGAGTACACTATATGTTATTATGCACCAGGGGTCAGGTATGGAGTATTTTTTGTAATGGGGATTCATGTTGTGGCATATGGGTCTCAACCTTTTAGGACACATGAATGAAATTATCCTATAAATGAACTCAAAATGGACGTAATATAGTATAGGTGTTGGTGATATTATCTGTTGGGTGAGAGTTTCATAGTTTATACGAACTATAAGAGCCTTATATTTTCACAATTATATTTGAATCTTTGATAGTGAAGGTTGGTTGAATACCTATAATATTTTGATTATTGAGATGGTTTATAACCTTAAAAAGGGTAACATGGTTGCTGATGATTTATGTTAAAAATATCTAGCTCATGTAGGTCAGGACTCTTTTAGTGAATTGGGGTTGATATCTATCTTTATCAAGATTCACATTTTCTTGAAGGAGTGATAGGGGATATCATCCATCACATTACGATATGTTGTTCCTTCACTTCTCAATCATATTAAGAGGAGTCCGTTATCTAATATAAATTTCTTTTATTTGAGTGATATAATTTTTCTTGTGGATTATCCACTAGACTAGTTTATTATTGATAATGATATTCTTCATGTCCATGGTATTTCTTATTTATTACAAGCATGTTGGAAGAGTTGGTGATGGAATATCATACTCCCAATTTGGTGGTGATGCCTAGAATAACCAGAATATATTGAGATATATGAAATATATATTGGAATCTAGGAATTCATAAAGTGATAATGTGAATTTTCATGAGTTTTTTCACCTTTCAATAGTTTAAGGGTAAGTAATAGTGACCCACCATTCTCCAGCAACCATTTAATATTCTTGAGAGTATGTGGGATGATGTCACTATGGATTTTCTAGTAGTGTTTTTGAGGATTAAATGAGGTATTGATGGGGTGTAGGTAATTTTTATCGCCTGAACAAGGTCACTCATTTATTGACTATCCCAAATTCATTCTCAGTGGATGATATGTTAAATATTTATGTCAATGAATTTATGTGGTTATATGGGTTTCCTTGAAACATAATCCCAAAAAAAATGCTAGTTTCGCATCACTCTTTTATTATGGGTTATAGAAATAAATAGTTTTCCAGTTTCTTCGGAGAATATCCTACCACACCAAAATTGACAGGCAGTTAGAGTGGACTATGAAAATTCTTTAGGAAATGTTCAGGTCATTCATCCTTTAATTTGGGGGATCTTGGGAAAATAACTTGACATTGATAGAATTCACCTATAATAATAGCTATCATGAAACCATTCAAATAGTGACTTATGGGGATTTATATAAGAGAAAATTTTATTCACCCATGTTCTAGATAGAGGTTAGTGAGGTCAAAACTATTGTATCATTCACATGTAAGAGATAGTAGAGAACATTGAATTGACTCATAAGTGATTGATTAAAGTACAGAGCTAGTAGAACTATTATATGGATATGTGTCACTAACCTTGTGAGTTTGAGGTAGGTTACTATGTTTTTATGTGGGTATCCCCTAAATTGGTAAACTATAATTTAGGAATCTAGGGGAGACTATCACCATGAGACATGGGGCCTTTTGATAATGTGGATAAGGTTGGCCCGATGGCATGCTGGTTTGGATCTTCCAAAGCAGTTTGGTGTGATTCATGATGAGTTTCAAAAATCTAATCTTCTCCTATTTTTTATCCATATCATGATATTTATTCTAATGATATCAATCATTAGTTAGATTCATCATTTTAGGATAATTCAGTTGGTGTTATGGACCATATTGATAAGATCATTCATGGAAAGTTTGTCCCTCTAGTGTGTGTATAGTGGAAACATGAGAGATTTTAGGAAGAAACATATGGGTGGGAATCATGCAAGAGGGATCAGTGGCTGCAATTATTAATCAAGGAGGATGGTGAAATTTTATGGTGCATCTCAGGGGAAAAACTCTTTTATGTTGGGGAGATTGTAAAAACCACCCCTTAATTTGGGAAGTATCCCCTTTAATTTTTGTTAAAACCCTCAATTAGTATCATTAAAAAATTTCCCAAGGGGTTTGTGGGAGTATTAGAGGTGTTCAGGGGGATTAGAAAGATGTTAGGGTATGTGGACTTAATGTTGGAGAGACTCCAACAATCAATTGTCTTCCTGTAGGACTACTTAGCTATTGAAATACCACCAGCCAGCCGATGATGCCCACCAGCTCACCATTTAGATCTAGAATTTTTTTAATGGGGGAAGTATTTTCTTTTACCAATATTTCAACTATAAAAATTACCTGATTTTATTTCCCTTACCTTGTACAATATACCCTTCGTTGATCTCACATCCTCTTCTCATTCAACTGTGGTGAATCTCATTCATTTATCTTATAATTTGAGTTTAGTTTTAGATGGTTTAATTTCCAAGGTATGTCTAAGATTATGTCTTCTTCCTTTATTCATGTTCTTTTCTTCCTTTTGAGTTATCATTATACAAGACTAATATGCCCTATTTTTATGAATTTTTTTTTTCTACTTCTTCAATTTATCTAATTTCTTATCAAACTAAAGGTCAATACTTGAAAATTGTATTTCCACTGAATTAAGTTTTTTTCTTCAATATTTACCATAATGTTTTCATTATATCATAGTATATGGTAGGTATGCCGTCGAATCATTTTTCAATGCATTCAATTTATTTTTTAAATTTGATTATATTTTATTTTAAATTAAGTATCGAACCCTTAACTACAATTAATTGTCCATTATTTATTTAATATAGAAACCATTCCCACCCATTTAAGGTCACAAAATATTATGTAACGTCTGATTTATATAATAAGGAAACCTGATGGGTGTCATAGACTTGAGATTAGACCTTGCGTATAAAGAGAGAATTCCAAGTATATTCATTAGGAACCTTATTACTAGTTAACATTTAAAACCGTTGGAAAAGATTAAATTAGGTAAACTAAATTTCGACCTTTGATATAAAGAAATTCTTGAAAGTATCTTTAGATCCTTTTTTTAATTAAATGAGGCTCTTTGAATGGAAATAATGAGAATTGATTTTTATAGCCTTGGGAATAATGATTCTTAAATGGTAAAATAACCTCTTGATGAATTATTTAAATAAATGAGGAGATAAAAATGATACATAATAATAAGGAATATCGATATCATATCCTCTAATTCTATATGGTATATGATGAAAGAAAAGTGGGAATATCAGGATGAGATCCTTTTATTCAGTATGTCACATGATTCTAAATGAATGTGAAAGTGAGGATGATATCCTTGGATTCTATATGTTATATAATGATAAATGAGTATTAATTTTAGAATGATCCATTTGGATTCTATATGGTATACGAGTTTGTAATTTCAGGTTTAACTCCTTAGAATCCTCATGATACCTCATTCATGTAATATCTGGATGAGTACACAGATTCCATATAATACATGACTCTTAAGAATTCCAAGATAAGCACCTATATTTTGTGTGGTAACTATAGTTAGCATGGTTATCATGAATTTCATAGAGTCATTTAGAACTGGTTGAAGTAGGTTTGTTTGACCCAGGATTCACTGGGAATATAAATGAATGAGGTTGTTTTATTTATTTATTTAATTTTTTTACTCAAATATTTTATGGAATAAATTATCATGCATTATATTACCTAAAAATGGATATATTTTTAGAAACCATTTGTGGTGGCCTACTAAGTCATACTCACACCCAACCTAGAGGCTACTTTTGGTTACACAAGAATACTTCATGGAAGTATTTATAGACATGGTTATATTCTCTATGGTTGATATGGTGTGGGATAGATCTTGCAGATCAGTACCAGGATTACACTTGATCCTCTTGGGGGTATTTTAGTAGTGTTTAACCCATTTATTCTTTTGATCATTTTGTACTTGTACGCATGATCTTCTAAAATGTGTGACTCACCAATGAGAGTATAGTTCATTTTTTATAGCATATGTTAGATGTTTACCTATTACATTATTTATTAATTTATTTGTTTCATTGTCTCTGGTATCATGATATCATCAATATTTACTTATATTTTTCAAACTCTGATAATAAGGGAATAATATTCCCATAGTAATATCACAGACCGTCACCGCTACTCAATATCCTCTAGAGTGTGAGGAGGTATTATTGAGGCCTTGTGGCCAATATTTATAGTTACTAATCACAGTGAACTAAGGCAGGAACATTACACAATCCTACACTCACACGTAATTGAGGATATCTTAGGCTATAAGAATTATATTTTATAATTTAAATAGTGATTCATTGGGACTTATATAATATAAATAGATAGGAATGATGTATAGATCAAAAGAATTAATATTTAATAAATAAATTTTAAAAAATTTCACATATATCTATAATTAAAATTAAATAAATAATAAACCAAATATACATGGGTCAATAATACATCACGATCTTTTAAATTGAATTGAAAATTTATAATAAATATTAAATATTCTAAAATTAATCTTGAGTGAATTTAAATTAAAATAGAATAAAATTAATTTTAATTAATTAATTATATTTATTAATGGCTATACAAAATTTAATTTCCTAACATTTTAAAGTATTTTTTTATTTTTTGGGGATTTTTCTAGGAATGTATGGTCCCTAAATAAGGACCAAAGAGAAATATCAGGGGTATGTATTGATTACAGGGTTGGGTGGGTTATCTTGGAACCAAACTGTAATGAGAAAGCTAAGGTGTCATAGATGGGTCAGATTGTGAATTTTATAAGGTGACCTCGATGGGTTTTATAGGCTGGTTCCTAGAGATGCCCAATTTTTTTTAAAAAGTATTCATTTTTCACCCAAATAATGAAATATAATTTAGTGTCCCTAAATCAATAGGGGTGGTGGTTATGGATTTTCAGTTTTAATAATTGAATATCCTTTGTGATTTTTCCTTATAAAGTTTGTATTTTTTGATAACTCACTTATTTATGAATTTTTCCATTAAATGTTGAAAGAAAAATAATTTTTTTTGGAAACTTCATACTCAAATTAAGACGATTCTATGGTAATATCAAAGTTCTGAACATCATGAAAATCTCATGATATATGATTTTGAGTAAAGGGGGAGTTAATTTTCTGGATAAATATATCTAGAAAAACCATTTGGGAATAAAACTATGCATTAGTTATACAAATGTAATGTTTCCATACAAAGGATTTTGTTGATTTTGTAGAAATATAAGTTTTTATAACACCATAACATGAAAAAAATTCAATATATCGAAAAAGAACACATGATGAAGTTGTTATAAGATTTTATATCTATGAAACATTTCTGATCAGATAGATCAAAAGCTAAGATTTTATAAAGGGAAGGCTGCATAATGATTCTAGATGAACTATTCTGAATGAACTTTATCGGTCATTACAAATACAAATGACCCAAAACAATATTCTAGATAGGAAAATGTGGACAAACCATAACAGATGAAGATACAAAGGCATGGGTTCCAAATAGAGAAATAAACAATGTTTTTAGAGTCCAAATTAAACTAGACTTAGATCACTAAATGGAGCCTATCAGATAGACAAGAGTGGTTTTTAGTGGATAGAGTTTTAGATGAGATAGCAGACTGAAGTTTCATGTAAAGATTTTTAAGAAGTTATTTGTTGATTATTATCTATAATTATATAAAATTAATTTTTAGTTTTCAAGAAAAAAAGTAAGAAAGGTATAATTCAAATAAATGGTATATCTTTAGAGTAAAAATTACTAAAAATTTGCACTTTAACAATGATAATAATAGGATCTTATCAACACTTCAAAAGTACTGTTTTTGAGAGAAATGTTAAAATTTGACCTTTATAAGTGCTAAAAAACATTGATAAATAATGTCTTATCAGTTATTTTTTAGTGACGTTAGAAAATTTGAAAAAAATGCAATGTTTTCATGCACCCCTAACACCCACTATAACACCCCAAGATTTCATAGTAAGTTATTTTCTTTAAAGTAATTCAATAACTTGCGCTACACACAACACCAAGTTCGAGCACACTATGACTTACTAAACTAGCTGTTCAAAAAGAGGTTATGAATAGTGTTTACTGAATTTTAATTTTATATAATCCATATATTTTAACATCCATATTATGTGTTTCTTAGACATAATATAAGAACAAATTGAATTTTTCTTATAAAAGAAGTATTTTTCAAAAAATGCAATTTTACCACCTTTTAATGGAGAACCATTTTTAAATCCAATATTTGACACTTTTATATATTTAATTTGATGAAATAAACTAATTCTTTAGAATAGGGACATAAAAATTTAGTTTCGATAAATTTTTGGTGCTTTTCTGTTAACTTTCATATTTTTATAAATAGTGAAAAATAATAAATTTTAATTAAAAACAACATTTTTAATAAAAATATTTTATAGTGTTAAATTATATAATTGAATGGTTTTGAGGTATAATTAGAATATAGTTTTATCATTCAGTAAAATTTTAGTCATTGGAAGTAAATTTACATTTCAATTGGACATAAACACATATCAATCTTTTGATAGTTTTTACTTCTCTAAAACCTGCTTTCTGGTTTTGACAACGGGAATATATTTTTTAAATTAATTAATACAACTTATACTGTTTTACTTTGGTGAAATAGATATAATTTTTGAATTTGAAATATCAAAATTATCTTAGAGTGAATTTTTGGTATTTTTATGAAAAATTTTGATTTTTGATGAATAGTGAAAAACACCGCGTTATTGTTTAAAAAAGGAATTTTTATTTAAATAATTATTTATTTTATTTAAAATTATTTTAAGTAAAAATAGATACATAATAACTATATAAATTCAATGTAACTCATTGGAGTCATTTTATAAAAAGATTAAATGTATAAAATTTTATTGAACTTTTTACCGTCTTTTACACACCTTTCTAGGCACATTTGCAAATTTGCATAAAACATAATTTTACCAATTTTGTGGTTTGAATTTCAAAAATCCAAGAGACACAGTTGACATTAGTAAGTACAATGTGGTTCAATAAGATGAAAATGATTTTTTTGAATAGTAACTTTTGAATTTTATTTACTACGGTTAAAAATTAATAGGGCAATTAATAGTAAAATTGATATTATAATTACCCTAACAATATCCTAATTCTGTTGGATAAGTGTCTTTAGATCAAAATCATCCTTAAGAATAAAATATGATCCTTTTGATCCACTTTTATTAGATTAGGACATTTACTATTATTTTATTTAAGTAAGAGTTTAAAGTGTAAAATTCAAAGTTTAATAACTAAACCATTTTTAATACAGGGTTATACATAAGATAAATTCGACTATAAATATTAATTATAAATATAGAAATATTTTTTACATCATGATATTTTTTTTATAATTTTTATAAATTAAATAATTAAATTTATTTATGACACAATGATGATGTAGTAATTACTTAATTAATGAAATATTAAAATAATTGATATTATAAATATTAAAATAAATGTAAATTGAGAATTTTTATGCATTCCAGGAATTTTATAGGTTAATATGACATGTTAGGTTTTATTTAATTATTTTATTCTAAGTAATCAAGATGATATGACTTTAAAAAAACCAAATACTAATTAGTGTCAAAATTGACATAATTGAGTTTTTAAAACAAATAATATTTTATTAAATTATATAACAGTCCTAAAAATATAAGGTTAATCCAAAGGATTTATATAATGATATTTATTTTATTAATGAACCACTTGGGGTTCAATTGGAAGTTTATAGTAAATTTATTAACCATATAATATAAAAATACAAGGAAACATGATAAATGTCAAACTATTTAACTAGGAGTTAAATCTAAAATATAAGGTTAATATGGTGACCTAAATCTATCTAAAACCAATTGGTTGAGAGGTTTTAGACCCATATCTACCTTATCCTTGAAATAAATCCATTTTTAGCCATTAGAAACCGGAAATGAATTTATAATAAAATAATATTTCAAGCTTTTCCTAAAGTAACCCTCACCTCTCTTATAAAAGGGAACTTCCCCTTCTCTTACTTTCACACCTCCAAAGACATTTGGATCCACCGAAACCTGCCCAAATATCCTAAAAACTACACTCAATTCATCCTAGAGGCATTCCATTGACCATAAATACAACCTAAGGAGCCCTTTTGATCAAATAAAAAATAAGCTCCTGATGAAGAGGCAATAATTTCATCACCTCTTTCAATGTTATCCTCTTCTTCCTCTTCTTATTTCTTTGTTTTTTCCCTACCAAAATAATAACCCCATCTCCTTATACATAATTTTATGTTATTATAAACATGGTACAATGATATTCATTATTCTATCCATCCTATGAATGACAAAGTCACCATACATGCGTACGTACGACTTAACGTCTCGACGTCGTGGTGTAGTTGTTTTTCAACACATCATTATTTGGATGGGTATAATAGAGATGTATAATTTATGTAAATAATAAATATAACATGTTAATAATTATTTATATATGATATAACATCCATTTATATACAATTTCACCTTCAATTGAATGATATTGTTGCTCGTGCGTACTTACGGATTACAGTCTCCACGAACGCGATGAGATTCATTCCACATCATAACCATTCAATAATAATTTTCATTTTATGATTAAAAATAATTTTTAAGAACATAATATAATTCTGGATATTAATAAAATAGATCCTATCCATAACAAACATGACTTACATAACAAAACATATAAAGGAAAATGAATTAGTGAACACCCGAAACAATGATACTACTAAAATATTATTAACAATGAAATATTATAAGATCATATATGATATAATATTTATGTATTTCATTCCTGTATAATTTAATAAAAATTATTTAACTATTATACTAGAGGTTAACGTACCCTTTAATAAGTAAAAGTACAAGGTAAGGGGTTTCTTATCTCACTTTTAATTCCGTGAGATTTCTACTGTTCACCACTTATTTATTGCATGTGGTGTATTGTGTACTACCATTTGAAATATATTATCATTATTATATTTATATTAATGTTATTCTGTGATTAATTTGGTGTTTATTAACTTTTGTTCATGCAACTCAATTGATTACAACGTGGTAAGGAGTTTTTATATCACTTCTTATTCGTGTGAGATTCAAGCCATATTGCCACTATTTTCTTTAGTGTGGTGTATGTACTGCCCATGATTGTATTATTTGTGTAATATAATTTAATTTATGGGTATTTAAATCTTAATTTTATGATCCTTCTTTAATTGGGTGTATGTTTCTTAAGTTACCAATTTGGTAAGGGAATTTCTAATTTCAATTACCACTCAATGGGTTTTATGAAAACTTCATCGATTATTTTACTCCATGATTATGTGTGAAGTCACTATTTATTTACTTATGTTGTAATTTACACTCCCCTTTGTGTGGATATACTTTTGATACACCTAATAAATCTATTGATAAATTCTCAAGGCATCGATATGAACTTGATAAGAGTAATTTTAACTCAATTTCCATTCATTGTGATAAACATACAAGTCATTGGTGTTGTTTTTACAATAATATGTGTGAATGAACTTTGATTGATTTACACTGAATATACAATCATATTGAGTGTATTTATATTTGTCACACATAATTATGTCATTGATTTATCCTTAACCAAAGGATATGGTCTTTATAATGGATTTCATCTCAATTTACATTCCATTGAGACTTCTTTGTGGTTATATGCCAATTCACATCTATATGGTGTATATACTGTACTTTTACATATTATATCATGAATCCCTTTATTCTCATGATATTATAATGTTTTTATTACCTCCATTATTTTTATTCAAATGTTTCTTATTTGGTTAGGAACTCTAAATAAAATATCATTTTAAATGTTTTTAAAGATTTATTCTTCTAAATATTTCTCATTAATGTCCATGTTTTAAAAATGGTTTTTAGGATTTATTTAAATGGACATGAATTTTTTAAAATTAAAATTACTTTTAAAAGTTTTGAGGTGTTATGGGACACTTTGATTCCAAAATCTATTCTAAAGGGATTCTTGATAAATATTGAGACTTTTAAATGTTTTCAAGAAAAAGGGAATATTTCTCTCCAATAGTTTTACTGACTATTTTCATCTATTTCAATATCCTTCATTATTATTGATTGGGGTTGATACGATCTTTCATATTGTATTGAATGGGTTATGTTTGACTATGGATATGGTATTTTTATACCATTCATGGTTTGTGGTTACAATATTAACATTTCTTATACTATTTTTAATATGAATGTTTAGATTATGTTTCACCCATTTAATATGAGGAATGCATTGGACTTAGTAACGGATGGAGCCTGCCCTAGTTCCTCGATGCATCAGTAGGTCTCATGAGACAAACTAGTGTTTTTTCACAAGGTCTTGACAAAATTTTATTTGTATTCTTGGCATGAATCCTTGACTATGTGGTTATGATGTCAGCAATTATGCATTCTATCCTTATGAAATCATCTATTGATATTATATGTGATTATTTGACTAGTATATTATCCATGTGAGTAAGTAAATGGAATTATTTGATTTATATTTGTTATATTATGCTGAAGTTTATGTTTTAAAGTATTGTGTTTTAGTCTTATAAATTTCCTTCAACCTTTATGATTATTTATGATAGTTTCTGCTATATTGTTATCTTTACTGAGCAACTGAGATCACCCATTTCTTATGTTTTATTTTTCCCAGGATGTAAAGAAGTATATTAAGATGGACCGGAAGGAATAGGCTAAGGGATATAAGAGTGTTCAAAGGAGACAAAATGTTGTTGTTTTTCATTTGATAATGTAATTTAAAACTTATGTATGTATCTAGTACTTACAAGGATAATAAACTAATTGTTCTTTCGAGACATGGTCGGTTTTGTTCATGCTAATGTTATGTAATAATTCACCAACACTAGGTAACTAGGGTCGTGACATTACAGTTGGTATTAGAGGAATTTTAGTACAAACCCTGGAAGCTAGATTTAGAAAAACTCTAATTGGAAAACACTACCCTAAGATAGACTTTGAGGATTAATATAGAAGAACAACAAAAATTTTTGGTAATATAAATATTATGTGGGATTTATAAGAAATACATCCCTGTATAGATACTTGCAGGTAGAAGAGGCTCGGGCACAAATGTACCTAGGAGTGAAAACTCCGACAAGGAGTTTCGGGCTTGACCTGGGGTATCCTTGTACATGACAACGAGCCTTTATACACTCTTAGTTACAACACTCCTGGGAGATATGCTTAGGATAATTCACATTTTCTTTGCAAAAAAATTTGAAGGATTTTAATATAAGATGTTAATAAATAACCTTGGTTAATACTAAGGTTTTTTATATTGAAAATAAGGTGTCATGATATTCATTAAATGATTTTATGACTCACACTATGCTTTCTTGTGTTGGTCAATGGATGCATTCTAAGGAAGTCATAGTAACATTGAACATGATGTAAAAGGTTGTAACGATGATGGAAACGAGAAACTAAATGGAATGATGATAGTTTTAAAAGATATCATCTTCATGTTGAAGAAGGTCTCCAAAAATATGATCAACAATATATACATTAACCAACTCCAAAACTCAAAAAAGAAGAGAAAGGCAGGGAATGATAATAACTCCAACCGTGGAAACCATGGAGAAAAGAAAGCTTAGTTTCCATCATGCCAGAAATGTGGAAGGAGTCACCCAGGAAAGTGTCTCAATGGAACAAAGAAATTATTTATGTGTGGGAAATAAGGATATAAAGTTAATAATTTTTGAGGAAAAATTAAGAGTACTATGAAAGAAAATAAAAAAGATCCTATGAATATAATTACCGTCATTTGCTGTAAATGTAAGGGACTTTGGAATTTCCCAACTCAATTCCCTATTCTATAGGATAACCTTTAGGTCAAGGAGGAATTTATGTGGAAATAAATGGATGGAGAAATGTTTAAAAGTATTACTGATCTTTGTTTATGGGATTACTTTGGAAGACTATTCTCTTGTATGTGTAACCATGCAGTTTGTTATGTGAAAATTCTTTTTGAGGAAGAATTATCTTTTCTTTTGTGGATATAGTTATAAAGAACCATTTGGGTTTATATAATCCTTGAATTTGAGGCAATTATAGGTTATTATGTTTTGGGATGAAAATGCAAGGTATGAGATAACATTTGTGGTTAAATTATGTTATGGTTATTTTTAGGAATTTATCTTATTTTGGGAATGTTATAAAATACAGTTTTTGAAAAAGGACAATACGCAAACTATGTAACATCCCGTCATGTCATACAAAGCTATGGGAATCAAACCCGCAACCAAAGCGTGATTAGGATTTATCACCTACCACTGGACTACGTGAAGTCCTTGGTTATTGTGACTAATTATTTTTAGTTAAATGGTTTTATTGATCAATAATAAGTTGATTTGGGATCTTATGTTTTATCAAATGGATATCCTTAGTATAGGAGAATGATTTTATGATTAAGTGAAAAATATTATTTTAGATGATGTACGCTATGTTGGGAACACTACATGACTAAGGAAAATAGAATACTATAGAATTTAATTTGAGGAGTAATGGCAGTTTTTTTTATATTTTGGACGAATCTATATTTTTTATAGAGATCCAAGTTATTAATGGAAATGATTAACCTATCATAGAGAATATGTGATTTGGTTAATTAAACTTCTTTATGAGACTTTACGAGTAGTTGATGTTATTTGGAGATAAATGTTAAGATTTACTATGAAAGACTCTGTGATTAAATTCTTCTATGTTTTGGGTTTCAATCTTAGTTTTGATTATATTGAAGGATTTTAAGGACAATTGTTTATTGAATGGTCTTTATTGAACTTTGGGTATTGTTTGTTGAATTTTTTGAAATTAAGATTAATATTTATTTCTATAAAGGATTATCCATTTTTGGGATCATCTGATCTTGTACTAACCACTTGGTTTTGGTTAATCTCTACAGACAAGGGAAATATATAGTTCATCCTTTGTGTATTATGTGATTCTCTAGAAGTTGATTCTAGCACTTTAGGTGTGACCACGTCATCTTGAATACACGTTATTAGGAGAAAATATGAGTTAGTGGTATAAATTTATTAAAGGATGAAACTCTACTTAAAAATTAAGTATATCTCTTTATGTTATTAGTCAATCTAATAAATATATTCCTCAACTTTATGAAATATAACTTAAAACAGAAAACATTTTTTGTTTACTTTTACTACTGGGAAACTAAATAACATTTAACCCATCACAATTTTGTAGTTTTCTTGTTGTTAACTTTCTGATGATCATGTTTTCTATCACTCTCCATCAGAACATGACACTCAGTTTATCATCCATATCCATGTTTTCTTACATGGAATCCTAGTATGGGTTATCTCGGGTGACCTTAGTACTTCTCTTCCTTTCTTTTAAAGTGATAGTTTTATTAAATCTTTTTCTGATGTGGGACTTTCAATGAAGTTCCCAAGACTAATTTTAAAATAGCAAGGATTAAATTTCCAAAAGTGGGGAAGAATGTAACACCCCAAGATTTCATACTAATTTATTTTCTTTAATGTAATTTAATAGCTTGCGCTACACGCAACACCAAGTTCGAGCGCACCATGACTTAACAAACTAGTCGTTTAAAAGGCAGTTATGAATATTATTAACTGAATTTTGAATTTTATATACTCCATATAATTTTAACATCCATATTATGTTCTTTTTATACCTAATATAAGAACAAATTGAATTTTTTAGATAAAAAAAGTATTTTTCAAAAAATGAAATTTTACCACCTTTTAATGGAGAACCCTTTTTAAATCCAATATTTGACACTTTTATATATTCATTTTTGATGAAATAAACTTCTTATTTATAATAGGGACATAAAAATTTAGTTTGGATAAATTTTCGATGCTTTTCTGATAACATTCACATTTTGATGAATAATGAAAAATACTAAATTTTAATTAAAAACAAATTTTTTAATCAAAATAAATTATAGTGTTAAATTGTATATTTTAATGGTTTTGAGGTATAATTATATTATATTTTTAATCATTTAATCCAATGTTGGTCATTTAATGTAAATTTACATTTAAATTGGACCTAAACACATATCAATATTTTGATAGTTTTTCCTTCTCAAAAACCCGCTTTCTGGTTTTGAAAACGGGAATATATTTTTTAAATTAACTAATAAAACTTATATGTTTTTAATTTGATGAAATATACATCATTTTTTCATTTGAAATATCAAAATTATCATAGAGGGAATTTTTGGTAATTTTCAGAAAACTTTCGATTTTTGATGAATAGTGAAAGACACTGCGTTATTGTTTTAAACAGACTTTTTATTTAAATAATTATTTACTTTATTAAAATTTATTTTAAGTAAAAATAGTTACATAATACCTATATAAATTCAATGTAATTTATTGGAGTAATTTTATAATAAGATTAGATGTATAAAATGTTATTGAACTTTTTTCCATCTTTTACACACATTCTAGGCACATTTGCGAATTTGCATAAAATATAATTTTACCAATTATATGATTTGAATTTAAAAAATATGAGAGACACGGTTGAAATTATTAAGTAAAATATGGTTCAATAAGATGAAAATAATTTTTGGTGAATAGTAACTTTTGAATTTTATTTACCACAGTTAAAAGTAAATAGGGTGATTAATGGTAAAATTGATATTATAATTACCCTAAAATATCTCTTAATTCTATTGAATAAGTGTATTTCGACCAAAATCAACCTTAAGAATAAAATATGATCCCTTTGATCCACTTGGATTAGATTAGAACATTTATTATTATTTTATTTAAAGAAGAGTCAAAAGTATTAAATTCAATGTTTAATAACTAAACCATTTTTAATATTGGGTTATAAATAATATAAATTAAACTATAAATATTCATTAAAAATATAAAAATATTTCCTAAATCATGATATTTTATTTTTAATTTTTATAAATTAAATAATTAAATTTATTTATGACACAATGATGATGTAATAATAACCTAATTAATGAATGATTAAAATAATCAATATTATAAATATTAAAATAAATGTAAATTGAGCCTTTTTATTAATTAATAGAATTTTCTAGTTTAATAAGACATGTTAGGGTTTATTTAATGAATTTTGTTTCGATGTAATCAAGATGACATGACTTTAAAAAAAACCAAATACTAAATTGTGTCAAAATTGACATAATTGAGTTTCTGAAACAAATACAATTTTATTAAATTATATAATAGTCCTAAAAATATAATGATCATAAAAGGAATTATATAATGATATATATGTTATTATTGAACCACATGGGGTTCACTTGACAGTTTTTAGTAAGTTTACTAACCATATAATATAAACATACAAGGAGACATTGTAAATGTCAAACTATTTAACAAAGAGTTAAATCTAAAAGATAAGGTTAATATGGTGACCTAAACCTGTCTAAAACCTATTGGTTGTGAGGTTTTTGACCCATACCAACCTTATACTATAAATAAATCCATTTTTATCCATTAGAAACCGAAAATTAATTTATAATAAAATAATATTTCAAACTTTTTTTAAAGTGACCCTCACCTCTCTTATAAAAGGGCACTTCCCCTTGTCTTAATTTCACACCTCCAAAGCCATTTTTCTTGGACAAAACTAGCCCAAATATCCTCCCAACTACCATAAATTTATCCTAGAGTCCTTAATTTGATCATAAATCCAACCTAAGGATCCGTTTTGATAAAATCAAAAGTAAGCACCTGAAGAAGAAGTAATAATTTAATCACCTCTTTCAAAGTCATCTTCTTATTCCACTTCCTCTTTCTTTGTTGTTTCCATAAAAAGGTAATAACTCCAGTAACTTCTATATACTGTGATGTTATTATAAATATGGTACAATGATATTCATTATTCTATCCATCCTATGAATGACAAAGTCACCATACGTGCGTACGTATGACTTACCGTCTCCACGTTGTGGTGTAGTTGTTATTCAACACTTCATTATTAGGATGGGTATAATAATGATGTATAATTGATTTAAATAATAAATATAATATGTTTATGATTATTTATATATCATATAACATCAATTTATATATGATATCACATTCAATTGAATGATATTGTCGCTCGTGCGTACGTACGGATTACCGTATCCACAAACGCGATGAGATTCATTCCCCATCGTACCCATTCAAGAATAATTTTTATTTTATGATTAAAAATAATTTTTAAGAACTTAATATAATTCTGGATATGAATCAAATAAATCCTATCCATAACAAACATGACTTATGTAACAAAACATATAATGGAAATCGAATCAATTAACACCCAAAACAATGATACGACTAAAATATTATTAACAAAGAAATATTAGAATATCATATGTGATTTTATATTTATGTATGTGGTTATTTTATAATTTAATAAAAATTATTTAACTATTATATAGGATTTTAACTTACCCTCGACTAAGGAAAAGTACAAGGTAAGGGGTTTCTTATCTCACTTTTAATTCTGTGAGATTTCCGTTGTTCACTACTTATTTATTTCATGGGGTGTATTGTGTACTATTATTTGATATATATTATCCTGATTATATTTATATCCATGGTATTATATGATTCATTTATTGGTTATTAACTTTTGTTCATACGAATTTATTGATTAGAATGTGGTAATGGTTTTTCATCTCACTTCTTATTTGCGTGAGATTCATGCTATATTGCCACTATTTCCTTTTGTGTGGTGTTTGTAATTCCCATCATTGTATTCTTTGTGTAATATAATTTAATTTATGGGTATTTACATATTCATTTTATGATCCTTTTTTATGGTGTGTATGTTTTGTAAGTTACCAATTTGGTAAGGGAATTTCTAATTTCAATTACCAATCATTGGGTTCTACGGAAACTTCATTGATTATTTTACTCCAAGATTATGTGTGAAGTCACTATTTATCTTATTATATAGTAATTTACATGACCCTTTGTGTAAATATAATTTTGATACACATAATAACTCGATTGATAAATTCTCAATTCATCGATATGAACTTGATTAGAGTAATTTTAACTCAATTTCCATTCATTGAGTTGAACATCGAAGTCATTGGTGTTGTTTTTACAAGAATATATGTGAATGTCCTCTGATTTATTTACACTGAATATCCAATCATATTGAGTGTATTTATATTTTTCACACATAATTATGTCATTGATTAATCTTTAACCTAAGGATACAGTCCTTATAAGTTATTTCATCTCAATTTATATTCCATTGAGACTTCTTTGTTGTTATGCGCCAATTCACTTTTATATGGTGTATATACTATAATTTGACATATTATATCATGAATCACTTAATTCTCATGATATTATAAAGTTATGATTACCTAAATTATTTGTACTCAACCGTCTCTCATTTGGTTAGGAACTCTAACTAAAATGTCGTTTTAAATTTTTTAAAGATTTATTCTTCTAAATATTTCTCATTAATGTCCTTGTTTTAAAATGGTTTTAAGGATTTATTTAAAAAGACATGAATGTTTAAAAATTAAAATTAATTTTAAATGTTTCAAAGTGGTATGGGACACATTGATTCAAAAATCTATTTTAAACGTCTTCTTGATAAATAGTGAGAATTTTAAATGTTTTAAAGAAAAAAAGGGAATATTTCTCTCAAATAGTTTTACTAACTTTTTTTATCTTTTTCAATATCCTTCATTATTATTGATTGAGGTTGATACAAGATTTCATATTGTATTGAATGAGTTATTTTTGACTTTGGATGTGCTATTTTTATACCATTTATGCTTTGTGGTTAAAATATTGACATTTCATATGCTAGTTTTAATACAAATGTTTAGATTATGTTTCACCCATTTAATATGAGGAATGCATTGGAGTTAGTAAGTGATGGATGGAGCCCGCTATAGCTCCTTGATGCATCAGTATGTCTCTTGAGACAAAAAAGTGTTTTGTCACAAGGCCTTGACAAAATTTTATTTGTAGTCTTGGCATAAGGCCTTGTCTATGTGGTTATGATGTCAGAAATTATGCATTCCATCATTATGAAATTAGCTATTGATATTACATGTGATTATTCGACTAGTAGAATATCCATGTGAATTAGTAAATGGGATTATTTGATTTATATTTTCCATATAATTATTAAGTTTATGTTTTAAAGGATTGTGTTTTATTCTTATACATTGCCTTAAACATTTATTATTATTTATGATATTTTATTTAATATTGTTATCCTTACTGAGCATCTGAGCTCACCCCTTTATTATGTTTTATTTTTCTTAGGAGGTGAAAAAGTATATTATGACTGACCTGCAGGAATAGGTTAAGGGATATAATAATGTTCAAAGGATACATAATGTTTTTGTTTTTCATTTGATAATGTAATGTAAAACTTATGTATGTATCTAGTACTTCCAAGGATACTAAACTAATCGGTCTTTTGAGACTTGATCTATTTTAATCATACCAATGTTATGTAATAATGCACCGACTCTGGGTAACTAGGGTCGGGGTGTTACACCCACCATTATCAATGCTAAAACCCCCCTATCCTAGAAAATCTCAATCACCAACCACCATCACACACCCCGCTTATCAATGCTAGAAGGCTCCCATAAATACCTACGTGTTCTTGGATTTAAACCCCAGACCTCCCTTATGCGATTGGATCCTCATTACCACACTTTCATGCATGTTTTGTTTTATATTTTATGAAATTTCTATTTATTTGTATATATTTAGAATTGTGTATTATATATATATATATAATTACAATTATTTAAATATATTATATATTAATATTCATTTATAAGTATTATAATTTAAATATAAATATAAATATATATGTTTATTAATACATACACATATGTATATATAATCATTATATATACATGTTAATGAGTTTTTATAATATAAATAAAATGGATAATTTTTTACATTAAATAAAATAAATAAATAAATATTCATTTCTATTTAGTTTATATATTTTTGAATAAATATTGATTTAAATATGTTAAAATATGTTAAAATATGTATTTATACAATTTATTAATTATAAATTAATATAATAAAATAGGAATATATTTAATTATAAATAAAACTAAATTATGAAAAAATATAAAGCATAAAAAACTATAAAATCAATATGACTGTAATACCTGGGAATAAATTTATTCTCTACTTAAAAAAGACAATAAGACCCACTTAAATGAGGAAAAAATTCCATCGAATGTTAAAAAAATTGGATTCCCTAACTAAAACCATAGATTTGGAGGTCTTCTAGGATTTTTTCGGGCTAAAAAACATGAGAGGGGGTTTCCTTGGGTTTCCATGGTGTAGATCTCATCACAAGCTTCGATTTGAAATGTTTTATATCCCAAACAACCATCTGGATCAAAAGTTATGGCCGTTTGAAGTTCAAGTCATATTTTCATCTTATCTTATACCATTCATTAATTCATTTAATTTTTATGTCATCCAATTGTTATTAAATGTCTAATAATTGAAAATAATTAAACAATTATTAATTTATAATATATTTTAATTATTTTATAAGCCATTTTCACTACATATCTTATATATATTAAGTGTCAATTCTTATTTATCCTTTCCTAAATCATATTTTAAAAAATATATTATATTTATATCAATATCGATATATTTATATAATTAAATATTAATATATTATGTTTAATGATTTTTTTTAAAAAATATACCCTTTATCAATGGTAGAAAAAAATGACGCTAAAGGGGGATACATATCAGAACTAGTAAAAAAGCACTGATAAATCCCCCCTTTATGAGATTTTTTTACTAAAACTGATAAAGGGCCCCCTTTATTAGCGACTTTTTTCTAGCTCTAATAAAGGCCCCACTTTATTAGTACATTTTTATAAGTGTTGATAATAGGAACCCATTTATCTGCCCATTTTTATTATCCCTAATAAAGTGAGCCATTATCAATGGATTTTTAGTACTGATAAATCCCCCCTTTATCTATGCTTTTCAATTCTTATAAATTCCCCCTTTATCAGTGTGTTTTCTAGCACTGATAAAGGGGGCCTTTATCAATTCTTTTAGCTAGCACTGATAAAGACTAGAATAGTTAAAGGCTGAATCTATAGTAGTGAAAATAATATTGATGTTTTAATAGATATATAAGGCCACAATACACAAAATTTTAATGATTTTGAAGTCTTTAAAAGTTTCAACAATGTAGTCATCCATCTTCAAAGAGTTTTTTAGAAAATATTTAGTGGGCCCCGAAAAATGGAAAGAGAAATTTTTTTTCCCTGACATACTATTTTTATTATGTTTTAAGTATGAAGTTTTGTTACACTATGATTCAATTTCAAATTTGAAAATTTAGGAAGTGTGTTACATCATTTGATGGAAGAACATCAGATAAAACACCAGAAAAATATCAATAAAATTACGACAAGAACTTTTCTAAATAGTCATATAAAGTAACAATCTATGTAAGGATGAACTGATAGGGTTAACCAAATTTATTAAAAATGAGAAGAAAACACTACTAAATAATTGGAGTTTAACACCTCTATAAAGGGCCTTTATCAACGCTAAAACAGTGATAACTACATGAGAAAGGATAAAATCCCTAGTCTTTTATTAGTGTTGAATAATCACTAATAATGGAATAATTTATCCACAATTTAATTTACCACTACTAAATGAACCATTCATGAGAGATTATATAAGAGTTGATAAAAGGTTCTTTTATCGGAGCTTATAGAAGTTTCGATAAAGTATACCTTTATCTTCACTTATAAAAGCACTCCTAAAGGACTTTTTATTATCACTTTTGAAACCGTTGATAATGTTTTCTTTTATGAGTGCTTTTAAAAGCACTATAAAGGGCCATACTATAGTGTGTTTTAACCGTACACTGTAGCACCATTGCAATGTGCTGTAACAACACTCCATAGCCCTATAAATTCACTAGATATCAACAGAAATAAGTACCAATATAGGATTTAAATTAAATTATATTTACCACACAAACACTAGAAAAAAACACTTTATTATAGACATTTCAAACATTGTTTTATACAATTATATAAATACAAATTATTATATACATTCAAATATATCAATATTCCTTTATCTTTTAATCCTGAACTAACTCATGGAATTGATGAAAAAACCACCCCTTCTCAAGAAAAATAACACACCTATAAAATAAAATAATTCTTATGTTTGTAATAATATAATGAAATAAATTAATAGAAAGTGTTAATTTTACTAAAATTGATGTTAAATTTAAATAAAAAGGAAGACTTGGAGTCATAACCATTACACCATGCATCAGATTGAGGTGAAGATAATTCTAACACATGTAAAATGACTTGTAGATCATTTTCCAAAATTTTCTAATCAATATAAATGTGTTTTCTTGGTTTTGAGTACATCCGTTTCATTTTTTTATTAAAATGTTATTTTAAATTGGAAACACATACCTTTGACACATTCTGATCATATCATGTATCAGTTTGATGTGAATCATATTTATAAATGTAAGAAATGACTTATTAATCATTTTACCAAATTATCAAGAGAATTGAGTGTTTTATTCCATTTTCAGAAAGGGATGGTTTTTGAACTAAAATATTGATTTTAAATTGATAACAGACATTTTGAGTCATTCCATACACATCATGTATCAGATTGAGGTGTGGATAATTATTACATGTCACAAATGACTTATGGATCATTTTTATAAAGTATCAAAACAATCCAAATGTGTTTTCTCAGTTTTGAGTTGGACCGTTTTTTATTTTACTAAAATTAATGACAATTTTAATAAAAAGAGACACTTTGAGTCATACAGGTCACACCATGTGTCGGATTGAGGTGTGGATGATTCTTACACATCCCAAATGACTTATGGATCATTTTAAAAAAATTTATAAACAATATGAATGTTTTTTCTTAGTTTTGAGTATGTCACTTTTGTTTTTTTTACTAAAATGAAATTTTAAAATTGAAACATTCTATTTCACTCATACCGATCAAATTGTGTGTCAGATTAAGGTGAAGTTGATTACTATACATCAAAAATGACTTATGGATCATTTTACTAAATTATTTAAATAATGTGAATTAATTTTCTTTGTTTTAAGCAGGTCAATTATCCCTTTTACTAAAAATGATTACAATTTGAAATAAAAATATGCACTTTGATTCATACCAGTCACATTGTGCATCATATTGAGGTGAGAATGATTCATAAACAACCAAAATGACTTATGTATCATTTTCCTAATGTTTCAAAATAATCTGAATGTGTTTTCTCTATTTTGAGTATGACAGTTTTCTTTTTTACTAAAATATCATTTAAAAATTGAAAAACATACTTTGAATCATACAAATCACATTGTGTATCAGATTAAGGTGATCCTAATTCGTACACATCACAAATGACTTACAGATTTTTTTCCTAAAACATTTAAATAAAGGGAATGTGTTTTCTTGGTTTTTATTAGGTTAAGATTAGCTTTGTGATTTAGTCGAGGCAGTGTCGTTTCTCTTCCTGTACATGGACATAAATCTTATAAAATAAATGAAATATTCAAGTAATAATGAAAATTAAATCAACCTTATATTTTATAATTTTCATGAAAAATAGATAAATTATATCACAACATTAACTCTATATTTTTCTAAATGGTTTACTTCATTATAGTTTGTTCTTCCGAGGGATTGGTAACATCATCTTTTGTAGAAGGAATTGTCTGCATGAGTAGTCAAACATTTAATTTAGATTATGTTAATTAAGTAGAGAAAATATAATATTATGAGGAAAAAATAATATATGAAAACACTTTTACCTTCTCATAGAATCCTTTTTCTTTTTTAATGTATTAAAGTATTTGGTTCCTCTATCAAGAATCCAAATACCTTATTTGTGGTCCCCTCTAACGTACAAGACATTATCTATATTGGGAATAATTTTAATTTATTTTGATATCCCAATGAAAGGGAAATCCTATATTGAATTTTCATCTGACTCAACATTTTTTTTAGTTTCCATTAAGATAATGAACCAATTCTTTTTTATTGTATCAGAGGCATAAAATACTTTCACTACTTGTGATTCCATTATTAGAAACCTTTCTTTTTCCCCTTCCACACTAAAATTTACCTTCACAAAGCCCATTTCATCAAATTTCACTCCATTTATATTTTCAACCCATTTGCAATGGTAAATAGGCACTTGAAATTTTGTAAAATCTAACTCATATATCTATTTTACAATGACAAAATATAACATATTTTCATAAATTGGATTTCTATACTTAGAACTGGATATGTGCATCGCTTTAACCATAAGTATAACACCATTGTGTTTCATCATACTGAAACCATCTTGTTCTTTTGTATAGAATATATAATGATTGATTACCAAACTATTGTAAGATACAATATTTTCATTCGATCCTATGGCTGGACATTGAAGACGTTCAATAATTGAATTCAATATTTTAGATAACTCATTATACATTTGATATCTAACCATCCTTTAAAGTATTTATTATGTTTATTTGATATAAATCCTTCATTCTTTAATGGATTCAAATCTCTAAGAATTTAATTTTGGGCTTCAATGTATGGATCAACATATTCAAAATTATGTAATATGTAAATATATTCTTGCTCCCGCTCTCTCAAGGTAATTGTAACAACATCTCTTTCAGAAATACCTTCACCCATAAGGAATTCATTGTGATGAGACTTTTTAGACTGATTCTTTCAATATCTGATAAGTAATCGGTACATAATTCAATAGCTTATTCAATAATATATCATTCTACAATATAATATTCTACCGACTTCGATTCTTGACATAACCTTTCATAATATTCCTATATTCAATGGGGTACATCCATATGTAATGGATAAGACCACATAGTTAAACCTCTCTGACCAAGTGAACCATCAGGTGGACCATTATATCAAATAATGATGGTAGTAAGAACCTATTTAATTCACATAATATGACTGAAATATCCTTATTCATGATGGGTAAAATCATCAGGTCTATAACATTACTGCACATGGCATTGAAAAAGAAGTAGATTCTAGTTAATGTATGTCATACATTTTGAGGTAGAATGAAACAAAAAGAAACATGCATTAAATCTTGCATCAAAACATAACGTTCATGCGATTTTAGTCATCGTAACTTCAAATTATTCATTGGAATGACATTCACTATATTTTATGAATACCCCTATGAAACTTTTAAGCTTGTAAGGAAAATGAAAAATTGTAATTTTTCTTTTCTGGATAGAGTGTAAGTTGTTAGAGGAAGAAAATTCCACCTTTTACCCTTCACTAGTGCCAACTCTTCCCTTATCCCCATTTTAATCAGATCAAACCTATCCTTGATTCCATGAATAATTTTTCAGGAACATTTATTAACATTCCAATGATACTATAAAATACATTTTTTTTGTATATCCACGATATCAAGAAAATGTATGACATATAAACAATTCCAATATGGTAATTTACTAAAATTTGATCACTTCTTACAACCTGATTTTGTAAGGTTTTTCGGAAATGGTTTACCAAAAATAGTGTCAATCTTTACTAATTTTTTGTATAGCTGATCGCTTGTTACTAGATTTGGTGTTGTACATTTTTCAATATTCCCATCGAATGTTGTCATCTAGGATAGGTATTTATGCCCTCGAGGTAAACATTTATAATGTCCAAAAAACATAGTCTTTGAGGAATGTTCCAACTGAACTAAGTATGTGAATTTTCCACAAATGGGATTCCCTAAAACTCCTTTAATGATGTAGCCTGATAAATTTCCAT
Organism: Viscum album; assembly: GCA_963277665.1. NCBI lineage: Eukaryota > Viridiplantae > Streptophyta > Magnoliopsida > Santalales > Viscaceae > Viscum > Viscum album. The sequence continues at coordinate 461,955,720 of OY728122.1, read as the reverse complement.
AAGTAGGGAAATCATGTATCATTCCATACAACATGGACATCAATGTGAATTATTCACTTCTATGAGTATCATACATGGTAAAACATGTATCCCACATCAATTTTAGATATTCTATCAATGGAGCTAAATTGACATAAATATCATTACTGTGTTTCTTTGTTCAAGATATAAGAAGAGAAAACATAATGTATTTATTATTTTTACATAACCGTGGTGGCAAGTTATAATTTACCAACACAATTGTACATGTACTCGGAGTACTAATCTGTATACAAAAATGATTTATTCCATCTATAGAAAATGAAAAGAAAAAGTTTCTTGGATCATATCCAAATTCCTGAAACTCACAATCAATTTTTTTCCACTAAGGAGAATCTGTTGGATGATGTAGGTTCCCGTATTTAATTCTTGTATCTTCATGACATGTTAATTGTCTCACAATTTCCTGACATTCATATAGTCTTCTAAACCATGGAATGATATAAAATTCCCATAAATATTTCAACGGACTTGATACATTTTTATTAAATCAATTTGTTCCACACTAAGTGAATTTTATGAGTGATTTATGGTCCTTGAGAAACAATATGCAATCATTTAGACATCTATCCTATCATTTAGACAAGAATCTATTTATTTAGAGATTATTCCCATTGAATGTAACTTTAGTTTAGCATCATATGTTCGATGTGGTAGTTTATATTCATCTGGTATGATATCTTTCAAAAGACTAAGTTATTATGTAAAGCAGGTGTCACTCCATCTTCTATTAGCTTTCAAATTATATAACTTTAATATAGATGAAAATGTGTTTTATTTAGTACAATTAGTATACAATGGTTTCTTGGAACAACAATTTAAAAAATTTGGACAATCATGAAGGTCATCTTCAATTTCCATTTTCATTTATTCCATGATATCTCCATCATATTTTACAAAGGTATTCATATCAAATGATTCATAAACCATAGTATCATCCCAATCGATGTCCATATTCATTTTTTCCCATGTTTAGTCTAACATTTATAGCTTTGATCTATTCCGTGATAAATCGAATGTTCTTCCAACTCTTCTAGACTAATTTATCCTAAATAACAACAATGTAAACATAAACAAAGGATTTTAGATGAGTTATATGCATGCTCTATTGCAAACTTGACGAACTCTTTAACTCTATCTTCAGATTTGTTTGTCAAAAGATTAACGTGCATCCATTTTCGGTTCACATCCATCCTATTGTGTTCATAAAAGATTAATTTTATAAATTATATAAATAAATACACATAAGATATTCATTATCAGAAAATAATACATTAAATATTTTTAAAAAACGTACATTAGTTTTATTAATTAATATTAATGACATGTATTTTTTAAATATTTCATAATCCATTAATAACTTATTATAAATACTTTAAAAATAATTTATATATAAAATAATTAAAAGTTATTTAAATTTCACAAAATAAATTTTGAAAAATTTTACAATCATATTACAAATTATATTATTCAGTTTATAAATGATTATTAGAAAAATAAAATTATTCCTCAAAATGTAATAAATGATATACATTATTTCGTAATCCATGATATATTTTAAATCTATATCATATCTTATAACTAGTGTGCCTTGAAAGGAAATATATAATCCATGATTATCTATCATATTTTATGATATCTTCATAGAAAAAAAGTCACTTTAAATAGGACTCATATTTTCAAATATTGATCAATATAATAAAAAATATTTGATTCTCTATTATGAGACAAAATAATCGATTTTATCACATAATACATTATAATTATCCATATAGAATGATATGATATTTTAAAACCCAATTAAATAAAATTGTTTCTTATGTGAAAATTCCTTATATCATATTATGCAATTATATTATTGTTTATGATATCCAAATTAATAATTAATTCCACTGAAAAAAAATTTACATTATTTTGGAGACTGGGTTTATTAATTACATTATTTCATCCTTTTATATAAAAATTCAAGAATAATTTGATGTATTGAATATATATTATAAAGATGATAATTTTTATTGGATTGAATAAAATCTATATAGTTAGTGGATGATTACATGAGTCCACAACCCATGGTCTCCATGTTATGAAAAAAATCCCATGTTGAATATAAAATTGAATAACAAATGTAACCTACACTTATTATGGTCACAACACTTAATTTTAGTCAAACTATTTAATGAATATCTATATTAATTAGCTAAAGGATTCCTACATTGTGTTTTTATAGGGAAATTTCATTTCCCAAATTCCATTATGAAATGGATGTATAGATTTCAGATGTTTGATTAGACATATAAATAAATTTAGGTAACTGTGAAATAAATAATACTTATCATTTAGATAATTCAAATAAAAATTTTAAATTAAGAAACCAAATACAATCTTCATTCCTTTTTATCATGGCTAATTTATAATATATGGGGAGCCAATTCCCATTAAAGGGACTAATGTCATAACTCCATTCAAGATTTCATTATTTCATGGTGTTTTAGTATTACTTGTAAAATAATTCCTCTTACTGGTACATTTGATGTTGTTTAGAAGCCATCATTTATAGGTTGGTTTAAATTCCACTTGTATGGTGAATCTGAGGGTAACCCTAGGCTATTAGTATAAGGACTCGACCTTAAAACTTACTTAATCTTGAATTAAATTGAATAATTCACATTGAGGATCTTTTCAGGTTTAGAGTTTTAGAGAAATGGGACATAGCTATTACATCGCAAAGATTACAAAGAAGACAAATCTACTCAGTTGCCATTTTTTCCACAAAATAAAAACTCTCAAACAAAAGAGTCATGTCTAGTTCCTTGTTTTAGACATCCTGACATTTCCTTGATCCCATCCTTGACCCTATTCAACTTTATGTCATGTGAAAAAATTTCAAAAACTTGGGATGAGCATAAAAAGCTTAGTAAGGGTTATAACAGTACGGAAAGAAAACATCAGTCCATGTATACATAAGAATCAATGAAATCACACTTTACTCATAAAACATATGCAATTTAACATACCTCATGAAATCATAAGACTTATGCATAACTCAATAGAAATCATAAGGCATAAAGGTAACTTGAGGAATTCATAACATTATTATGTATGGAGTAACCCTCATGGTTACGTTTGGAATACCCATCACAATATATTCCCTAAATCTCTTCAGAGAAAACTTAAAGTTTAACTCCTTTGCATTACCCAATGCATTGGAGAGCTATATCGGGCTCACCCACCCTTAGTTTATCACGGAACCACCCATCTTCATAAAAAATGCCCATGAACCATAACATAATCATATCACATAAAACATGAATAAAGGAAACATAACATTTCCACATTTAAATCACAAGAGATCACATAATGATATTATCATAAATAAAAACATCTAATAAAATCATTAAAACTCTATGAGAGAAAAATCCCTTTATACTTTGAAAATATTAAAATAAGACATTTAAAAGAATTTTTTGAATCAAAGTGTCCCATACCACATCGAAACTTTTTAAAGGGTTTTAAAACCTTCATGTATGTATAAATAAATCCTTAAAACCATTTTTAAAACATGGACATGGATGATACAAGTTTAAAATAATAAATCTTTAAAACCATTTAAAACAATGTTTTAATAAAAGAGTCCTTTTCCATTTTGAACATTTAAATTATAAGCCACATGAATGTAGACCATTTTAAAAACATTTAAATGACTTGAGTATAGACATAATATGGATATGGAATAATAAAGGGGCTTTATATACACTTTAAAAAGAATAAAAGTGCATATCATCAATAAGTGTCTCAAGGAAGAGAAATTGAGACGCAATCCCATTCAAAGATCATATCATTAGTGTAAGGATAAATGAATGAAATAATTATGTGTGACAAGTATAAATACACCCAATATAAGTGGATATCAAGTGTAAAACAACCAGAGGACATTAACACATATTCATAGGATTACATATTCAATAACTACAAGTTGAACCCAAAGAAATCGAAATTGGGTTAAGAAGTTCTTTTGATAAAATTCGACAGCCTAACGACATCACCTTAAAATTTATAAAATTAGTTGATGAGAGAGAAAATGGTATCTGATCACTTGGACATAAAATTTACATCAATAAGGATATAGAAGAACATATCCCAACATAAAAAGATGTAAATTAAAAGACATAACAAAATAAGTCTTTTAAAAAAGAGGAGTGTGAAAGGTTCACTTACCGATTTGGGAAACTTTCGAAACGTACACCCCAGGAAAGAAGGGTCATAAAATTAAGATGTAAATACCCATAAATGAGAGTATATTATATGAATATTAAAATAATGGGCAGTAAATACACCACACAAAAGGAAATAGTTCCCAATGTAGTAAGAATCTCATGAGAATAAAAAGTGAGATGAAAATCCACTTATGAAAATTCGACAGCCTAACAGCGCCACATAAAACTTCCAAAAATGGATTGATGAGATCAAATAGGGTCTCTCATAATATTAACATAAAATTTACATCAAGAGGAATATAAAATAACATCCCTCAACATAAGAAAGAGGAGCTTAAAGTAAGTTACATAAAAAAGAGTACTTAAAAAGAAAGAGAGAGGTAGGATCCCTTACCTCAAGTCTGACTTGTCTTGTTCGTTTCTTTATATTCCTAAATAATAAAATTTTGTCAATTTATAATTTATTAAGGACCTTATTTAATGTTTATTATTCAATTCATATCACATATTATAATGTTATAATAATTAATTAATTATGTGAGTTTATATCAAATGTTTTTGTCGATGTTTGGTACATGAGTCAAAAATGAACTTGTTTGAAAAGAATCGTCCATGTAGTTATAAGTACATCATCTCTAGAATAGTATTAATTATTTAAATATCATATATATCTAGTAAATATTAATTTTATACTATTCCATAACATTTGGAGATAAAAATAAATGAAATGCACCGTTCATGGAGACGATAGGCCGTACGTACGCATGAACGCTACTTTCATTTATTTTTCATATTAATGGAATGAAAAATAATTGATATATATATATATATATATATATTATAATTCTAGTATAATATATATGTTATATAGGTCACATAATTTCATTTTTATACATTCCATGTATTGCATGAACGAGTCACATCACTTGTGGGGGCGGTAGTACGCACTTCCTCATATGAAATTATCTCATTTGCACAACATGCAAAGAATAATGGTATGTTTTAAATATAAAATACAGAGTCATATATAAAAAATAAATACCATATATATCGTATATAAAATACAGTTACATCATAATGACCACCTTTAAAGGTGTTAAAAGAATATTGAACAATCATTGTTTCGTGAGGCAGTAATTCGCCATCCACAGAAACAGTATGTTCTTTAACCATTAGACGGATGTGTGTGTAAGTTTAGCTCTAATAATTCTTATAAAAAAATACTAGTATATTTAATATACTGGTTTTGTTACAAAATAAAGGAATAAAAAGAGTTTAGGGTGTTGGAGAAGAAAAATAAAACAAAAGAACATACGAGAAGACATTACCTTTAAATCGGGTAACTTCCTTTGGTTTGAACCAAAAGGGTTTCTTGAAGAGATTTCAGCCGAAGGTGAGGCTTCAATAATAAAGATAGGTATGTTTAGAGATTAAATGGGCAGGGTTTGGCCGAGACAAAGTCTTGATAGGTGTGGGTAAGTAGGTAGAGGTGGGGGCCTTTTATAAGAGGAGAGGAGGGGCACTCATGGAAAGTCAAGAAATGTTACTTTATTTTAAAATGACTTTTAGATTTTAAAGGTCACACATTGATATATTTCTATTATAGGGTGATAAGGGTTCGAAATATACTCATCCAATAGGTTTTTTCCATGTTTAAGTCTTAGATGTTACATTATCTTTTCATTTAATTTAAATCGTTCATTAATGAGGCAATTGCTGCATCATCATGGTGTCATAAATAATTTAATTTATTTAATGCCTAAAAATTATAAAAAATTCTATGATGTAGGAACTATTTTTAGATTTACATTGAATATTTATAGTCTAAGAGATTGTTTATGTAGAAAAAATTAAAATTATTTTACTTAGGTGGTACATACTTTGGTTACATTTTCCTTTCTTTGAAAAAAATGATAAATGGTCACTATCACACTAAAGTGATTCAATGGGGTCCCAAGGTTGGAAAAAGGCATCCCATGGTTGGCCATGACCCCACAAATAGCATTAGGACACATTTTGGGGTCATTTTATATTTTTATGATATTATTTTCTTACCTTTAATTACCCGATTACTAATTAAACACGATAATTAAAGATAATTACCGTTGTTACTATTCATAATGTTCAAAAACAAAAGAGTCTTAATTACATAATTTGGACCTTATGATTACAAATATGGAATCCATTTTATCAAATTCAAAACACATAAATTGTACTAATTAATTTAAAAGTAAATCCCGTTGTCAAAACAAAAGACGGGTTTTTAAGAAGTAAAATTTATCAAAAGATTGACTTGTTTTTACATCCAATTGAAGAGTGAAATTACTTACAATGAACAAAATTGTATTAAGTGATAAAAAAATAATTCAATTATACTTTAAAAATAATTAAAATGAAAATCTAAATATATAAATAAATTGGATGAAAAGGCAGTTTTGAATTAAAAATGGTATTTTTCACTCTTTATTAAAAAAGAATTATCAGAAAAATACCAAAAATTTAACCAAATTAAATTTCAATATCCCAATAATAAAGAATAAGTTTATTTTGGAGTTATTTCTGTTCATTCCCTCCATTACAAGGGCTAGGCGTTAACAATTATAATATTATTATATTATTAGTGTGCAACGTAAGATTTCAAAGAAACTCGTTGTTGCGTATTGGGTACGCCATCGAGCATAACATTCCCTTTAAAGTAATATTAACATTTTATTCACAAATATTGATAAACCTTAGAATTTAATATTAATTATTTACCTAGGATGTTACAATTAGGATGTGGTTCTCCCATTAAATGTAACAATAGATAACGAAGAAACATTATTCAAAATAATAATTTAAAAAGACCAACACATCGGGAGTTAACTAAACCACATATCATAAAAAATAGTTATGTTTATAATCTAAAATCAAAATATGATATAATCATTGAACCAAAAATATCAACATCATCAAATAATAAATCAAAAAAGAAACAAAAAATACATAAAGAAAATCAGAAGGCCTACCTCGTTTGGTTGAAGAAAATATAACACCCTCTTCGAAAAACCTAACTTCAACCAAACACTGGATGTAAGATGAGATCTTCAAGAAATTGGAGGTAGTTGAATGGTGTGATTGGAGCTTCGATTCACCGAGGAGGAGTTCCGCCATTGGGTGGCTTCTACGAAAAGGTTTTGGTATCACGACGGGCTTGCAAATGGTTAGTTTTTTTTAAATAAATGGGGACACCTTTATCAGTGCTTACAAATAAGAGATGATAAATTTTCATTTTATCATTGCTTAAGTAATAAGCACTGATAAAAGGAATATTTATCAGCATTTTTTAGCGTTGATATAGCCTCATTTTTATCAATGCGAAAAAGTACTGATAAAGATGATTTTATCAGTGCTTATTACTTAAGCACTGATAAAAGATTTATTATTATAATTATAAATAAAAAAATTGAAAATATAAATATATTTAACAATTATATATAAATATAAATATAGTAAATATATACCTTTTTAAATATATTTATTTTAATTTTATAAATATTTATTTATAATTATATAAATATTTTTAAAAAATAATATTTATATCACTATATATATTTATATAATTATACAAACACATATATATTTAATACATATTTATAAATATAAATATATTATATATATTCATTATTTAAGGAGATTTATTTTAAATTTAATAATTATTTAAATATATATAATTATATAAATACTTTTAAAAAATATTTATTTATTTATAATTGTAAATATATAATTGTATAATTATAGTAAATATATATTTATAAACATATTTACATATAAATATTTGTGTCCAAATATATTTTTAACATTATTAAGGAATATCTAATTTTAACTACATGCATATATATTAAAAATGACTGAAATGGAATAAATTAAAAATAAGTACACTTTATGAATATGGAAAAAATGAATAATTTTTGTTGGTGTGCATTGTATATAAAAATGCATTAATTACGTATATGTGAAGTAAATATAACACAAATTTGATCTATGTTAAATTCACAAATCAAATGACATTCAATTATATGTCCATTACTCTAAACAATTAGATAATATTTTTAATTCACATTAATTATTAATTATAAAACATTATTCAATAAATATATGAATACTTACTCTAAAGAGAATAAATATTTAGTAACATATAAATCAAATTTAAATACATTAATATATATCTATATATTTAATTTATTAAAATTAATTATCATAATTATCTAATTAATAAAATGGTTAATATTTAATAATGTATAATCAATTTATTCAGTTTTATCAATAATTTTTTAATTAATAAAATTTTAATTTTTTTAATAAAATCATTTTTAATTTCTATTTATTTAATTATTTAATTTTATTTATTCGGACCTCTCTGAGATCTAAAACAATGCTGATAAAAAAATATTTAATAGTGCTAACCATAAAATGCTGATAAATGGTACCCTTTTAAGTACTAAAAATAAAGCACTGAAAAATGATACCCTTTATCAGTGATAAAAATAAATCACTAATAAAAGGATAAACTTATTATCACTTTCTTTCGCGATAATAAATATTCCATTTAACAATGCTTTTTTCTAGTGTTGATATATACCAGCACTGTTAAAGGCCATTTTTTTAGTAGTGAAAGTTTTATCATCGGTAAAATCATTCGGGACAAAAATTTTTTGGATAGAGATTATTGAGATACATTACATAACTTTATGAATTTACAAAATTTGGTGATGATGAATGAGTTGTTTCAATTGGTTTATTCTTTCTATTGATTTATTATATTAATGATTTTCGTTAACATATAATGTTAAGTAAGTTTAAAGTAGGTAAATTCAGAGTGTTTTCAAGGATATTTTAGAAGATTTAATAAGACTCTAGAAGAGAAAATAAGAGTCCAATTAAATTATAATATGTGATAGATTCAGTTTTTGAAATTTCAGTTAGCGGGAATATTAATTTTCATTCCTAACATTTATATTATAAAAAAACCTATAAATAGTGGTTAAATGTACAATGTTATTATTAATATTCATAGATATAAAAATATCATAAGTTTTAGAACTTTTTCCAAAAGTGAGTTTCCAATTGAGTATAGTTTTTAGATGAAGAATGTTACTAGACATATATTTTTTTATCAGAGCATTGTACATACTTCTAATTCATAGAAACTAGATCGATAAATAAATACTTTTTTCTATGTAAATGTTTGAGGCATAATAGTTTTTTTAATTGGAAAATATATAAATTCTGTTTCAGGTGTAGTTTAATTGTGGTGAAACGGACATACATTCTTCGAATGTAAAAAAGGATCACACCAAAGGGCCTTTACCCAATGAAGAAACTGGTTAAAATTTCTAGAAAAACCCTAGGTGATAAAGTTACAATAATTTATATTTCTTTTTTAATAATGTTTTTGTAATAAAATCTTATAAACTTATGGGAATTGATATAATCATACCTATCAAGAGAATAAGTCCAACAAGAGTTGTCTCAAAGTTTTATTCTCTTCTTTATAATAGTTAATTTTGATTTACCCATGGGAGTGGGCATGTCAAGGATATCGGTTCTCACACTGAGGTTGAACCATTTAAATCCTGCATTATTTTTTTACATTCACATATCTTTATACATGTGTGATTTTTATATATTATGATAATAAAATTAGCTCTACTAAATTGTAGGGGTCAAATTTCATAAAGTTAGAAATTTATAAAATACAACCACTAATTAATCTCACTCCCTCTTATTAGTTCAATGATCCTCAGGAACATCAATTTTTATCAAAGTAAAGCTTCCCCTGTTGAATTTTTATCATGAAAAATATCAATTTAGTTAACAAAATAGGTATTACAACATTTGATGGAAAAAATATCAATGGTTGGAAAAATAAAATTACAACCCATATTTTGTCTCAAGACCTAAAGGATATTGATGAAAAAAACTATTGGTTTTCCAACTATTTATAAAAATGTTCATGTAATTTTTTATGAAATGAAAAACATTAAGGTTTATTGGAAGGATGGAAATGTTACTATTGTGCCTTTTTCGGAATTTTTTTCATGAAGTTGATAGGAATTAAAACAAATAAAAATTATTGGTAGAAACTTGAAATTACCTTGGATGGATATACCAAAGTGAAAGAATAAAAGTTAAAAATATAGAAAAGAAAATTTTAAGATATCATAATTATATATGAAGAAACTACTGATGATTATTTTTCCAAATTCAATTATTTTGAGTGCAACATTAGAGATTTTGGAGAAATCTTGGAAGATTTTACTATTTTCAGGAAACTCTTGGGAAACTTCCCTTACATGTTTCAATCTAAAATACTAGATTTAAAAGATAAATATGATTTATATCTTTATAATTTTCATATATTTATTTTTTCTTATTAGATGAGAAAATATCTAGCATTTAAATATAATATCAATGTTGAAATGGATTTTGATGTTATGAGAAATATAAAAATCCCATATACTAATAATGATAACCTCAGTGATTTGGAAGATAAGGAAGATGATAAAATGTATGAAAATATCTTGTCTATTATCTGTAAAAACTATTAGAGAGGTATAGGAATTTATATAGGAAAACATCAACTCAAATTTTTTGAGTGTGAAGGAATTGGGAATTTTTCTTTGAAATTTCTAAGAGGAAAGTTAATGAATATGAAGATCATTCTAAAGATAAAAGATGATGGAATAAGTTCAAAAAAAAATCAAATGATGATAATAAGTATAGTGGTGGTAATAAAATGTTCACTGGATATATAAGAAATATGTTGAATAATGAAATTGGATATGACTGTATTATAAAAAAATTCTCAAAAGATGAAATTTTTGAAAGCATCAGAACATTTTTTATAAAGTTTTAGAAAATTGAAGATTCTTAAAATAAAAAATAAACATTGTGTAATATCACTTAATTATCGAATATGAACCATGTTTTGGAAAAAATATGAAACTCATGAATGAAATTAAAGTAATGAAGAATGAAAGTGGAAATAATGATGATGAAATGGAAGATGTATTTAAATAATAATTTGAGTACATTGAAGATATTTTAAACCTTTAATTAAATATTTTTTAATTAGAAAAGACTATGGATGATATCAGTAAGAAACATAGAGCTATTAAATTTGAGTTTCCTAAAAATCAATAAAAAATGTAGAGGTTTAAATTAATTTGAAAAATTTAATGTATATTTCAAAAAGGATTCAGAGATAAAAGATGAATCTTATTAATCTATGGAGAAAACTTACTCCATGAATCAGGTGAAATGCCTGCCCATTGAATTTAATAGTTAGTCTAATTTTTATAATAATATAGGTGTTAGAAAATATTATGGGAAATATTGTATTGAGAAAGAATGTTAGAAATTTATCATGTATTCAAAAGTTTAGAACAAACTTTGGAAGAATGTTTCCCCACACTAGGAGAAAAACATAAATATTTTATAGAACCTATAAAAGTAATTATAGGGAAAGATCATAATTATATTGAAAGAAAATATTTGGTGTTTATTATTGGTGATTTAATATATTTGGAGTCAAATCATAAATTTTTTACACAACATGTTCCTTTCATGAATCGGGTCCGAAATGAGAGGGAGAAAAATTAAGAGAGAAGTAAGTAACTTCCCTAAGTCATGGGAAGTTGGAAAACCAATATTTAAAGATGTTAGAAAGTTCCAAACAAAAACATAGTTTTGATTTAAAGAGTAATTTTGAAGAAGATGTGACAAAAAAATTCACTTTATCAAATAATGTATTAAAAATTTTATAGGAAAATTGTATTATATAAGAAAATGAAAATGAAACTGGAAAGAAGAAAGGAAAAGAATGATCCTCTATTATTGAGATAAATATAAAGAAATTAGATGAAAAAATCCTTAGATTTTTTTGGTGGTTCTTCCACTCACACAAAATATAATATAATAGTCATGAAATATGTTCAAAATCATAAGGGAAGATTAGTTACTTTTGGAAATGATAGTCCATTAAAAAACAGAGGAATCAAAATAGTTGAGATTAAAGTTGAGAAACTGATATCTAATTAAGTTTTATATGTTTATGAGCTCAAGAACATCTTAGTTAGTGTGGGAAAACTTTTTTATGATTTAAATTAATTTATTTATAGAAACTTTTCATGTATCATTATAAGTGTAAAATATGGTTATGTTTCTACTATATGAGTAAGAACCAGTGATAATATCTTTAAAACTGTGGAACATGGTTATTTATGTTGTATGAGTGATGAAGATGAGAAAACGTTATGGCATTATATGCATGAGTATTTTATTTAGAAAATTGTAAACAAAAATTCTAATTTAGATGTTTTAAGAAACTTTCCTACCATGAAAAGGAAATAATTCGATATTTGAACAATGTTTCAAAAACCAAAGATGATTGGAAGAATCTACCATAATTTTTAAATTCAATCTATAAGACCTCTTAATATTATTCACTCTAATTTATGTGGGCCAATTAGACATCAATAAAAAATGGATTTTTTACTTCGCAATTTTATTTATGATTTCACATGGATTCCCAACATTATGTTTATGATTCATAAATAAGAGGCTATAGAAATGTTCATATTTTTCTTAAGAGATGTAGGAAGGGAGTTTGGTGTTTATATACATAAAAAAAATAGCAGTTAAGAGAAATGAGTAAACATGTAATTATTTCGAATAATATATGAAGAAATATCGAATTAAAAATTATTTTAGTTCTCCTTACATCCCCAAATAAAATGGAGTTTCAAAACGGAAAAAAGAAAAATTTAGTGGAAATATTAGGATGTATGTTGGAAATATATAACATTTCTATGTTTTTTCTAGATAAAAGTTGTTAGTACTATTATACATGTAAGAAGATAGATGTTTTTTAAGTTCAAAAACAAAAATTATGTCCTTTGAGATGTGTTATGACAAAAAAAGTATTTGTTGAAATATTTTAATGTTTTAGAAGTTCCTGTTTACCAAATATCAGAAATTCAGATATTGGAAAATTTTATGAAAATGATGATGATAGAATTTTCAAAAGATATTAACCCAATAAAATATGTTATAAATATTATTTATCTAATTTTTTTGGAAATTAAAAAGATCCAGTTCAGTCTAAAAGAATGTTGAGATTAGAAAATCAAACATCTCCTATCTAGCCGGTTTAACAAGAATCAATTTCAAAACTATTTCAACATAATGAATGCGTAGATGTTTTGAATGAATATTTGGACCAAATAGAGAAAATGACACAAGGGAACTTATTCGATGAACAGATGGTAAAATTATTATTGGAAAACAATGGGTATTTAGAAACAAGCTAAATGAATATGGTAATATTTTAATAACAAATCCTGACATTTTTTACAAAGGCTATTTAAAGGTGGAAGGTTAGTATTTCAAGAAATATTTTTACCCTATTGTGATGTTGGAAAATATAAAAATGTTCTCAGTATTGACTATCTACTGCTTTTAAAATGTTTACCAGATATATGTAAAGTCAACTTTCTTATATGGAGATATTGAGGAGGAAGTTTATATTAAGAAACCTTTGTTGTTTTTTACTAAATAAATATGAAACAAGGTGTGTAAGTTGAATAAATATATATACTGGTTAAAATATATTCTATGATCTAGTTACTCCAAACTTTCTAGTGGCACTATAGATGTCACTATAGTGGTGCTATATTATATGGATCTAATCATCTGTTTGGGCCTTTGGGACACTGGTTTGGGCCTATGATCTACAGGGACTTAAAGACCCCCAAGTAATTTGAGACACAGGGCCTTAGGGCCACCTCAATACTTCAGGATATGGGCTGTCAGGTTGAGAATACCTTGGAGTATCCTAGGATGACCACATATAGCAGGTCCAAGAAGGGGATTTAGAGTAAGTCACAACTACTAGAGCAAAGATAACTAGATTGAAGGAATGAGAGGGTATGTCAATCTCCATCAGTATGAGGCACTGCGAAATTATGTATACAGAAATGATAGCTGATAATGAATGAAAGGTGGGTAACTAGAGCCTTAAATGATGCAAATGTTTGGGAGGGTTAGTTCTAGTGTATTTTGGTCGAGACTTTAGTTAAGGTATTGGGAATTTTGCCTTTGGGCCTTTATGTCATGTACTAGGACTTGTTCCACTAACCCTATAGGTCATGTGAGGTTTTTCTCTCAACCTAGTTAAAAAGGGGGATTATCCAAAAAAATTTGTGGCCTTCAATCTATTCAATTGTTTTATAAATTTCATCCCTCAGAGAATTAACCTTGTTTCTGGGTTTACATGTCCAATCGAGTGAATGCTGCATTTTCTTATCTCAATAAAAGTATACTAGGAAATTGGTAAAAAACGGGAATTGAAGATTCTAAAAAAGTTTATACACCTATTTCTATTGGTGTAAAGTTTATTAAAGATGAGGATGAGAACAGTTTGAATAAAAAATACTTCTAAAAATTGATAGAAAGTTTTCTCTATTTTATATCTTCGATTCCAAACATTGTGTATATAGTCACTTTTTGTTTTATATATTAGAGTTATAAAAAACAATATCATGTGTTGGTAGAAAAAAGAATTATAAGGTATGTTAAAGGAAATAATTAACATGGGATTTCATATAAAACAAGATGTGATATAAACTCTCTTGGTTACACTAATGCATATGGGACTGGAGATTATAATGAAAGTAAATAAACAACAAGGGGGACTTTTTTATAAGGTTATTGTTGTGTGAGTTGGATTAGTAATAAATAAAGTTCAATAACATTGATCACAATATAATCCGAATATGTTTCCTCCACCCATGCTTGTATGAAGATATTTCGGTTAAAATTTTATTTAGAAGATTTGAGTTTGAATGTTTCTAAACCATTAAAGATAATTTTTGATAACAAATGTACCATTTATCTTTCCAAAAATCATATAAAACACTCATGATCGACACAAAAATGATATTAACTGTAATTTTATAAAATAGAAATTTTTTGTTGGAGATTTCATGCTTGATTACATTTAAACAAAATATCATTTTTTTGTTTTTTTGAAAAATATGCTGGAAAAAATGTTTGGGGAATTGAGGTTGCAAATTAATGTTCAAAATTAACCAAATACTTCCTAAAATATTTTAAGTTAGTCTTACACCATGCTTTGTATTATGTTGAAAAAGGGGGTGAATATGTACATTTTTTTCCTAAAACATGTGTTGAGTAATATTTATAATGAAATAGGGATACTAAGTAAAATTATTTCAAAAATGAATCTAAATATGTGGTTATCCTAAAATGGGGGAGAAGAAAAACTGATAGAAGAAAGTGAGGGGAATTTATCTTAACATGGATTCCAATTTTTTGGTTATTTATGTATGAAATTCCTACAAATAATTCCATTATCTAGTAGTGTGGAGTCAGGATCCTCTCTATGGGAAAGGTTGTGTGTTGGAAAAAGTGGAATAAAGATTATTGTTACAAAAATATAAGATAAAAAATGATGAGTGGTAAAGTTATTTACAAATATTTCCAAAAATACAAAGGGGATATTTAAGATTATTTTGTGATGTTTTACTTATTAATTTTTATGTTTATTAACATCTTACTTTTGTGTACAATATTTTTTTAAGAGGGGAAATAAATTTTCTAAATATGTGTTAAGAAAATTTCTTAAGAAATGTTTTTCCTAAGTTTAGGTATTTCTATGCTTTTCTAAAATTTTCTAACATCATGAAAATACCATGATACAGTCTTTAAACCAAATGGGGAGTTGAATTTTTTGAATGAAAATAACTATAAAACCCATTAGAATGTACAAATATCTATTAGACAGGTCAATTTTGTGCTTCTAAAGAAATTAGGTCACTGCATTTGCATACATAAAAGCTTTAAATAAAGTTATTGGATGAACAAAATTACTGTTTCTAGAAAAACCATCCAGATGATGTTTATGTAATATTTTATATCATTTTAAAATTAGTTATTTTATAGAACAAAATTTAACTTTGTAAAATGGGAATAAAGAAAAATGTTTCCAGAAAAAAAATTTTAAATGAAATTTATCAGAATATACAAATAAAGATCACGCGAAAAGCTTTTCTAGAAAAACTAGAGTTAATGAACCTTATTGGATGGATATAATGTGGTATGAAGTCCTGGAGGAAAAATTAACAATGTTGTTAGAAGACACATGAATCCATAAAAATATCACAAGATGTATTCTACTAGACAAACCAGAATGTTTTCTAGCAATTTTTCCCATGAGCTACCAAAAAGAAGTTTTTGATAGAGAGTTTCAAGATGTTGTTTTTTGTTGAGTTTATATTCTTTCATAAAATTACTTTTTTACTTTCTAGAAACAAAATGGATAAAACTAAAATGGAAATAAAAGGTTTATATAAAGAGTAAAATAATGGTGAAGTTTATAAAGGATAGGGAATGCCATAGGAAATATAAATTTTCATGTTCTTGAAGTTTTTATAAATTACAACAATATAGTTAACCATATTATGGGAGTTTTTCAATGGTTATTCAGTGGGATAATGTCAATGCATAGATAAAAACATTTTTTTGGAAGGATTTTTTAAATCATGTTTTATGTATAGAGTTTTTTATAGGTTGGATGTTGTTTGAAGTTTCAAAGTTTTTATGTGAGTTTATTCATTGAATGAAAGAACATCGGATGGAACATCAAAAAAATACATGATGTTACCAGATGAAATTTTTAGAAGAGTCATATAATGTATATAGGTAAGGAAGGAAAAACTAATATAGTCTACTAGATGTAGAAAAATTGATAAGGAAACTTTTATCACTGATTGTTTTTTGAAAATATTTTCTAGAAAATTATTCATAAGATGATTTATATATCATTGTAATTTTCAAATATCTGGTGATGTTGAATGAGTGTTTTCAATTGGTTTATTATTTCAACGAATTTATTATCTTGTTGAGTTTTATTACCATATGATATTGAGTAAGTTTTATGAAGGTGAATTCACTAAATTTTCATGATGTTTTGTGAAGATTCACGATGGATCTATAAGATTTGAGAAGTGTCTTGTGAAATTATAATATGTAAGAAATTATGTTTTTGGGATTTCAGTGAGTGGCAATATGATTTTTCTTTCCCTAATTTTATATTCTAGGAGAACCTAAAAATAAGGGTGAAAATAATAATATTCTTATTATAGTTTATATAGGTAAAAAGGTGATACTCTGTAGATTTTGTTTTTTCAAAAGTTAGTATGCAACTGATTTCAGTTTGAGTTGAAGAAAGTTACTGGGAAAAGTTTTTTATCAGAGCATGGAACATGCATTTAGTTTAGAGAAAAACAAAATAAAAAATAGATTTTACACACATAAGTTTGAGGCATAGAGGTTTTTGGTAATCATATGTATAATATAGATTTTATTTTAGGCATATTTTCCATGAGTTTCAATGGGCATATATTTTCTGGATGCAGAAATAGGGAACACCAAAGAGACTTTACAAGAAGAATAAATCAGATAAAATTTGTAGTCAAACCATGGGAGATTAAGTTATAATGTTTTATATTTTTTATGGATCAGTTTCTAATAAAAATGTACAATCTAATGGGATTCATGATGATTATATCTATCACGAGATAGAAGGGTGCTAATGGGATTTATCTCAATGTTTTATTCACTACTTTCTAATAGGGAATTTCCATATACCCATAGGAGTGACTATGTAAAAGATATAGGTTTTCAAACTCAGGAAAAACCTTTTAAATATTTCATTCCTTATTTACCTTCTAATGTTTTTATTATTTTTATTTTATTTTAATTGTTTATAAGGAAATTAATGTTAACAAGTTTCTAGGATTAACATTCATAAAGATAAAAATTTGTAAAAGGAAACCATTGATCCCCCCCACTCCCTATTAGTGGTTCAATGATCCTTAAGAACATCATGACCCCGTCATATTTCTTTTTTCTTTATTTTTTTTAATAATTGTTCATTCATAGTGTATACAACCTCCACCCCACCCTTCTATATATCCCCCTAGCATTGGATCCCTATCTCGTTTTGTCTACTCCTTTGGATGGATAAATATCGGTGATACAAAATCTGTTTAATAGTTAATTTTACCATTGAAAAATATTAAATACTTATAATTTTAATTTATCAGATTTAATTAAAAAATTTAACCTTTAATTTTTTTTGACTACTTTAAAGCCATCTTAAGAAGACTGAGTGTAGAAAAAGCATTAAAGAATAATATGTGTTTGAAATTTCTATGTAAGATCTATTTCATAAATTTTTCTAACATACCAACACTAAAATTACTCAATATATCATATGAAATATAATATATGTATGAATAGAATAAATGAAACAATATATCATTGGTTTATGTTATCATAACACTTTTCTCTCAACACATGATCATAATAGCTCAAAGGATTCAAGATATAATCCATTTAGATCATCTAAACAAGAATTAAATATCCTTAATTTTTTTATCAATAGTTTTTTTGAATTATAAAAAAATAAATAATAGTTTTTATTCATCATATGATGACCAAAACAAGATGAACCCATTTTATATAGAGTGATTTGTATTTCTCAACTTCTTTCTTTCAATTTATCTCTCTATAACTTCAACAATTGAGGAGGAGGAGTGATAATTAATTCTAATGGATGACTTTACTATTTATGAGTCTAATGGAAATTTATATATTAGGGTTAATAGTTATTTTTTTTCTTTTCAACCCCTAAAGAATGATAATGTATTAAATGTTCCCATTTTGTCACTAATGGATTAGTTAACTTATTGTATGTGTCATGGATATTTTACCACTCACTTATAAACATTATACATATCATTGGATGAAATACAAAAAATAAATTCTCTCTCTTAATGAGAATATATTTAGTTAAAATTATATATTAAATATTCATTCAAAAAATACTTATATACAATTATTTAAACATAAATAACTTATGGATAAATTAAAAAACATAATCTCATATTATTAAAAACATGAATAATATTTAATTGAATTTATTTATATATTTTCCTTTGGTCATTCTCTCTTATATTTTCATCGACCCAAAATGTTGGGACCGCTTAGTCCCAAAATCTAATTTATCTAAATTTGTGGTTTATCTATATACACATTTTTGTGACACTATTATCCAATATCTTAGTAGTAGTGACCCCTACTCATATATGAAGAGTTGTATAAAGAAACTGATCATGTCTCTAAAAGATATATTGAAAATTGTTATTTATGATAACTTCCTATCAAAACTAACCATGAAATATAATCTCATTAACAAGTGATATTATATAGAGAAGGATACATACTTTGTATCACTATATTTTCATGTTTTAATTTTTTATTATTTAACAATATTACATGGAATTTTGTTATTCTTCCATAGAAATAGATTTAATTAAGCCACTAACATCCATGTAAGAGGGTATAAATATCACCTTCCAATACTTTTAAGTCCCAAATACAATTTTAATCATTAAATCATTTCTGTACTATAATTGAAACACTGGGCATAATCTTCCACACCAAAATCATAAACTTCTATAGAATTCATCATGTATCAAAGTATTCAAGTAACAATATATACTAATGATGATTTCATATCGAGAGAATGATAAAAATTCTTTTAGAATCATAAATATAATGAAACTCAAAAATGTATTTATTCTTATTGGATGGTCAAACTAAATGATTCAAAATACTTAATATCACTAAGTAAAATATTAATGAAAATAATTCTCAATTCTCATAAGTATCCATTGTAACAACCCAAAATTTCATTAATGGAAATCCATATAGATCTAATTTCCTGTCTCTTTATGTAAACTTTTTAGATAAAATGTCAAATTTTTTGGTTTTATGTTAAGAATTGTGACTGTTGCTAATATAGTCGTTGAATAGTGATCACATGATTAGTATATATATAGGTCTTTAACAAATCCAATTTACTCAGACAAAGGAAGCGATTACATCATCTAGTAGACATTCCCCATTTGAAGCCAATTTATTAGATCTTGTAAATAAGGTGGAATCATTGGGATTTTCTCTTGATAAAGCTCAATTTGAGCTTGAACACGTTAAGCTTAAGCCGAACCCTCTATGGGAGAAGTGGAAGTTGATAGAGATTACCACTCGAGAAATGTTATCTGAGCCACCCCAAGAGTCTGTCAACATCGCACACCTTACTATTCGGTGTTATGCGGGTGTTATAAGGGGTTATTTAATAATACCTTAGCACTATGGTTATGTACATTATTTTTTTATATAATAATGAATATACTTTCATTTTATTATTGTTACCTTTTAAATAGTTTTTAAAGCACAAATAGTATTTTTAGTTAATATTCAACTAAGAAATCTATTTTGATGAATTAATGTATTTTTTCATTAAATAATATTTTTATAAAATATTATTATTATTAAATTAATTTTTATTAAATATAAATTATCGTATGATTTTATGAATGCAATTGTAATTTTTATTAAGGTTTGAAATCCATTTTTGTCAAAACACATGAATTATCAATAAATATAAATTTTTATTTTAAAAGTGAAAATTAACATATTTAGCAAATTATTTAGATAAAATGAATATTATTTCTGGAATCAGGATGTCGAAATTATCCAACGGTGAATTTTTCATAATTTTCTGAGACAGTCAAATGTTTGGGTAAAAATTAAATACCATTTAAATATATAATGTGTTTTATGACATCATAATGACCCAATAGTGATGAAATAAAATCCTATAAACTTTATGTTAGGCCAATATATGTTTTACCATTAAAATAATGTGATTTTGGGTTTGTTTGATTTATTTTAAAAAGCTTTAGTGGACCCTTCAAGACTTATTAAACATTTTGTCTTTTTAAATTGTTTTCCTTGGGAGTGTGACTCACCTCCCCATAATCAACCCCATTATTTTAAGGATTTATGAATTTGGACTTATAGAATATTGTTTTACACTCCCCTTTGGAAAAAACCATGGGCAAAAACCGTGGGTTGGTTTGTGGTTTTGATTATTTTAATGTGAGGTGTCCCAAACCTAAATAATAATCAATTCCCTCTCCTTTCCTATATAAACCCACCCAATATCCCACTTCCTCCTCACTAAAAGAATTTGGAGTTCGTCCTACCTCTACCCTCCTCTCTTTAGAATCCTCCCAAGGCACCCAAAGATCCCAAAAAGCCTCTCTGAAGCCTGCCTCAAGACTTTGGAAGCACACTTCCAAGTAAGGGTTTTTTCTTCCTTTCTCATTTTTGTCCAATATTTTTTAAATTGTTATGCACTTTTAAGTTCAATTATAAATGTTGGGGTATAGTTTATCACCTCCACCATACTTCCCTCTTTATGTTTTAATGAATGCATACCCCTTTATATCTATTTAAATTCCTCCCATGACACCCGTTACTATGCCAAAATTATGAAAGGAATTTTTCTCACCTCATTTACATTCAAGAAATTATTTTGTATCATGAATCTAAATTCCATTAAATTTGTTTGGACATATATATATATAACACCCTTACTTCCCATGTCATGTAAATATGATGAGACACCCCTTTCTCTCTCATCAACCATTTTTATGAGTTCTTATGTCACGCCGTTATGCAGCTAAAATTGCACCGCACTTTTCCAAGCCAAAGTCATTGTGTAGTGAATACGATGACTATTTCTCTATCAAGGGTATTCACCTTTATGCACATTTAATAATATTTTAAAGAGTTTTTTTTATGTATTTCACATTTGTTTATAATGGAATAAAAGATTATGTTGAATGATTCAATTTTTTATGATCCATGTTGCACACTTATGCATGAAATGAAATGTTTAAGATGGGTGCGCCCTGATAGAGCTCCAATATATTGAGTAAAGTATATTATCATGATACATCATGTGAAATGGGTGTTTAATCATGCTAATTAAAGTGCAACTAGGGTTTACTCGTGCTTCACATGCAATGATGGTTTACTCATGCTTCATGTGCAATGATCCTTGGCTCATGAAAATTCCATGTTAAGTATTGTTGCCACATTTTCATGTTATGATTATCATGATTTATCATGCCCTTATGTTTATGTTTTTGATGTGCTCTATTGATATGCCTATTTTCTAACATGTATTGTATTCCTCATGTTTTTCCATGATTAATCCCTTACTATGCTTTATAGATCAACCTTTTTTTATACATGTCCTAAGGTTATCCCATGAAATGCTAAGTGTGAGGGAATGTAGTGGTCATGTAAAAGAAGTTTTTAATAAAGATGTTGTTTTTCAGGTTTTAAGTTGTTATGTAATGATCCTAAGCCCCAAATAGACTAGACCTATTCACCTTCTATGTCATATAAAATGAATTTTATGTAATAAGTTATGTTTAATTGTGAAATAAAATATCAGGGTTGTCATAGTAGGTATCAGAGGATAGGTTTAGTTATTTTTGGGATTAGGATTAGAAAAACTAGTAAAGCCTTAGAGACAAGACTAAGTATGATAAAAACATCTCTATGTTTTTGTGAGTATTGAGTAAGTGGTTTATCAAGAAAATATATCTCTATCTGGATACGAGCAGGTAGAGGTGGCTCTAGAACAGATGTATCCTAGGGGTAAAACCCAAAAACACCACTTTGATCTAGACTTTAATCGGAATTGGTGCATGAAAATGGGCCTCACTACACTCTTGGTTACGACACTCTTGGGCGATATGCTTTGGTAAATTCACAAGCTTAATACGAACGATTATTAAGGGACAAAAAAAATACCCTAAGAATATATGTTAGAAAGTAGATCATGGATAACATAGACTGAGGCCAATAGATTCATATGCTAAGGAAATAAGAGTTATTTATAAGTCATCAGTTTTTTCCTTGTATTACCCTTTATGTGTTACCCCTAACTTTCCTTTTATTCCAGCCAATGGCTGGTAATAGAAGTACTCGGGCTAACAACCGATGTGAAGATAAATGTGATGACTGCACTAATGAGATTCCCAATCCAATGGGAGTGGGAATCACAAACTTTGTCACACTTCTCTCTCAGAGAACTCAATATTTTAATAGAAACATGGGTCAAGAGGAACATTCAACCCCCCTAAGAAATAAGAAGTCTCTATTAGGAGCTTCACGAGACAGAGGCCTTTTAATTTTAATGGATCATCTGATCCCTCAATCGTTGAACAATGTATCAATTCCATTGAAAAGATATTCTCCATCCTTCAATGTTCTGAACAAGAGAAGGTTCTCCTAGCTGATTATCATATGGAGGGTGAATCTGATCAATGGTGGACGTTGATTAAAAATACAAAGCCCGAGGAGGAGATCGAGGCGTTAGAATGGATGGATTTATGGAAGATGTTTTTCAATAAATATTTTCAATGCACCCTCCAGCTTAAGATGAAAAGGGACTTCCTTTCCCTCAAGAAAAAAGACAACAAATCTATTGGAGTGTATGAGGAAAAATTCACAAGGCTTGCACGATACACTTCTGGCTTTGTTGTTACCCCCGAATTCAAGGTCGACCACTTCTTTAGTGGGCCAAAACCTAGCCTGTGGAAAGCGCTGGTGATCCGTGACTTTGACAAATATGAGGAAATTGTCTGATGTGCCCTCAAGGTCAAAATGGAGATTAGAGAATCTCAAGGGTATCATGGGGATAAGAAGCGTAAGGTGGAATTCAATGCTGGTGGTCTGATGAATAAATCCAACGGTGCTATGAAGATCCAGCACCCAACTTTCCAAAGGTGTAGAAAGAAGCACCTCGTAAATTTTCTAAAGGGGATGAGAAAATGCTTTAGGTGTAGAAGAGAAGGGAACCTGGATATTAAATATCAGCAAGAAAGACCCGTGACTGCAACAGAGGAGAGGAATGCTCTGTTTAAACCTCAACATGTGGTTCATTGTTACAACTGCAAAGAAACAAGGCATCTTGCAAATCAGTTCCCTAATCCAAGGGTTTTTGGAGGCAACCAACAACCACCAAGGTAGAAAGGGAGATATTTTTCCATCACTATGGTCAAAGTGAACCCCGAAAACGAAGTGGTGATAGGTACACTAGTTATTCATTCAATAATAGAGAAAATTATTTTTGATTTAGGATCTACACATTCTTTTATATCTTGAAAGTTTAGTAGAACAATCCCAGCACCACCAAAAATCATGGAAGTGAAGATGTCAGTGAGTACAACAAATGGGGAAATCATTTCATCCCATGAATATAACTCCGCCCCAATCATAATCTGTGGATTTAACTTCCCATTGAACCTCATCATACCCCCTTTGGTGGAATTTGACGCAATTATTGGCATGTATTGGCTTTCTTAATATAGAGCCAACATAAATTACCATGAGAGGCAAATCACTCTCCAAGTAGAGAATCGACCCCCGATTCTTTACAAGTTCAAGGAGGAAGATGAATCTTCTTTAGCTCCATCATCTCAAGCATGTATATTACTACCCTATGAGAACACGTATCTGGATCGAATGACTGAGTCTAAGGAGGAAACCATCTTAGAAGACATGCCAATTGTGAGGGAATTTGCTAAAGTGTTTCCCAAGGAATTTCCAGGTCTTACTCCTAGAAGAGATATTGAATTCTCAATTGATCATATACCTGGGGAATTTCCAATATACAAGACTCTATATAAAGTGGTTGTTGTGGAGCTTTAGGAGATGATGAAACAACTAAATGACAATCTAGATAAAGTTTTTATATGCCCAAGTGATTCACCATGGGGTGCACCAGTCCTCTTCGACAAGAAGTAGGATGGGTCAACGCGCCTTTGCATCATGATAAAGAACAAGAATCATCTCCCATGAATTAATTACTTGTTTGATCAGTTTCATGGAGCACAATAATTCTCTAAGGTGGATTTTCTATTGGGATATTATAAAGTAAGGGCTAAGAAGGAAGATATCCCCAAGACTGGTTTTCATACAAGATACAGGCATTATGAATTCATAGTAATGCCTTTCGGAATCACTAATTCTCCATAAATCTTCATGGACTTGATGAATAGAGTCTTTATGGATCACCTAGAAAAATTTGTGGTAGTATTTATAAATGATATTATGATATACTCTAAAACCAAGGAGGATCATGAGGAGTATCTAATAACTATACTAGAGACCTTGCGGAAGGAGAATCTCTATGCAAAGTACAATAGGTGTGAGTTCTGGTTGAAGGAGGTCTCATTCTTGGGCCATATCATCACAAGCAATGGGATATATGTGGATCCCTCTAAAATAGATGTAATTAAGGGATGGTCGAGGAAAACATCGGTAATAGATATCTGTAGCTTCTTGGGTTTAGATGGATGTTATCAACGATTTGTGAGAAATTTCTCACGATTTTCCAACCCTCTTACAAAGATAACTCAGAAGGGAATAAAGTTTTCTTGGAGTGATGAATGCGAATAAAGATTCAAGGAGTTAAAAATGAGGCTGATCACTGTGCACACACTCATTTTACCCACAAGTGAAGAACTTTTTATGGTATTCAATGATGCTTCAAAGAAGGTCATGGGCTGTGTGTTGATGCACAATGACAAAGTCATTGCCTATGCTTCAAGGAAATTGAAAGTTTAAGAAGCATAATTATCCAACACAAGATTCAGAGTTGTCCGTGGTGATATTTTCTTTAAAAATTTTGCGGCATTATATCTTTGAGGAGAAGTTTGAAATATATACGGACCACAAAATCCTCAAGTATAAATTCACACAAAAAGAGTTGAACATGCACCAATGAAGATGGTTAGAATTGATCAAAGACTATGACTGCTCAATCCATTACCACCCTGGGAAAGAGAAAAAGATGGCATATGCCCTAAGTATAAAGGACCCAGTGATTCTATCATGGATGAGAATTGAAAATGATCTAATATTCTTAGATTTGATGAAGATGGACATGTGAATCATAGGGAAGGGAACATCATCAATCATTTCACAAATGATTTCTCAACCCTCACTTTTGGAAAGGTTAAAGGATGCTCAAAAGGATGATGTGGGAATTCAGGAAAAAGTAGAAGCTATTAGAAAAGGGAAATCCACAGAGTTTAATGTTAATGAAGAAAGAATTGTAAGATTTGGGAAATGACTATGTGTTCCATCATGTTTGGAGCTGAAGAAGGAACTTTTGGATGATTCACATAGTTCAAATTTCTCTAATCACCTAGGACACACAAAGATGTATCATGATCTCTAAGAGTATTATTGGTGGGATAATATGAATGATGAGATCACTGAGTACACATCGAAGTTCCTAGTGTGTTAGCAAGTGAAGGCAGAGAGGAAAAATTCTAAAGGGATGATGCAACCATTGCCCATACCAGCATGGAAATAGGATAACATCACAATGGACTTTTTCACTGGACTTCTGAAGCCATCCAAAGGAAATAATGAAATATGGGTTGTTGTGGATCATCTTACAAAGTCTCCACACTTTAATACAATTCGGGAGGATTTATCATTAGATCAACTGGCACAGATATACTTTAGGGAAGTGGTAAGGCTACATGGAGTACCACTATCTGTTGTATCTGATCTAGATTCAAGAATCACCTCTATGTTTTGGAAGAGTCTTCAACACACTCTGGATTCTGAACTAAACTTCAGTATGACCTATCATCCTCAAACTGATGGCCATTCTGAGCGAACTATTTAGAAATTGGAGGATATGTTAAGATCATGTTCTATAGACTTCAAAGGAGGGTAGGACAAACATCTTCCACTGGTTGAATTCTCCTACAATAATATTTTCCACTCGAGCATCCGAATGGAACCATATGAATCCCTTTATGGGAAAAGGTGTAGAACATCAGGATGTCACTAGTAGAAAAATGGTCCTTAACGTCGGTTTTTTTATTTTTGATGTCGGTTTTTAACCGATGTCGAAGTTACCGACGTAGAAAACATGAATTTTTATGTCGGTTTTTAAAACTGATGCCAAAAATGAATTACATTTGTTTTTTATCATCGTTTTTGTAAAAAAACGACGCCAAAAAAATCAATCCGTGTCATTTTTGGCATTGGTTTCCTTAAAAACCGATGCATAAATGAAAAAAATATGTTTGGCATCGGTTTTTACAAAAAACTGATGCCAACAAGTAACTTTTTCTTCTTCCATGTTTTAGAGAATTTCCTATGCTTCGATTTAATAGGTTGTGGAGAAAAAATAGAGTTACAAATCAAAAGTTATGGTTGTCAGAAGTTGGACTTGTCAATGTTTCAATTGGTACAACTCGTTTCAAATAAATTTTGATAAACATAAATTAAAATCACATACAACAATTGAAAATGGTGATCGATAATTAAATTTACACCACAGTTGGTAAATCTCATTTGAATGTTCTATATTTGTAACTTGACAATAATAATAAATCATCACTATAAGCAAGCTAATAGAGCTGTTTTGAAATGAAGGAAAAGAATAACAACGAAAATAAATGATTAGAATAGGTACCATGTTTAAATTAATGATTGAATCCGAGTTTCAAACATTATTGAATTGATGAGGATGAAAATGTTGAACGAAAGATAAAATACATTTATATATAGTAAATGAAAATATTTTCAATAGCGTTGTATGGAAATGTAGGTGGGATTTTAAAAATTTTAACACGAGTTTTGAAAAATTGAAATTATGATCTCACGTATTGGTGAATACACTTTGGCATTAGTTTTATAGAAAACCAACGCAAAAAATTCCAATAGATATCCTTCTTGGTGTCCATTTTGAAATAAACCGACACCAAAAAGTAAAAAAGAAATTATTTTTCGTGTCGGGTTTTTTAAAAATTGATGCATAATAGTAAAAAAATATATTTTTGGTGTCAGTTTTTAAATAAACCGCTGCCAAAATTTAAAATAAAACACTTTTTCACGTCAGTTTTTTTCAAAACCGACGACAAAAATATTTTTTTTACCTTTTGGAACCGGTTTTCATAACAACCGACGCCAAAAATGAAAAAAAATATAATGTTTTAGATAATTTCTTATGCTTTGATTTGATTATCGTGGAGCTCAAATGGAGTTACAAATTAAAATTTATGGTCTTTTAAAGATGGAATTATTTAAGACTTCTATTAGAGAAGATCAACTTCCGACAACCATATCTTTTAATCCGTAACTCCGTTTTTTCTCCACGACCTGTCAAATTGAAGCTTAGGAAATAATCTAAAACTTAGTAAAAAAAATCTAATTTTTGGCATCGGGTTTTGTAAAAACAGATTCCAACAATATATTTTTTAAACTTCTCGCATTAGTTGTTAAATAAACCGATGCCAACATTTAAAATAAAAAACTTTTTCACGTCGGTTTTTTTCAAAACCGACGCCAAAAATATTTTGATTTTTACTTTTTGGCATCCGTTTTCCTAAAAATAAATTCCAAAAATAAAACAAAATTCAATGTTTTAGATAATTTATCAATCTTTTATTTTACTAGTTGTAGAGCTAAAATAGAGTTACAGATTAAAAGTTATGGTCTTTGAAAGATAGACTTATTTAAGACTTCTATTAGAGAAGATCAACTTCCAGCAACCATAACTTTTAATCCATAACTCTTTTTTTGCTCCATGACATGTCAAATTGAAGCTTAAGAAATAATCTAAAACTTAGAAAAAAAAATCTAATTTTTGGCCTCATTTTTGTAAAAATTGACCCCAAAAATATTTTTTTGAAATTTTTCACATCGGTTTTTAAAAAAACCGATGCCCAAACAATTTGTTTTTTGTTTTTGGTGTCCGTTTTTTAAAAAACCGATGCCAAAAATTCTCCAAAAAAAATATATTACGTTGATTTATATGAAACCGACGTCAAAATAACGATGTTAAAAACCATTTTTATACAAGTGTGTTGGGATGAGGTCGGTGACCACAAGATTTTTAGACCAGAAATGGTCGAAGAAATGGTGGAGAAGGTGAAAACCATTCAGTAGCATATCAAGGCAGCCCAGAGTCGATAGAAGCGTTTTGCAGATAATCGTCGATGAGACCTTGAGTTTAAATATGGAGACCTGATATTTCTATGAATATCTCCGTGGAAGAAGGTCATGAGGTTTGTAAAGAAAGGAGTTTAAGTCCAAGGTACATCTGTCACTTCACGATTATTGATCATGTAGGTGATGTGGCCTATCGACTAGCACTTCTACCTACCATGGCCAAATTAAATGATGTATTTCATGCATCCCTCTTAAGGAAGTACATACCGAACCCTTCACATGTACTCTCTTTAGAGCTGTTACAGTTAGAGGATGATCTTTTTTATGAGGAGCAACCAGTGAGGATCTTAGATAGTAGAGAAAAAGATCTATGAAATAAGACAATGCCGCTCGTCAAGGTGTTTTGGTGAAACCAAAAGTTTGAAGAAGCGACGTGGGAATCAGAGGAAATGATGAAGCATACTTACCCACATCTGTTTTAGTGTGGGAAAAGGAAAATTTTAGGGTGAAATTTCTTAAGGGGGAAGATTGTAACGACCCAAAATTTCATTAATGGAAATCCCTCTTGATCTAACTAAATGTCTCTTTATGTAAAATATTTATATAAAATGTCAACTTCTTTGGTTTTATGTTAAGAATTGTGATTGTTTCTAATATAGTAATTGAACAGTGATCACATGATTAGTATACATATAAGGATTTAACAAATCCAATTTACTCAGACAAAGGAAGCGATGGCCTCATCCAGTAGAGGTGCCCCATAAAAATACCATTTGTCAGATCTTGGAAAGGAGGTGGTGTCATTGGGATTTTCTCTTGACAAAGCTCAAGCCAAGCTTGAACATGTTAAGCTTGAGCAGAACCACCTATGGGAGAAGTGGAAGTTGATAGAGATTATCACCCGAGAAATGTTATCCGAGCCACCCCAAGAGTCTATCACCATCCCACACCTTACTCTTCGGTGTTATGCGGGTGTTATAAGGGGTTATGTAACAATACCTTAGCACCATGGTTATGTACATTATTTTTATATATAATAATGAATATACTTTCATTTTATTATTGTTACCTTGTAAATAGTTTTTAAAGCAGAAATAATATTTTTATTTAATGATCAACTAATAAATCTATTTTGATGAATTAATGGATTTTTTGCATTAAATAATATTTTAATAAATTATTATTATTTTTATTAAATTAATTTTTATTAAATATAAATGATTGTATAATTTTATGAATGAAATTGTAATTTTTATTAAGGTTTGAAAGCCATTTTTTTCAAAAACCATGATTTTTTTAAATGCCGATTATTATTTTAAAAGTAAAAATTAACATATTTTGAAAATTATTTAGATAAAATGTATATTTTTTCTATAATTAGGATGTCGAAATTATCCAACGGTGAATTTTTCATAATTTTATGAGACAGTCAAATTTTTGCATAAAAATTAAATACCGTTTAAATACATAATGTGTTTTATGACATCATAATTACCAAATAATGATGTAATAAATTACTATAAACTTTATATTCAGCCAATATATGTTGTACCATTAAAATAAAGTGATTTTGGGTTTGTTTGATTTATTTTACAAAACATTAGTGGACCCTTCAAGACTTATTAAACATTTGGTATTTTTAAATTGTTTTCCTTGGGAGTGTGACTCACCTCCACATAAGAAACCCCATTATTTTAAGAATTTAGGACTTTTTACTTATAAAATATTATTTTACACTACCCTTGGGCAAAAACCATGGGAAAAAACCATGATATGGTTTATGGTTTTTATTAGTTTAATGTGAGGTGTCCCAAACCTAAATAATAAACAGTTCTCTCTCCTTTTCTATATAAACCCACCCAAGCTCCCACTTTATCCCCACTAAAAGCCTTTGGAGTTCGTCCAACCTCTGACCTAATCTCTCTAAAATCCTCCCAAGGTTCCCCAAGCTCTCAATAAGCCTCTCTCAAGCCTCTCTCAAGCCTTTGAAAACATATTTCCAAGTAAGGGTTTTTTCTTCTTTTCTCATTTTTGTCCAATATTTTTTAAATTGTTTTGCCCCTTTAATTTCAATTATAAATGTTGGGGTATGGTTTCACACCTCCCCTATACTTCCATATTTATGTTTTAATGAAGGTATACCCCTTTCTCCCTCATTAAATGCCTCTCATGTACACCCGTTACTATGCCGAAATTCCGAAAGGAATTTCTCTCTCTTCATTTACATTCAAGCAATTAATTTGTATCATGAATCTAAATTCTATTACATTTGTTGCGACATGTATCAATATGACCCCCTTACTGTCCATGTCATTTAAATATGACGAGACACCCATTTCTCTCTCATCAACCATTTTTATGAGTTCTTATGTCATGTCGTTATGCTGCCGAAATTGCACCGCGCTTTTCCAAGCCAAAGTCATTGTGTAGTGAATACCATGCCCATTTCTCTATCAAGAGTATTCACCTTTATGCAAATTTACTTACTATTTAAAGAGTTTCATGTATGTATTCCACATTCATTTATCGTGGAATAAAATATTATGGGGAATTCTTTAATGTTTTATGATTCATGTGGCACACTTATGAATGAAATGAAATGTTTTAGAAGGGTGCACCCTGATAGCGCTCCAATACATTGAGTAAAGTATAGTATCATAATAAGTCATGTGAAATGGGTGTTCACTCATGATAATTCAATTGAAAAAGGGGTTTACTTGTGCTTCACATGCAGTGAGGGTTTACTCATGCTCCATGTGCAATGAGCCTTGGCTCATGCTAATTCCATGTCAAGTGTTGTTTCCACATTTCCATGTTATGATTATCATGATTTATCATCAATTTATGTTTATTCTTATCTTTTTCTCTATTAATATGACTATTGTATAACATGTATTATATTTCTCTTGTTATTCCATGATTAATCCCTTACTGGGCTTTATAGCTCACCCTTTTTTTTCATGTCCTCAGGTTATCCCTTGCAATTCTAAGTACGATAGAATGTAGTGGTCATGTAAAGAACGTTTTCAATAAAGATGTTGTTTTTCATGTTTTAATTTGTTATGTTATGATCCTAATACCCAAAGAAACTAGACCATTCGATATTCTATATTGTATCAAATGAAGTTTATGTAATAAATTATGTTTAATTGTGAAATAAAATATCAGGGTTGTCATATCCATCACCCAATATTAATTAATCATCTCTATCTCATTATATATATATATATATAGAGAGAGAATAAAATAAATGTTGAAGATTATAATCACAGTGTCTTGAGGTTCATATTATAGTTGTAAATTAATGTATAATTTTGATATGAAACAATATTTTTGGAAATTCATATATATATTATTTATAGAGGTCATGTTACTATCATGGTATGTATAATCATGCATATATCATAACGTATACTTGATGTCATAATAAAAAAATTCATGTTCGAGTTGGTTATAGGGAACCCACTCTGAAAATAGTTTTTGGGGGTGAAATCCAAATATATTCAATATTATAATTGGACCATTGATGAGAACTATAAATTGTTTAATTAAATTATTAGGAACATAATTTATATGTTGTGATTTATAAATACTAGTTTTTTATCCCATTATTGAAGTTATTAGGACATGTTATCACATAAGAAATAATCCTTATTAATCCCCATAAGGTAAAAATTATAACTTCTTGATAAATATAGATGATTTTTTTAGGATTCATAGATTTCTTAGATATCACCACCATTTTATCTAAAAACATTCAAATAAATAATCATGAATTATGGTGTTGTATTGAATGGGGGTGATTTATAAGTTTCATGAGAAGTTTCATGAGAATTTAAATAGACATAATAGAATAATTAACTTAGTCACAATATTTGTATTATCATTATTTAGAGATATTTTTGTGCTGTTATATTATGTATTAGGAGTGTGGTTTGGATACATATTGATGAATGTTGATAGTGTAGTTGTGTATATATTTACAAAATTAAAAATACATGAGATAAAAACCCCTATATATAACATGGAATTCAATTTTTCTAGTCCATCAAGGGTTGGAAACATTATAATTATTATGATTTAATCATGTTGTATTTGGATGAAATGATTCAAGGTTTATTTTCTCTTAGTTGAATGTGATATTAATACAACAGTTTTTGGTAAAATATATTCATATGTTTTAATTTTAAATGAATTGTATTCTATAAAAGAGATATTTCATAGTCGATTCATAAATTTATGAGTTTTACAAAAATTTATAAAAGAATCTAGAATCTAATGGTAGTTGATGATATTATTAGTATATTTAAAACTGGATATAGATGAGGAGGAATACCATATGGTGTTGTCTTATGTTAATGTTACTTCTACTCATTTGGATTTTTTAAAAAATTATAAACATATGAATCTAATTGGAAATAATTTTTCAACATATTAAATAGTAGGAATTTAATTGATTATTAGTATATAGAAGCTAACTCAACACTATATTTTAGGAATAAATTTATAGTTCCCTTAATTATATTGTAATATATAAGGAAGGTTATTAAAAAGTGTAATATTCCGTGTTTTGAACCAGATGAAAAAAACCCAATAAATAAAATATTTCCGTTAACTAGGCAGGTTGGTTTTAAAACCGAGCGTCAGAACTTTTTGTTTCTGATAGTCGAAACTGCAGTGTTGATAGAATAAAAATATTAAGTGTATTTTATTCACATACATGTTTTTTTCTTTAAAAAAAATTTATAACTCTCAAACGGTACGTCGTATGAGAAATATGAGACCACCGTAAGGTTCGGAATGCCAGGTTTACCCTAGGTGGGGTATAACCTTGATTCACATTAGGTGTTTGGAACCCTCGCATATGATAATTCCGTATTTATTTTTAATTAATTAATTATTCTGATTTTTAAATAATAAATAATTATTTTCTCACAAATGGTGAATCGAATGAGAAATCCTAGATCACCGAAAGTTTCGAGATGTGGGGTCTACCCTAGGTAGGGTATAACCTTTACGAGCGGTAGACATTTGTTCATATCGCACTGGAAGATAATGTAATTGGGTTAAATAATTTTGTTGGTCGTTAGAAATAATAATAATAATTTTTATTAATATTATTATTTGTATTGATATCAGCAAATGGAAATTCACTATCACAATTAATAAATTGTGTTACTGTATAAATATTAACTAGGAAATATAATATATGTTTTATTATTAATTGTTTAAACTAAATAAAAATCAGAAATCAATATTATTTTAATAATTGTTGTCTTTTTTAATGGTTATTGTTTTAAAATATTAATGGTGTCATTGATGAGTTGTATTAAATAATAATAATTTTAATTATAGTTATTATTAGATTTGGTCAAAATCATTGATGTGTGTGCGTATATATATATATATAGTTATATATACACCTGCGGATGTATATATATGAATATACAGATACATATATATTTATATATATAAAACGTATATATATATGGGTGGATATATATTTATTTTTGGGTTAGATAAAATATTATTAATTATCCACATAATTTTTTTAACGTCTTCGCTTAAACTAATGTGCAGACCTTTTAAGTTTATGTTGTCAATTTGTTTAAAGTGATCGGGGTGCACGCCTGCGAGCCCCGCTGTGGGTCCCATGCAGCTTTATTTAAATTAATTAAATAACTGGTGATTTTTATGAAAAATGTTATATCGCTCTATAGCGCAGCGTTCGGGTTGAAAAATAATTAAAAAGGATTAAAGGAAATTAATGGAATTTAAAGAGGGATAAAATAAATAAAATAAATAAAAAAATAAAAATAGATGGTGAGAAATTAAAAATAATTAAAATGGGGTAAACCCTTTTTAATTAATTGTTTCATTTCTTTCATCATTTTTTAATTAATTAATTTATTTCTTTTTCCATTTCTTTTTATCTCTTCCTTTTCCACTCCTCTCATCCTCTACTCCCTCTCTCGTTGCGCCTCCCCCTCTCCGAGGGTGGCGCACCATGTTCCCCCCATCGAAGACCTCCATGCCTCCGTTCATCATCCATTTTCATCATCGTTAGGTGCACTGTAAACCTCTTGGTAAGGCTTATCCCATGCACCAAGAATTGTACAATCTCCTGCTCTATCCCTTGCGCAGTTCGTCGCAAAAGGATTTTACCCTATTTTGGGGTTTTTATAAAATCATTTGTTTTATTCAATTTTAGGTCAAATCAAAGCATACTGCAGATTATAGGATCATCTATGACCATAAGGTAGGGCGTCTACTCTTTTCCCTTCATTTCGTTCTGATTTATAAAAATGCACCTTTGTGCCTTTAGTCGGTGCCTACCAGCTTTGTGCAAATTCACCCAAACTCTTTAATTTATTTGTTTCGTCTAGTTGTTTCAGCCATTTTGATCATGAATTAATTTTTTTAATTTTTTTCAATGTGATCGGACACCCCTTTGGGTGTGCCGATGTGGTCGGTATAAATTCTATTAGCTCAGGAATTTAATTCATTCAAATGCATGTATTGCACAACCTATTTTTGTGGTGTTTAATTTAAATAATTATTTTAGAATAATTATGAACCTTGAATGATTGGATCTTTGATAGTTGTTTGGGATGCATTATTTAATTATTTAAATGTGCATGTCTGGGCATTTAATTTAATTAACAGCATGTGTTGTATAGCCTATTTTTGTTTCATTGAATTTAAATAAATAATTTAGAATAATTATTAATCGGGAATTGTTGGATTCTTGGTAGTTGGTTGTGCTGAATTATTTATTTATTTAAAAGCACATTTATTAGCTTATGTTGAGGCAGTATCTTTCCTTGTTAATATTTTTATGCTGCAATATTTAATTTGTACCTTGTGAGGCGCGAGTGTATCTTGTTAGTTTTCAAGCTGTGAGTTTATATACTGATTATGTCATATCTAATGCTGTGGAAACTATAATTAAATTTAGGGCGGGGAAAAGAGGTGAGTCCCATATTAAGGTCCACACTTAGACCCTATATTCCTGACTGGTTTCCTCTATGGGTCGGGGGGCGGTGTTATTGGTTTTGTCGGACCAAGAGTTACTTAGGCTTTCTAAAACTTATGTGTGATACTGGTTCCAAAAGGGCCCATTGAGATGGATCCATTGGCAATGTGGCTAAGCCAGCCTCAGATGATACTCAACCCCTTTTTGTGAGATCAGGACGGACTCAGGGTAAATAAATTCCTCAGGTGATACTTGGTCTTTCGAAATATTGCATTGGATGGGCTCAGTGGTATTAGATAAATTGATGGATGTTCCACAGAGATATCTTCGGGATGGGCTCAAAATCCAACTCTCAACTTGAACCTTAATAATGATGCACTTATGGCTTATATTATTGCTATTTGAGTCACTTGAGA
Source organism: Viscum album (assembly GCA_963277665.1). Lineage (NCBI taxonomy): Eukaryota > Viridiplantae > Streptophyta > Magnoliopsida > Santalales > Viscaceae > Viscum > Viscum album. Next base: position 461,919,100 of record OY728122.1, on the reverse strand, counting down.
ATTGATATATTCTACTGATATGTGGAAGTGCACCTAGTTGACACTTGACTTAAACCCCAAGTTAAAGATCAAGTTTGGGGTATTCCTCTTTCTTGTTTACATTGTTTCTTTTGGGGTTTTATATATACACGTGTACATGCATTCTGCTGACAGGTGCCCTTTTAGACTATCGGCTTAGACTGAAGTAGGTTATTAGGCACAGGTGCCATTTGGAACCCGGGCTGACTTATTTATTCCATTGCACTTAATTAATTATCTGAAATTATTACATAATGGAACATTGCATTTTATCATTGCACGAAATGGAAAGGTTTAGATACCTTGGGTGCCGACCTACTTGGATTTTATCTCACACCCAGCTCAAGTGTCGTTGACACCCGAGTATATTATATGATTGCAGGTATTGACAAAGGAAAGCATGCTACTTCCAATTCTTGATTGATTGTTGCTGCTTAGGATAGAGACTGGGGAAGAGGACCGGGCATTTCTTGTGATGCAGTTGTCACACTCTGTTTCTTTTCTTTTTAGTTGATATCATGTTTGGGTTCTATTTTCTGTACTTTCAGTTTAGACATACATCATTGCTTGACATCATTTTGTGAGCTTCTGCACTTAATTCTTATTCACTTGGATTATCCATATTACTTCAGCTAAAGTTTATTCATTTATATGCTTCTTCTATTTATTATTAATTGTTTTTTACTTCTTCTGTGATAATACCAATCACCTATGAGGTCATAGTCTCCCCCTTGGACACAAAAAGGCTATCGCTGCTAGTCAGCAGCCTCTGGCGTTCGAGGAGATGCGCTTGAGGTCTTGTTATGCACCGGTCTAGACACCATCTTAGAGGTGAGCTGGGTCAGGACGTTACAAATTGGTATTAGAGGTGGTATTTTATCCTTTCTCTTACTGTTTTGGGTTGGTAGATAGGAGACTAGGAATGTTTCGGCACTTGGATAATAGCTGTACTTGGGACTGATCACCCTATGTATGGGAAATAACCAAGTGGCTAGGGTTGAGATTATTGTTCATGCTTTTCGATGTTACAATTGATATGATTTTACCTCGAGTGATTGGTTTAATTTACAATGCTTATGAATGTATGGAATTTATGATATTTTACCCTTGGTCTATTAAGGTAAGGATGAAGTATTCCATGCATCATAATAGGCACATCGGAATTCACATGCCATGCATATTTCAATGCCATATATTTTCATTTTAGGCTGCCTACCAATTCAAATCGCGTGCCTTGAATGTATTCCATGTTCTATAATTATTAAGAATTCCTTTTTTGATACCATGTTTCAGTGATATATTTAGCCTTCTAGTCTATTTCCATGTTGCCTATTTAATACTATATTTTCCTTGTATCATGATTATGTTCCTATTAGCATGTCTCTGTGATTAAAATATTATGCTTCTATGATTACAACATGTCTCTCAATATTATCTTCTTTTAGTGACCTACTTTCTTGTTTGTTATGTAATTGGTTACTTTCCTAAAATGTATTGGTTGACTTTGATTGGGAGCCAAATGCCAAAAACTATAAAGTGTACAATCGCTTCATAGATTGATAGCCACCCATATATCTAGGCTGATTTTTTTGAGCATGTTATACTTTAAAATGAAATGGTTAACTACCTAATGGAACAACTAGGACCAAGTAGACTAGTTGGTGAATGTTCCTTATGAGATAACCTAGTATGAGTGTTATGAATCTTAATAATTAAACTGTTTTTGGGTTGCATTCTAATGAACCCAGGTCGGCTTAGTGGGACCCTTGTAGGTTACCTTATCTTCTTAAAAAGATTTTATGTGATAGATTTCCTAATTAAGGAAAGGATTCCAATTAATGTAAAATGTTTTAAAATATAGTTTTTTAAAACTTTAATGTTTTCACTTAAGGCGTTGTTTAAGATCATGTACATTGTGTTTTGTTTTTAAAAATGGTACATGATGTTTTGATTAAATCTTTTGATGATTAAAGATTAAATGTGGTTAAATATAAAGGGCTTGGATATGGAACCTGTGGAAATTTACACTATTTAAGACCCTGGAATAAGATTAGTTTGAGTTTATCCTTGAGTTTATTTGGAATAGAACCTTTCAAATGTAATTTTCCCTAGTGGGACCCCCTTGCTTAAAATGACACCCTTGTTTGGACTGGTGGTCATGTTTCCCTTGACTTTTGTTTCGGGACTGAGAATCGGTAATGCTCATTTCCATCAGGTTAGAAATGACTTAAGAATGGTCAGTTTCTTTATAGGCCATTTGACACTCTCTTCTCCACAGTGATGGATGAATTTGTGCGTTGTCATCCGAGTTAAAAATCATATTTCTTCTGTATCCCCTCCAGATAGTTTGCATTCACGCATGCTGTGTCATTGAGTTATTAATGTTGTGATGAATAGGTTGAGTTTAGTACAATCATCAAGACTTGTGCTGTTAAATATGTTTCAGGTCATCTTTATAGTAAAATGACTTATGTGTTAAAGGAATCAAATTTATCCCAATGCTCAGGATGACTTCCAAAGACTCGGGTGTTTTGACACACTGGTCAGTTTGGTTGGGTTTTCATGCCCTTTTTTTCAATTCTTTCCTTTTGGAAATCTTATATTCCTCTTAGTGTTCTCTTACTTAAGTGACGAGCATGTCCCCTATCTTGCCTTGTTCCTTGATGCACTAAGAGAGCATCAGTCTTACGCCATGCTAAAGCTTAAAATGTTGTTGGGCTTATTTAGGGTGTTTTTCTCAGTATTTCACACTGATGCATCTTTTTTATCGAGGCTTTGTTTATTTTTGAGTGACCCTCAGATTTCGGTGTAGGAATTCTTTGGACGAACTCTTGTACACCAGTCATTTCATCTAACTTGACCGCCAGGCCGATGCTGCTCCGAGCTCGGCCAATGTTTTGATATGAGCATTTTACCCTTGTACCAACATCTCACTCATAAACATGGAGTATAGAATATCTTGCATTATTTCTTTTCAGTGTTGTTGTGCCAATCCGAGGATACCCTAGACTTGTTGTTGGACTGGGTGATGCCTAAATCAAGGAACATCACTGGAGGTCAGGTATGAACTTCAGTGGACATGTTTGTGTGAATTTGAGATACCTTTGAAGAAGACATCACAGTTTAGTCTATAAAACACCTTCCATCTAAGCCGAGCATCTTTTTAAATGGTCAATAAGAGTGTATTGACTATTTCTTTCTCTTTTTCAATAAAGCGGTCAGTGAAGGACCTTTTTCTATCACATCGTAAGGTGAGACGAGTGCGGTTTGGGTCGACCAGGGCATTTAATAAAAAGATGGATCAAGTTGGGTTTTATGTGCAATGGAAAATCGACCATTTTATCCATTTTTGAAATCACGCGAGAAGTATCGCTAGAATGCTAAATGGCGTGTATGATAGAAAATTATGATACTAGAAGGTGTTGTGACTCGGAAGTCACTTTTTTCTCAAACTTTAAAACCTAAGGTGTTAAGTAACTTTGACAAAAATTTGATGAGATGACGAAATGGTTGTATCTATAGCTGAACGTGTTTGTATAGATACTATCTCGGTGTTTAATTTGGAAAATGAGTGTTGGCTCAGATCTTAATAGCTTACGTGCCTCTTTGTTAACCAAAGTTTGAGTGTGCGTTGAGCATTTGAAGACCTTTTATATGGGACTTCATGACCCTGTAGATCGTGTGAGAGTTACATTGTTCCTGAAGTCTTCTCGAGGATGAGAAGTTCTAAGGTGGAAAGGTTGTAACGTTCCGTGTTTTGAACCGGATGAAAAAAACGCAAGAAATAAATTTTTTTCCGTTAACTAGGAATATCTGTTTTAAAACCAAGCATTAGAACTTTTTATTTCTGATAGTCGACACTAAAACATTGATAGAATAAAAATATTAAGTTTATTTTATTCATACACGTGTTTGTTTCTTTTCAGAAAAATCATATAACTCTCAAACGGTGTGTTGTACGAGAAATCTGAGACCACCATTAGGTCTGAAACGCCAGGTTTACCATAGGTAGCATATAACCTTGATTCACATCGGGTGTTTAGCACCCTCGTACATGATAATTCTATATTTATTTTTAATAAAATAATTATTCTGATTTTTAAATAATAAATAATTATTTTCTCACAAACGGTGTGTCGAATGAGAAATATGAGATCACCGACAGTTCCAAGATATGGGGTCTTCCCTAGGTAGGGTATAACCTTTGCGAGCGGCGGATCTTTGGTCTTATCACACCCGAAGATAATTTAATTAGGTTAAATAATTTTTTTTGGTCGTTATAAATAATAATAATAATTTTCTATTAATATTATTATTTGTATTGATATCAACAAATGGAAATGCACTACCACAAATAATAAATTGTGTCACGGTGTAAATAATAACTAGAAAATGTATCAAATGTTTTATTATTAATTGTTCCAACTAAATACAAATTGGAAATCACTATTTTTTTAATAAACGTTATCTTTTTAATGGTTATTGTTTTAAAATATTAATGGTTTCATTGATGGGTTTTATTAAATAATAATAATTTTAATTATAGTTATTATTAGACTTGGACAAAATCATTGATGTGTGTATATATATATAGTTATATATTCATGTGCCGAAGTATATATATGAATATACAGATGCGTATATATATATAACCCGTATATATATATATATATATGGGTGGATATTTATTTATTATTGGGTTAGATAAAATATTATTGATTATCCACAAATTCTTTCAACGTCTCGTCTTAAACTAATGTGCAAAGCTTTTAAGTTTATGTTTATGTTTTCTTTAAAGCGACCGGGGCGCACGCCTGCGCGCCCCGCTGCGGGTCCCGGGCAACATTATTTAAATTAATTAAATAACTGGTGAGTTTTATGAATAATGATAAGTCACACCATAGACGTTCAGGTTAAAAATAATTAAAACGGATTAAAGAAAATTAATGGAATTTAAAGAGGGATAAAATAAATAAAATAAATAATAAAATAAAAACGGTTGGATAGAAATTAAAAATAATTAAAATGGGGAAAACCCATTTTAGTTAATTGTTTCATTTCTTACATAATTTTTTTAATTAATTAATTTATTTGATTTTCCCTTTCTTTTTATTTCTTCTTTTCCCTCTCCTCTCATCCTCTCCTCCCTCTCCTGTTGTGCCTCCCCCTCTCCTAAGGTGGTGCACCATTTCCCCCCTTAGAAAGACCGTTGTGCCTCCATTCGTTGTCTGTTTTCATCACCGTCAAGTGAACTATAAACCTCTCAGTAAGGCTTATCCCACACACCAAGAATCATACGATCTCCTTCTCTATCCTTTGCACAGTTCGTCGCGCAATGATTTTACCCTATTTTGGGGGTTTTCTAAATTCATTTGATTTCTTCTGTTTTAGGTCAAATCAAAGCCTACCGTGGATCATAGGATCATCTAAGACAATAAGGTAGGGCATCTACTATTTTTCCCTTTGTTTCGTTGTGATTTATAAAAATTCAATGTTTTTCCTTTAGTTAGTTCCTACCATCTTTGTGAAAATTCACCCAAACTCTTTAATTTATTTGCTTCATCTAGTTGTTAAAACCCTTTTGGTCATGAATTAATTCGTTTAATTTGTTGCAATGTGGTCGGACACACCTTTGTGTGTGCTGATGTGGTTGGTATAAATTTCATTAACCTGGGTATTTAATTCATTCAACTGCATGTATTGAACAACATGTTTTTTTGTTTAATTTAAATAATTAATTTAGAATAATTATGAAACTTGAATTATTGGATCTTGGATAGTTATTTGTGATGAATTATTTAATTAGTGAAATGTGCATGTATGGGAATTTAATATAATTAACTGCATGTGTTGCACAACCTATTTTTGTTGCATTCAATTTAAATAAATAATTTAGACTAATTATGAATTGGGAATTGTTGGATTCTTAGTAGTTGTCTGCGCTAAATTATTTATTTATTTAAAAGTACATTTATTTTCTTATGTTGATGCGATATCTTTCCTTATTAATATTGTTATGCTGTAATATTAAATTTGTACCTTTTGATGCATGAGTGTATCTAGTTAGTTTTCAAGATGTGAGATTATATGATGATTATGTCATATCTGTTGCTGTGAAAACTTTAATTAAATTCAAAGTGTGGAAAGAAGGTGGGTCCCATATTAAGGGCTACACTTAAACCCTCTATTCCTAAATTGTTACCTCTATGTGCCAGGGGCAGGGTCATTGGCTTTTCCAGACCAAGACTTCCCTGGGATTTCTAATGCTTATGAGTGATACTGGTTCCAAAAGGGCCCATCGAGATAGATCCGTTGGCAATGTGGCTAAGCCAGCCTCAGATGATACTCGACCCCTTTTTGTGAGATCAGGATAGACTTAGGGTAAAGCCATGCCTTATGTGATACTTGGTCTTTCAAAATATGGAATTGGACAAGCTCAGTGGTATTGGATAAATTAACGGATGTTTTGTAGAGATACCTTTAGGACGAGATCAGATTCCAACTCTCAACTTGAACCTTAATAATAATGATGGACTTAAAGTTTATATTATTTCCATTTGAGTCACTTGAGATTTGATATGTTCTTTTAATATGTGGAAGTGCACCTGGTTGACACTTGACTTAAACCCTAAGTTAAATCACAATATTGGGGTATACCTCTTTCTTGTTTACCATGATTCTTTCTTAGTTATATATATATACGTGTACGTGCATTCTGCTGATAGGTACCCTTTTAGACTACCATCTTAGGCTGATTTAGGGGATTAGGCACGAGTGCTTTTTGGAACCCGTGCCGACTTATTTATTCCATTGCACTTAATTAATTTTATGAAATTGTTACATAATGGCACACTACATTTTATCATTGCACTAAATGGAAAGGTTTAGACACCTTGTGTGATGACCTATTGGGATTTTATCTAACACCCATCTCGGGCGTCGTTGAGACCCGAGTAGATTATATGATTGCATGTATTGACAACGAGAAGTGTTCTTCTTCTGATTATTGATTGATTGTTGCTGCTTAGGATGAAGACTGGGGTAGAGGACCAAGCCTTGCTCGTGATGTATTTGTTACACTTTGTTTCTTTTATTTTTCATTAATAGAATTCTTGGGTTCTATTTTCTGTACTTTCAGTTTATACATACATCATTTCATGACATCATTTTGTGAGATTCTTCACTTGATTCTTATTCAGTTGGATTATCCATATTTCTTCTACTGTAGTTTATTCATTTATATGCTTCCACTATTTATGATTAATTTGTGTTTACTTCCGCTGTGATAATACCTATTACCTATGAGGGCATAGTCTCCCCCTAGGATAAAAAAAGGCCCTCACTACTAGTCGTCAGCTTCTGGCGTTCAGGTCTTGTGACACACCGGTCCAACCACCATCTTAGAGGTCAGCCGGGTTAGGACGTTACAAAAATCATGTCTACTGATTTCATTTTAATCTATTAATATGCATGATGATGATAAACATTTATTTATATGGTTAATAATGAAAAAATAGATAGTTGAATTCATATATCGATATTTTTTATGTTTGTAGGAATATTTTATGCCTCAATTTCAGAAGGGGTTATTATAACCAATACCTATTACAACATAGAAAAGGGATAAAGTCTTTAAAAATGTTATATTTGATCTGCAGAGATTACCTCAAAATTATGATATGATATGTGTAATTTTGAATCAACTTAAACATTCAACACATTATATATCCAATCAAGAAATATTTATGATTTTTTTTGATAAGATGTAGAAAAAAAATGTTTTTTAGATTTATGAAATTGTAACATATATCATATTATATCAGGTTACATATTTTACTTCAACCTTTTCTATGGGGATTTTAAATTATATGGGTATTTATTTGAACATGAATATAAATTAACATAATTAAATTTATAGAAAATGAATATATATATATATATGTGTATATATCAATAATTTTTATGGAATATATTGGATACAAGTCTCTAATTGGGTGTATTAATTAGTATATTAAATATTTTATTCAATTTATTTGGAAGATATTGAAAGTGGCCCATTAGAATAAGGAATTACATTTGGATCCTTGAGTATTTTATTTTTAGATCATGTATTCTTATTAAAATTTAATTTTTTAGGAAATTAATAACTTAAGAAGAAATTAAAGCTAGATTTGTGGTATATTAGAACATTTGAAGTCAGGGAACATATTAGATAAATGATATATTATTAATAATTTCTAGTAATGTATGATGTGATTATTTATTTCTTAGTTGAGAAAGCACAATTGTATTCATCTCAATTATTATTTTGATAGATAATTTGTTTATAAAAAAACGTTTATTTAGATAATAAATTTATTTCTCATATTATTTGATTTGGGATGATTTATAAGGGATGAAACATCTCATTACATATGTAGTTATTACAAGATTCTAAATTTTAATTGGATTATTTAGACTAAGAGGATCATACACTCCAAAAATGACTACTAGTGTTTATGGAAGATATATCCTAAAAAAATTATTTTGGTTAAAATAAATATGGTGGGGAAAATTATGAATTTATTTATTTAGTGTATATAATTTTCTAATTTATTTTTCCTTATTTAAGGAAATAAAATAATTTTTTTGAGATGTTTTTATTGATTTAATATTAGGTGAAATGTTAACTAACCTTGCATGATAACCATGAAATTATAATTTCAGGTTTGATTTATCACAATAATTAGTTAATGGTTGACTATATATATGGGATATGGATGAAATATTAGATTTTAGGGACATTAGGTTCCACATTTTAGACATATAATTTGATACATGTATGGGTTAATTGTCAATAATGAGGTAAAATAGATGTTTTAATTTTTTTAATACTAAGTGTTTTCCAGATGACCCTAATCATTAGAATAAATTAACGATTTATAAGGGTTTAAAAATATATAGGTCTATTTATAGGGATATAAAAAATAAAATACTGATTCTCTCATGAATATTTTTCAGATCGATACTCAAAAAGGTATGAGATATTTGATCTTCTTTAATCATGTATCTCCCTATTTCTCTATCATATCTTTTTCTTTAAAACTGCATCATGTAATATCTAATCAATAATGACATAATTGTGGTCCTTAAAACCAATATAGAAGTTTTATAATTTTTATTTCATGATATTAACGATTAATATACAAACCAACAATTTCATCCCATGATGTAAATATTTGAAAATCTCTGAGTGCATGTCTTGGGAAGGTAAACTATATTAATTTTAATTGTTTTTATGATATATTTATATATTATATGATATTATTATTTATTAATATATCTTCATGTTTAATTTATCTAAAAAATTTGTAAACCATTTCATTAAATTCTAAAAAAATAATTTTTTTACAGAATTCATTTGGATGTTGGTTGAAAGATTTATTTTTTATTTGCAAAAAGATACAATTTATTTTTGGGAAAATAATTTTTTTTTGGAACCATATGCTTTTCATAGAATTTATTTTTTTAGTAAATTCACATAAAGGTTAATTTATTTATTAGTGGGTTATATTTTTAAATCATGTTTTGATTTAAAATATTGGAAGTTATTGATTTTTTAGAAACTATTATAGGGAATAAATATTTTTTAAAAATATAATTAAAATCATATATGACATATAAATGAAAGTTCCATAAATTTTTATCAAATATAACATGGAAAATTAATGAGAATAAATGTTTGAATATATAAAATTGGGTGAAAATTCAATGGAATAAATATGAAGGACCATGAATAAAAATACGTTGATTAACGAATATTCATTACAAATGACATTATGATCATATGTTAATATTTATTTAACATTTTAATACATGTGGACCTAATATGTTTAATATAATATGATCTATATATTATTTTTATCTTCTATTTCTAATTTATTTATAATTTTTATTATGTTTAAAGATAACATGTTTGGGTTACAAAAAAGATAAAAAATTATTGAGTGGACGGATTTAAGAATGTTTTTTTCATTATAAGAAATAATTTTAAAAAATGTTTCTTTATTAATAATTACCTTAAGGATATAATTTATTGAATAATTTTATATAAATAATTCATTAAAATACATTAGAGTGATTTTGGGAAATTAAGTAGGAAATATTTTACTCACACCAACTTAAATACATCATTATTCATCACAATTTTTTTATGATTCAACACAAGAGAATACTACCTTATTTATTAGTAATTAATAATATGTGTAATGATTTAATTAAGGATATTTTAGTGTTTGAAAACATTTTTAATGGATGATTCAATCTATAAATGGTATATAGGCTTTGGTAATTATCTGTTGGATTTTATTTTGTGTTCAGATACAATGTTTAATTTCTTTTATATTTTATGAAATTTGTTTTTAAAATTATTTTCAACATTTTTTTTGGTTTTTAATGAAAAAAATTTCATTTCAATTCATATATTAGTTTATTTATTTTATTTTATTGATAAATAATTCTGTAAAGATCTAGTTTTTATACCCCAAATTTTTTCACTTCTCTTTGGAAAATAGGGAGTGCATTTGAGACTGTATGAAATTCCTTTAATTGAATATTGATATAGTAATATGGTTCGAGGTGTTACATTATGTAATTAGAGAGAGTTTTAAATATAATTATAGGGTTATTTTTGGTAATAGAGTAAATAGGGTGTATTCTACCTAATATTTATTTATAAAAACGTGCAACTAACCTCATTATAGTTAAATAGGATTTTGTAAATTTTTTTGGAATGATTAGGATCCAATTGGTTTCTTCTAGGATGTATAGTTAATTGGTCCTTATAGGGGACAACGAAAATGATGTGTTAATATAGGGATTGTATTCTATAATCACTACAAACATTCACATATATGACACACATTTTTATTTGTTTAAAAAATTATTTTATTACAAATTATCAGTTTTAAAAATGTTTACAAATAAATTATATCTTGGAAAATAATTGTTGAAATATTGTGAGAAGTAATTTTTCAAAAAAAATTCATAAATTATTTGGATAAATATGATCATGTAAAAATACTATATTAAAGATAATATATCCACAAAAATATAGAATTATTATGTAGTATTTTTTATGATATGTGATTTGAGGTTCCTGACCCCTTCGACAATGTATGATTGTAAACATATTAGAATTGATACATATTATAGGGATAAATGATTTTTTTATTATGATAGTTCTTTGATAAGAGAACATGTTTTTGATTATGATTCTTGGAATAATTTAAATATATTTGAGATAATGATATTATTGCTTCATTCCATTCATGAAACTAAAAGAGAGGTAAATCAAGAGGGACCAAATGAAGTGGACTAAGACTTGGGGTTCTATAGGTAGAACTATATTATGTTTAATGAAAGACCCTATACTACCTTGAGAGGGGGGTGAATCAGGGTGTCAAATTTTTCTCTTCTTTACCGTATCTTATTCCAATGTTGTAGGAACTTGTTTAAACCTATATAATGGTTATGGGTAGTAATTAAAACATTCAAATGAAGAAGGAAAACACATCACTTTTACTTGGTTCACCACTAAGGGCTAAGTCCAAGGAGCATATGCTGACAGGTTTACGGTCATACCTAATTCCACTAATCTTCACTAGCTGTGGATTAAAAAGGTTCAGGAACAATCACTCTGTCCTAGGCACACTAATTAAAGGTTCAGGGACATCTCACTACTTCCCTAGGTTCACTTAAATAGACTCCCCCTGGATTACTACCTTTGGAGAGGTCTCACTCATTTTATCGACTTAAAAGTCTCTTAAATAGATTTTCATGAATGTATTTTTATCTGTTCAGTACGAGACACTGCTTGCATCGATGTCCCAAATTTATGCGCTTTATAATCAGTTTTCTACTTCTGTTCAATTACTGAATGCACTAAAACTTCTTATTATTTCTCTATAAAAACAAACTCTCTTTATGATGTTTCTGTTTCTACAAACTATCTCTAATTTTGAAGACAATCTCTGATCTGCATACCACGCATGCTCCACATACCGCACCTGCTCTGCGTACCATGCCTGCTCTGGATACCACACCTAATCCACGTACCGTGACTTATCTACATATTTCACCTGCTCTATTTACCAAACATGCTCCATATATAGTGCCTCCTCTATGTACTTTACCTTCTCTGCATACTACATCTCCTCTGCATACGATTCCTGCACCACTTACCGTGCTTTCTCTGTGTACTGCTCCTGCTTTGCGTACATCCTTCAAGTACCACCTTCGTGTACCGCCTCTATGTACCACCTTCATGTACTAACTCCACATACTATCTCTGCATACTGCCTATACGTATCGCCTTGGCATACCTTTTTGTTGTACATCCTCACTTTTATGGAATTCCTTCTTCTGTAGGATGTTCTCTCCTATTCTGTAAACCATTTATTCCTTCTATGGATTTCTTCAAATCTTACAAATCATTTTTTCTCCTACATACCACTTATTCCTACGTAGAATCTCTTCTACAGACTACTCCATCCAATTCAGGGTACTGTTTTGTCTTCTGCCTACCACTGCATCCTATGCAGAATCTCCCCCATGTACCACTTTCAGACCTAGCTGAGTTCTTCCACAATGATGATATTTTCTTATTAAATTTGATCTATATTAATGAAGGGATTAACACTATTTATATAGAAAAATATGTCTGTACATTTTTCTAATATAATTTACCCAAATTTTTAATGTGGGACAATCTTCACCGCATAGTGAACTCCAACTGTATACTATAATCCTACACCGCATACTGTGAACCTTTATCGCATAATGTTGACCTTCCACGTACTGTAAGCCTACCAGTTCATGTATTACATCTCTTTCTCCAATGAAGATCCACCCCGCATATTAAAAATCCTTCTTCCATAAACCATTTTTGGTCTTGTGACATGTTTCACAAACCTTCCCATGTACCATTCCCACTATATGGTACATGTCTGAGAACCATTCACAGATATGTTACGCGGTCTATGTTTCGAGGTATGTAGTTTTCTTCCTTTGCTGGTTTTCTTCGCCATTCCTCATCTCATTCACTCCTATGAATAAATCCTTCCATTTACAAAAACAAAAAACCCAATTTTTAGGTCCAAAAATTTGGCAAATGGTGGAAAACGACAACACCTTAAATATCTTATTTGGCAAGAACACCCATGCTTCTTCATAGTCATCTGGAATCTTCATATTATCCAGGGAAAGTAATGCAACTTCCCTGTCTTCCAGGAACATCAGTGTTTCCAGTCAACACTGACTATGACTAGAATCATCTTCTATGATTTGTATGATCATTCTTGAATATTTAATTCTATACACGAACCCTCATGAAATAATGCATGTCTCTTCAAGTAGGCTCTTGCGTGGTATCTTAGAACAATGATATTTTTCATGATCACTTTATAACGTCAAGCCCATCAACACTCTATGAGATGGTTTCATTGTTGTAGACAATGTATCACCTTTGATACATGTACTTTGAACTTAAGATGAGTTCAACAAACATTTGAATTACCACTCTCAATAACTTTGGAGTTCTTCATCATCTCCTTCTTCACATTGATCATCATTGAAAACTAATGACAACAAATACAACCTTATACACGAAGTGGCCCCAACCATCTCCCTATTTGTATTTTGTGGTCAATACTATAAATTCCTCCTCAAATGAATGTTCCAATATCAAAATGAGAATCTTATCTCTCCCCTTTTCTTTTTCTTTATCTCCACCTTTCGAACTTTAATTTAACTTTCTCTCCCCCGTATTTACAAGAAATACAATGTTCATGGGAAAAGGTTATCACTCCTTTCCTAATAAATGTTTCATCAATAATTTCAATCTAATTTTACTTGAGCAATTATCAATGTAAAAAACATGAGGATTCGATTTAGACAACAAGGTTTTCCATTATTCACTGATCATTATACCAGATAGGTGAAAACTCATGTATTTTTTTTCAAGGGATTACAAATTAATTCTAGTTTGATGATATTAAATGTGATGGGAAATAATTAACCTGAAACTTCTACACTCACTTCAACAAATAGATAAAAAAATTCAAGTTCAATTGATAGGATAAGTGGCTTTGGGGAACTTCTATTCTTCTTTTGTCATTAATTAATTCAGTTAAAACCTTTGTAAAATGATCTTCATTAAGAGTAACCAAGGTTGAGAGATTGAGAAATGGCATAACTTTTCCAATGACATGTTATTCATTAAATTTCTAGTGTAATTGAATTTAATCCCAAATGAAGTTGACATTGATAGAAATAATAACTCTGGTAGCTTCATCAATTGTCTCCCCCTCAAGGGAAACAATCCCCATCATATTAATCAAGGGAGATCCTTCACCATTTTATTCTTTGAATATCAATTGAAGAATAATACAAGGGTGGGAACTTCTTCAAATTAAATATCAAGAGTTGATATCATTCACTACTTCTCATGTTCTCCCCCCTGAGAGCATGCTTCAACTTCAATTACCTATAATATCAGCACAAATACAATATGCAAATGATTAAGGGAATAAGGTGGTTCCTCCTTTCATTTTCAATGTGACTAGGAAGATTCAGATGATTTTCTCAACCAGGATTCTCTATTTCCTCCAGTATTCATGCTTTCACATCTGAACATCTTTTCTTATCTTTACTGATGTGACATGGATCTCTTCACATTCTCCTCTACTTTGCATGAAGAGTCGTTCTTCTTAACATACATTATTACTCCTTTTAAAGATTTCTTCTTGATTTGGTATTCAGGTTAGAGAACCTTTTTCATTGTGACCATATTTCATACATCTCTCACATAGAATGTAACAACCCAAGCTTCCATAGTACACTTATTTTTAAATAACTCAATATCTTGTGTTGTATGCAACCCCGAGTTCAAGCACACCCCGACCTATCAAAGTGGCCATTTAAAAGTAGTTATGAATAGTACTAAACAAATTTTGAAGTTTTATAAACATTATTTCTTAAAATAGAATTAATTTCTGAATTACTCATATCAAAATTATCTTGGGGTGAAATTTTGGTGATTTTCTAAAAAGATTCAATTTTTGATGAATAGTGAAAATATAATGCATTTTAATTCAAAACCGCATTTTTAACTAATTTATTAATATCATTAAATTTTATTTTAAATATATTTTAAAGTTTAATTGGATTAATATTTTATCATTTAATACATTTATGGTAATTTTAAGTAATTTCACATTTAAAGTGTACACAAACACATGCCAATCTTTTGATAGATATTACTTCATAAAAACCCACTTTTTTGGTTTTGACAACAAGAATTAATTTTAAATTAATTACTGAAACTTCAATGTTCTGAATTTGAAAAAATATATTCCACATTTGAAGTCATAAGGTCCAAATTGTGTAAATAGGAACCTTTTATTTTTTTTACATTATGAATAGTAACTTCAATAATTATTTTATTTACCATGGTTAAAGGGTAAATTTGGTAAATAAGGGAAAAAATAATATTATAATAATATAAAACTACCTTAAAATGTATCATAATTTTATTGGATGATATATTTCTGACCATGGGAATCTTTGGGTCGATTTTGGGACCACATGGATCCACTTGGGAGTGATAATGACTTGTTATAGTAATTAATTCAAAGTAGAGAGAAAAATAATATAAAAATGTATCTTTTACTAAAACAATTTTAATATGGGGTTATATAACTTATCTCATTGACTATAAATAGTAATTATAAAGCTGAAAATATTTTTTACATTGTGATATTATGTTTATAAATTTTTTACATTAAATAAATAAATTTATCTATGATACAATAATGATGTAGTATTTTCCTTATTAATGAAAGAATCAAATAAATGATATTATAAATATTAAAATAAATATAATTTGAAAGTTTTCATTCCATCCATGAATTTTATGGATGACATTGACATATTAGGTATGATTTAATTACTTGGTTTCAAAGGAATAAATTTTTTGTGACTTTAACAAAAACCAATTCTTAAATAGTTTCAAAATTGACGTAAATGAGTTTTTAAAACAAATACTATTTTATTTAATGATATAATAGTCCTAAAAATCTAAGATTCGAAAAAATAACTTATATAATATTAAAAATGTCATTAATGATCCACTTATGGTTCAATTGTAATTTTATAGTAAATATAATTACCATATATTATGAAAATTCAAGAATACATGGTAAGAGTTAATGTTTTTAACCGAGGGTTAAAGCTAAAAGATAAGGTTAAATTTGTGAACTAAACATTTCTAAAACCTATTGGTTGATTTGATTTCAACACAAAAACATCTTAAATTTTTAATAAATAATTTTTTGACCATTGGAAACTGAAAATAAATGTATAATAAAATAATGTTTCAATACCTTTCCAAAGTGACCCTCCTCTCTCTTATAAAAAGGCACCACCTCTACCCACTTATTCACACCACCAAATCCCTTTGTCTCAGACAAAACCAACCCAAATATCCTATAAACTTCGTTCAATTCATCATAGAGTCCACACTTTGGGGATAAAACCAACTTAAGAAGTAATTTTGTGTAAATCAAAAGGAGACACCTGAAGAAGAGGTAATCGTTTTATCCCTTCTTTCAAAGTTCATTTCTTCTTCTACTTACTATTACTAAGTTGTTACCATACTAAAATAATAACTCGGACATATAATATATTCTGAGATGTTTTTATGATTATGTAATAACCATATTCCTATTTTACCCATCCTATGGAAAACAATATCACCATGTGTGTGTACGTATGACTTACCGTATCCACGATATGGTGTAAACTGTTTTTCATATATACGTTATTTCTATGGGTATAATGATGAATAAAAATGACTTAAATAATAAATATAACATTATATTATTTATTTAAAATTCATATTCAATCCAAATTCATACCATTAAACCATTAAGGAAATTACATCATCGCTCGTGCGTACATATGGCTTACCGTCTCCACGACGCGATGAGACTCATCTTCCACATTCTCCATCCAAAAATGATTACAAATATATATATTATGAATAATTATGAAATATATGAAAAAATAATTCTACTGGAATAATATATATAAATATAAATATATATATATATCTGTGTGTGTGTGTGTACATAAATGTTATTCACTTACTTCCATTTATACGATAAGAAAACAGAAACATCGTTCATGCATACATACGACCTACCGTCTCCATGAACAATGTATTCTAATATATTATATATATTTATATTATGAATATATATTATATATAAATAAAATATTACATTTTTTAAGTAAGTAAATCATGATATAAGTAATATGATCAAGAATAATAAGTCAAAACCATATGATAAAACAAAGCGATTATTAACCAAAATGTTGCATTAACTTAGAATTGTTAATAAATTGGTAATATAAAGGCGTAAAAGAATCATATATGACATCATAAATATTATTATGATTCTAATATAATTTAATAGTACCATCATATAGGGGTTTATTACAAATACAAAGGGTATCAGACTTAAGGTAAGGGATTCTGTCTCAATTTCATTTCATTGAGGAATATTGTAATGTTATGATCCTAGTTCCTTTTATACAGAGTATATTCTAACTTTTGACTTATTATATCATGAATCTCCTTAGTTTTATGATATTATATTATTTCCTTCATGGGAATTATTTGTAGATCCATATTACTAATTCAATATTGTTATTTGATAATGCATATTGTTTTTTTGGTTTGAGAAATACTTTAGACTAGAAATTATGGGTGGATCCTGGATATTTTATAGCTTCTCGATGCATCTAAAGGTTTTCGTGAGACAAATAAGTTGGCCAAATGGGTTTTTACCCATAATTTTAAACCTTCTTGTGAAAGGTCTTGATGGTAATAAGTTTTCATGCGCCTGAGAAATGAAATCCTTAAATAAAGTGTTTCCCTTATTTAATTTCAATTATTATTTAACCATGAGATTTTGCATCGAAATATCTATGGAAGTAGTTCATTCTCAGTTTATTGATTTATGGCATATGTTTCAGCTCTTTAATTTCCATATTATTTGTTCTTCATCTAGTTTTTTAAATTTAAATTGTTCTTAGATATTTACCTTTATATATATATTGATTATTTCTTCTGCTATACATAACCTTACTTATCATTTGATCTCACCTTTATTTTGATTCCCTCCCCATGTTATGAAGAAGAGAACTTTGATTAAGCTTTCAATGGTGTAGTTTATTTCAGTTATTGTGTGGAATGTTTTATTTTTTTCCTGATGTATTAAGTGTATAATGTATGTAATATAGATTTAAAAGACGGTTAAACTATATAGTCCTTCAGGATTTGATTCCTAGTAATAATTCTAATAAAATGAAATAATGCACTAGCTTCAGGTGATCTGAGGTTGGGGCATTATAGTTGGTATTAGAGGAAGTTTAGAAATAACCTTGGAAACTAGATTTAGATAACATAGATTGTGGAACATACCATAAGTTATACTTTGGGGATAAAATTATAATAATTCATCCAAAATAACAAAATTTTATGGTTTATGATGAAAATATCTATTCAAAGAAGAAATAAGTTTTGATTTATGAGGAAGATGTACAATCTGTTATCTTTAGAGCAGAAAATTCATCACCTGATTCTTATCAAAATCCACCCCATTAGCTTTACTGAATGAGATTATTGAAGAGTCAGAGAAATCAACATCTACAGATGAAGGAGGTAATCTTCAACTTTAGGAAATTCCTCTTATAAAATAATACATTGATGTTTTTCCTAAAGATTTACCTGGACTCCCCCAGAGCGTGAAGTTGATTTTTTATTAATTTAATTCATGATGCAAGGAAAATATCAAAAAATCCCTACAGAATGACCACTGTGGAATTAGTATAGCTAAAAAAACTTGAAGAGTTGGATCAAAAGGGATTTATACACCATAGTGTTTCTCCATGGGGAACCCCTATTCTTTTTTTAAGAAGAAATATGGATCCTTGTGGCTATGTATTGATTATAGGGAAACCATTGTAATTATAGAAAAGAACACGTATCCTCTACCTCGCATCGATGATTTATTTGATCAAATACAAGGATATCAATTCTTTTCAAATATTCATCTTCATTTAGGATATCATCAATTATGAGTGAAGACAGAAGAAATTTTAAAGATAGATTTTCAGATGAGTTATGGTCATTATAAATTTATAGTAATTACTTTTGGATTGACTAATGCATCTTCAGTTTTTGTGGATCTCATGAAAAAAGTATTCAAGGAATATTTAGATTATTGTGTTACGGTATTTATTGAAGATATTATGATATATTATAAATGTTTTGAAGACCGTGAGTATCACTTCCAAATCATTATCGAGACTCTCAAGAGAGAAGAATTATATGGTAAATTTAGAAAGTGTGAATTCTGGATTCAAGAAATTTCTTTCCTTGACCAAATAGTCTCAAAGGATAGAATCTCTGTTGATCCTTCAAAAAAAAAAGCAATTCACGAATGGACAGATCTGAAAAGTATAACTGAGGTATTTAGTTTTATCGGTTTTGTAGTTTTCTATCAGAATTTCTTCTATGATTTCTCCTGATTGGTTAACCCATTAACCAAGCTCACAGATAAAGGGGTTAAATTAGTTTGAAAAAAGGAGTGTGATGAATGTTATAATGAATCAAAGATAAGATTAGTCATTTATCCTATCTTGAATTTACCATTTGGCAATTATGGGTTTGTTTTTTATAGTAATGCATCAAGGAAAAGACTTGGTTGTATCCTAATACAGAATGATGGGGTTATTTCATATGCATCAATGAAATTAAAAACCCATTAACAAAACCATACAACTCATGATCTTGAGTTAGCGATAGTAATCTTTCCTCTGAATATATGGTGAAACTATCTCTATGGTGAAAAATGTGAGATATATACTGATCAAAAGAGTTTGAAATATATTTTCTCATAGAAGGAACTCAACATGAGACAAAAGAGATGGATTGATCTACTCAAGGATTATGATTTCACAATACACTACCACCTAGGGAAGGAAAATAAGGTGGACGATTCCATGATTAAAATGAACCATAGAATCCTAAACAAGATGTGAGTTGAAAGGGATCCTATATTCATGGATGTTGTAATGATAGATATGGGAATTATCATTGAGGGTGAATAATCACTACCTTTTCAAATGGTTTCCAAACTATCTTTACTAGAAAGGATAAAAAGTTCTCAGACTAGCGATGAGGAGTTTAAAAAGAAAATTAAAGTTCTGAATGATGGGAGATTGAATGATTTTATATTTGAAGATGGAATTTCAAAATTTGGGAAGAGGCTTTGTGTTCCTACTATACCTGAGCTAAAAAAGGAATTATTGGATGATGCTCATAGCTCCAATTTCTATATACACCCCGGTGGCACTAAGATGTATATAGGTTTGATGGAAACTTTTTTGTAGGACAACAAGAAAAGGGAAATTGATGATTATGTATCGAAATGTTTGATTTTTCAATAGGTGAAGGCTGGAAGACAACATCCTAGAGGACTCATGCAACCTCTCCCTATACCTGTGTGGAAATGGGATGTTATTACAATGGACATTGTCATGAGGCTACCAAAGACTCCCATAAGGAATGATGCGATATGGGTTATTGTTGATAATCTTACCAAATCATCACATTTTCTTAAAATTAGATAAGATTTACCACTTGAACATTTGCAAGGCTATATATTAACAAAGTTGTAAGACTTCATGGTGTACCCCTATTGGTTGTTTCTAATCGTGATCCCCTTTTTACATCTAGATTATGGAAAAGTCTATAGAAGGCCCTAGATATTGAAAATCATTTGAGTACTACATAGCACCCTCAAACTGATGGACAATAAGAATAAACTATTCAAACTTTAGAAGACTTTTTGAGATCCTTCTCACTTGAATTTTATGTTATGTGGGATTAGTATTTACCTATAGTAGAATTTTTCTATTACAATATCTTCCATTCAAGTATCTAGATGGGAACATATGAAGCATTATATGGAAAGAGATGTCGTACACCAAATTGTTGGGATGATGTGGGTGAAATAAGACTTTTAGGTCCCAAACCTATTTAATAAACAATAGAGAAGTTTAAGATTATCCAAACTCATATCAAAATATCTCAAAGTAGGAAAAAGAGATATGCCGATAACTGAATAAAGGATTTGGATTTTCAAGTAGGATATCATGGTTTCTTAAAGGTATCTACATGGAAGGGTGTTATACAATTCAATAGGAAGGTTAAATTAACTCCCAAGACCAAAAAACCATTTGAAATTCAAGAACTAATAGTAGCTGTAGCCTACTGTATTTCAATGCCTCCAAGTCTCTCCAAAGTTCATGATGTGTTCCTCATATCACTATTAAGGAAATACATGCCATACCCAATACATGTACTTACCAATTAAGAAATAGAACTAGAACCTGATTTGTCTTATTGTGAATATCCTATCAAGATTCTTGATTCCCGAGAACAAGTGTTGAGAAATTTGACAACTCGTATGTTAAAAGTTATTTAGAGAAACCATAAAATGGAAGAGGCGAAGTGAGAACCTAAAAAAATATGATGATGAACCACCCGAATATTATTATATCATGATATTATAGAAATTTTGATGATGAAATTATTTAAATGGTGAATAATGTAACACACCATGCTTCCACAATACGCTTCTTTTTAAATAATTCGATAGCTTGCGTTGTACGCAACCCTGAGTTCAAGCACACCCCGACCTATCAAAGTAGAAATTTAAAAGAAGCTATGAATAGTATTAACCACATTTTGAAGTGTTTAATTTTTTTTCATAATAGACTTAATTTTTTAATTATTAATATCCAAATTAGCTTAGGGTGAAATTTTTAGGATTTTCTGAAAAGCTTCAATTTTTTATGAACAATGAAAATATACTGCATTTTAATTCAAAACTGCTTTTTCTTCTAATTTATTAATATTGTTATATTTTCTTTTAAATTATTTTTAAAGTTTAATTGGATCAAGATTTTATCATTTAATCCAATTATATTCATTGTATGTAATTTCACATTTAAATTATACATAAACACATGGAAATCTTTTGGTAGATATTACTTCTTAAAAACAAGCTTTTTGGTTTTGATAATGGGAATTAATTATAAATTAATTAATGAAACTTATGTGTATTGAATTTAAAAAAATTAATTCCATATTTGGAATCATAAGGTTCAAATTGTGAAAAATTGTATCTTTTATTTTTTTTACATTATGAATTGTAACTTTAGTAATTATTTTATTTACCATGGTTAAAAGGTAAATCTGGTAAATAAGGGTAAAAAATAATATTATAATAATATGAAACTACCATAAAACACATCCTAATAATATTTTATGATATATGTTCGACTATGGTAATCCCTGGGTTGATTTTTGGACCCCATTGATCCACTTGGGAGTGATAATGACATGTTATATTAATTAATTTAATGTAAATAGAAAAATAACACAAACATGTATCTTTTACTAATTTTTTTATATGGGGTCATATAACTTATCTATTTGAATATAAATAGTCTTTATACAGCTAAATAGATTTACTACATCATGATTTTTTATTTATAATTTTATGACATTAAATAAATAAATTTATTTATGACACAATAATGATGCAACATTTTCCTTATTAATGAAAGAATCAAATAAATGATATTATGAATATTAAAATAAATATAATTTGAATGTTTTGATTCCATCCACAAATTTTATGGATTACATTCACATATTAAGTATGATTTAATCCCTTTGGATAGAATGAATCATGTTTTCATGACTTTAACAAAAATCAATTCTTAAATAGTGTCAAAATTTACATAAATCAATTTTTAAAATAAATAATATATTATTAAATGATATAATAGCCCTAAAAATATAAGATTCATAAAAATGACTTATATAATGTTAAAAATTTCATTAATGATCCACTTATAGTTCTATTGGCATTTTATAGTAAATATAGGTACAATATATTATGAAAATACAAGAAGACATGGTAAGAGTTAATGTTTTTAATAGAGGGTTAAAGCTAAAAGATAAGGTTAATTTCATGACCTAAACTTCTCTAAACCTATCGGTTGATTTTATTTCGACCCAAAAGAATATTATATTTATAATAAATGATTTTGGGACCATTGTAAAATTAAAATCAATGTTTAATAAAATAATATTTTGATACCTTTCTAAAGTGCCCCTCCTCCCTCTTATAAAAGGTAACCACGACTACCCACTTATTCCAACCCCCGAATCCATTTGGATCGGCCAAAACCTACCCAAATATCCTGTAAAATTACTTAAATTCATACTAGAGGCCACACTTTGGTAATAAAACCAACTTAATAAGTTCTTTTGTGCAAATAAAAAGGAGACTCCCGAAGAAGAGGTAATCGTTTTATCCCTTCTTTCAAAATTCATTTCTTCTTCTACTTCCACTTACTAAGTTGTTACCATACTAAAATAATAAATCCAACGTCTAATATATGCTGATATTTTTTTATTATTATGGGAAAACCATATTCCTCTTTCACCCATATTATGAAAAATAATATCACAATGCGTGCGTACGTCCGACTTACTGTCTTCTTGCTGTGGTGTAAAATGCTTTTCATCTATACTTTAGTTATATGGGTATAATTATGAATAAAAATGAATTAAATAATAAATATAACATGATATTATTACTTTAAAATTCATATTCAATCTAAATCTAAACCATTAAACCATTAAAGAAATGATATTTTTGCTTGTGCGTACGTACGGTTTACCGTCTCGACGACGCGATGAGACTCATCTTCCATGTTCACTATCCAAAAATGATAATAAAATATATATTATGAATAATTATGAAATTTATGACATAATAATTCCATTGGAATAATATATATATATATATATATATATATGTATGTATGTGTGTGTGTGTGCATATATGCTATTCACTTACTTCCATTCATATGATAAAAAAACAGAAAGAATGTTAATGCATACGTACGACCTATCGTCTCCATGAATTGTGTATTCCTATCTATTATATATATTTATATTTTTAATATATATGATATATAAATAATATTATACATTTTTAAGTAAGTAAATCATGATCTATGTAATATGATCAAGAATAACAAGTCAAAACACATACGATAAAATGAAGCAATTATTACCTGAAATGTTTCATTAACTTGGAATTTTTAATAAATGAGTAATATAAAGGCATAAAAGAATAATATATGATATCATAATTATTATTATTATTTTAATTTAAGTTAATAATACCATCATACATGAGTTTCAGAAAAATACAGAGAGTATCATACTTAAGGTAAGGGCTATCATCTCAATTTCCTTTCATTGAGGCATATTGTAATGTTATGCACCTAGTTCCTTTTATACGGTGTATATTATACCTTTTGACTTTTTATATCATGAATATCATTAATTTCATGATGTTATATTATTTACATCATAGAAATTATTTATAGAGCCATATTACTCATTCAATATGGTTTTTTTATATGGCATATTATTAATTTTGTTTGAGAAATACATTGGAATGGAAATGACATGTGGATCCTAGACTTTATATATCTCCTCGATGCATCAATAGGTTATTATAAGACAAATAAGTTGGAAAAATGGGTTTCTACCCTTAATTTTAAACAGTCTTGTGAAATTTCATGAGGGTAACAGGTTTTCATGTGCCTGAGACACAAAATACTTAAATAAAGTATTTCCCTAACGTAATTTAAATTATTATTTATCCATGGAATTTTGCATCGAAATATCTATGGAAGTAGTTCATTCTCAGTTTATTGATTTATGGAATATTTTTTGGTTCTTTACTTTCCATATTATTTGTGCCTTATCTAGTTTTGTAAATGGAAAGTGATCTCAGATATCTATCTTTCCATATATATTGATTATTTATTCCATTGTACATAACCTTACTGAGAATTTGAGCTCACCCTTATTATGTTTCTCTCCTAAAGTTATGAGGAATAAAATTTTGGTTAAGATTTCAAGGATGCAGTTCATTTTATTTATTGTGTGGAATATTTTATTTCATTTTCCTAATGTATTATGGGTATAATGTGTGTAATCTGGATTTCCAAGAATGCTAAAATATACGGTCCATCAGGATTTTTTTTGTAATAATTTCAATGAAATGTAATAATTCACTGGCTTCAGCTGATTTAAGGTTGTGGAATTACACATAACTTCTTTAACACATGTGTTTTATTTGGTTTGAACTCTCTCATGCACTTCATCTTCATCACATAAAAGTTTTCATTTCCCTTTAGCACCAGCCATGGACTTTTCATCTTTAAGTTTCGTTATTCATTCCAAATCTTCTAGCCAGATGACCAACATGTCATTTGGAACTGTTGAAACAGGATTGGATCTTCAACACATGTTCATTTGAGTGGAATCCCTCTTAGTTGATCTTTTGGATGAATTGATCTTCAATTTCATGGATCTAAAATCCATGGTCTTCTCAGCTTTCCTACTTGATATCTTCTTGGGGAAATTTTCATTAACAATATTCTTTTGTCTTCTTCCCAAAGAAGCTACTTCATACATAGCTAGCATTGGAGGTATTATTTTCTTATCAAATATGAATTCATGTTGAGATAGGCATGTACCTACATTTGGACCACTTCCATTACACTAATCACAGATGTTATCAAGGATTTAAAATATGTTTGAAGTAAACATATGCTTCTGGACCTGTGGATGTTGCTTCATCTTCTCTGGCTTTCTTCCCCATAAGTTAGGATTTCTTTGTGCTTTTACATTATGATGATTTTACCAACAGTTTATTGCACATTGCTCAAATCTGTTATAACACCAACATTTACCCACAAATATTGGTTTATATGTATTATGTTGTTGGGCCATATTCTTCACATGTTTTCATCTTTTTGGATAACCACCTTACACATTCTTATTTCTATTCACCCCAGACATGGTGATAAGTAACTCTTCTCCTTTCTTTATCCATCCTTGTTTTGAATTTCTCTTCCAGCCTGCACTCCTTGTGGAAACATATTTAGACACATGAGTACAAGATGGTTTGGATGGTACCTTATTCCTCTTAGATACTTATGATAGATCAATGAGTGAATCCATGATCTTCTTATCACATGTTGCATGTCTTTTGAAAATATAATCCTCCATTGAGAATTGAGTAGCAACATAAACCTTTTCTTTGGATAAATCATCAAGAGTTGTTATAATATTCTTGTCACATGTTAGAGGTATTTCAGATTTTGAATCCTTCAGTGAGCATTGAGTACCAGATTCAACTGTTTCATTCTTTTTTGAATTCTTAATATG
The DNA here is from genome assembly GCA_963277665.1 of Viscum album. Lineage (NCBI taxonomy): Eukaryota > Viridiplantae > Streptophyta > Magnoliopsida > Santalales > Viscaceae > Viscum > Viscum album. The sequence continues at coordinate 461,892,642 of OY728122.1, read as the reverse complement.
TTTCTTCTCAAGATTGATCAACAGGGCATCCAATTCTATACATTTCCAATTGAGGATGACCTTCTGATATTCAATAATAGCCATCTTCTCTTCACAAGCCTTCTCCATTCTAACAAATTCTTCCTCATGCATCATCAATTTTTTATCATTCAAAGAGTCATGATACTTGATCTTCTTGGATATCCCTTCCAATTGTAGACCCCTAAAATTAGTTCAATTTTTCTTTTTCCCTTCAATTACATAGATATTTTCTTCAAGATCCTTTCCGACTCTCTCTTCCCCTTTAAATTATTTGAACCATTTTTATGTATTTATTTCATGTTTCTTTCTTGTTTCTTCAAAGGATTCAATCTATATGGAGAGATTATAACATTATGACACTTTCATTACCAAGACTTCCTCCATAGAATATACTTTTTTTAGCTGGGTGATTTCCTCCTACATACATTGAAATATTCAAAAAATACCGATGAATCTATCCTAAAAGATATCGTAAAGTTATTTACATAGTCTGTTAATTTCATCTAAGGATAAAGATTGATCAAGGGTGAAAACACAAACCTCCCGATCTCCTTGATCTTTTCTTTCCCTACCCGAAACATCATCATTTTCCGAATGGCATGGAGAACTAGATACTACCACTTCTTTAGATAAGATTGACTTCCTCAACTGTTTATTCTCTTTATTTTTCCTATTCGTTATGGTCTTTTTGGGTATAGACTTCTGCTCAGATATAACTGAACTTCCATCAAGAATTTTATTCATTGTTGACCTAGGAAAGAAAACTCAAACCCTCTTTTGAACAGAATTACTGAAGAGTATCCAAAATACGTAAACCTTTTCCCTATGATACTAATTGAAGGACCCTAGACCACCCTGAGAGGGGGGGGGGGGTGAATCAGGGTGTCAAATTTTTCTATTCTTTACTGGATCTTATTTCCACATTGGTAGGAACTTGTTTAAACATGTATGATGGATATGTGATATAATTAAAACATTCACATGCCGAAAGACAACACAACAGTTTTACTTGGTTCACCACAAAGGGTTATTTCTAATGAGTATAAGCTAATAGGTTTCCATTTGTACCTAATTCTACTAATCTTCAATAGATGTGGATTACAATGGTTTGGGAATAGTCACTCTGTCCCAAGAACACTTCCTAAAGGTTCAGGGATAGCTCGCTGCATCCCTCAGATCACTTCCATAGACCCCACCTAGCTCACTACCTTGGGAGAGGTCTCACTCATTTTGTCGACTTGAAGGCCTCTTCAACAGATTGTCATGAAAGTCTTTGTCTCTATTTAGAATGAGACACTTCTTGCATTGATGTCTCAAATTGATTCTCTTTTGTTTTCTTTTTTATCCTTTAGTGAAATTACTAAATACACTAAAACTTCTTCTTCTTTTTGATAGAATCACAAACCCCCATTATAATGTTTTTATTTAAAGAGTTTTACCTGATTCGGTGGGCTGTCTCTGATCTTCATACAATGCTTGCTATGCATAATGCACCTACTCCGCATACTGTGCATGCTCTGTGTACCACGTCCACTTCACATACCACGCCTGCTCTGTATCTAGTGTCTTCTCCACGTCCCATTTCCTCTCCATGTACTGTGCTTGCTCTGTATACTGTTCTTCCTTCACGTACCATGCCTACTCTGCATATTTCCCATGTCCACACCTTCACGTATTGCCTTCGTATACTGCCTCCTCGTACCACCTTCACATACCACCTCTATGTACCTTCTTTAAATTCGGCCTCTGCATATCCCCTTGGAGTACCATTTCTTCTTACATCCTCTAATTCTACAGAATTACTAATTCTTTTGGATATTATTTCCTATCCTGCAAACCTTTTCTTCCTTTTATGGACTTCTTCTTTAAATTTTGTGAATTATTTCATCTCCCACATACCACTTTGTCCTATACGAAATCTCTTCCATAGAGTGATCCTAACAATTCCAAGTACCATTTAGTCTTTTGAAAAACAATACATTATACACAGAATCCCTCCCACTTACCACTTTCAGACCTAGCCATGTTCTTCCATAGTGACAATATTTTCATATCGAATTCACTCTCTGTTAATGATGGTATTATCACTCGTTATATAGGCAAATAAGTCTGAAAATTTCACTAATCCTATTTTTCCAAATTTCCAATGTGGGAAAATATTCGCCACATACTGAACTCCAATAGCTTATGGTAAGCCTCCAATGCATATTGTGAACCATTACCACATCATATAGACCTTCTATATACCATAAGCCTGAAGTTCCACGTACTGCATCTCTTCCGCCAAAGATGAGCCATCCCACATACCTAAACTCCTTTCACAATGAACTATTTTTAGCCCCGCGACTCGTTCCACAAACTGTACCATGTACTGTTCCCAATACATGGTACTCAACTGCAAAACATTCCAAGATATAGTATGTGGTCCCTGTTCTGAGGTACGTGGTTTTCTTGCTTTTCTAATTTACTTCACCATTCAACATCTCATTCACTTTTATGTAGAAATACTTCCATTTACAAAACAAAATCCCAATTTTGAGGTCCAAAAATTTGGAAAATAATGGGAAATAGTACAAACTTAAATATCTACTTCAACAAGAACACCCATGCTTCTCCACTGTCATTTGGTTTTTTCAGATTATCCAAAGAAAGTACTGCAACTTCCCTATCTTCTAGCAACATCTGTCTTTCCAGTCAACACTGAATATGATCGACATCATCTTCTCAGCATTGAAAGATCATTCTTAAATATTTAAATCTATATACAATCCCTCATGAAATAACACATGTCTCTTCAAGTAGGCTCTTTCATGCTCTCTTTGAACATTTAGATGTTGCATAATCACTTTATAACTTCAATAACTTCAATACTCTATGATAAAATTTCATTTTTATAGAAAATGTATTACCTTTGATACATATATTTTGATCTTAATATCGGTTCAAAAAATTTCTGAATTACCACTCTCAATTACTCTGGAGTTCTTCATCATCTCCTTCTTCATTTTGATATTCATCGACAACTGTTGACAACAAACTAAATCTTATAAAATCAATGGTCCCAACATTTAAAGGAGACAGTGGAGATTTCAAATTGATGTTCTGGTAAGATAGAATCAACAAAAATTTTAATTCTTGCATGTAACTTTGTATTTTATTCTATAACATTTTACTCACATGAATAAGGGATGAGGAAATTAGTTTTTGGGGACTATAGGTTCCTAAAAATGTGTCACACAAATGGTTTTTAAGACCATGATAAGATACTTACTTACAAGATAAAAAAGATAAGGGTAATCTAACTTCATGAATAAAATATGAATGGGATATCTATGTGATGAATGATTATTCATGAACCAAGTATTACAGATTCATTAAAATTATTACTAAATCTATTGATATGGTGGTGGGAACCTCCTACCAAAAAATATACATGGATTATATGCATTACTGAAAGAAATGTTATCCAAATCTTCCAATTCATTTTTTATTTCATTATAGACATCATTTGGATTGAAATAAGGCTTTAGGTAGACCCATATATAATTTATAAATCAATTTAATCAATTTAGATTTATTTACTATAGATATAAAATGGTATACATGATCAAAATAAAAGATTGTTTGAAGTTTAAAAATATTTTTAATAATTATGGAGCTAATAAATGTTTTTTGTGTTACACTTCACATTTTCAAAATCATAAAAATTCTTACACATTTATAAAAATAGGTTTCATGTAAATATCCAAATCTGAAACCATTTATGAAAACATGTACAAAGGTATCATGGAAGCCTATATGTGAAAACCCACTTCCCTACATCTATCTAGGGTTTTTTTGAAAGTCAATGTGAATCAAACCACTTATTCACCTATATTTAGATGCACTGTGAAACTCACCAAAGATAAAATCCCCCTTACATTCTTGTGAATGGAACACTTTTGATATTATTTCCATAGGGATTAATGTGTGTCAATTTTTTTACATAAATACCCCCAAAAAATCATTTATACGCATGGTGTATCCACCTTAATAAAGGGATAAAGGCTTTGAAACCCTAAAGATACAAACCTTCACATGTACACTTATAATTAATCCCTTTATTATAACTCAAAATTGAAACCCATCCCCCAAAAGTTCTTAAATCACTAAAAAGGATAGTTCCTCAAATATACCATATGTAAGTTCCAAAAAGGGAGCATATGAAACTCTGTGTCACTAATAATATTTATTTAATATTATTATTAGGTGATTTAATTTTTTAGAAGTGTAAGTCTTGAATTTTAAAATTTTGGAATCTATTATGTGTCACACGATTAGCCCACATGGTTTGGTAACCATGTAGCGAACTTGAAAATGGGGTATGTGATTGGTAGTGCTGGTTTTTACATCATGTGAAAATTTTATTTAACTATGCGAGTCAGATTAAGTAATCATATAGGTAATTATTTATATAAGTGTACTCCTGCATGGTTGGTGCATGGGTTAGGGGAACTGTGCATCCAAACTATGTCAACATTCAACGCTTTTTTTGATTTTTTATATTTTTTTAATTAAAACACCGAAATAATAAATCACTCCGTCACATTCACTCTCATATCCATTGTGTGACACCCCTATGGTCATCCTCATCCTCATATGATTTAACCCCTCCCATTAATCATTATTTCTCTTGTAATTATTAGTTTCTTTCTCTCTTATTTCAAGCAGTAAGATACTACTTTTCTACTCTCTTTTGTTCTCCCTCCTTCTACCACTTGATTTTCTCTAACATTCTTCCTCATGTGGACCCTAATCACTTTCAATTCTTAGATTATGGTTTTTCATTGGTCTAAAATTATGATTTTGGGTGTTTAGGGTTTAGATGGATTCTCTCTTATGGGTGGGAGCCTTCTCTTTCAAAGGAGACATGTTTCATCTCACTACAACATACTTTTGGATTAATTTAAATTTTTATAAGGTAGTTGTCTCAATGTTTTCATTTAATTTTACATTCAATTATATTCTTAAAATTTTTAAATGACTTTATTTTTAATTTACGCTTATAAATATTTGTCAACATGGGATCAAAAAAGTTTTCAAAGGCGTTCTCATCACTTGTCATGGAATTGGTTCAATGCCAAGTGATTGTATAATTTCCCAATTGACCCTTTTGGTGTGTCTGTGTGTGTAGATTTTTAAAATGATGTTGTATTTTTATGTAAGTGGTGAGTTTATTTTTTTAAATGGGTTCTTCCCCATGAAAATATTTTTAATAAAATGGTTTCAAGTTTCGAGTGGGTTATTGAACTGAAATTGTGGTTTCTAGCCCTTATGAACTTTATTTGGGAAATTCATTGAGATATTTAAAAAAAATTTAAATGTGGTTAAAAATTAATTTTTGATTCCTAAATATATTTCAAGTAATTATTTGAAATTGTTTTACAAAGGTAAACCCCAAGAATTTATTTTTTGGTTCCTTTTTATGGAGTTTTTATTATTTATTATTTTATTTGTTGACATTTTCATACATTGTAGGTGTTGATTCTATAATTTTTTTATGAGTTAATTTATAAATTACATGCCTCTAATATGGTTTTGAATTTTTAATTTTAAAATTAATTTATAATTAATTTTTAGAGTGAAGGCATATTCAGAACCTTATGAAGAATGTATTTCATTAGTTATTGGTTATACCCTATTTAAGCCCATTAATATGTGTTATTGATTATGTGTATTATTATATGGTTTAATTTTGATTTTTGATGTGTTATGGATTGAAGGATAATATTTTAGGGAATTTAGGATGTTGTAATGATTTTATTGTGATTTTATCCTTGTGTATTTTTTGTATTTCATAAATAAGATATTTGTCTTGAAAGTGGCTTACATCCTTTAGTTATTCCATGAGGGAACCGAGGTTATTAAGTGTGAACCCAGAGGAAATTATCTAAGATATTTGAGATTTTTCAATTTCTATTGGCCCATAGTTGAATATAATAATTAGCTAGGGGTGTCACCAATGATACTATTTGTGAGTGATTCAATTGACGGGATGTGAGACCATTAACCTGCCTACTGTTGGTCCACTATTTCATATATATTATTTGCAAAATTTGTCTTTATGGTGTTTCCTCATTATATAATATATATTATTCCTTATTTATTTTATATTCAGAATGCGAGTTTCTTACTTTTTATATAATGAATGTGATGACATGTTGGTTCTTTTATGAATGATATTTGACATTATATGGCTTGATTTGTAATAGTATCATCATTCCTTATGACTTTTATGGAATTAACTTATTTATAGATGTACTTTTTCATTAAGTGAACTTATTTTGTGTGAAAGAGTTTTAATAAAAATGATATTTTTAATTCAAAATTATTTTTCAAAGGTTATTAAAATCATTTTAAAATAGTTTAATGAAGTGGATTTCATATAGGTACTTTTGAAAAAGAGGATTTTTAAAACTTTTTTAACATAATAGATTTTATGGATTATAAAATGGATTGGAGATGAGTGTTTTGGTATTAAAATTAATCTTTGGTGGATTTAAATGGTTTCCAAGTGATCATTTTCAATTAATAAAAATGAATATATAGGGTCTGACTTGGATTTTTGGTGCCTTTGATTCCCTTATGAAAAGGGCCTATAAAAACCATATTTTTATATGTATATTCAAAATTATTTTCATGGAATGTAAATTTTATATTTATGCATAGAACAATTAGTGGTAATATAATCAGAACATTTTTGACACACCCTATACATGGCTTTGGACATATGCAGTCATCATATTCTTTCCAGGACCCCTAGATTTGTTCCCTCCTAGATGGTTTTTGAGATGATTTATTGATGTCAGGTATGTGCTTTCTTCTACCCTCTATTTTACATCTATCTAGTTATGGTTCCTTGTAAAAATTATTGGTAGTGAATTATATAAATTTATGGGAGGCTAGGATGGCACAGGAGGAGGATAAGGTTTTATTTATCGAGGAGGGAGTTAGGGTAAACAATTAAACTATTTTATTTTTTATTTTTATTATTATTTATTTTTCCTTCATGGTTAGATTTAGACTTGTTTTAATTTTAAATTTAGTTTTGTTCTATACTATATTTAGTTACTTTCAAATATATAAAATTTAGTTTTTTATTCTTATATAAGGCTGAAATAATTCTAGAATATTGTTTTTCAATACCCATAAACTAGTTGTTCGCCTATGGGGATTGTGAATTCCCTTCATAACTTATAACAGGTCAGGATAGTTGTTGGGTCCGAATATATTCTAGGTCGATTCACTAAAAAATATTATTGGAGGTGTAGTTTAGTTTTGGAATGACTATACTATAGGATCACTCTATTTTTATTTGGTAATTGGTAGTTGGGATATAAATATGTCAAAACATGGGAGCTAAGTGTGGGGATACCGTCATGAACTCTTTCTTGCTCTGATCTTTGAGTTTCCATGAGATCTTTTTATTATTTAATTTTATGTACATGGAGGTGGTATTTTGATCAACATTGTAATGAGTATAGTTTTCATGAGGGTTTTTTTGGTTTTTGTCAAAAAATGAAGAGGGAATTCAAGTGGTTTGGTTGGTGTGAAAGTCCTAAGAAACAATGTTGTGATCAAGAAATTTATTTTGAAACGTTATAGGAGCCATTGATCAGTTGGAAGATAGATTAAAAACAAATGTGGAAAAGTTTAAAATGTTTCTGAATCCCATATATTTTTTATATTTATACCCTTTGATGCTTGGATTTGCAAGAGTGTTTTTGGAAATAGGAAGATATCAAGGTAGGTATTTTGATGTGTTGTTATGTTTGGGTTAGGTTTTGGTCAAGGAATATTATATTCCTTGGGTTTTGTGATTTTTTTCTAATGTGTTTTTGAAATTGGTGTGTTTTTATTATGTGGTTGTTTTTGATAACCAACTTTATGAAAGTGAAATCTATTTTTTATGAAATATTGTTTGGGGTTGGAAAGGGTATAGGGCTTGTTCACAAATGGGAATTTAATTTTTGGAAAACATTTAAAGAGTGGTAGATTTAATTATGGGATTAAGAATTTTTTTTATTAAAAAATGAATTTTGGGGGTTTTTTAAAATGGAAATATATTTTCAAAATGAAATATTTTAAGGGATAGATGTTTTTATGTAAAGAGGTGATTTTTAGGAGTGATTTTTTCACTTTAGATAAAATATTGGTTTCCAAAAAAGGGTTTCATTGTTGTTTGATATTATCCCAAGATGATTTTTTAATAATATAGGTGATTTTAGATTGTTTCAAACCTAAATGTTTTAAATTAATCCAAGGTATTATTTGAACTTATTTTTCACCTCTGATTGTGAAAAATTGGTTTTGTGAATTATCTTTTGGATCTCATTCTGGAAAGTGTTTTGTTTTGGGTAATTTTTTATTTTAGAATTTTCCCTTTTCGTGTAGCGATAGTTTGATATGACTTGGATGATATTACAAAGATAGATGTATGAATTTTTTGTTTATGGTATGCCTTATATAATTCTCGTGAGTAAAGGTATAGAGGTTAGTCTTTAGAATTTTACCACTTTATTATTTTTTACACTTCCCACACTCTAAATGGAGTTATAGGTGTTATATTCTTACTTGGTGATATATATTTGAATATATCAAGGTATAATTAAATTTGTAATTTAGTTTATAAATTGTATAAGTTTTGTGGTCTAGGCCTACCACCTTTGGAGTAGTTATTGGATCAGTAAGGATCAGTTATCCTGGGATCCCATATGTGAATTCATATTGTGATGACTAATTTTGTTTTGGTATTCTTTTCTGGTCGAGGTTAAATATGTTGAGATTCCTCAGGTGGACATAATTTGTTGCATCTTTTGGGTAATTTTTTAGTACTTTGGTTGTTCATAGATGAGTAGTTTTCATTTTGGTTTTTCATGCCTCATAGCTTGCTGTTTTGTATCATTGTTTTTATAGTGTATAACTAGGTATTCAGTCTAACTTATTGGATTAAATGTTTTGAACACATGAGATTCATGTATATGTGCTTAAGGGTGTTGATCATGTTGGTTGGGCCTTGGGTGTCACTGGGATATGTTTTCGTTTTAGGATCACCATGGGATGATTTTTTGTGATCCTTGAACAAAGTTACAAATTTTTGGATGTGTCTTAAGGTTAAATCTCATGTCATTATTTTAGATTCATGTTTCTAATTCATGTGATTGGATTTTGAGTTGTTTTGGATTTGATGATCTCTTTTTTGACATTTGGATTCTTCCAATAGTTTTTCTTCAATGTGTTTTTTTGGATTTTCATGATAGAGTTATCTAATTATGATAGGTTTTATTTCATTACACTATCATAGATTGACTCTAAATGGTGGGGAGACCTATGTTGGATACCCACATTTCAATTTTTCTAGTTAGATTATAATTGGTTGATCCTTCTTGAGGTTGTTTGTTATTTATTGAGGATTTTCCTTTGGTTTTGAGGTACTATGAATTGCTTGGTGGTTCTCCCTTTCTTGGGATAACCTATGGAATTAGTTTTTTCCTTTAATTTTAAATCATAATTTTTGGTGGTAGAAAGTGAAATTGTGGGAATAATTATGAAATCCCCATTTAACAGATAATATTTATTGAATATTATTTTTGAGTAATCAATATTTTCTGGATTTTTAAGGCTTGAAACTTTAGAACTTTGGATTCTAATGGGTGTTTAATGGTAAGATAACCATGCAAGAACTATAAAAATAGGGTTTGTGATTATGAAATCCTATTTCAATAGAATATAAATGGTTTATTTAATCATTCAATTCATCTTAGGTAACCGTACAATTCAATTTGGATTTAAGGGTTCTCTATTACAATTAGCTCTCTGTTTGGGTAACCATGTGGTCAACACAAAAATTTAAAATTTTAGATATATATATATATATATATATAATTAAAACCTCAAAAAACTAAATAATCCACTAAACCTCTCTCTAATCTCCCTTGCGCGGCATCACCAAGGCTACAATCCTCCTCATGTGAAATCAACCCCTCCTATTAGACCTCTTTTATCCTCCTATTCTTAGTGTTATTTTATCCAACTTCAAGTGGTATGCCACTCCATCCCTCCTCTCCATTATTCTACCCCCCTCTATGTAACAAACCAAAATTTTGAATAATACTAGTTTCCTGAATTTGTGTGTTATTTAATTTTATACTCAAAAAAATCTATATCATTTAATTAATGAAGTGAGTATAATTAAAATGATACCGTTGGGTCTCAACTATTATATGAAATTTGGTCAATATGACCGTTGGTCAATATGAAAATTGGAAACTATAATCTTAACATTATGATTTTTGTTTATAAATACAAATGATCATGGTTAATTAATATAGAAAGAGGAGTTGATGGCCTCATCCATTAGACTCAGGCCATGAGAATCCCATTTGTTAGAGTTTGGGAAGGAGGTTGCGTCACTAGGCTTTGCTCTGGACCAAGCCCAAGCTGAGCTTCACCATATAAAGATTGAACAGAATCACCTATGGGAGAAGTTCAAGCTGATATAAATCACCACTCAGGAAATGTTGTCTAAGCCGCCCCAAGATTGTATCACCATAGCAAACCTTACTCTTAGGTCCTATGAAAGTGTTATTAGGGGATATTTAATGAGGCCTTAGTTACTTTGTGTAATCCTTTTTTATAAATAAAATTTCAATTTCTTATTATGGTAAAGTTTGTGAATTTCACATGTCAAAATAAATATAGGATAAATTTCTAGAAGTTCAATATTATTGTTGAATATTGAAAAAGGGTATTTAAAAATATTTTTTAATACTTTAAATAATTAATAATGTGAAATGATTTAAAAAAATGGTCTTCTACACTTGTGATCAGTAAGAAATTTATATTCTATTAAAATAAAATTAATTTTTAGTGAATAATAAATTATGAATAGTAATATAACCATTATGAATAGTAATGAGACCAATGTAATAGTAATATCACTTAATTAAGTATAAATATAATTTAGGAATCTTGAATGGTAATGTGATATAATTTAATTAGTAAATAACTGTTTCAGAAATTATTATTTAAGTATAAGTATTTTTTGGATAAATAGTGTTTTTACATAAAAATTAAATATCTCATAATTAGAAAATTATTTTTATAAAATGGAGTTCATTTTTGAATTTAGATCATCAATATTAGGTTAGGTTGATTGTATGATATTTTTATAAATGTTTTTTGTTTTTTGGTGAATAGTAAAAACACTGTTTTGATTTTCAGTGTGTCTAATGACATCATTCATGATGTAATAATTCTGGTCGATTTGTGTACAATAAGATATGTTATTATGTGTCCCAAGTGGCCTATACTATGGTCAAATACCATGTGAAAGCCCATGATGTTGAAAATACAACCGATGAGGAGTCTCTTGGAAATTAATAAAATATTCCCTCACTTTTGCTTTAAATACCAACCCATTCCTTCATTCCTTTCATTAAATAATCCTTCGTAATGAAGCTATGGTATTTTTACCTCCAAAATAGTCCTTCCATGGTTCCCTAAATCCCCCCAAGGTCCCAACCTTTGTGATTTTGAAGTTACTCATCAAGGTAAGGGAACCTTTCACCCTCCTCTTTTAGTAATGACTTCCTTAATGTTATGTCTTCAAGTTTCCATTTTATTATGTGGGGGTATGTTATTATATATTCTTATTACCTTCCATTTCATGTCCAACATATGATACACCCCTTCTTCTCTAATCAAATAATTTTCTTAATTTTTAAGTGATGCCGTTAGGCTGTCGAGTTTTTGTAAAAAAAAATCACATCTTCTATTTTCTTTCAAGTTTTCTTTTCATGTGGTATATCATTCAAAAATCCATACCATTATATTATTTAAAATTTATTCTGTCCCTATAATATGTTATGAGTTATTTATGAGTGGGTGAACCTTTTACCCTCTCTTTTTAATGTTTTCTAAAACTGTGTTATGTAGTCATCATGCTGTAGAAATTTCGTCTCAAAATCTCTCTCTTATTTTCTCACAAAATTATCTTATTTTATTTATATGAATAAAAAAACTTTTTTAGTTTCTAGGGGTTTTTATAAGGAAATAAAAATGATATATTTTATTCTGGAATTGACATACATGAAACCCTCATTCCTTTACCATGGGTTATAAATGACATAATGATCAAGTTTTAAAGCCTTTTTAAAACGTCACAATTTTCAAATGAAACACATCTATTTTATTCTTTTTTGGTTATTTGTAAAATTTTTGTTTATGATCTACGTGTATCACATAGAAATAAAGACATATTAATGTTTCACGCTAATATTTCTCCAATGATTTGGGTAAAGAATTTAATCCCTAGAGATGATAAATTCCACTATACCTTGGTGAATAACCATGGTAATTTTTAGGACTCCTTGAGGATGAACCTTGTTGATATGTTCATGAATGTATAAATTACATTTTGTATCCAAATATTCAAGATATGATTCATGTTATTTTTATTATTATATTCCTCTTCTTACATTTCTCAAGTCTTTATGGTTTTCATCAAGTTCTTATTGACATCACAAGTAAACTGATTCCCTTACATTCCTTACTGGGCCTTTTGCTCACCCTTTCCTTTGATGTATGTCTCAAAGGTTACGAGATTCCATAATTGTAATTAGGATGAACCTATTATTAAACCTTACATGTGGATTAGAAGAATGTTTTATTATTTCATGCAAATTATTCCTAATTTCCAAGACAATAGACTTTAAAGATCCTTTGTTTGTAAAATGTAATTAAAAGTTATGTAACAAAAATGAGGGATGACATAGTTAGCATCAAAGGATAGTTTAGTTATTTATTGAAATTTGCATATTAAAAATTTAAGAATAACCCTATAGAAATGTTTAAATATAGGAAACCTTCTTTGTATTTTGGTGAAATATTAAGTAAGCGGTTTCCGAACAAATAAATTCCTTTCTGGATATTAACAAGTGGATGTGGCTCTAGCATAGATGTACCTAGGAGTGAAAACTCCGAGAAGGAGTTTTGGGATGGACCTAGGGTATCTTGGTACACACCAAAAGGCCTTACTGCACTTTTTTTTGACCCTCCCAGGGGATATGATTGGTTAATCACAAGCATTACATGAATCATTATGAAGAATTTATAGAGAAATGTAATTGTTTAAGCATGAAGTTTTAAGAAATAAAATACTCTATAGTTAAAGGATTCATAAATGAAATAAGATTCTTACTAAGTTTTTATTATATTAGAAAATGGTGGCCAATAGGAGGAACCATGCAAATGGTGATCGCAACTGACCATGTGCTGATGTCCCTTCGGTGATATCTAAAATGGAAACTTTCATGAGAATGATGAACCAAATGACTGAAGTTATGTGAAATAACTTGAATCTAGCTGAGAGACTGATCTCAATGTGAAGGGAACAACATTTTGTTGAGTCCTTTATGCGTCAACGACCACTAACCTTCAGTATATCTACTGACCCATTTATTTCTGAACAATGGATCAGCTCTATCGAGAAAATATTTTCTGTGCTCTGCTATTCTGAACAAGTGAAGGTCACCCTAGATATTTACCACTTAGAGGGAAAATTTGATCAGTGGTGGGAACTTATTAAAAACACAAGGCCAAGAATATAGTTTGAATCATTGGAGTGGAAAGAGTTTAGAGGAATCTACTTCAATAATTGTTTCCCTCATTCTATTAGAACAAGAATAGATAAGGAGTTTCTTAAGCTAGAGTAAAAGGAGAATGAATCTATTGGAAGATATGACATAAAGTTCCCAAGACATTCCCATTACAACTAAATATTTTTCAATGATCATAATGCGAAGATTGATAGATTCTTTGGAGGAATGAGACCTCATATGCAGACGAATCTAGCCAACCGAGACTGTGACAGCTATGATGAGATTATACGAAGTACAATGACGGTCAAATTGGAGTTTGGTGAGACATAGTGGTATAATAAATCCAATGAAAATAAGAGATAAATGGAGCCAATCTTAGGGTGGAGCTTCGATCAGGGAAGATTAGGAAAGAAAGTTCAACATCCCATGTGTAATAAATGTGGGAAGAAGCATTCAGGTAACTTCCTGTTTGGGAGAGGGGAGTGCTACAAGTGTGGAAGAGATGACCATATTGTGCGGAATTATCATAGTGAGGTGAATCCAAAACTTCCCAAAACTAACAATAAGTGGAAGATAGTGAAATCCCTACTTGATTTCCAATTATATATGTGTGTACAACTTGGTCACTTTTCCAATCACTGTCCAAATCCAAGGGTAGTGGAGGGGAACCACCATGAACCACAAAAAAGGCCAAGGGAGCAAGGCCGTGATTTTGAAATCACGATGGCTAAAGTTGAAGCACCAGATGATGTGGTGGCAGGTACTCTTGTTGTTCCCTAAAATCTATCAACTACTTTATTTGATTATGGTTCTATGAATTCCTTTATTTCCACCAAGTTTGCAAATAATTTAGAATCAACACCCAATTTTCTAAAAGTTTAGTTATCAGTCAAGACTCCTGGTGGGATTATACAAGTATTGTCAGTGTTTAGAAACTATAGTATTTACTTTTATTGAGAAAAATCTTATAAAAAATCTAGTAGTAATTCCCATTCTAGAATTCGACATTATATTAGGGATGGACTGGATTTCAAAGTATAATGCTAAGATCAAATGCAGAAGCAAAGAAATCTTAGTAGTATTGAATGGAAAACCTATAGTTATCCCCTAAGGAGATATATTTCAACCTTATCTCTATCTAGAAGAACCTCTTATATCCTTCTTTATTGTATATTATTGGTGAATAAGAAGAATGAAATGAGAGTATAAGGATATAAAATTTCCCCATAGTCTAGGAAAACATTGACATGTTTCTTGAGGAGTTACTCAGACCTCCCCCAAAAGAGAGGTGGAGTTTTCTATTGAAATCGTACCTGGATCTCATCTGATATCAAAGAACCCATATAGGATGAAAAATTTAGGGATGGATGAATTAAATAAAAACTCCAAGATCTTTTGGAGAAGGGGTTTATCCAATCGATTGTGTCTCCATGAGGAGCACTTGTTCTCTTTGTAAAGAATAAGGATATATAAATGTGGCTATGCATTGATTATAGAGAACTGAATGGGATCATAGTGAAGAAAAAATACCCTCTTCCAAGAATTGATGACTTATTTTAATAACTTCATGGGGATCAATTCTTCTCAAAGATTCATCTTCATTCTAGTTATCATCAATTGAGGGTGAGGAAAGAAGATATTCTAAAAACATCCTTCCGATCAGGATATGGGCATTATGAGTTTGTTGTTATGCCCTTCAGATAGACTAATGAACCTACTATTTTTATGGATCTGATGAATATAGTCTTTAATGAATACCTGGATTACTTTGTGGTAGTTTTTATTGAAGATATTATGATAGATTCTAAAAGTCATGAGGAGAATGAAGATCATCTAAGGGGTATTTTGTAAACTCTATGGAAGGAGAGGCTTTTTGGAAAGTTCAGCAAGTGTGAATTTTGGTTACAAAAAGTTGCTTTCTTGGAGTACATTGTAACCAATGAATGGATCATATTTGACCCTGCAATGAAAAAGGTTGTATAGGAGTGGCATCATCCAACAATAATAACCGAGATTCTTAGTTTACTTGGATTAGTGGGATATTATAAGAGGTTTTTGAAAAACTTTTCATGAATTTCTAATAATTTAACCAAGTTAACTTGAAAATGGGTCAAGTTCATCTAGACAAATGAGTGTGAGGAATGTTTATAAGTTCTAAATAGGAGATTGGTTATTGCAGTTGTGTTAACTCTGCCCTAAAATGAAAATGGATTTGTTATTTTTAGTGATGCATCTCTAAAATGGTGTGGGTTCACCCTCATAAAGATTGATAAATTCATTGCTTATGAATCTATATAGTTGAAGACTCATGAGTAGAACTATCCTATGCATGATTTGAAGCTAGCTGTAGTTGTATTTTATTTGAAGAAATGAAGGATCTATATTTATGGTGAGAAATGTGATATATACACAGACCATCAATGTTTAAAGTATATCTTCACACAAAAGGAATTTAATATGAGATAGAGGAGATGGTTGGAAATTCTCAAAGACTATTATGTTTCAATTCATTATCATCTCGGAAGAGAAAACAAATTCACTGATGCATTAATTATGAAGGACCCAATTGTTCTTTCCATGATGATTATTCAAAGAGATCCTTTGATTAATGACCTAGTAAAGGAGGACATGGGAATTATAAGGGAAGGGACATCATCAACCTCATCCCAGATTATTTCTCAGTCGTCATTACTAGAGAAGAGCAAGAAGTCTTAGAAAGAAGATCCTTTGTTATAGAAGAAGTTTGTGTCTATGAAGGAGGAGAAGCTTCCCGAGTTCAATATTGATCAAGAAGGTGTACTGAAATATCGTACAAGACTATGTGTTCAATATATTACAGAAATAAAGAAGGATATGATGGATGAATCTCATAGATCTACTTTTTATATTTATATGGGAAGCACGAAAATGTATAGGTAACTTTGTGATTATTTTTGGTGGGATAATATGAAAAGGGAGATTCTTGACTACACTACAAGGTGCCTGGTATGTCAGCAAGTGAAGAGAAAGTGAAAACTTCTTAAAGCAGTATTGCAACCACTAACCATAGTAGCATGGAAGTGGGACAATATCACAATGGACATTGTCACTAATCTCCTAATATCTTCCAATGAAAACAATGTGATATGGTTAATTGTGGACCATCTCACCAAGACTACCTTTTTTCTCTATCCAGGAAGACTTCTATTTTGATCAACTTTCTATGATTTACGTGAAGGAAGTGATAAGGATGCATGGAGTTCCAATTTCTATCATATCCGATCATGATCCAATGTTCACATCAAAATTCTGGAGTATTCTTCAACATGCTCTGAACACCAAATTGAATTTCAGTATGACCTATCACCCCCAAACTAATGGACAATCTAAAAGGACTATTCAAACACTCGAGGAAATGCTGAGAACTTTCTCAATGGAATTTAAAGGTGGATGAGATCGACATCTCCCATTAGTTGAGTTCTCTTACAATAAACGATTCCACACGAGCATTAAAATGGCACCCTATGAAGCTCTATATGGGAGGCGATGTAGAAATTCTACTTGTTGGGATGAAGCTGGTGAGAGAAAGCTTCTTGGGCCTGACCTTGTGCAATAGATGATAGAAAAGGTCCATGCCTTTCAGCAACACATTAAAACTAGTCAGAGTTGGCAAAAGAGCTATGTTGACAATCATCGAAGGTAATTGGAGTTTGACGTTGGTGACAATGTCTTTCTTCAAATATCACCATGTAAGAGAGTCATGAGGTTTGGGAAGAAAGGGAAGCACATCCCTAGGTACATTGGCTCCTATGAAATCCTTGATCGTGTAGGAGAAGTGGCCTATCAGCTTGAAATTCCTCCAAATCTTGCACAAGTTTATGATGTCTTCCACATATCCCAAACCATAGGTACATATCTGACCCTTCACATGTACTAAATCCATAGGTGGTACAACTGGATCATGAACTCTCTTATGTAGAGCAGTTGGTGGAGATCTTGGATCATCGAGACAAGGTTCTACGCAACAAGACTACCTACCTTGTTAAGGTGTTGTGGAGGAACCACAAATATGAATAATCCACGTGGGAACTAAGGGACTCCATGAGGTAGAAGTACCCACAACTTTTCTCTTTTGAGGGTACAAGTTAAAATTTCAGGGATGAAATTTCTTAAGGGGGGAAGAATGTAATAGAACAAACTATTGAATAATATTTGTTTCTTGAATTTGTGTGTTATTTTATTTGATACTCAACAAAACTATATCCTTTAATTAATGAAGAGATTATAATTAAAATGATACCATTGGGTTTTGACTATTATATGACCATTGGTCAATATGACCGTTTGAAACTATACTCTTAAGGTTATGATTATTTTTTATAATTACAAATGATCATGGTTAGTTAATACAAAATGAGTAGTTGATGGCCTCATCTAGTAGACTCAGGCTATACAAATCCCATTTGTCAAAGCTTGGGAAGGAGGTTGCATTACTAGGCTTTGCACTGGAAAAAGCCCGAGCTGAGCTTTACCATGTGAAGCTTAAATATAATCGCATACTAGAGAAGTTTAAGCTGATAGAAATCACCACTCGGGAAATGTTGTATAAGGCAACCCAAATTCGATCACCATAGAACACCTTACTCTTAGGTCCTATACAAGTGTTATAAGGGGCTATGTAATGAGACCTTATTTTCTTTGTGTAATCCTTTTACATAAATAAAATTGTTATTTCTTATTATGGTAAAGCTTGTGAATTTAAAATGTCAAAATAAATGTTGGATTAATTTATAGAAGTTCCATATTATTGATGAATATTGGAAAAAAGGTATTTTAATTTTTTTAATACTTTAAATAATTAATAATGTGAAATAATTTTCAAAAAATGGTCTTATACAGTTGTGATCAATAAGAAATTTAGATTCTAATAAGATCAACTTCATTTTTGGAGAATAGTAAATTATTAATAGTAATATTACCCATATGAATAGTAATGTGACCTATGGAATAGTGACCTCACTTAATTAAGTATAAATATAATTTAGGCATCTTGATTGGTTATGTGATATAATTTCATAAGTAAATAATTGTTTCAAAAATTATTGGTTAAGCATTAGTATTTTTTGGGTAAATAAAATTTTACTTAAAAATTAAATATCTCATAATTAGAAGGTTATTTTAATAAAAAATATTTCATTTTTTAATTTAGATCATCAATATTTGGTTAGGATGAAATTATGATATTTTTATAATTTTTTTTTGTTTTTCAGTGAAAAGTAAAAAACAATTTTGAGTTTCAGTGCATTTAATGGCATTATTAATGATTTAATAATGATGTAATAATTCTGGTAAACTTTTGTACAGTAATATATGTTATGTGGTGTCCCCAGTGGCCAATACCATTGGAAAATACCATGTTCATACCCATGATTTTTCAAATACCACCGATGAGGTGTCCCTTGGAAATTAATAAAATAACCCCTCACGTTTGCTATAAATACCAACCCATTCCTTCATTCCGTTCATTAAAAAATCCCCCAAAACTAAATTCTTGTCTTTTTACCTCCCAAGGAGTCCTTCCAAATTTCCCTCAAGCCCACCAAGGTCCCAACCTTTGATATTTTGAAGTAACTATTCAAGGTAAGGGAACCTTTCGCCGACCTCATTTAGTCATGACTTCCTTTATGTTATGTCTTATAGTTTCCATTTTATTATGTGGGGTATGTTATTATATATCCTTGTTACTGTAAATTTCATGTCCAATTTAAGAGAGACCGTTTCCTCTCTCATCAACTGATTTTCTGAATTTTTAAGTGACACTGTTAGGTTTCCGAATTTTCATAAAATAAATCACATCTTCTATTTTCTTTCATGATTCCTTTTCATGTGGTATGTCATTTAAACATCTATACCATGTTATTAATTAAAATATATTCTGTCCCTATACTATATTATGAGTTATTTTTGAGTGGGTGACCATTTTACCCTCTCTTTTTAATATTTTCTAAAACCATGTTATAAAGTTGTTATGCTGCTGAAATTTCAGTTAAAAATCTCTCTCTCTTTTTCTCAAGAAATAATCTTATTTTATTTATATTAATACCCAAAGCTATTTTCATTCTAGGGGTATTCATAAGGAAATAAAAATTATATATTTTATTCTATAATTTACATACATGAAACCCTTATTCCTTTTCTATAGGTTATAAATGACATAATGATCTTGTTTTTAAGCACATTTAAAACATCATGATTTTGAAATAAAACCCATTTCATTTATTATTTTTGGGTTATTTATGACATTTTTTTATGATCTATGTGGATCACATTAAAATAAATACATATTAAGGGTTCACTCTAATATATCTCCAATTCATTGGGTAATGAATTTAATCTCTAGAGATGCCAAGTTTCACGATACCTTCGTGAATAACCTTGGTAATTTTTTTGACACCTTGGGGATGAACCTTTGTGATATGTTCATGAATGTAAAAATTAAATGTTTTAAAAACATATTAATGTTATGATTCATGTTCTTTTTATTATAATATTCCTCTTCTTCCATTGCTTATGTATTTATGTTTTTCATCAAGTTCTTATTAATATCACAAGTAAAATTATTCCATTGCTTTCCTTACTCAGCCTTCTGCTCACCCTTTTTCTAGATGTATGTCTTAAGGTTATGAGATTTTGTAATTTTACTTATTATGAACCTATAATTAACCCTTAAAAGTGTATTATAAGAATGTTTTATGATTTTATGTATATTGTTCTTGATTTCCAAGACACTATACTTTAATGATCCTATGTTTGTAAAATATCATGAAAAGTTATGTAATAAAAAGTTTGTATGCCATACTCTTTCACAATATGTTATTCATCCATTGATTTTATTAAATTTTATTATTACTGTAAAATCCAAATTTTGGTTGTTTAGAGTATTAAGGGATTCTCTCTTGTGGGCGAAATCCTTCACCTTCAAAGGAAACACATTTTGTATTTCCACAAAAATTTTCTGGATCGATTGTCATTGGTGAAAGGTATTTTTTTATTTGTAATTAATTAATTTTACTTTCCATTATATTCTTGAATATTTTAAATTATTTTATTTTCAATTTATACATATAAATGTTTGTGTATGTGGGATCAAAAATGTTTTTCATGGTATTCCCATCACTTGGAATGGAACAAGTTCTATTCTAATTGATTATATAAATGTCTAATTGAACCTTTCAGTGTGAAAATATATTTTAGAAGAGTATTTTGAATTTATAAGGTGTTTGTGGGTTTCATTTTTTGGTTTTAAATGTGTGATCCTCCAACAAATCATCTTAATGAAAATGGTATCATGTTTCAAGTGGGATATTCGATTGAAAATGTGTGTGTTGTCTCTTATGAACATTTTTTTGGAAATTCAATAATATATTTATAAATTTTATAGTATATTTAAAATAAAGGGTTGATTCCCAAATATATTACATTTAATGTTTTAAAATTTGGTTTCAAAGGTACACCCTATGAACTTATTGTTTTTGTGACTTGGTAAAGAGTGCTAGTTGTTTATTGATTTTTTTGTAAATATATTTGGTACCTTGAGGGTGTTGATTCCTTTTTGTGTTTTATGAGTTATTTTTTAAATAATTTCAATTTAAAATGGTTTTGGATTTGGAATTTTTAAATGATGTTATAATTCATTTTTAGTTGAAGTCCAATTTGGAAACATATGAGGATTATATTTCCGTGGTTATTTTTTATTACCTATTCGACCCTGTTAATATCTGTTATTGATTATTCTTCTTATTACATGATTGAATTTTTAATTTTGATTCTTTATGGATAGGGGGTCATTTTTAGGTAGTGTTGGATATGGTAATGATGTGATTATGATTTTAGGAACTGGGCATTGTGATTTTTTATGAGATAAAATTTTTCTCGGAAGTGGAAAACATCCTTTAGTTATTGTTTGAGGAACCATAGGATACTATGTGGGACTTCAAGGGAAATTGAAAAATCTAGTTGTGATTATAAACTATAAAGTGACCATTTGTAGAATGTAATTACTAGATAATGGGTTTCATCGATGATACTAGTTGAAAGTGATTTGGTTGATAAGATGTGTGACTGTTAACATACTAGATGTCATTCAACCTTTGCAAGAATAATACTTTTTTCCATTATTCCTTTTAGTGTTTCCTAACACTATGTATCATATATTATGTATTTTTTATTGTATTTTGACCATAATATTTTCTTACTTTTTATATTATTCATGTGTTGACATATTGGTTCATTTATGTATTAGTTTTAACATTATATGGTTTTCCATTTAATATAGTTTCATTCATCATAAATTGTATGGAATTAATTTCTTTATCGATTTAATTGTTCTTTATGTGAACTTATTGTGTGTTGAAAGATTTTAAACAAAAGGGTTTTCTTATTTATAATGAATTTTCAAAATGTTATTAGAAGTATTTTGAAGTAGTTTTAATAAGTGGATTTCAAATGGGTGCTTTTAAAAAAGAGGAATTTTGAAACTATATTTAAGAAAAGGCTTTGATATATTTTTAAGTGAATTGGAAATGTGTTTTTGGGAATTCAAAGTAGTATTTTTTATTTTAAATTATTTACAAGTAATTTTTTCATTTAATAAAAATAAAAAGTGGGTTTGATCATATTTTATGTGTCTCTAATTCCCTTATCAAAATGGACTATGAAAAAAATATTTTTTATATTTATATTAATACTAATCTTAATGGAATGTTTCTGTATAGACTCATTTTTGGGGTCCTATTTGTAATGTTTTTCGTACACTAAGGATATTCCTTTGGGAGTATGTAGTCCACATGTTTCTTTAAGGTGCCCTATTTTTCTACATCCTAGTTGGGATTTGAGATAATTGATTGATATTCAGTATGTTTTTCCTTATACCCCCTCTTTTATAACATTATAGTTATTGTTACTAGTACCTAGGATTAGTAGTATATAATTTATAATTATGGGATTCTAGGTGGTAACTGGAGGCATATACAATTTTCTTTATAGAGGATGGAGTTTGGGTAAGCTAAGGGACTACTTCCTTTTCTATTATTTTCATTGTTGATTGTCCCTTCTAGCTCAGTTTTGGTTAGGTTTTATTTATGGTCACATTTATTTTTTGTTGTGTACTATGTTTAGTTACTTTCACATATTTCACATTTAGTTTTTTTATTATTATATGAGTTTTAAATAATTCCCAAGGTTTCATTTTAGATACCCGAGAACTAGTTTCTAGCCCAAAGGGATTTAGAATGCCCTCGGGGCCCTATAGTGGATCACATCGGGGGTCTAGTCAGATGGGAACCATGGTCATTGTTCTACATGACTTCTACAACAGTACCCTCATGGGTAATTTCAAATTTCATTGTTATATATAGGGTTCCCAAAGATCTATAGATAAAAGGACATATTAAAAATATATAATTATATAATCCCTCCAATATAAAGATAGAGAATCATGACTTCTACCAAAAAATGGGTAAAACCCAAAAATTATAATATATTTTTACCTTTAAATAAGATAACATTTTTGATAGCTTTCCCCATATGCAACACTGAACATAAATGAAATTTCAATATATTTAGATTAAATATAAATGTTTAAATGTGACAATTAAAAAATAGATATAAAATTAGTGAGAATGAAAAGTAATAACTAATTTTGGAATATTATGTATAAAGAAAATAATGGTGACTTTTAAAAAGAATTAAATTCAATTATTTTACCTAAAATCACAAATAAGATCATTTGATGATCATAAAAGTATTTTTTTAATTCTTTCAATGCGATACACATTTTAATTTGAAGAAAAATATAATTAATGATAAATTATGTTTGATATTAATAATTGGTAGACAATGATTTATTTGGTAAATGATATAAAATAATAATAATTTTAGTTAATATTTTAAGATTCATTTTTCTGATAAAAATGGATTTTCATTATATTTTATAATTTTATTCAAAAACAATATTTATAAATATTGGAATTTGAAACATATAAAATGAGTTTTATTTTTTAATTACTTGTATCAAAATTTAATTTTTATGTTGATGTGGAATTATTTTATCACACTTTTCCACATATATTTCTTGAAATTAAATAAATTTTTATTTTATAGATAAGCTTTTAATATGGAATTTTTGAATCTATGACATTTTAAGTGGATTTGAATTCATTTGATTTTAAAATAAAGTGTTTGTGTTTGGGTACTCAATTAATTAAAACTAAGGGTGTTATTATTTTTCATCTATGAATCGTCTGATGTTTTTGATTGAGAGTTTTAGGGATCGTTATATTTTGGAAATATTTTCATTTTTTAGCTGTCGTAGTAGAAATATGAAAAATGATCAAAGAGACCAAGATTGAAAAAGGTATAGACTATAAAACTACTATTTTCATAGGGTCAAATAAAATGAAAATATCTTGGAGTGGTAATATGTTTAATAGGATTGAATTCATTTGAAAATGGATCAACAGATCTTCTTCCAAGTGGTCCAAAGGGTTGGATTGACTAGAAATCAAAATAGATCGACTGAAAGTGTCCTCAACTCAACCAATTGAAATAAAAAAAAATGCAATATGTCATACCTTGATGAGATTGAATGTACCTATGAAAAAGTGACTAAAACTTAAAAATTAATAAAGGTACAAGGAGGATTTTTAGACTATCATAAAACTATAAAAAATAAAGGAAAAGTAACTTTCACCACAGAAAGAGAATGGGAGACTTCTCCCTCCTATCACAGTCATTCCTAATCGACTTTAGCCCATCAATTTTAAAAAAACTAATCCTAAAATAAAAATTTAAAATCATAATGAGCATATATTTTAAAATTACCAATGAAACAATCCTCCAACAGATCAAATATGTGGATTTCACTATAAATGACATTGGGGAACCCACCGATGTTGAACAGGGAAAAGATATTGATGCTTCTGTTGGTACAAGTCTCCCCACTACAAGAATGATAAAAACTATACAGATGAAGACCACACCATTACAATCATATGAATCAATCAAAGAGGATGATTCTTTTTGAGAAAACCTACAGGTTTTCACTGACACATCAAAATTTAATCCAAGTCACATATAAATAATCTTAGTTCATATCCTCTACTGATTCTCAATATTGTTCCTCCCATGATCATAGAACATGATTTTTTGAAGATTGGTGGTTGGTATTTAAATAAATGATTATGGAGGGAATGATATCAAATATGGATCTAATAAAACTGAATCTATAAGGAATATTTATTAGTCATATGGTACATTTGACACTTGATTGTTCGAATTTAATGGCATGAAGAGTTTCAAAAAAGTATGAGCTACTAATTACTTGGATTGGGGATATTTTTTCATCACATAAATAGAGAAAATAATCTATGAATTCAAATTGTATTTTTGATAAAATTATCAACATGGTATCAACCACCTATGAGCAAAAATTAACTGTGTTATGTCAATCATCTATATAGCAAATTTGGCCATGTGAACTAAGTCGACTACATAGATCATTCTTGTGGGAGTTTGGTATGCTAACCAGAGGGACCACAGTTCATCTAAAAATGAATGTGTAGTCTATAATATAAATTTTTACAAGCTCAAAATGTAATTACTGAAGAAGGGGTGAAAATTATTAGTTAAAATAATGCATTACTATCAGGAATCGGTTTTGTTAGGAAGTAGGTTTTTCAGGAAGTAGTTTAGTCAGGAAACATGTTTTTGAGGGAGTGGTTATGAAAATATATTGATTATATATATATATATTATAATGTGTTGGGACTGAGAAATATATAGAGATGATATTGGGAGGATATAGGTGTCAAGGTTTTGGAGAGAAAGGAGCACAAAATATTTCACAACCATCGTTAAAGAAGAAGTGTTGAAGGCCTAACTGGGGGATTTCTCATTTCTATAAAATTAATCACATTCCATTGTATTTTGATCAATTTTTAAATATATTATATCCATTGTAATAATGGTTTTATAAAATAAGATTTTTGAGTGATATTGATCTTGTTTTAGTAGTATTTACTTTAATCAAGCATCAATTGTGGCAGTGATTATCCCTTTTCTCAATGGTTAAGATTCACATATCCATTTATTACATGAACTAAATGAATTTTGGATCACTTTTACTAGGATATGTTAAATTTTTATCTATATTTCCATCTAAGAAGAGGACATACAATTCAAGCATAGGTCGGCTGGCTGTATCATTGAATGGATTAATTGACTCAAAAATTGGGAAACTGGATAATACATTCATCTATAAGATAGCCATTGGAAATAACATTCCATAATCCTTTCACCAGATCCACCAAAATTTTTCTATGAATGAAAATAGAAAAATAAAAGATATATATAACCTTAGAATAAACAAACCAACCAATAAAATTCCCCAATTCCATCCCTATACCTTCCCCTACTTTCATTTGATCACCTTTTTTGGCTCTTGGTATTTTCTATTGATAATCTATTTATAGAAAATCCATTGATCTCTCACCAACCATCACCAAAATTTCACTCACCTCTTTACTATATGTATCATTGTATTGGTTTTTTGTGGTTTTCACTTTCACTTGGTCTCACTTTACATACCTTCTACATAATTCCTTCCCTATAGATCATCCCCTTCTCACTACTAAATTAATTTTAAGTAGGGTTTATAAATATTTAATTTTTAATAAACCTAGTGATGACCTAGGAGATATACAAATTTTGGTTACATTATCAAGGAAGGGAACATGTGACCAAGTAAAAATTAAATCTACAAGTAGAAGTTTTTTGAAAGTTAAGTGAATGAAAACTAAGTCATCATTGGATAACCAAGAGAACATCATTCCTGAAATCATAAAACATATGAGTTCTTTAAAATTGAAAAATAGTAATACTCTAAATGAACATCAACATGAAAATATTGAGGAAGATTTTAATAATTAACAACATTAAGAGTTCAACTATGTGGAAAATATCAGCCTTTCAAAACCAGTAAATGAGCTGATGGGTAGATTCAATTTTATAGAGTTTCAATTTCCTATAGTGTCAAAAAAATCTAACATGAATTATTAGAACACTTGGATATATAAACTATGTGATTAAACAATAAAACCATCCCATTCTTCCATCCAACCATGGATTACCTAGTGAAAATTCCTTAGACTTCATTATAGAATTCTATGGAATAGTCTAAGAACTCTAACATAAAGAATCAAGTGCATACGAATTAATGTTTAGAGACTTACCATTTTTATTAAAAGTTAATGTAATTTTTTTTCTAAATAATTTATGAGGAAATATTTGATTCATGGGATCAAATTTATAATGTTTTTTTTGTGAAATTATTCTAAAGAAGAATGATTTCTAAAATTAGGCACAAAATTACTAAATTTTTACAAGATGAGGGAGAGTTGTTCCTTGATGCCTCAGATAGATACAAAGGATACTTAGGAAGTACCTCAAACACTAGTGAACACCACAATATCTCATGTACACCTTATACAATATCCTCACACCATATCACCAAAAAATTAGTTGACCCGTACTCAGGTGGATATTTTTCTAAAAAACTGTTAATGAGCTCATGAATATTTTCAACAACTTTTCATAGAATTTAAAAAAAAATATTATAGTAGTAGAACCATTTTTAAGAATGATATCATATCAAACCCCTAACAAAAATTAAAATATTTTGGATTTAACAATGAAAATACTCAACGCTCTCCCAAGGAGAAATTTCACCAATGTGGGATGTTCTGACATTCATAGTCTTGTTGTCCAAACTTTGACATCCCTGCATAAGTTTTTGAAAATGATATTTTTTCTAGGCATGAAACTAGAATTCAACCAAGAGATAAAACATTATAAAAAACCTAAAACCAAGGATATTAGAATGAACCCAACCTTTATTGGGGAGATAATGGAGATTCAAGGCCAATTGCACCCCCTAATTTATAAAAAATAGGTAGTAATTTCTACCCCAACCAAGTGTTAAGAATTCTATTTCTTCAGGTAAAGTTAGAGGAATGTTCCAACAATTGATTTGTTGGTTTAGTGAACAAATAGAAAAAAATATATTTTTAAGAAATTAAAAGAATCTAGGATTAAATATCTAGAGTTATAAGTGGGATATTTAGTTAGAAACAGAGGAGGTAGAGATAATGAAAAATTTCCCATCACTACCAAGATAAATACTGGGGAAAATTAAATGATAGTAATAACTAGGAGTGGTCTACAACATCAAAAAGAGGTTAGGAAAGAAACAAAATCTTCCCCTAACAAAAATCTGGATGAAACTAAAAACTAAAATTTGGAAGTTGACTAATCTGGAGTTCTAAATAGACCCAATGAATGTATGTCCAAGACTATTTTACCAACAGAAATCTCACATGAGAAATACATAAAAATCAAGAACACTAATGGGAAATAAAATATTGAAGAAGAATATAGGGGGATATATACACTTGTTGGGAACTTTTCCTTGATGATTTCTTTTCCATGTAATATAAAGAATCTGAACATCTATATTACCTTCCTCATGGTTTTAATTCAAATGCCTTCTTATCTAGAATCACATAAGAAAATATATTCAAAAAAATATCATTGGAATAAATTTATACATAATATAATAGAGAGTATTGCAGTTATTTAATTCAAAACAGGATACCTCCTAAACATCAGGACTTAGTGAACATGGTAATTCCTTGCATATTTGGTGATAGAGTTGCCTAGTTAAACCTTCAATGCGATCTTGTATAAATAATTAATTTGATTAATTTTTCCCTATTCTAATACTTGAGATTAGGAGTTTCCCAACCCATAACTATTATTTTACAACTTTTAGATCAGTCTATTACTCACCCAGTTGGTAGGGTAGATGACTTGTTAGTGGGATCAGGAAAGCTATTTTTGTCTACTAACTTTCCCTTTTGGGATTTGGAATTTCACCTAGAAATATCTATAATTATAGGTAATCCCTTTATTTATATCAGTTGGGATCCCACTAATGTGTCAAAGGAAAAGATAATATTTAACCTTGGTGAATAGAGAGATGAATTCAATGTTTTCTGAAAAGTTCAAAAAGTCCACAAAAAAATTCTAAAAATATGAGTTGCTAGAAGCTAAAAATATATATTTATGGGGTGAAAGATTAGTTTTTTAGGATGATAATGGAAATAAATGGTACACATGAGTTACCTATAGATACTTTTATAGGTATTAGTTCAACCAAGGACAAAGAACATCATGATATATTTTAAGGGTAATTCCTGGATCACCTAAATGAATTTGTCTTTGAACAAATTTTAACCCCAATCAAGGAATATTCATTTGAAGAATAATTTTATGATAACACCAAATATTATGAAGAGTCATTTTAAACTATATTATATAATAGAAAACAAGCAGACCATGGAGCTCACATACCCATGTGTCTCCCCTCGAACAAATTGACACCATATCTGAAGCTAAAAACCATAGAATATATTTTGAAATGTTCATTTTTTGGAGAATCCCAAACTTTTACACTCATTATTTTATCTGAATTATATGGATTGAAAAATGATAACCTAATTGGTATGTAGAGGAAGTTTAATTCTGTTATTGGCTAGTCTATTTCTGATATTAGGGGTATAAGTTCATCATTTTTGAAGCGTCAAATTCCCATAAAATGTGAGTTAAAATCAAGGGTAGATGCTTATATAAGGATTAGCCCATATATGAAGGAAGCAGTCAGAGATAAAGTGATTAGGTTTCTTGATGTTTTAATAATATTTCCCATTTTAGAGACCCCTAGGGTATGTCTTGTCCATGTATTCCCTAAGAAGAGTTGATAGACTATGACTACCAATGAATAGAATGAGTAAATTCAAGCCAAAATTATGAAAATATGGAGGGTATATATATAATATAGAAACTTTGACTCTTCCACTAGAAAAGATAATTTTCCAATTCCATTTTTAGACTATATTCTTGAAATGTTTTTAGGGAATCAATATTTCTTTTTTATAGATGGTTTTTGTGAATACAATTATATTCCCATTTCCCTTGAATATAAAGACAAAAACACATTTACCTATACATTTCTAACATTTTCCAAATGTTGAATGCCATTTGGTTTTTATGGTGCTCCTTCCAGCATTCAATGGTGTATGATGGACAATTTTTCTGATATGATTAATATAATTTTTTCAGTAATCTTGGATGAATTTTACATATTAGGCTCCAATTTTGACAATTTTTTGAATAATATAGGAACCAATTTGCAACAGTGTAAAGAGATAGAAATTATATTGAATTGGGAGGAATGTTATTTCATGTTTACTCAATGAATTTTGTTGGTTGTTATGGTTTATAAGAGTGGTTTGGAGGTAGACACTACTAAAATCTAGGTATTCCAAAATCTTCCTCCAACTCAAAATGTTAAGGTCATAATGGTATTTTTTTAGAAATGATAGGTTTTACAGGAGATTCATCAATTATATATATATAATAACTATGAAATTGTGCTTCATACTTGTTAAGGACACACCATTTGAGTTAGGAAATAAAATTTTGGGCACCATTAATTTTTATAAGGAAATGGTCATTTCTTCACAAAGTATCACTACTACAGACTAGAAACTTACTTTTGAGATTATGTATAATTATAGTGATAGAGTATTATGTTTTTATGTCAAAGGAATGATAAGAAGTTTTATTTAGTGTACTATTCTAGAAAAATGGTTGACTATACTCAAAGGAATTACACAACAACATAGAAGGAACTTTTAGAGATGGTATTTTTTATTTATGAAAACTCTAGAAGAATTTTTTAGTATCAAAGTTCTTTGTTATTACGAATTATTTAGATTATTATGTACTTATTTTTCTAGAATAAATATAAAATAATACTGTAAAGAAGTGTTATTTTATTAAAATAATTTGTATTGGTCATAAAACATTATCACGATGCTGAGAATATTATGGCTGGTCATCTGTCAAGGATTTCTAATACTCAAAATGAATATCCAAATGAGATTAAATCTTATTTTCCAGGTAAAAAACTACTTTTTTCACTAGTAAATTCCCATGGTTTATTGAATTTTTTAAATTTCCTCTAACTTGAATTATTCCTAAGGAATTTTCTCTTAACTAATTCAAGAAATTCATCTCTGATTTTATGTATTTTATTCTTAGATGATCATTTTTTGTTCAATAGATGTGCTGATGGAATTTTGAGAAGGTGTATGGTTGAGGAGAAAACACTACTAAAAAATAGTCCTTTAACATTTCTAAAAATTGCCTTTATCAGTGCTAGAGAAACACTAAATATGTGAGTGAGATTAAAAGACTTTTTATTTTAATAGCACTTTTATTTAGTGCTGATAAATAATACCTTTACCAGTGTCTTTAAAAGCACTGATAAATGAGGAATTTATCATCACTTTCAAAAGCACTGATAGAGAGACATATTGCATTGTGCTGTAACAGCACACTGCAACACTAGCATAATGTGCTATAAAATAATAGCACAACACAAAAACAACCACTAGATATCAACAAAATATTTTAACAGTACATAATTTAAATGAAATTAAATTTTCAACATAAATATAAGAAAAAAAACACTATATTATAGACATTTCAAACATTGGTTTATAAAAATTCATAAGTACAAATTATTACAAACATTCAAAAACATCAATATTATTTTGTAATTTTAATCCTTCCCCCAACTCATTCTATTTAAAAAAAACCACTCCTACTCAAGAAATATAATACACCTATATAAGAAAAAATTCTTATGTTAGTAACAATATAAAGTAATAAATTAACAGAAAGTGTTAATTTTAAACTAAACTTTCATTCATACTAGGAACACTGTGTATCTGATTATGTTTTGGTTTATTTTGACACATCATGCCATTTTTTTTCTTATTCCATTATTTTTTCTGTGAAAGTTAGTTAAATAGGTATAAGAAAAATCCCCACAGGCACAACCTAGTGGTTGCGTAAGTGAAACTTTTTGAATTAAAATGTAAACTTTAAACTGAAAACAAACACTTTGAGTTATATCGGGAACGTCATGTATTGGATTTAGGTGTAGCTAATTTTTACACATAAAAATAAATTATGGATTGTTTCCATAAAGTATCAAAATAATTCGAATGAATTTTCTTGGTTTTTAGTAGCTCAGTTTTCCATTTTACTAAAATTGATTTTCGTTTTAAATAAAAACACATAGTTGGAGGAATAATGGTCACACCATGAATCATATTGAGGTTAGGACAATTCATAAACATGTCAAATGACTTATGGGACATTGAACTAAAGTATCAAAACAATACAAATGCATTTTCTCAGTTTTGAGTTGGTCAATTTTCTATTATACTAAAACTGATTCAATTTTAAATAAAAATGTTCTTGGAGACATACTTGTCACACCATGCATTGAATTAAGGTTCATATAATTATTAAATGTCTCAAATAACATATGGATAATTTTCATAAAGTATCAAAATAATATGAATGTGTTTTCCTGGTTTTGAGTATGTCACTTTCCTTTTTTTTCTAAAATGTTATTTTAAATTGGAAATATAAACTTTGACTTATACTGATCAAATCATGTATCAGTTTGATGCGAGATAGATTCCAACATGTCACAAATGAATTATGAATTTGGTCCTAAATTATCTTGAAAATTTGAGCATGTTTGATCTTTTTGTCAGTGAGTGACACTTTTTGAACTAAAATGTCAATTCTAAATTAATAATGAATACTTTGAGTCATACCAGGAACAATGTATACCATATTGAGGTGTGTCCGATTATTACACATCATAAATTACTTATGGATCATTTTAATAAAGTATACAAACAATCTGAATGTGTTTGATCTATTTTGAGTAGGTTAACTATCCATTTTATTAAAATTGATGTCAATTTTAAATAAAAAGATGCACTAGGAGTCATATCGGTCACACTGTACGTCAGATTGAGGTTAGACCAATTTCTATTTGTATAAAATGAACTATGGATCATTTTAATAAAGTATTAAAACAATATAAATGTGCTTTCTTAGTTTGAGTATGTCACTTGTATTTTTTACTAAAATATCATTTCAAATTGGAAGCATTTAATTTTTCTAATACCGATCAGGTCATGTATAACTTTTACATGAAACCAATTCTTTCATGTAAAAATTGACTTATGAATTGTTCCCCAAAATTTTAAATAAAATATGAGCACATTTGATTGGTTTTCAGTGAGTGAAACCATTTGACCTAAAATTTCAACATTAAACTGATAACGACCACTTTGAGTCATACCATACACATCGTGTATTAGATTGAGGTGAGGCTGGTTGATACATGTAAAAAATGACTTGTGGTTAATTTTGTTAAAGTATAAAAAGAATACAAAAGTGTTTTATTAGTTCTGAGTAAGTCATTTTTCCATTTTACAAAAATCAATGTTAATTTTAAATATAAATATGCACTTGGAGTTTAGCAGTCACACCCTGAATCAGATTGATGTGAATCCAATTCCTTCACATCTCAAGTGACTTATGAATTGTTTTCCTAACATATCAAATAAATCTAAATATGTTTTCTCAATTTTGAGTACATCACTTGTTTTTTTTACTAAAATGTCATTTTAAGCAGGAAACATGCACTTTGACTCATACCGATCACATCATGTATCAGTTTGATGTGTGAATTATTCCTATTTATCAAATTTCATATTAATAATTTTCATAAATTATAAATTAAATCAGAGTTCATTTGATGGATTTTTAGTGAGTGAACCTTTTTGAACTAAATTGGAGATTTTAAATTGATTACGGACTCTTTGAATCATACCAGGAACATCATGTATCATATTGAGATGAAGATGATTCCTAACCTTCAAAAATTACTTATGGATCATTTTTGAAAACTTTCAAAAGAAATCAAATGTGTTTTCTAGGTTTTGAGTAGGTCACTTTTACATTTATCTAAAATTTATGTAAATTTTAAATAAAAAGATGAACATGGAGTTATACCTGTCACATTGTGTGTTAGATTGATGTGTGGATGATTACTAAACATATAAAATGACATATTTATTATTTAACTAATGTATCAAAACAATATGAATGCGTTTTCTTAGTTTAAAGTACGTCACTTGTATTTTTTACTAAAATGTCATTTTAAATTGGAAAGTGGTACTTTGACTCGTAATGATCACATAGTGTGTTAGTTTGATGTGAAACTGATTCCTAAACACCAAAAATTACTTAAGAATCATTTTATTAAATTATCAAGAATATCTAATTGTATTATTATATTTAGTGAGTGACACTTTTTGAATTAAAATATTGATTTTAAACTGATAACAGACACTTCGAGTCATACCAAGAAAATAGTGTATTGGATTGAGGTGTGGATGATTCCTACTCATCAAAAACGACTTATGTATTATTTTCATAAATTATTAAAACAATCCAAATGCATTTTTTGAGTTTTGATGTCAGTTTTTCCTTTTACTAAAATTGATGTCACTTTTAAATAAAAAGTTTCACTTGGAGTTATATCGGTCACACCATACATCAGATTGAGGTACGACTGATTCCAATACATCTCAAATGACATATGGGTAATTTTCATAAAGTAAAAAAATTATCCAAATGTGTTTTCTTGGTTTTGATCATGTCACTTGTCTTTTTTTACTAAAATTTGATTTTAAACTCGTAACATGCACTTTGACTCATACTAATCACATCATGTATCAGTTTGATGTGACACCAATTCCTATACATAAAAATGTTTTATTAGTCATTTTTCTAAATTATAAAGAAAATTAAAGAGTGTTTGATTAGTTTTTAGTGAGTGACACTTTTTTAACTAAAATATTGATTTTAAACTAATAACGGACCCTTTGAGTCATACCAGGAACATCGTGTTTCAGATTGAATCATGACTGATTCCTACATGTCACAAATGACATACGAGTCATTTTCATAAATAATAAAAACCATTTGAAAATGTTTGATTCTTTTTGGGATTGTCAGTTTTCTTTTTTACAAAAATTAATATAAATTTTAAATAAAACGAAGCATTTGGAGTCATACATGTCACATTCTTTGTCATATTGAGATGTTGTTAATTAATACACATCCCAAAGTCTAAAAAAAAATCCAAACTTCCAATGTTTTAATGAATTTCATTTCCTTTATTTTTCAAACTTCCAAAACTATATATTGACTCAATGTTTTTAGAGAAAAAACCTTTCTCATTTTTGAAATCCAAAAGAGTAGTGGAAGATCATGTGTGAATTGTATCACAATAAGTGACCACAATAACCACATGATCTTTATGTACTCTTCTATATTACAATGAGAACATTTTCCTAGTTTTGTACTTCAAGTTAATATGACCTCACAAATGATCAATGAAAAACACTAAATAATTATTAGATAAAAATGATAAGGAAATTGACTTTAAAGTAGAAGTTAAAATGATGAAAAAATTAATTAAATTTTTAGGGATTCACCATTTCATTATGGTTGTACGAATTCTTGATGTATTTAATTATTTTCATTATCTCAATTTTTGAATAAAAGTCCAATATCTCTTGAGCATGAGCATATTTGAACAAACCACCCATACTCAAACAAAATAATACTCATATATAAGAAAAAAATTATTATATGAGTAATATTAAAAATAAATTAATAAAACATAAATGTGAAACAATAAATTAATTCTATGAACACTGATTTTACTATAAAAATATCAATATTACCTTTGTACTTGAGTAGAGACAGTTTAATTTCTATTCTATTAAAGTCATGATATATGGACATAAATCTTCTAAAATAAATGAACTCTATAAGGAATAATTAAAATTAAATCAATGTTCTAGTATCTAATATTTAGGTAAAATAGAGAATGTATATCAAATCATTACCTTTATATCTTTACAAATGGTTTTATTCATTATTGTTTTTTCTTCAAAGATATTGGTAACATCATCACATGATGAAGACATTGTATTCCTGATTATTCAAACATTTAATCTAGATTATATTAATCCACTAGAGAACATATAATATTATGAGGAAAATATAGTACATTAAAAAACACTTTTACTTTCTCATTGATCTCTCTTTCTTTTTTAAAACTTTTATGGATTTCGTTCCTCTATCAAGAATCAAAATCCCCTATTTTTAGTCCTTTATAACATTCAATACATTGTCTTCATTGGGACAGGAATGAACTGATTGTGTTCTCCCAATAAAAGGGTCCTCCTCGATTGAATTTTCTTTTGACCTGACATTTTTTTGTCACCAACAGGACAATTGAACAATTATTATTTTTTAGATATTAGACATAAAATACTTCCATTGCTTGTGATTTCATTATGAAGAGCTCATCTTTCCCCCCTTCTACACAGAAATTCACCTTCATGAATCCGATTTCATAAACTTTAACTACACTGATATGGTCAACCCATTTGAAAATAAAAATTAGTACATAAAATGTTGTATAATCCAACCCGTATATCTGTTATGTAATTCAAAAATATGAAATATTTATATAAATTGGATTTATTTCCTTGGTACCAGATATGTGAATCACTCTAGCCATAAGCGTAACACCACTATTTTTCATTGTACTGTAGTCATTGTGGTATTTTTTATAGAACTTATAACCATTGATGACAAAACCAGTGTAAGATATAACATTTTAATTTGTCCCATGGCTAGCCATGGAAGTTGTTTGATAGTTGAATTCAAATTTTTAGATAACTCATTATAAATTTGATATCAGAACCTTTCATATAAACTGTTGATTATGTGTATTTTATACACATCCTTTATCCATTGATGGATTCAAATCTCTAATAATTTCTTTATGGGATTCAATGTATGGATCAACATCTTAATTATTATGTAAAATATAAAGGTATTGTTCATCTTACTCAGTCAAGGTAATTGTAACAAAATTACTTTTGAAAATTCCACCTCCCATAAGGTGTTCGCAGCACTGAGACATTGGGAGAGTGAAGCTATCAACATATGATAGGTAATCAGTACATAATTAAATAGCTTGTTCAACAACATATCATTCTTCAATTAAACCTTCTAGATGACTTAAATTCTTGACAAACCCATTCAAAATCTTCAATACATTTCAATGGAATACATCCATCTATAATTTATAGGACCATATAGTTTTGTTGGTCGGAGTGGATACTCAAGAGGGGGGGGGGGGGGGGGGGGTTAATTGAGTACCAATTAAAATTTCTGTTAAAATTATTTCTCTTAAAATCCCCCAATTTAGAAACAAAGTTAAACTGTAGTGAATATATACAGAGTGTAACAATTCAATTAGTTTCTCAAAGATTTATTAGGTCTCAGTTAACTTAATTTGAAGATTAAATTAACTTTTTAAACTAACTTACTGGTTTACAATAAGTACAAACACTTGCTAATTTAACCATCAAAGTAGCTTTAAAATATTTTTTTATTTCAAAGTAATAACATCAGAATATGTAAAATACATATGTAATACTTATAGATTAAAAATAAAAGCACAAAAAAGTTAACCAAGAGGTTCAATCTCAAGACGAGAATTAGTCCTCTCAACAATTTATATAAATTGATCCACACCCTGGATCAGGGGTAAATAACAGTACACTATTGTCCAGGTGCAAAGACCTCAACCACAACTCTACGTGGGAAAACAAACAACATCTCACAGGCTGTTCAGGTCTTACTCGACCTCTACCACCATCCACATTGGGAAAAAAAATAGTTATGGAGTTTGAGTGAGGATTTAAAAATCCTCCAGTTTAGCACAGGAGACAGTGTGTGTGTAAGATAAACAGGATACACACACTACTCAAAAATGTAAAGAAAAAATCACTAAGAGAAGTATGATTGAGTTTAGAAATGCTTTAGTGATTAGCAGTGCAGCTCTGGACTCGTTTGGTTTATCAGAAAATATTCTGAGTCCTTCTCTTGTTTTTCTCAGAAAACAGAGTGTCATTTTCTTCTTTGATTCCTGGTCCAGCTTAGCAGCCTGAGTGAATGAAATGTTTGTTTTAGTTCTTCAATCAAGTTGCAACTTGTGTGCTCCTCTAGAATAATTTTCTTCCTGTATGTCCAAGATTCATGGAGTATGGATGTAGATTAGAGAAAACAAAATGCTCCAATTTTGAATTCTTGTTCAGCTCTTTCTCTTTCACCCTTCATGTGTCTTCTTTTTTGCTTTCAAGGAGTGTCATATGAATAATGTATCTTTCTTGTCTTTTTCAGTGTTCTCTTTCCATCACTTTATATCTTTCATCTTCGGCAGAAAAGAATAATTGCCTTTTGCATGGGTACTAGGTACGGTTCCCTGACAAGCAACAGAAATAATTAAATAACATTAACTGCATTAAAACCATCAAATGTAACCATTAGCTAAATAAATAAATAGTATGAAGAATATATGGTTTGACTGGTTGTTCAAGCATTAGTAGCATTCTATTGGTAGACGTGCACAGTGGTCTGTGTCTCAGAACCTTCCATCGGTAGCTCTTTTGTACTTGCATCAGTATCTCATATACCGGTGACTTTTTTTCCATCGGTATCTCTTGTTATCGGTAGCTGTCTCTCCATCGATAGCTCGTTAAATTAGTAGTCTATCATTAGATGTATACTATCAGCAGACGTCTATCGGTAGCTCGTTATATCGGTGAATATACTTGTATCGGTAACTATCTGTGAACTGGCTCTATGGGTAGAATTCTGTCTATCGGTAGCTCTAGTCTATTCTGTATTGGTAACTTAGTAGATTGGTTCTATCGGTAGACTTCCTCATTGGTAGCTCTAGTCTGTCTGTCGGTAGCTCTATACATATTGGTGAACTTAGTGTATCAGTGACTCTGTCTATCGGTAGACTGAGTACCGGTATCTCTAGCTAAAACGTAGACCAATAACTTAATACCTATCTGTTTCATACACAACATATCCAAATGGGTTAGAATTACTTCAGAACTTATATAAACATGGATAAACAAAGATTAAAATATCTCAGAGATTATTTTAATATTATTATCATCTTGAGCACAGATTGAAAAAATTAATATATAGAAAAACATTAGATTGAGATTATCAAAGTATATGAAAACATAATTGGGATTATCAAAACAGGTGAGGTCAATAATCTCCCCCTTTTTGATAATCATAAATTATGATAATATCATAAAAAAATATATCAGAGGATATATAATTTAGCTCAATTTTCTCAGAGAAAACAGTATGGTATAAAACGTAATTTATCAGAGATAGAATTAAATGTACCAGAGATAAAATAAAAAACCATGATATCAAAGATAAAATTTAGTGGTATCAGAGAACATCAGAGAACTAAATGAAATGATATCAGAGGATGAGAGTAAAGACACTGGTATTAGAAGATGAAATTTAGAGGTATCAAAGAGGAAAATCATGATAGAACTTAGATAAAATTACTCCCCCTTTCATTAATATCTCTCCCTTTTTTGATACTTAGAGAGTATTTCTCCCCTCTTGTAAAATATTTCTCCCCCTTTTGTAAAATATTTCTCCCCCTTTGTGATAATAAAAAATTGGGAAATAATAAAGAGAAGTGGAACAAATAGAAGATAATCACTTGTATTAAAAGAAACAAAAATGTACAAAGACAGAAAACAAAATACATAGGATTCCAATCAAACAGTTCAGCTACTGAATTAATCCACATCCTCAATGTGAGACTTTCCCTTGGGGTCAGAAGAGGATTCAGGTGGAGAGGATTCTGGTGAAGGCTTAGGAATTCCTGAAAAGACCAAAGGAGGCTGAGTAACTGATACTGTGACTGGCCTGTATTGAGGAGTCCTTTGTGTGATCATAGGTGTGAGGCTTCTAATGGCTTGAACACGATTCATTTGAATTGGAGAAGTAGTAGAGGCAGAGGCAGGCAAAGCAGGAGGGACAATTACTAGCGTAGAATCAACATGTAGAAAAGGCAGCAATATATTTTTGAAATCCATAATGATTCCTCCTCCTCTCTCCATAGAAGATATGAAATCATCCTTGTTCTCCATAAACTTGTCCAAAGCTGGTGTCAATTCTCTTAGCTTGCTAACTTGTTCCCTAAAGGCTTGTTTGACAGGAGGCAGTTTCATATTCTCAATCTGAAGCTTAAAATGACTGGTCATTTGGGTCTTTATGTAAATTTTGGAGAAATA
The DNA here is from genome assembly GCA_963277665.1 of Viscum album. Lineage (NCBI taxonomy): Eukaryota > Viridiplantae > Streptophyta > Magnoliopsida > Santalales > Viscaceae > Viscum > Viscum album. Next base: position 461,852,738 of record OY728122.1, on the reverse strand, counting down.
AGAGTCCACCTTTTCTTTCAATTATTTTTGAGAGGCATAGGATTCTCTCATGTAGTCTTGGACTATCTTCATAATTTCTTTGGCTGAATCTCTGGTAGAAATAACCACTCTGCTCAGTTCATATGAGTCCACAGAGCCACTGGTTGAGGCATAACCAAGCTATTCTTTCATCATAGCTCAAATTTGATTCAAATCTATCGAAGGTTTAGATGCAAGTGAACCAATAGAGAAAGATATAGTCTCTTTGAAGATTTTGGTCAAACCATAGATATGATTTTGAACATCGGATTCCTAGGTTTTAATATGATCTTTCATAGAAGTTTTGAAACCTTAAAATCATGAAACCATCTGACTTACAACACTCTTCACATAGACTAATTACTTATCTTCTTGGGATTTTGAGCTCATGTAAGAGTCTAAAGAAACAACAGATTCTTTTAGAGCTTCAAGATCTTCTTCAAGTCTAGAAACTTGAGCCTCACATTCTTTAACTTCTTCAACTATTTCACTCATAAAAGTTGATAAATTGCAGGCAAGAGATAGTTCAAAAGATCTTTCCAGCATAACCATTTCTTTAGAAAAACGGTGCTTCATCTCAGCAACTAAGGCATGAAAAGATTCTTTCAGCTCACCCCTTAAGATATCTATATCAGCCTTGGTAACCAAATCAGTAGGTGAAACTGATTAAAATGCTCTTTCAGAGGCTAAACTGACCACAACGTCAGTCATAACTGATTGAATTGAAGATACCATTCAAACTTCCATTTTCTTTACCTCTTCCACAAAACATTCTTTATGTTTTTTCTTCAGATTATCCAGGTCATGCATTCTGACCACATCTTCGGGAAATAACTCAGAATTGACATCATAAGTAATCTTAGGTCTATTGTGATATTCCTCATTATCTGAATCTGAATAGTCTAAACCAAAGAATATAAAACCAGAGTCTTCTACCTAATCATTAAAACCAATAGCCACTATAACACTTACAAACTTAGATCGATGATCCCCCTCAATGGGTGCATCCTCAATTAGGATGACAACATTCTCAGCAAAATTCACAGCAGCATCCTCAGCAGGTATTTCATCCTGAGGATAATCTTCCACTATCAATTCCATCACTGCAGTAACAGGAGGGTCTTCTGGATTAGGTAAGGGTAGGTCAACTTCACTTGCTTCCTCAGCAGGTACTAATGATTGTCTAATCATTGGACTCAGGCTCAAATCAGCTGACAAAGATGCTTCACTCTCATGAAAATATTCTTCATTTTCTACAGCATCCACTTCAACAACCTCTAAAGCATCTTCTTCCTTATCTGATATATGTTGAACTAGATTTTTTGGAGCTGGCCTAGGAGGAAAGTCAGGGTCTCCTCCTTCATCCGCAGAGGACTCTTCCTCTTCTGAATCATCACTGTATTCTGGCTCTTCTTCATTAGGTCCCAAACCTGGATCCCTCAAATCCTTTGGTCTTGAAGGATGAGTCATAGGATTCAACTTGTCATACACCCTCTGGTCATCATTGACCCATTCTCCTCTCCAAGGGTTCCAATTTATTTTCTTGTACTTACAAACTATAGTTGTGATACAGAAGTTATTCTTCACTACCACTATCTCATCTTGAGACTCAGAAACCCATTTTACCTTTATCATTACAGATATTATCTTAGCAAAGAATAGGGAATTTGTCTTTGATTTCGTCCTTGTCATATCTTCCATCTGGAGCATCAGCAATCTTAATAAATTAACCTTTACACAATGTCTTAAGATGTGAAAGAGATAGATATCCTGATATCTCAAATTGGAAAAGTCTCCTCTCCTCGGTATCAAGACATGTTGAACAAATTTGAACAAAAATCTGTTCTCTCCAACCATTTCTGCAGGAACTACTTGTCTTTGACTTCCATCACTAGTCAGCTCTTCCAAAGCAATATCATAATCGAAAATTTCACTGGTAGGTGGAATGGATCTCGCGACATATCCAGATACGCCTTCATGTGGAACTTTCAAGCACTCAGTCCCTTCAACAGATGAGAATGACATCTTTTTTCCATTTACAAAAGAAGTTACTCGATTTTCATTCTCTAATTCTTAAAAGGTTACAAAATCTTAAAACTATTTCACTAATTTTGGAAAGTAAAGACCATTGTTGTTAGAAAAACACTCTACCCATTTTTGATCTTCAAGAACTTTGAGCACTAAGGACCTGCTAGGAAAAAACTATTCTACACACAGTTCCTTTTCAATCACAATAACTAGATTTTGCAGATGAGGATTCACTGGTCATCTCCCAAACATATTTCTAGCAACACTTCAACTACCACTTGATTCTTGCTCTGTCCATTGCTTCTTTGTGTTCGGCTCAACAGAGTCATCTCTAACGGTAGGATGCTTGGTTTTTTCCATCGCTGGTTTGAAGGATTTTAGGTTCTCTAAGAATTCAGGAGCTAAGGTTCGAGGGTTAAGGTTTGAGGCTCGATGGATTTTGAAGTAGCTCAAACTTTAATTTTATCATTTAGGAATCATAAAATAAATAAACAAAATTAAATAAAGTAAAAACAATTCAGATTCTAGCGGAAGATAGAAGTTTTAAACCATTGCGCACAACAGTGAGAATTTTTATCAGTGAGGTTTTACATCGGTGAGGTTTTCTATCAGTGAGGTTACATCGGTAAGGTTTTCTATTAGTGAGGTTACATCGGTAAGGTTTTCTATCAGTGAGGTTACATCGGTAAGGTTTTCTATCAGCGAGGTTACATCGGTAAGGATTTCACATCGGTGAGAATTTTACATCGGTGAGAATATCACATCGGTGAGAATTTTACATCAGTGATAATTTCACATCGGTGAGAATAGTTACTAATTGAGGTTAAACATTACTAACTCAGGTCTAATGTAACTTAACCTATCCTAACTCAAAGGTTTAGTGAAAAGTTCGACTAATTGATGTTCAGTGCCTATAAACTCAAGAGTAATATCACCCTTTTGGTAATGATCTCTCAAGAAATGGTGCCTTAAATCATTGTGTTTGGTCCTAGAGTGAGACACAAGGTTATTAGAGATATTTATTTCACTAGTATTGTCACAGTTGATTGACACGTGCCTAAAGTCATATCCATAGTCCAAAAGAGTGTGTTTCATCCACAGAATTTGTGCACAGCAACTACCAGCAGCTATGTACTCTGCTTTTGCAGTGGATAATGATACAGAATTATGCTTCTTACTACACCAAGATACTAAGGACTTTCCTAATAAATGACATGTTCTTAAAGTGCTTTTTTCTATCCAAATTGAAACTAGAAAAATCAGAATCTGAATAACTCATAAACTCAAAGGGTTGTCCTTTTGGGTAAAACAAACCAAAGTTTACAGTATGTTTAAGATACTTAAAAATTCTTTTAACAACAAGTAAATGTGATTATTTTGGAATAGCTTGAAATATTTCACACATAAACACACTAAACATAATATCTGGTCGACTAGCAGTAAGGTAAAGTAAGCTTCCAATCATACCCTTGTAATTGGTTTGATCCACTGGTTTCCCAGTTTCATCCGCATCCAATTTACAAACAGTACTCATAGGAGTTTCACTTTCCTTAATACTATCCAAGACAAAAAGTTTTAAAAGATACTTTCTATATTTACTTTGATTCAAGACAATACCATTTTCATTTTAAAACACTTGAAATCCAAGAAAATATTTAAGTTCTCCCATTAAACTCATTTCAAATTCAATTTTCATATTCTTTGAAAAATCAATACATAACGAATGTTTAGAAGATCCAAAAATTATATCATCAACATATATTTGAACTATTAAATCATCATTAGAAATTATTTTAATAAAAAGAGTTGGATCAACAATCCCTTTAGTTAATCTTTTTGAAATAAGAAAATTACTTAGCCTATCATACCAAGCTCTTGAAGCTTGTTTTAAACCATATAAAGCTTTAGAAAGTTTAAAAACTTGATTTGGAAAATGAGGATTAGTAAATCAAGGTGGTTGTTCAACAAAAACATCTTCAACAATAAAACCATTTAGAAAATCACTTTTGACATCCATTTGATATAACATGAAATTCAGATGAGCAGCATATGCAAGTAAGATCCTAATGGCTTCTAATCTAGCTACAGGTGAAAAGGTTTCCTCATAGTCTATACCTTTTTCTTGACTATATCATTGTGCAACTAGTCTAGCTTTGTTTCTAACTATGTTTCCAGACTCATCAACTTTGTTTCTAAAAACCCATTTTGTGCCTATTGTTAAAGTGTCCTTAGGTCTGTCAACTAATTCCCAGACTTTGTTTCTTTCAAAATTGATTTAACTCTTCTTGCATAGCCATTACCTGAAATTCTTCATTGATAGAATCATTGATATTTTTAGGTTCTAAATGTGACAAAAAGGCTTGATGTTCAACTTGGTTTCTTAGAGAAGCTCTAGTCTGTGTCCCGCTATCAAGATTACCAACAACCGCATCCAAAGGATGATTCTTTAGAATCCTTGTTGATATAGTAACAGTAGGACTAGAAATTTCAGGTTCATCTATAGGTTCAGGTTCCATAGTAGCAGATTCTAGAATATGTCCATAACTGGATGTTTTTACAGCAAGTTCTTTAGATTTATCATTAAGGTTCAGAATACTCAAATCTTTATAAAGATTTTCAAGTGAGGTTTTAGGCTCATGTGGATCAGTTTCATCAAACTTGATGTGAAAATATTCTTCCACAAATTTGGCTATTTTATTAAAGACTCTATAGGCTTTTCAAGTTAAAGAATAACAATGAAAAATTCCTTCATCACTCTTAGAAGCAAACTTGTCCAGATTATCCTTTGTATTAAGAATAAAAACTTTGCAACCAAAGACTCTAAAGTAAATAACTTTAGGTTTTCTATTATTCCACAACTCATAAGGGGTCTTCTTAAGAACTGGTCTAATTAAGACTCTATTAATAATATAACAAGCTGTATTCACAGATTCAGCCCAAAAGTAATTAGGCAGGTCATATTCATAAGCATGGTTCTAGCTATTTCTTGAAGGGTTCTATTCCTTCTTTCTACTACACCATTCTGCTGAGGTGTTCTAGGAGTAGAAAATTTGTGACTATAGCCATTGTGTGAGCAATAAGATTCAAATTCATGATTTTCAAACTCACGACCATGATCACTTCTTATAGTTTTAATCATAATTCCACTAATATTTTTTTACAGATTTAGAGTATTTAACAAAGTAAGAACAAGCTTCACTTTTGTGAGCAAAGAAATATACCCAAGTATATCTAGAAAAGTCATCTCCTAGAACATAGACACAGTGCTTCCCATTTAAACTAGGAACTCATGATGGTCCAAACAAGTCCATGTGAACCAACTCGAGAGTTTGAGAAGTTGAAACTTCATTCTTTGATTTAAAATAAACTTTATGTTGCTTTTCCTTTTGACAGGGATTACACACTTTGTCATTTGGTAATTCAAGTTTAGGTAGGTCTCTAAATAAGTTCTTCCTAGTTAGTTTTCTAAGTGAATAGATGTTGCAGTGTCCTAATATTTTGTTCCAAAGCCAATACTCTTTATAAAAAATTTTTAAACAAGTAACATTTTGTTTAGCAAAGGAATTTAAATCAACTACATAAACATTTTCATTTCTTAAAGCAGAAAATACTAAAACATTTTTAGAATTAAAAACATTACCAGAATCATTTTCAAACTTCACATTAAATCCATCATCACATAATTGAGAAATACATAACAGTTTATATTTAAGTCCACCAACAAATAAAACTTTAGAAATGAAAACTGAATCAGTGTTACCAATTTGGTCTAGGCCAATGATCTTTCCATTAGAATTATCACAAAAGGTGACATGACCTCCATCAACCTTTATTAATCTTTTGAAGCATGAATAATCTCCAAACATATGTCTTGAACATCCACTATCCAAGTACCATACCTTCTTGTGAGAACTCATTAAGCATGTTTCCTACAAAATAGATTTACATAGGAAATGATTTTGGTACCCAGATCTTCTTGGGTCCAGAAAAGTTAGCAATCAAAGTTTTAGGTACCCATATTTGTCTTATGAGTCTCATATAATTTATAGAATCAATATATTTTGAAAGATAAGCTTTATTTGACCTATAACCATATGAATAACTGGTTGAAGCATATGAATTTCCAGAACTAGAATAAGTATAATTTTGTCCAGACTTAAGAATAAATCGATTTTTAGTGAACTGTCTCTGTCCAGGTTCGTATCCCAAACCAGTAGTGTATTTAGGTGCAACTTGTTTACCTAAAATTTGAGTAAGTGTGTCTTTTCCATTTTTAAACTTCTCTAAGTCTTTTCTAAGTTTCTCATTCGACATTTTCAGTTTTTTATTTTCCTTTAACTGTTGAGCATTCTTCTCCTTTTCAATAGTATGTTTGGTTTTAACAGTAGTAGTGAGAGCATGGTGTTTGTTTAATGACTTGTATTTATCCTTAAGTTCATTGAATGTCTCCTCTAGCATATTTCAGTATTCAAATAATTCTTTACTAGTCATGTTTTCAGAATCAGAATCAGATTCTGCATCATCTTCAGAATAAAAAGAATTTAAAATAGGAGTATCTAAGGTTACCTCAGATGCGTTGGTCATGAAACACGTTTTGGCATGATTCTTCTCAGAATCAGAAACTTCAGATTCACTTGTGCTGTCTTAAGATGCACTCTAGGTAACATTCATAGCTTTCTTGTACTTTTTGTTCTTATAATAATATTTCTTTTTGACTTTTAATTTTGGACAATCAGCCTTGATGTGTCCTTTCCTTTTACACTCATAGCAGACTATTTCATCATTCTTGTCAGCTTTCTTCCAATATATCTTCCAGTGTCCCTTGTTGTCATACTTTCCTTTGTAGTTAGATTTCATGAAGAATTTATTCTTCCTATAAAAATTCTTGAATCTCTTGTCTATTTGAGCCATCTCAGCATCACTATCTGAATCAGAATCTTCACTGGTTGAACTCTCAATAGGTATTTTCATTTTATCCTTATCTTTACTCTTAGAGGCAGTATACTTGAAAGCTACAGATTTTCTCTTTGGTTCATCATCTTCCTCCTTATTCACTTTGAGTTCTTCCTTATACATCATTAATTTACCAATAAGCTCTCTTACTAGCAGTGCTCCAATGTCACACGACTCTCTGATTGAGACAGAGGTGCCTCTCCATCGTTCTGGTAGACATCTCAGTATCCTCATAATTTGTTCCTTTGGTGGAACAACTTTACCAAGTGAATTCATTGTATTGACTATCTCATTAAACCTGAGATACGTATCAGAAATAGGTTCATCATTTTTCATTTTAAAATTTTCATATTTGATAGTATAAGTATTCAATCTCATTTCTTTTACATTGGTTGTTCCTTCATGAGAAACACCCGAAGTATCCCATATTTCAAAGTCATTTTTACAAGCAGAAATTCTATTAAACTGTTCATCTCCTAAAGCACAGTAAAGAGCATTCACAGCCTTATAATTATTATTGTAAGCAGTCTTTGTAGGTTAATCCCAAGTTGTTCTTTCAGTTTCTGGAATTTTATATTGAGACTCTATATTAGTCTAAATATCAAAACCCATAATTTCTAAATGAATTTTCATTTTCAGTTTCCACTGGGCATAGTTTGTGCCATTGAAGAAAGATGGCCGATTAGTAGCAACACCCTCTAGTCTATTATCCATAATTTGATTTTCGAAATTTTTTTATAGAGATAAAAATTTAGAACTAACAGAAATTTAAGATCTTTTAAGATGAAACTAAAATCACAGTTGAAAAACAGAGTATTTCAAAAATCCGTGAACAATAACAATCATCTGATACCAAATGTTGGTCGGAGTGGATACTCAAGAGGGGGGGGGGGGGGTGAATTGAGTACCAATTAAAATTTCTGTTAAAATTATTTCTCTTAAAATCCCCCAATTTAAAAACAAAGTTAAATTGTAGTGAATCTATACAGAGTGTAAAGGTTCAATTAGTTTCTCAAAGATTGATTAGGTCTCAGTTATCTTAATTTGAATATTAAATTAACTTTTTAAACTAACTTACTGGTTTACAATAAGTACAAACACTTGCTAATTTAAATATAAAAGTATATTTAAAATAGTTTTTTATTTCAAAGTAATAGCAGCGGAATATGTAAAATATATATGTAATACTTATATACTTAAAATAAAATCACAACAAAGTTAACCAATAGGTTCAGTCTCAAGCCGAGACTTAGTCCTCTCAATAATTTATATAAATTGATCCACACCCTGGATCAGGGGTAAACAACAGTACACTACTGTCCAGGTGCAAAGACCTCTACCACAATTCTACATGGGAAAAATAAACAACATATCACGGGTTTTTCATGTCTTACTCGACCTCTAACACCATACACAGTGGAAAAAAAAGAATTATGGATTTTGAGTGAGGATTTAAGAATCCTTCAGTTTAGCACAGGAGATAGTGTGTGTGTAAGATAAATAGGATATAGACACTGCTCAAAAATGTAAAGAAAAAATCACTAAGAGAAGTATGATTGATTTTAGAAATGATTTAGTGATTAGCAGTGCGGCTCTGGACTCGTTTGGTTTATCATAAAATCTTCTGAGTCCTTCTCTGATTTTTCTTAGAAAATAGAGTGTCGTTTTCTTCTTTGATTCTTGGTCCAGCTTAGCATCCTAAGTGCATGAAATGTTTGTTGTAGTTCTTCACTCAAGATGGAGCTTGTGTTCTCCTCTAGAATAAGTTTCTTCATGTATGTCCAAGATTCCTGGAGTATGGATGTAGATAAGAGAAAAAAAATTCTCCACTTTTGAATGCTTGTTAAACTCTTTCTCTTTCACCCTCCGTGTGTCTTCTTTTTTGATTTCAAGGAGTTTCATATGCATCATGTATATTTCTTGTCTTTTTCAGTATTCTATTTCCATCACTTTATATCTTTCAACTTTGGTAGAAAAGAATAATCGCCTTTTGCATGGGTACTAGGTACTGTTCCTTGACATGCAACAGAAATCATTAAATAACATTAACTGCATTAAAACCATCAAATGTAACTGTTAGCTAAATAAATAAATAGTACGAAGAATATAGGGTTTGACTGGTCGGTCAAGCATTAGTATAATTCTATTGGTAGACGTGCACGGTGGTCTATGTCTCAGAACCTTCCATCGGTAAGTCTTTTGTACTTGCATCGGTAGCTCATATACCAGTGACTTTAGTTCCATCGGTAGCTCTTGTTATCGGTAGCTGTCTCTCCATCGGTAGCTCGTTGCATCAGTAGTCTATCGGTAGACTTATACTATCAGCAGACTTCTATCGGTAGCTTGTTATATCGGTGACTATACTTGTATCAGTAACTATCTGTGAACTGGCTCTATCGGTAGACTTCTGTCTATCGGTAGCTCTGGTCTATTCTGTATCGGTAGCTCGATAGACTGGTTATATCAGTAGACTTCCTCACATCGGTAGCTCTAGTCTATCTTTCGGTTTCTCTATACATATTGGTGACCTTAGTGTATCAGTGACTCTGTCTATCGGTAGACTAAGTCTATCGGTAGACTGAGTACCGGTAGCTCTAGCTAAAACATAGTCCAGTAACTTAATACTTATCTTTTTCATACACAACATATCCGAATGGGTTAGAATTACTTCAGAACTTATATAAACATGGATAAACAAAGATTAAACTATCTCAGAGATTATTTTAATATTATTATCATCATGATCATATATTGAACGAATTAATATATAGAAAAACATTATATTGAGATTATCAAAATATCTGAAAAAATAATTGGGATTATCAAAATAGGTGAGGTCAACAAGTTTAAACTCTTTTACTAAGTAAACCATTAAGTGGACCATTATATCAAAAAATGATGGTGGGAATAACATATCTAATTTACATATTTTGACTAAAACCTATATATTCAGGATTGGAAACTTCTCTAGGCCAATAAATTTACTACATATGGCTTTGAAAAAGAATTAGAGTTTGGTTAATGTATTCTAGGAATTTTGAGAAGGGATGAAATGGAAAGAAACATGCATCAAATCTTGCATCAAAACATGATAGTCGTGTGATTTAAGTCTTTATACCATCAAAATAGTTATTAACATGACATTCTGGATACTTTATAAGTACCCCTATAGAACTTTTACAATATTAAGGGAAAGGAAAAATTGAATGTTTACAATCTTGATAGAGTGTAAGCTGCTGGAGGAAGAAAATTCAACCTTTTACCCTTCATCGGCGCCAACCCTTCTATTATCCTCATTTTAGTCAAGTCTAACCTATCCTTGATGCCATATTTTTTTTCAAGAAAATTTTGTAACATTCTAATAACACCATCAAATAATTTTTTATAAATGCCTGAAATCAATAAATTGTTTGACATACAAACAATTCCAATATAGTAATTAAAATAATATTGATCTCTTCTTCCAACTTGATTTTTTATAGATTATCTAAAATGGTTTACTAAAAATATCTTCAATATCTTTTAAATTATTTTATATTTGATCACACGTTATTGGGGAAGGTGTTGTACCTTGTTCTCTATTTTCATCGAATGATTCTATCTAGAAGTTTTATTTATGTCATTGAGGAAAAAATATTCCATTTCCCAATAAAAAATTCTTCAAGGAAGGTTTAAAATGAAATGTGTACGTGTGTTTTTCACAAATGGGACATCCCAACATACCATTAATGCTATATCCTAATAAATTTCCATAAGTGGGGTAGTTATTTATCATCATATACAACATTTACCTCAATGTGAATTCGTATCTTCAATGAGAATCATAAATTGTAACACATGTATCCCACATCAATTTCATATCTTTGATCAATGGATCCAAATAGACATAATTATCATTACCAGGTTGCTTTGGTCCTAATATAAATGGAGAGAACATAATGTATTTATGCTTTAGGTATAACCATGTAAGAAAGTTATAATTTAATAACATGACAAGACATGTACTATGAGTATTACTCTATACACTAAAAGGATTTATTCCATCTATAGATAATGTAAGATGAATGTTTCTTAGCTCATTTACAAATCTATGATACTCATAATTAATTTTCTTATATTAAGGATAATGTGAAGGATGAGGTAGGTTCCCATATTTAATTCCTATATCTATATTCTATGTCATATTTCTTGTGGTTTCCTGAAATCCACATTGTCTTATAAACTATATATTGATAATAAGTACCGTAAAAATTTTAAAGGACTTGATTCATTTTTATTGTATCGATCTACACCACACTTAAAAAATTTTACGAGTGATTTATGGTCCTTTCAAAATAATAGGATATAATTTGAACAAGCATGTATTTTTTAGAGATCATTACCATTGAACATAACATTTGTTTAGCGTCATATGTTCAACATGGTATTTTATTTTCTTATGGTTGAATATCATTTAGGAGACCTAGAAGTTCTATAAAGCTGGTGTCACTCCAACTTCTACCAGCTTTGAAATTGGATAACTTTAATATAGCTGAAAATGTTGTGTATTTGGTACAATAGGTATACAATTGTGTATTGGTTCAAATATTTAACTTCCCAAAAAACTCTTAACAATCATGAAGGTCATCTTAAATTTCCATTTCCATTTCTTCCATGCAATATTCACACCATTTAAACTTTTATTCATATCAAATGATCTATAAACCATAGTACCATCCCAATCAGTGCGAACATTAAGTTTTCCCCCTTGTTTAGTCCAACATTTATTGCTCTGCTCTATTTTATGAAAAATAAAATGTTCTTCCAACACTTCATGACTAATGATTCTTGAATAACATTAATGTAAACATAGACAAATTATTTTATAAGGGACATATGCATGCTCTTTTGAAAACATGATTAACAATTTAACTCCATCTTTATACTCTTTTGTCATTTGATTAAGATGCATACATTTTCAATTGATATCCATCCTATTGGGTTCATAAAATATTAATTTTGTACAATAAATAAAATAATTCACATTAGATATTCACAATCAAAGGTGAAAGCAAAATACCATTCTATTAAGGAAATCCCAACATTCGATTGTTTCAAATAATATCAGTATGATTTAAATAAAATGGGTAATTGAATTGAAGAAAATAATCGATCTACTAGGGTAGGTGTTATCATTTGAATTAAATCAAAGGTAAAAGTTATAGACAACATTCATGATCATCTTCTCATATCCTGAACATTTATCATTGAATTTTTTTGTTTGACACTCAGTCTCCATATCTTGTGGTCATGCACCTATGTTGCTTGAAATACTCTTAGCGGTAGTCATCCATGGGATGCCTGCTACTCAGAGTAATACAAGTAACATAAAATATATATGGGATGAGTCTCAAAAAACAAAATGAAATAAATATTTAGGATATGAATCTTATGAAAATAATAATTGTCCATAAAAGAGATGAAGGATGAACCTCAAGAAAACAATTGTAATAATAGCAGTTGTTTGACACACATTAAGTCTTTATTAAAAACCCTAAATAAATTAAATAGTAATATAGAGAATTAATGATTAATAATAAACACAAATATTATAAATAAGAATCATAAACTATCATTCAATCAACTAAAAGGGATAAAATTTTATTCATACAACATTTTAATAAAAAAGAGTTATTTAATATACATAGATGGTAATAAGAGAATATTAGGGGTGAGACCAATACATGTACACCTAAAATGATGAAAACCTAAAAATAATTTATAACATAAATAATTTTATAACCTCCATTCTATTATTTTGGAACAAGTGATGTAATAACCTAAGGAATTATTATATTTAATATTAATGGCATATTAAATATTTGAAATCATCTGAAGACTCTTAGGATGTCAAATCACCACACTAACCCATCTCAAGGATTTTAGGGTGGTCATCACATTAGATCTACCCATATAATGTATTCTAGGGTGGCCATATAATATATATTGACCCATCCTTGAGATTCTAGGGAGGTCCCTAATGAAGTTGGCATAAGGAAATAATACAAATCAATAAGATATATCAGAACTAAGGGAGAAAGTCACACCAACCATTTCTATATATATCCCATACACACTAGCCTCAACCAAGATAGAATGAATCTTATAAGGTCCCATTTTCTCAGTGGAATACCATTACTTAACTTAGAAATCTAAGTGGAATTGAAAAATTGAAAAATCTATAAAACATCACTCCCAATAAAAAACATCTACTACAAAAATATGAAAATAACTAGTCAGTTTAATACACCAGGAAGTAGTATCATAGGCTACCCAACCACCATCATGGAAATTGATACATACAAAATTATATAGATGATGTAGAATAGGATGACAGATCTACCATATAGTTAATTCCACTATTTATCAAATGAAAATAAATCATCATTCATCCACACTTTCACATAAATAAAAGTGTTTCTCAAAAATTCCCTACATTAATTGATATATGAAATTGAGAATGAAAAATATATTAATATGGTACGTGAATTAATTTTGGATGTCTCATAGTATAGGTGTTTCACACTATAAAAATTTAAAGTAACAAAATGGATGATCTCCACAACAAAATATCCAAAATGAATAATTCACCAAACTCATAGTTTCAAAATAGCTACTACCATTGTCAGAACCATTAATGTTTTACACCTAGAGTTCCCCAGGATAAAGTAGAGAAAGTCTTACTTTCGATGGAATGTGGAGAAAGACTTACGTTGAAGATTTGAATTTGTTCGACCCATAAATCATTCAAGGCTTGAATTTGATCCTTAGATTTGTTTGAGAATTGATTTGAGCCATGATTTGAGCTTCGATTCATCGAGGAGGAGTGCCGATAGGGGGTGGGTTCCATGGAAAGATTCTGGTATCATGACATGTTCATGATGGGTTAGGGTTTTCTTAAATAGATTGGGACACTTTTATTTGTGCTTCTAAAAAAGCACTTGTAAAGATACATTTTATCAGCACTTATTACTTAAGCACTGATAAAGGATTTATAATTATAATTATAAATAAATTTTATAGATCTATATATATTTAATAAATATATAAATATATAACTGTATTAAATACTTTATTTATTTAAATATATTTATTTTATTTTTATAATTATTTAAATATATATTTATTAATTTATAATTATATAAATACTTTTAAAAAATAATATTTATATCAATATATACATATATGATTATATATATATATAATAAAATTACATATATACTGTAAACATATTCATTATTTAAATATATAATTAATTATTTATAATTTTATAAATATTTTTAAAAAATAATATTTATATCATTATACATATTTATTAAATTATATATATAATAAATATATATAAATATAAATATTGTAAATATATTCATGATTTAAATAATTTTTTGATAAATTTAATCACAATTTAAACATATATAATTATTTATTTATAATTAAATAATTACCTTTTAAAAAATAATATTTACTTATTTATAATTATAAATATATAAATGTAAAAATATAGTAAATGTATATATTTAAATATTATATATATATATATATTTTAAAAATAATTTTTTAACATTTTTAATGAATACATAATCTTATGTGCATTAATGTTAAAAATGAGTGAGATTGAATAAATTAAAAATAAGTTAACTTTACCAATATTGAAAAAATAGATAAGTTGTGTGTGTGAATTATATATTAAAATTCATTTATTTTGTATATGTGAAATAAATATAATACATGTCTGATCTATGTTAGATTTAGAAATTAAACAAAATTCAATTATGTCCATTACTATATGCAATTAGTCAGTATTTTTAATTAATGTTAATTTTTAGTTATAAACCATTATTCACTAAATATGTGACTATTTAATCTAAATAATAAATATTATGTATTATTTAAATCAAATCTATATGCTTTCATATATTTATTTATATTTAATATTTAATATTTATTTTCCTTATCAATAATTTTCTAATTAATAAAATGTTTAATATTTTTATCAATTTAAATATTTTTATTTTTTATTTTTTAATATTCATTTTACATATATCTATATATTTGGTATATCATACTTATTAGTCTTTATAATTTATATATAATATAATCAATTTATTCATTTTTATCAATAATTATTTTAGTAATAAAATTTTTAATATTTTTTTAATAAACACATTTCTAATTTATTTAATTACTTAATTTTATTCGGACCTATATCATCGCTAATGAAGCACTGATAAAGGATCTCTTTATTAGTGCTGATAAAGGGTACCCTTTACGAGTGCTAAAAATAAATCACTAATAAAAGGAACACTTTATTTTTGCTAAAAAAGCGCTGATAAAGGGTACCATTTATTAGCGATGAAACAATAGCATTGAAAAAAGGTATAATTTATCAACTCTTTTTAGCATTGATAGAGACCAGGTCTATTAAAGGCCTATTTTGTGTCACCATGGGGTAGACACCATAGAGGAGAATAAACTACTTATAAATTTTTAAATAATGGGTTCCACTAGCTAACACTATTCAAGGATTCTAGGAGTTTGTTAATTAGTTGTGATAAGTTCCAAATAATAGGTAATTTAGGTGGAAGGAAAGATCCACCACAAAAAAAAAGGAATTATTGAGATTGAATTTTTTGATGTGTGGGTCTTAGATTTCAAGGTTCATTTCCAATCCTTTTATTCAAACTAATATATACTTGTGGTTGTGGACTATGTGTCCAAGTGGGTTGAGATAATGGATCTTCCCAAAAATTATGCTTCTAGTGTGGTTAAATCTATCATGAATGAAATATTTTTTTAATATTTTGAGTACCCAAAGAACTCTTTACATACAATGGAACCCATTTCAATAATTATAAGTTCTATAATTTAATGCAGATGTTTGGGTGTTCCAATAAAACTGATACAAAATACTACCCATAATCTAGTGGGAAGGATAAATCATCTAATAGAGACCTCAAAAAGAATTTAGAAAATATATTTTTAGACCATGAAAGGATTGTCCTGTGATGTTGGATGAAGATATGTGGGCTAATAGAACTACTTACAAAACCCCCATAGGGATTTCCCCTTATAGGTTACTTTTAGGAAAGTCTTTTCATTTTCTTATATAGCTACAACATAAGCCCTTTTTGGAAATAAAGTCTTTGAAATTTGATTTTAAGTCTATTAGAGATGGAATATTTCTATAATTAAATTATTTGGATGAAATCAGATGACAATCCTATGAAAATTCTCAAATTTTTAAATAATGTAAAAAAATGTTTTCATGATATTATAATAAAAAATAGGAACTTTCAAGTGGTTTAATGAGCAGTCTTATTCAATTATGGGATTAATTTGGTTCCTAGTAAACTCATATCATAGTGGTCTAACCCATTCACAATTCTAAGAGTACTGATAAATGGAGCTGTTGAGTTATTTGGGAAATATATCATCCAATTTATAATCAACTTCCAAACAGTAAAGCATTGATTTTAGGGGAATATAAAGGGCTTATATTCCATATCCTGCCTTGGAAGTTGATCCATTTATAAATTCCACCTAATCTATCAAAACTCATTTATTCATGGGAGTAAAACCATGATTTATTTGGCTTTGATCTAGGTTTTCATTTCTTTTTCATTACTATATGATTGTTTCTTTCTTCTTGACTTTAAAAATATCAAGGGAGTTGTTTACTCCAACTTGATTGATAAAAAACTCCCAAACTCAAACCTCTAGTTATTTTCTTTTTCAAATTTTTAAATTCTGCTTGATAATAATGATCTACTTGAATTTCAGAGAGGATATTTACATACTAAAAAGAGGATTATTTTCAAATAAAATAGGATGGTTTCTTAAATATGTCCTAAAAACAAAAATAAAGAATATATTTTATTCCATGTGAGTCTCAAATTTAATTATTTATCACTATTTATTTTTTTATTCTTTCAAACTAAGTGTGGGGGAATTTCCCTTGATTCTTTTGAAAAATTATGAATCTTATTTTCTTAAAAGGGTGTGTAGCTTTCTTATTTCTTGAGTGTTGAAAAATAAAATGTAACTAAATTTTAAATATAGCTAGCGCCATTAAAAAAATACTTATACCTCACTTTTTATAATAATTATTATAAAATGAATTCCAAATTATTTTGTTTTTCTATAATAATTAAATCATGAACTTTCAAAAAAAATTCTTAAAGTGTATAACTTGTGTTTTTTTAAACTTAATTGTATCCCCCTCAAATATAGGTAAACTTATGAAATGATTATCTACTTTTAATGAAGAAATTCTCTAAAAATCAGGTTTAACATTAGGGATAATTTTAGGTTTTAAGTGTCGGGCCTTAAGTATGCTTCAATTATGCTATATCAAGTCACCACCTAAATTTTTCAAAATGCCTCCATTCATGTAAATATAATCTTTCTTTTTTCTGTTAATAATTTTTTTTTAAAAAATATGTTCTTCTGGTATCCTACTTAGGGGAATGTTCCATATATTATTTTATGGATTTCATATAATTTCATGTTAGGAGGACTGAGTGATTTATGATTAATGTTTTCCACACTATTTATAGAGATACTATTTGAAAACCATGAAAATGATGTTTGATTGGTTATATTCATGTCTAATTGAAACTATAACATGGAGAATATTTAACTTTATTATAAACATAGAAACTCATATCAGGTTACGTAGAACACCATAGGAAGTCTGATCAATCGAGAGTAATATAAATATAGTGAATATAGAGTAAAATGGGAAATTGGGATCCCAAGGAGAGCCTCTCAGACAATGCTACTTGGTGAATTTCGTTAAATAAATCCAAAATCAATAATTTCTTTACATTGTGTAATGTATAAATTTATGATTGGGTAAAAATAAAATAATGTTCCTGGGTAAAAAATTATCTCATTAAGGTGAGGAGAATATTGAACCTAAATGAACAAAGATACAATTGATTTATAAGAAAATATATTGAGTTTTATTATTAAAGTGGTAAATGGAACATTGGTTTGAGAAACCTATGAGAGATTAAAATATTTTGTTAATTTTATTATAGATCTAATTCAACTTGTATCTCTCTAGGATGAAATCAAAATATTAGAATTTTAACTTGTACTGATATAGGAAAATTTTAAGAATTCACATATGAGAAATGAAATTCATAACAATGGATGATTTTATTATTTTCTTTTATTCTTGAATATTTAGTTGAACCTAATAAGGATGAAAATAAATTTATCTTTGGATTCTTTGTAAATAAATAAATTTCCCGTGTTTAAATTCCTATGAGTGAAATTGAGGAAGTTTGGGGAATTTTGATGTTGGGTTATTTTATAACACTTATACAAGCCTATTTTTGATATTAAGTGAGCTTTTATTATATAATTGATCTATTTAAAGGAGAATTTGTGAATATTCAACATTTATAAGTGGATTTGAATTCATTTAATATTTCAATTAGCATGTTTTTGTGGATTCTCAATTCATTAAATTTCATGATGTTATTATTTTTCATCTATGAATGATTTTATGATTCTAATTGAGAGATTCAGTGATCATTAAATTTTAAAATATCTTAATTTTTTTCCACCATGGTAGAAATATGGAAAATTATTGAATCAAATATGAGTACAAAAGGGATGGACCTTTCAACCACTATTTTCTCATGTTTAGTAAAAATGAAAATCTCTTTGTGTGACTGAATGTGAAATAGGATTGACCACACTAGAAAATTGATCAACTAGATATCATCCAAATGGTGAAAATGGTAGGATAGACTACAAATCCTAAAGGATCAACCGTAAGTGTCCTCAAATAAACTAGTGGAAATAAAAAAAGGCAAGTTTTGAAGGATTTATCATATCAAACATATGTACAAATAAGTGACCACAACCTCAAAATAAAAAGAGAGTAGAAGGAAGTTTCGAACATCATACGACTACAAAAATGAGGGGAAAAGAAAATTTCACTCCAAAAATATTAGGGAGGCCTCTACCCTCCTATCATGGCCATTCCTGAAATATTCTAACCTATTGTATCACCAAAAATAAATTCCTAAAATAAAATATTTACATCATGATAAGACTATAGTTGAAAATTACCAAAACTGCAATCGACCACTAGATCAAATATATTGATGCTTGTCACTATAAATGACGATGAAGAACCTACTGGTGCTAAAGAGGGATAAGTAATTTCTTCCTCTGTTGGTACAATACTCTCAACTAGAAGAAGTTTGAAATCAATATAATTGAATCTGAATCCCTTACTATCCTATTAATTGATTTATGCCATTGATATTTTGTAGAAAAAAATACAATTATGTGAAAATACATTGAAATATGAGTAGATCCACTTACAAAGAATCCATTTCAACATCATATGTTGAGGCTTGATGATTCTCCTCCGATGTTCATTGATAATAATTTTTTAATGATTTGAGGATTCTATTTAAATAAAATATCATGAAGGGTGTGATATCTAAGAAAAAGATATGGAAAACCACTTAAGAATACATCATTCTTAGTCATGCAGTATGTTGGACACTCAACGGTATGAATTTTGTGGTAGGATGAGGTGGGAAAAAGTATGAGCTATTAAATACTTTGGTTAGGAGATATTTTTTCGCCCTAGAGAAGGATCAAATTTCTTAAATGAGAAAATTTAATATGTGAGAAAATAATATATGTGGTATCAATTTCGTATGTTATAAAATCATATATGTGGTATCAATCAGTTATGTTCAAAAATAGGCTATGTAAAGCAAGTCAATTATATAGACAATTTATGTGGGATTTTGGTATACTGACTAGAGGTAACCTGATCCATCCAAACTTGTATATGGAGGATAGACAATAAATTCATATAGTCTCAAAATTTAATTGATTAATAATGGGTACATAGTGGGTTTCAAAGAACTCATTACAATTAAGAAATGGGTTTTTCTAGAAGCAGATCTATTAGGAAGCATGTCGATTGGGAAGTAAGTTTTTTAGGAAGCCAGTATTTCAGGTAGTGGGTAAGAAAATAAATTGATTTTATCTTAATATTATAATGTTTCAGGGTCTAGGAGTGGTAGAGAGACTAATTTTAAAGGATATAGGTGTCAAGTCACATTATAAAATGGAGCACCATAGATTAGAACCCCACAGTTTCAGAAGAAGAATTGAATCCCTTGCTAGGGGATTTCTTATTTTCTCTTATTTATTCCCATACACTTTATTTTTTCCATTATTTAATATATTTATTATAATGGTTGGATGAAATAATATTGGGGAATATAAATGAGCTGGTTTGAGGACATTTTACTTTATTAAATATTCAAATATGGCTGGGATTTATACTTTTCTCACTAGTCAAGTTGCACATATAATTTTATTACAATAACTACATAAAGGATTTAATGTTTTCTCATTTGGATTTGTTCACTTTTCATTTATAGGTCTATAAGAAAAGAGGAAAAACCATGGAAGGGTTGGTCATTTGGTTTCTTCATTTAGTGTATCAATGGACTCTCCTGTTAAGAAATCAGAGAATTCATTCATCTGTAGGATATCCCTTCAAAATAACCATCCATCCTCCTTTCACTAGATAGACCCACAATTTCCATGAATTAATATAGAAAAATAAAAAAAATATTTAACCTTAGAATAAACAAACCACCTAATAAAATTCCCCAGTTCCATTCTGATTCCTTCTCCTACTTTATTGTGATCTTCTTTCTATGCTCTTGGTCTTTATTAGTCATGGTTACTTTACTTCCACTATAATGATCTCACTCAAACCATAACCACCATTTTACTTAACACTTAACACTTTGTTACTTTGTTACAATTTCTTTCACTTTCACTTTGTCTCACTTTTCACACCTTCTATGGAAGTCTACCCCTGTAGATCAAACCCAACTCACTACTACACTAATTTTATATAGGGGTTATAGGTATTTAATTTGTTTTAAACCTACTAAAAACATGAGATCTCTCCATATGAATATTATGACTTTTATAAAAAGGTTTATTTTTAGTTAAAAAATACAAGATTTACAAAAATTATAATTTCCCTGATTTTATCACTATGTATGAACAACCTAGAATATTTAAAAACAATTAAAGTACTAAGATGTGAATTTAATGAATAAAATTATTCTTTTTTTAATATTATTCATAAATTTAAAACTTCTGAAAAACATTTTTATAACTAATTAATGTGTTACACAAATAGAGAAACTATTTTCGGTATTTTTAATTCAAAGTAAGTATTTGAAAGAGATTATGTTTTGGGTTTCCTTGAAAGACACATAACATTTATTTATTTTATAATAAAAAATTTATTTTATTAAAATTTTTGTCCATGATATTTTTCTATTTTATTTATTTATTTATTTAATGCTTAAAAATTTTATTTTTCTAAAATAAATGTTTATTCAATTATGTGGGTTTATTTTAAAATAAAAATTTCGTGCATTTATAAATTTAATTTAATAAAAATATTTAAAATTATAATTATAATTATCAAATTAGGTAAAAATATAAATATAAATAATTCTCATTAAAATTAACGACTATGGTTATAAATTAATTACATATGTAAATGTAAAAGGGTTTAATTAAGTTTAAACTAATGTAAAAGACCTAAAACATTTGAAAACTTGCCTAGAAAAGAATAGTTGATCTTTGGATCGACCAATACATGTTTTCCCAACATGTTTTTCAATATTTTAGTCATTTACCATTGAAGAGTATCATGTAAATATTGAAAAATGTAAAGGTGTTCCCAAAAATACCCATTCCTTCAATTATAAAAGTGTAACATCTTCACAACAACAATACAAACCATAACTTCAAATTCCTTCAAAACGTAACATGTTTCATTTTCATTCACTCCCTTAAAAGCTTGTATCTAAGGATGTTATTAATGGTACATTTATTTTTATGATATCATTATGGTTATGGTGTAACAAATATAATAACATATTAATTATATGAACAACAAATCATCATTGTTAATTTAATCATTTAGAATAACTCTGCTAAGGTGATAATATTGTATTCAAACTGTGTAATATTTTCATATTCATTAATTTTTTTATAATTACTTAAAATTAAAATATATCACACAAAAAATCACTAAATAATATCATAAGTATTCTTGTATAATTAAATTACAACTAAACTACCACATAATCAATCATTAAATTAGTGTGTGTTCAAGTTTAGGTCTGTTTAACCACCTAATCAAAAAAACTATGAATTTATTTAATAAATGACTATGATAAAATATTTATCAGAGTAATATGATATAAATATATAATTAATTTTTTTTTTGTATTTGGTAATGTTACATCAAAATTTAACCCATTAATTCATGATACACCTTTTGTTCATTAAGAATCACCAAAACAAGATCATCACCAATTTCTTCATCATGTTTCATAACCAAAACTAAAATAAAATTGAATTATTAATTTATAAAATATATTATAAAATATATTACATTATCTTATATGGTCTGGTAATGTGAAATTTTGATGAATGAATAAACATAGACACAACTATTTTGAAACTAGTACAAACAATCAAAATTATAAACACCTGAAGTAGAAAATATAAAGAATTAATGTAAAGAATGACTATTTATGAATAAAATGAATGAAAATAGATATTATTATGATTTTTAATTAATTTATTAAGATATATAGGATTTTATATATGAGTTTAAAATACATATGAGGAAGTCAGGATAGGAAAAAAGTGTTATCATATCAATTTACCTACTTTGAGACTAGTATTGTATTTGTGAAATGAATTTAAATTATGAGGTATATATATTTCCTATTTAAGATATAATTATTGAATTATCTTTTAATCATGGTATTTTAATTTCAATTAAAATCATTTTCTTTCCAATGTTTCAATTCAACAGTTTCAAATTCACAATGGTTTGGTTGGCCTCAATTTTCATTCTTTGACACATAATACATTTTATACTCAAAATTCCATGTGTATAGTGTTTTATTGATTTAATACCACATTAATGTTATTTTCCAAGTATTTAATGGTATTTAATAGTAAAATAACATCCCCTTATTCAATTAAATAATGATTTATTTTCTTCCCAAGTAATTGGGATTTTCGGTAACTAAATTTTCATTCATTGAGTTAAGATTGTTCAACGAACTTATTTCTTATAGGTTTGGTACATTATACTATTTTATTTTATTTAATATAATTCTATCATTATTTTATATGGAAATAAATTCCCACCACATAAACCATTTGACAAATATTTATCAAATCTTGAAATATATTCTATTGAACCCATTCAATTTATTTCTTCAGATGGCTTGTCATTATGTCATTCAAAATTTTCATTTTTTTATACCCATTTATCTATATGATATTGACATAAAATTTCAAATAAATTAGATTAGATGATGTTAACATAAAATTTTTGATATTCTATTGACATGTGGGAAACATTTTTTTATTCCCTAATAGATTATTTTTTGTAGTTAGACTATGTATCATTTATCCATCCACCTTTTGCCCTGGATGGGGTATGATCAGGTTATCCTTTTTATTAACAAGGGGAAAAGTATTGGTATTCTGTATTTTTATTTAAATATGGACGATTGTTGGAAATGTTTATTATGTATTTTTTATTCATTTTCTGTTATAGTGAATATAATGGACTTAAACAAATGACAGGTGGGCCCAACATTATATAGCCCCTCGATGCATCGACATGTCTCATGAGATTGATTAGGTTGGGATTTTATTTATGAATCCTCACATAAGAGGATATTATCTTAGAATAAATCCTTGACAGTAAGATTTCTTGACTATAGTCTCCACAATAAGTAGTGTTATAGAACAAGGCCTTGACATCATGTTTATGATTTTTGTCATTATTAATTCTACCTGTATGAGATCATTATTACTGATATACATGTTATCATTTATTTTCACGGGTATTTCATATTCCATGTTTCAAGTTTATTATTGATTCATGTTGTTTTCATATTCCTTCCTTAATATTTATGTCATGTTTATTCCATGATTTTTTAAGTTATATGTTTCCCTTACTAAGCATTTGATCTCATCCCTTCTTACATTTTACATTTCCCCAGGTTATATAGAAAATTAGTACATATGACTTGTTTCAATGCATATCATGTGTGAAAGAATTTTTGGGAGGTGTTAATGAATTATCATGAATTAATTATTTTCACATATATTATGAGAATATTTTATTTGATACAATGAACATCAGATTTATCAGTTTATGTTGCGTCCTAATTTTATAAATATATAAACTTGAAAAGATCCATCATATATAATATATGTACTATTATTTTTTATTTGATGATTAAGGTTGGTTTTATATAAGATTTTACTATTGGTATCATTAATGTAATGAAATTTATTTGTTTATATGCATCAGACCTGGGAGTGAGAGTCTAATGAGTCACACGTAGTATCAAAGAAAATGTTTATATAACTTTGGTGATTATGTTATATATTGAGTATAATTTGTTGTTTTAAATGTTATTCTTGATCATAATTTCAAATGTATTGATAACCATTTGTTATAATTATATGATTTAATGTTAAGGAAGTAATTAACATTTTATTTAGGGGGTTTCATAATAGACCTTTATTGAAAATAGTTATAATAAGTATAATTATTGGATGAAATACTAATATTTTGTTAATTTATTTAGTATGTGGTTCTTCTATAAGTTAAAGCCCTATCTAGATACTGGAAAGTGGATATGTATATGAAACAGATGCACCTAGTCATAACTAACCCAACAAGGTTTGGTTGATCATTAACTCAATCATCACTAAGATGTGTGATGAGTGGGACTAGAATTATACACCTAGATAGAGACTATTGTGTGTTTGATTTAGTTAATTACAATCTATTTATGAACTATTATGAAGGATTTATGAATGATGTTAACTAATTAGGTTAAATAACCTAAGATTAAAATGACAATGGATAACCTTGAACAAAGGAGTCATAAGTTGATCCAAAAGCATCATACGTGAATGTGTCATAAGAGAATACATATTCATATTGATGTATTTATATTAATATTTTAGATATTAACATAACCATTTTAGTTTTATTATTTTTAGATATAGGATCACAAAAATGAAGCTGAAAAAGGATTGTACCTAGAAACCACTATGTATTATAACCAAATAAAGGAGAAAAATTTTATGGTTTAGAAAATTATTATATTCTTATTATGATTGAAAAAGTGACTTTCAAAGAATTACCTATGGTACAGATGTTGATACCATAATATAAATTAACCCTTGATACACATATCTATTTTAATTAGTTGAGTCATATTTATCAAGGACCTTTTGGTGTATTCTAAGTATTGTTAAGTAATATGTGAAAAATATAAGGATCGTTCTTCATTATTTTTGAATTAATGGTTTGAAATCATATATTAAATGGTATTAATAACCTTCATAAATGATTTTATGTAAGGTTGTATTTTTGGAGATAGCTATTGAAGAACAATTTTTTGAGTGATGGATGAGTTTTAGGTTTATCATATATTTAATATTCACATAATAATGGGTAATTTTATTTTAAATAAGTAAGTTAGATATTAATTGGTAACATTAGTATTGATAATTGATTCATTATATTATTATGGAATTTGATCTAATTTTTGGTATTATTATATATAGTGAATTGTGTGTGACTATATGAACTTTTGGTTAATAACATTTGAGGGTTAAATATAGAGTTAAATTTTAGCGGAATATATAATATCATTATTGTTCAATGTCTTGTAGATTCAAATATGTTTTGGGAAAGGTATGTTATTGAGATTATATTACTCTGGTATATATATTCTTGGGTATATAATTGTTGGAATGGTTAATTCTATCTGAACAAGAATAATATGGATTTTGAGAGAATATATTTCAATGGTTTTTTAGTTTAGAATCATTTAAGAATGTTCATGGTAATTTGGATCTCTACTTTGAGTATTAGGTTAAGAATTTTGGGATAATCCAACTAAAATTAACTTATGTTGAACCAGTAAATATATGTAAGAGTGATATAGGTTGAACCGAGTATGATATAAGTTGAGTTGTAAAAACTTTAGGATAGCATGATAGTGTAATAAATTGATAGATCTTGAGGTTAAATTCTACTACAATTATTTGTAATAATTATATTATAATGATCATCACCCATGTTAAAACGTTGGTTATATGAATTGATGGAACTATAAGTAACTAGGGTTATGATGAATAATTCAGAGATAACCTTAAATAACAACCCAATGTATTAGGAGATGGAGTGAGAAATATTATGATTATAAAAAACCAACTATAAAAAAATATGATTAAAAATGTGAACATAGTTAATTTACAAAACACACCAAAGAAGAAAAAGACAGTGTATCGCAAAATGTCAAGTGATGAAGGTCATCCAACTCACAAGTGTAAGATAAAGGGAGAGGATAAACATTTTTTTCTTCAATTGAAAGAAAGTAGTGCATTATATAACTCAATTTCCCAATCCAAGGGAAAACAAGAGAAGTAATCAACAGAAAATATATGAAAATAGGAATGGTTTAGCACCCTTTATAAAGTGATTATATTAATTTTTTAAAACTGATAAATCTATTTCCACATCTAATATAAACCCATGATCATCTAGTGGTAAATTTTGATTAAGAGTTCCCTATTGGAATTAGACTAATATGATGATACAAATTATAAGGAACCAATTTTTTAAGGGGTTTAATGTGACACCACTAAATTTTAATATATTATTACATTTATATAAGTTAATTTTCTCAATACTTACTCGGCACGCAACCACAAACTTAAACAAAACTGTGATATATTGAGATAAAATATAAATTTTTATATACAACCATTAAAAACTAGTCATTGAATTAGATAGAATGTGTAGGAGTAACTATATTATGAAAATATATATATAATTAAAATAAATTCTACTTCTAAAATGAGTGAAATTCAATTAGTTTACTTAAAATGACCAATAAGTTAATTTATTATTTAGAAAAATATTTTAAAAAGAAATATTTTTATATGATATACATTTATATTTCAAGAAACATATGATTAATGAAAAATTATGTTTAATATCGATAAATTATTAACACCAATTTAGTTGTTAAGTTGTATGAATTTAGAATAATATCAATTAATATTTTAAAATGTCATTTCCTAATGAAAATGGGTTTTCATTATATTTAATGATTTTATTAAAAATATGAATTTATCAATTTTTAAATTTTCAATTAATAAAATTAAATTCATTTTTTAATTAATTATATGAAAATTTACTTAGTTTGAATATTTTATAATTTTCTAAAAATGTTTAATTTTAGTCTAAAAATGTTGGATTTAAGAAAATTATAATTTACATGATTTTATCACAATGTAAGAATAACCTAAAAGATTTTAAATCCATTAATGTAACCAGATATTAATTTAATAAATATTTTTATATATTTTGGAATATTTTTTGAAGATATAAAACATATTCCAATCATTTTTATAACTTATTATGTTACTTTAATGTAGAAACTATTTCCATTATTCTTATTCAAAAGGAAGTATTTTCAAAATAGATTTAATTTTTACCTTCTATTAAATCCTCATAACATTTATTTTTTTATAATAATTCAATTTATGTCATTAAAATTAGTAACGATTAAAAATTTTATCTTAAATATATACTTAATGATTTGAAATGTTATTTTTCTAAAAAACCTTTTTCATGTGAGTGATTTTATTTATTTTAAAATAATTTTTTTACTCCTTTATGAATTTTATTTGATAAAATTACTTTTAAATTTTAATTTATAATTATAAAATATAATAAAAAATTCAATCTTAATCTCCTTCAGTAAAATTGATTACTATTTTTGGAAATTAATTACCAAGGTAAAATTAAAAGGGGTAAATTGAGTTTAACCTAGTATAGAAGACAACAAATAATAAAAAAGCATGCCTAGAAATGAATTTTTGAGGTTTTTAACGACCAATATATTTTAACTTAAAATTTTTAAAATTTTTAGCCATTAACCCTTGAATATTTCATCCCATTATTGAAAAATGTAAAGGAATTTACAAAACTATTATTTCCTTCACTTATAAAAAGGTAACATATTCACCACTTCAAGACACACCATGATTTATAATTACACATTTAAAATATTCCATTTTAATCTCTTTATAATATTATTCAAATAACATAATCCCATGGTAACTCACAGTTATCCTAATCCTTTGAAATCTAAGGATACATCCAATGAAAATTCAAGTCTCCGACGTTCTATGTTATATTCTTTAACATTTACACTATCCAAAATAACATAATGATATTAGTATAATATATATACTTTAATATTACTAAATCAATTTTATTATTATTATTTATTCATATAATTAATCCATAGGAAAAACAAAATCATTGTTTGTGTGTTGTGCGGACTACCTCCTCCACAACATAATATATTTTGTTTTTTATTCAAAACATTACAAGGTTGGATATAAGGATGATATTAAAGGATAACTATTATATTTATGATATCATTATGGTATTGGTATAATTAATATAATAACCTATTTATGATATGAATAGAAAACGATCATTGTCAATTTAATCGATTAAAACAGGTGTTCTAAGAGGATAATATTTTATTCAACTTGTATAATATTTTAATATACAATAATTATTATACTAATTTCTTATAATTATAATATACCACACTAATAAGAACCAAATTCGATCATTGTTATTCTATTATAATGATATTAAAACTAACCCACCTCATATTCATTCATTAAATCATGGTGTGTTCATATTGGTATCAAATTAACCATCTAATCAAACAATTCTATGAATTTATATCATTGAAGAATATGAGAAATTATTTATAGGTATAAAATGATATTACTATAAAAATATATATTTTTTGTTTTTGTAAGGTTATATCAAAATTTAACTCATTAAATAAAAAACACCTTACTTTTTTAAGAATCACCAAAACATGATCATCATCAATTTCATCATTATGGTTCATAACCAAAAATAACATTAAATGAAATTATAACATTATTATATATCATGGAATATCTCTTCCAGTTTCTTAGATGTTCTAGCAATGATGAACATCGAAATAATAATTTATACACACACCACTATTATGAAACTAGTACAAATGATCAAAACTATAAACACCCAATGTGGAAAATTAGAAGAATTCATATAGAGAATGAATATTTATAAAGAGTAAGAAAGAAAATAGATATGATTAAGGTTATAAATTAAGATATTAAGTTCACTATTTTTTTATATAGGTGGATAAAGTGGATTTGTGTAATTCCAGACAAGTGGTAAGGGTTCTCATCTCAATTTCCCTCCATCGAGACAGGTAATGTTTTTATTTATCTAATTTTATTTATGTGGTGTATATATTGGATATTTGAGATATAATTTCATGATCTGTATTTTAGTCATGGTATTTGAAGTTTAATTTCAATCACCATCCATCAAGTGTTTTGATTTTAATGTTTCTAAGTCATTAGTCTTTAAATGGCCTCAATTCACATTCTTTGAGACATAATAAATTTTCTGCACCATATTCCATATGAATTGTGTTATATTGATTTAATATCCAATAAATTTTATTTTCCTTATATTTTATGGGATTTACTAGCTAAATAATTTTACATTATTCATGTGGATTGTGATTGAGTTGCTTCAATAGTAGTAAGGAATTTTGGTGCCTCAATTTTTTTTCATTGAGTTATGATTATTCTTTGAAATTATTTTATATATATTGGGTATGTTTTAACCTTTGATTGTATTATTTTTTATTCTATCATTGTTTTTTTGGGATATAAATTCCTATATTATAAACCCTTTAAAAACATTTCTCACTTCCAAGGATACATTCTATTAAAACCATCCACTTTCATTCTATGAATGTCTTAGGATCATGTCGTTTGAGTATGGTCTTGGTCATATACCCATTTCTATATATGGTGTGAACATCACATTTTACATAACTTAGATTAGATTATTTATACCTATAATGTTTGTTACTTTATTAACATGTGGAAAAGTATTGGTATTCCAATACATATTATTATCCGAAAGTTGACTATAGATTTTTTATCCATCCACCTTCTTCCTTTAGATGGGTTATAATCAAGTTATCCGTTATATTGATATGGGGAGAAGTATTATAATTATTTATGTTGTTATTTAAATATGGATGATTACTTTTAATTTTGATTATTTATTTTTATTCATTTTCTCTTATGGTGAATCATTGGACTAAAATAAGTGATGAGTGGGGCCCACCATTATATATCCCCACAGTGCACCAAAAAGCCTTATGAGAGAAAATAGGTTGGGTTTTAGTGAATGGATATTTTTATAATACGATAATATTTTGGAATAAAGCCTTCAAAAAAGTACGACTTAACCATTGTCTCGATAACAAGTAAAGTGTCTTGCCATACAAACTTGATGGCAGGTTTTTTATGTCTAATATTATGAATTACATAATTATGACATTAGTATTATTTATATCCATGTTTTGATTTATTTTCATGGATATAACATGCTCCCGGTTTCATGTTGATTATAGATTCATATTTATTTTACCTATTTCTAGCATAATATTTATGTAATGTTTATTCCTATATTGTTTCAATTATATGTTTCCCTTATTGAGAATCTGAGCTCACCACTTATTATTTTTTCCATTTCCCTAAGTTATAAAGAAAAGTAATACAAGTGAAATTTTTTGAAGGATGTCACGTGTGAAAGAATTTTTGGGAGAATTTGAATACTTTTCATGAAATAATTAGTTTCACATATAATGGAAAAATTGCCTATTGCACAAGAGCCTTAGCCAAATTGGTGAGGACTCGATAAGTGCATCCATGAGACCCGAGATAAAATCTAGGTGGAGACATATTTTTGGGTCATTGTAGCAGTATTGTAGCAGGCATTGTAGCAGTACTGAAGCAGGTGCTGTTGCAGGAACTATTCGGTACTATAGCATCCAGAACTATTCATCCATCTATTCCTTTAGGACACTAGTTTGGTCATCGGGTCCTGTAAGGCTTTCGAGACACCCAAGTCCTTCCGGCCAACTGTTTCTCAAGGCCTTTGGGCCACCTTAAGGCCTTTGAGCCACCACAAGGCCTTCAGGCCACTTGAAGATGCAGATGTACCAGTTAGACTATAAGGGACAAGGCTCTAGATGAGTATCAGAGTAGAGACATTCACCATAGAAGAGCTAACCAGAATTGGAAAAATTAGAGGGTATGGAATTTCCATCGGTACCGGGCCTATACACCTATACAGAGGATATCTAGCTGACTGAACTTGTGAAGGGGGAGTGATGATATCAAGACATGTGCTGGGGAGGAGCAGTTTCAAGTTGTCTTGTATGGGTGATTTTTTCTAAGACCTATGGGTCATGTAATTGTATCTAAGCATGTGGGACTTGTAAGGGTTCCACCTCACCCCTAGAAAGGTGTATTATCAAAAATAATAATAAAAAAGGCCTTCAGGCCATTCAGTGAATGGAAAAATTATCTATTTTATTCAAAGTACATGGGATTTATCATTTTATGTTGTCCCCTAATTCTATAAAGCACTATACCTGAAAATATCCTTCATATTTAAGAAATGAAAAAATTGATTTTTTTTTTAAATTATGGTTGGGTTTAACCAAGCTTTTTTAGCTGGTATCAATCAAGAAATGCAGTGTATGTGTTTATGAGCACATGATCTAGGAGTATAGATCTGGGTTGTTAATCACACAAGCCCCATGATTTTATAAAATAATTATTATCATGAAAAGTAACCATATTATATGAGAAAAATGTGTGTAAAATGTGATAATTATGGGTTATAAATTCATAAGCTCTAATATATATGAAATTATTTTATGTATCTTCAAATTTACACTTCACCCTTTATAATAAGTTTATTCTTATTTAATGGGGTTTAATATACCCTTATTCATCTCTAATATGCCAAGGTGCATTCTAGGTTACCTTAGGTGAGGTAATTTAACTCTTCCATGATCATTAATGAGACCCAAACACCTAAGTTGATTTTACATATTCCTATCCCAAATTAAATGATATCTTCATTTGGTTGGCTACCAGTTACTCCTTAATATTAAACTTCATTACACTCTGAAATGTTTCAACTATTGTATTAATCATATTTAATTAAATTCATTTACATACATTTAAAATAACATCCCAAACCATTTTCATGGGTTAGTTCACAGGTTCCACTATACTTAGGTGATACCCTTAAGACACAAAAGGATAGAAATAAATGCCAAGGGATTACCTAAACATTGGGGGGATTATTTTGCCTTAAAAAACACAATTATACATGATAAATTTAGATAATAAATAATATCTATATGATGCTTGAAAAAAATTGTTTAATAAAATGACTCAAAATAACATTTCAAAGTAGAAATGAAAAAACAAGATACAATAAAAAATAAATGATTAAAGAATACAAGACTTTATGATACTATAATTGCATTATCCTAAGAATCAACTAATATTTCTCCAACCTCTATCTCCACAAGCCATACCCACTATATCCAAATGCTTGGTGATAGAAGTATTAGACCTTTCTTTTACCTATTTCATAAATAATAAAATCTTTATATGCACCATAGTGAATATGTAGGTGTGAGTAATTATACTCAGCAGAGTTTTCCCACGAGACTTCTTGATAAATTAAACTAGTACAATAAAAAATATGCACATTTTATATAAAATAAGTGATAATTAGATTAACGGTTATATTCAAAACCATAAATGAGTAAAATTTTATAAAATTGTAAATAAAATCATATTTTAATTCATTATCACTTTAAATAAGAATACCATGTTCACACACACACATTCATGCCATGGAACTCTCTATACTCATGAGTGGTGAGTCATCCTATCTCCAAGTCATCGCTTGCAGAACTACATTGATGTTGATACTTCATGACCATGCTCTTTCCCACATTGATTGTCATACTTCATGACCATTACATGTCCAGATGTATACATTCCAACCATGTATTTCAAGTTCTCATATTAAACATTACTCATAAAAAATTATACCATTTAAAATATATCATTGAAAAACATTCTTCTATAAAAAAACCATAATCTAAAATTATAAAAAATTGTTTTTCAAAATATATTCAAATTCCCTTGTTCATAAATCATAAAACAAAAATGGTTTCCTTAAAAAAATAAATCAATATTTCCTTTGAAAATTTAAGCAGAACATTTAAATAAAACCAAACCTTTATGTTTTAGGACAAGTCGAGAAGAGTGGAAAGACACCTACCTCACAATGGGTGATGAAAATAATCAATAACACAAAGAAACTTATAGATCCAAGATCAAAAACCACTTTATATTGATTTTTTAGATCTAATAGACATTAATTCATCAAAAATGGTATCTTTATCAAAATGAATCACCAATATCACTTAGGGAAGGAGTGTATTTCAAGAGCATGGGATAAGAGAATAAAAATTAGGGTATTAGGGATAAAAACAAAGTTAATCATTTATTTTATGAACAATAAATGAATCATACATGGTTGTACCACATGCTTTGGGAAACTATGAATTAACCATGCACATGGAGAATTCTTTAAACCACCCCCTCGTAGGGTTGGTGTGCATGTTTGGACAAACCATGCACCAACTGTGATTTTTCCTTGTGTCTCCACTTTCATGATTTCACCTATAACCTATTTGGTTTAGCTAAACTATTTGCCTTCCAAGTGACTCTCATAATCTTTGGAATGGTTTCCTAAATAGGTTTCATGGCTCCCCAAACAATGATCAAATCATACACCCATGAAAAACCTTCCAAAACACACCAAAACCATCCCAAAACTGCCAAAATTAAGCCCATGTATTATATAACATAAAAATAAATTTTAAATTCAAAAAGTAACTAAAACATAGGGTGTTATATTCTCCCCCACCATTTGGATTTCCATCCAATGAAATCTAGACATTTCTATTTCTTTAGAAATGTTCAGGCAATTTATCAAGTATAATGTCTTCATGCTCCCATGTATCTGACTAAATCAGACCATGTTACCATAAAATACTCACCAAATAGATACTAAATCCATGAAACAACTTCTTTGATCTATCCATAATTTATATTGGTATATGTAACAAATTATCATCTTTTATCGATCAATATGGTCCAATTGAATCACATGGTTAATATCAGGTTGGTACTTCTTCAATTAACATACATGAAATTTATTATATATGGAACTAAATCATAGTGGTAAATCCAATTGATAGGCCACTTCACTAATCTGTTTGAGTACCTTAAAAGGTTTAGTATAATGAGGAGAAACTATACCTTTCATACCCAAATTTTGATGACCTGGACTTAGAGAGACTTCTCAAAACACATGACCCCCCACATAAAATGATAAGGGTAAATGATGATGATCTTTATAATATTTTGGAATTTTGTTTTCATCACCATTCTTTCTGGATCACTTGAATTTTTCAGGTCATCTCGTAAACAGGACTAGGTCTCAACAAATAAGTATCTCAGGTCTCTATCCAACATAGTAGAGATCAAAAATAAGGATCGTAATATGCTTCAATAGAATATATATGTATTAAGTGCTTATAGATATTATTTTATTATAAATACACTAAGAGTAAATGATCCTCTCATGAACCTATAAAATCCGTAACATAAGCTCATAGCATGTCCTTTAACATTTGGATCCCCCATTCAGATTGTCTATACATTTTGGGATGATATGTTGTGCTCATTGTTTACTAGGTACCAAAAAAATGCTATAAAGATTTCCAAATCTGAGAATAAAAACAAGAACCTTGAGAAAAGACAATCTAATGAAGAATTTGATAAAACTTTATGAAATTTTGAATATAGAGTTTTTCCAAATCTTCACCAAATTTTATTCCTGAATAGCGATGAAATGAGATGAAATTTAGAGTTTATCCAAAACCACCCATATGGAATTGTGTTTTTGGACCATTTATGGTAAACTAGTAAAAAAATAAATAGCTATGTGATCCCATTTTCATACAGGTATGGGTGAATATTTCAATATATATGTTGGTTATTGGTTCTCATCATTGACTTAAAAAAATGTAAGGCATCTCATGACATCATCTGATCCTTTCCTTTTCATTACCTCCAACCACAAATAATCTTAAAACTCATTATACATCTTCTGAATTTTAGGATGAACCATCCATTTTGATTTGTGATCATAAGATTGGAGTTTTTCCTTATAAGTTAATAAAATAATGATTTGATCATGAAGACATTAAATAGAGTTACCATCTTGTTTCCATTCATCAATAGTCTCCCCACCAATGAGTTTTGACCACATATAAAGGTAGTTAGGATCTGATCATGTAGAATCCTTTAATTGTTCAACCAAGTTATGGATAAGAGTTATTGGATATAAATTTGAAACATCATTCTACTCAGCACTGTCCAAGTTCATACCTGTTATCATAGCCATCAATTTTCATTGGTCACATTCTTCTTTTTCTAATGGATTTTATGAATTTTACTCAAAGAATATAAAAAAGAATTCAATTTTCAAAATGTATAATCCATTTAAAAGTCAAACATTTGATGATATCCCATCCATCTTCTTTATCATATGTTTGAATCCCATTATGAAAAATTTGTTTCAAACTCTTTAATCTATTAACACATCGATCTTCTCACAAAAAAATAATGATTCCATGTTTTAAAATCATGGATTAATATAGATAATTTGAAATCATTTGTTGGAAAATTCCATTCATAAATTTTAAACTATCATGATCTATGAGATACTACATGATCTACATGCATCGGAATGCTGCTGGGTCCAGATCTATTTGAATTATAAAAAAATATATACACATTTCCATGTTGTGGAAAAATAAGAATCGATATATAAGTGATAATTACATTATGATCTAAATAATTATTGTTGAAAATCCCCACACTAATGAAATAACGTGTCATTTTTCATTATCATGGTCACATGAGATGATAGTCATGATAAGTCCCAAATAAAGCAATGATACTAACATGCTGAAATTAAAGAACTGTGTATCTAAATGACATTCTTCAATGATTTCCAAGAGAATTTGACACATATATTTGTAGAGTCTAGTAATGAACCTTTCTTAGAAATGAAATGTCCAAGGAATGAAACATGTTATATCTAGAAATAGAATTTTTATAATTTTTAATATAACTATTGGTATCATAAACATCCTAATAATATCTATAAATTCTCTTCATGTTCATTCCAAGGTTGAGAACACACCATAATTTCATCCAAAAATACCACAATGATAGAGTATAGGTACTAATAAAAGATACAATATTTCAATTCCATGAAAAAAATATGTGAATTTGTAAGGAAAAAGGGAACGACCACATGTTCCTAATAAATATATTGACTCCTAAAAGATTTATTTGTTATATACTCTTTCTTAAATAAGAGTTGGTGATACCCAGATCATTGATCAATTTTGGAGAACCATTGGGATCCCATGAATTAATAAAAAAGGTAATTAATTCATTGTAGTGGATATCCATTACTTATCATAACCTAATTTAGTATATTATAATCAGAAAAAATTTATAATGAACCATCAACTTTCTTGAAAAAAAAACTAGAATATCCTAAGGTGTTGTACTCAGTCTTATGAGAACTTTACTTTCAAATTAATACAATTGGATTTTATACTCGTTTAATTCCACATTTTCCATTATATATGATGTAAGTGAACTTGGATTTGTCCCTTGAAAGAGATCAATCAAAAAGTAATCTTCAATTTTAAGTGGAAAATTGGTTACCTTTCTGAGAAACACATCTATATATCGATCCACAATTATAGGAAAATTTATAGTATGAATTATGAGATTATTCCCCAATGTGAATACTCTTAATTGATAATAAATAGTTATAAATATTAGTTATAATGGTCTAATGTTTCCAACATTCTTATCCCAACCTCTTATAAAGAGTTTCACCATTTGATTTGGAGATAGAAACATTAATTTCTAATAATAAAAATTTATATGGTCATTTAAAACAACTAATCAATATAGCCTCATGATCAAGTCAAAGAAAACCATGTCCAAAAAAATCCCTAATGAAATTGGACACCATCAATTATTATAGGATATGATAACTGTTTAAATTACCTGCACTCTTATTGCTCAATAGGTGTTTGGAAACTAATCACATTTGACATAAGATTGAAGTGAAACCCCATTTAATCATAAAAATATAAAGAAATAAAATATTTGAATAAACCAATATCAAAGAGAACTTGTGTAAGAGTAAAGTTAAGAATAAATTCAACACATCTAATTAAAGACATGATTGTACATCTATGATCATTTTATCGTCAATATACAACTTATTACTCAATACCCCTTGTTCCTTGAATACATGTTTTAATTTTTTTGGTAGAGGAGTCAGGGTGCTCTTAGAATCACCCTGGTTTACTCAATCCTATGGGTGATAATTTTTTTGATGAGATTACCTCATTAGAACATAAGAAGTATATAATACATGATATTTATCCAAGAAAGTGAATTATTATTTCTAAATAAATACCACTAAATGAGACCTGATAATTATGTCTATAACATTCTCTATTTTTGTCATAAAATCTTGAATGATATGTTTGAGTGAACCACATTTTAAATATATAGACGTTTTTAGTTCATATAGAAAAGTTAACCGATCTAGTGGTTTGATTCTATGATGCTCCACCAACATAGAAGTAGGTTCCCCTCTTATAGTTATTCCAAACATTATATTTTCCACCTATTACTACGGATGTAAACATACTTCCACTATTCAAACACCTTGTAATATCCCTTTCAACCACTATCAATTTATTAACCATCTCTGTAAAATTAGTAATACAAAGAAAAAATATCATAAAAAAATTTCTAGTCACAATCCAGACTCTGCATTGTGAACTTTCAAGGATGAACTAACAACTAATTAAATAGAAAAATGAACCATGTTTATAAACATATTTTCATAGTTGGTTATTGAGAGGATATCTTACTTTAGACTAATTTTGTTTCATTTAGAATATCTTAAAGGTGTGAAGTTACGATTTTTTGTTGAATAATTCTTAAAATCCATCGAAGGTATGGCCACTGTCAACTTTATATTAAAAAATTAAATCCAATTTATGGTATGAAAGATCCTCCAAAATTTAGACTACAAAAATAACAATTAGGTTAGATAGTGTTCCTGAGAAATCAAAGATTATGTTCATTCTATTATGCCACACCTATACCATTTCTTACTATGAATAACCCAAAATATTAGGGGATTATATTTCTGAAATTGTAAATAATGATCCACATTTCCTGGGTTTTCATTTCAATATCCCCTTTAAATAGTTATAAAATCACAACAAATGGTATGAACAAGTTATTAGTTCACCTTTGGCCATGGTGAAACCACATTTTCTATATCCACTTCTTGCAGGTTTCTATATATTCTACTCGA
The DNA here is from genome assembly GCA_963277665.1 of Viscum album. Classification (NCBI taxonomy): domain Eukaryota; kingdom Viridiplantae; phylum Streptophyta; class Magnoliopsida; order Santalales; family Viscaceae; genus Viscum; species Viscum album. The sequence goes on along the minus strand of OY728122.1, from coordinate 461,814,076 downwards.
TTCCATTTCTCTAGAGATAGAGAAAACAACACTTATTCATCACTCTCTAGAAATTGAAGTTTTAGAATATTCCAAATCATCAAAAGAAACCATCTTCATAACCAAAATCCAAGAATCATTAAACATATTATGAACAATGTAGTCCTAGTGTGATGTCTCAATTCTAATTCAGGACATGATATACTCATCTGCTAAACTTGCGATGATGAGATGAAAGCAAACCTATAAGTGGATAAAAACACTTGTTTACCCAAACCACTTGAGTAACAATATTTTAAGAATAAATAGGCTATATTTGTATTTTTTATTCTATACATTTAAATTTATAACATTCCAACTCATTACTACTATCCCCAGATGATGCGTCAAATAGAACTGATACCATTTGTAACATCCCCACAGAATCCATTTTCTTAGACTACGTCATAGGTACCACTATCCTTAAGTGATATACCTAAGATACCAAATGATGAAAATAAATTATGAGGCCTTATCTAGACATTAGGTGAATATTTTACCTTTTAAAATAAAAACAGAATGATACATAACAAAATAAAATGACAGATAGTAGAAATATGAAACGTGATAAAAAAAATTAAACATGAGACTCAAAATAAAAATAAACCCAATTTAATAGTAAAAAATAAGGTAAAATAACCAAAAAATACTAATATACTAAAATACACTACGAAACCAAAGTTGAATAATCCCAAACGTCACCTGAACTAGCTCCAAGAACTAACTCCACATTCCTTACCCATTGTATCAAGATATATCACTAGAAGTATAAGAGACCTTTACTTATTTCATAAGAAAAATATTAATTTATACCAAATTGAATATTCATGGGGTGATTAATAACATCTAGTATGATTTATCTAAGTGACTTTTGAATGCACTCTCTTAGGACAATAATAAGATAGAACTATTTATATAAAACAAGGGATAAATAGATGAATAGTTTTATTCAAATCCATAAATGAGTTTTAAATAAGAAAAAAAATAAACAAATCATTTTTCTATTCCTTACCACTTGGCATAAACATCCCATGATCACACAAAACAAGCATTAATTCCATGAACCTATCTATACTTTTGAGTGGTGAGTTATCTTATCACTAAGTATTCACATGGTGACCCAATTTGAGGACGATACTTCATGAAAACGATCTATCCCAAATTTATGGGGGTAATATTTAACATTATAAACTCAGGTTCCACTGAATTATGCCCCGAGCCTAGTTGGCCACATGAGCTCAAGAACAACTCCCTAAACACCAGAGGCTACTGACCAGCAACGAGGGTCTAAGGTGTGTCCATGTGGAGAATATGCCCTCATAGATCCAGTATGCATAGAGATAAATATAATATAAGTAAATAGATGAAACATAACCACATAAAGACATTATCATAATTAAAATAAAACACAAAACAATAGAAGTAAATAGGTTGAAGAAGAATGTATCAATAACAAATTGAATAATAAATACGGAATGTCATGCATATATACAAAATGAGTGTGAAATTGGGTTAGGGGTATATGATTATACAACATGATGAAAAAACAACAAAAGGAAAAGAAACAGCAACATAGTATCTTGACCATAGGCTCAGTCCTCTTACCCAAACTCCACCCTATACAGTAAGGCATACAAGCTTTAGAAGCGGCATGCTTCCCTTTATCCATACCTGCAAGAAAAAAGTCTTATCGATTACCAAATGGTGCTCGAGAAGGGTGTGAGATATAAAACTCCGTAGGATGATACCCATGCTGTCAAGAACATTCTAATACTTGCAAAAAATAGATAACAGTGTTCTATAGATGAAAAATAGAGAAGTAAATAAATAAGCAATAATAACATGGACAGATTCTTAACAGACACCCACCCCATACCACCTACTTCAACCTAATCTAGAAGTCTGGACAACTTAACTGTAGAAGAACAATATGCATACAATACCCAAAAGTAAATAGAGAAAACCAAGAAAGGCATACCCCCAAGCTTTTAATTTGGCATGGGTCCAATTCACATGTCATAAATCAGGTGTGCTCATAAGCAAGGACGAAGCAATGCCTGTACATAAGAAAGCACAAAAAATTTATAAAATTTTCATTCCACATGATCATACAATTAGTGAATTTAATAAAACCAATGTGGATTCTTGGGCCCATCCTTGGTGATCACATCAGAATCCCAAGGTTTGTAATGAGAACATTCAATTAACCAATACCATCAATATCGTCCGAGGAGACCCATACAACATCTCTTATATCACTCATGGATGGTGAATTTGAGTCTCTACCCAGTATCTAACACAATTGACTGGGTATCACCTGAGGCATGGGATGACCATCTTTCCAAATGGGCCCATCCTTGGTTGCTCCCCTAGGGAATCAATATCACTTATAAGTAATAGAAAATTCCCATGCATCCCTCACCTAGAAACCAAATAATCACTCCTAGTGCATCAAGTCTTAATTACATGAGCACAAAGAGTCCTCCCATATGTCCTTAATACAGAACCCATGTACTCTCCTATACCAAATCAAGTAATCCATTAATTAAACACTTCATACCTTCAAATGTTATGGAATACATCCTAAACTACTGAGCTAGCCAAATGAAATTCATTACATGCCATCAACACAGAATAATTCACTAAACATGGAGAAAAAGGTAAAAGGCTTAGTATTTGAACAAATATGTGTCATCACATACATTTTTGTGAGCATAGGATAATAAACATCCAAGACATTCATATAGATCAATACATACAACAATCTCTTAAGCATAAATAAACTTTCATAATCAATTAAATACAATCAAGGAATATCGAATCAATATTATATAATTTACATGCCATCCATGAAATTCCAAAATCCCAAGAAAGAATGCTTGTAAAGTAATGTCTACCATTTAGACCAAACCAATTAGATTAAACAATCAGCATTAAAAATGCATAAGTGCAGGGATCATGGCATAACAATAAGGAAATAAAAGGAATATAACATGAGGTATAACAATTAATCAACCTATAATATCATTATACATAAGGAATAATGGCGCCATTTACTTTCATAAGAAACAGTACACAAGGAATGTGTTATTCATGTGAAATTTCAAGAATATCATGGTACATGTGATTATACAAGGGAAAATTAATTAATTAGGAATAGATATTTCCATAAAAGGGTTTCTCCCATGGTTCATTATCCAAATTAAATCCATTTATCAATTTAAGGTATTTAAAACCAAGTGAAAATCACCCTAAGGCATTAGGGTTTTTATGGAATTTATGTTAGCACACCCAAATGGGTGTCCAACGTCCAAGAGAACTCATGTGTTTGGATTTCTCAGTAAACATGGATCACTATGTGCATTGAAAACCATCCTGGTAAATTTATTATGCAAGATTGAGGCCTGACCAGAATGTTCTGGCTAGAGAAAAAAAGGTGCAATTTCAATAATCCAGAAAAATATGAAAAATGAGTAAAAACCCTACCTCATGGTCTTAGTACTACACATGTCCAGCAACACGGCTTGATTCAACCTAGAATGGGAGAAATTAAGAGATTTAGGAAGAACCTAAAAATAAGGAAAATGTAAATTGCATCGAGATAGAATGAAATGAAGGGGAGGGTCCATGAAATATAAGGGTGTAGATAAGAGATCTTTCCAAGGTGGTTCCTTTTCTTCTGATGGTGAAGATATCAGAGGAGATTTGAGAAAGACAGAGAAAAACCCCAAAAATGGAGGGAGGGGGGGTTCTTGCACCTGGAGGAGGGGTGAAACCCAATTTGGAGTGAGTGGGGAAGAGGATAGGTGGTTTATAACATTTCACTTAAAATTGAATTTAAATTTTATCCACATAGAAAGGGTCACATGATTTGGCCACACAGTTAGCCAAATCATGCACCAACTGTGTGGCAAGTTTTTATCCTTCAGGGAATATTGCATGGTCTACTCCATCATTTGACTAACCATTTCATAGATCACACATCAGGTTATTCAGAATCTACATGGGTTTGTGGGTTGGGTCATACGGTTGTATACAAAGCATGTAGCCCAACCTATTTCCCCCTTTTTAGTGATCGAGGCTTCAAATGAGTGAGGAACACCCTCAACACCAACACTAACTTTCTCGGATTCAAATTTTGTGCCATTTTAAGGAATCAAACAAAAAATGTTACTATTATTACCTTTGGATAAAAACCATGAACATTAAAATATCCCCACCTTGTAACTTCTTTTCCCTGATAATCCTTTTGGAATGACAAAAATGTAAACCAACCTACAAGGGTTGTGTAGACTCACTTAAACAGTCACTTTGAGTTTCAAAATTCCCAATAGACCATTACTCTCAGCACCAATCCAACTAGAAGTTCTCAATATACCACACACAATAAGAGATAGATGAAATCAAGTTACTCTATCCTTGTCCAACTAACCTCTAGGAACCCAACTTAGAAGGTTGGTGTATTTCAAAATCTAGTCCAGATTCCTTTACATGAAGGAACCTTAAGACTACACCGAGCACACCCACCAAAGCTAGTAACCCTACTTCCAGGGGTGTCTCAATACAAAACACCCATTTAACCATCATGTCCTTCCATAAACATGTAGAAATCCACAATCCAATACATTTGAGTCAACAAGGTTAAAAACCCCTTCCAAGATAGACATAAGTTTTGCGTATCCTCAGAGATAACAACTGGGTTCCAAGGAGCTCATTTAAGGAAACCCATATTTGGAGATTATAAATGAGTTGTAGGTAGAATTAACATCCTAACTTAGAACATTGACTAGAACCCAACCAGTAACCACCTAGAGATCAATTCAGAAGTAAAATAGTTGGTGTTAATGAGTCTATGCATGGAGTTCCAACTTGGGAACCTAGCCACCACTCATGATCAACTAGACTTATAAGATAACCATAATAAGCCTATAAAAATATAAAAAACTAGAGTGGAATAAAGTAAATGTCCTCCCAATGTACCCATATGATACCAAGATAGGGGACATGGTCTCCTTAATTGAGAGTACACTCAGAGTAAAAATGTTTAACAATCTTCACAAGGATTTGAGACACTTACCAAAAGGAGATCAAGCACTCCATAAATTTTCAAAACAACCTAGAAAAAATAAATGGAAGGAATGACAAACCATTTTGAATGGTCCTCTAGGTTGTTCCCCTTATTTAGGAAGGACACAGTTAACCCAAGTTGATGAGTTTCTTAAAACCTTAGGAGTGTCCTTACATCAAATTGAATTGAAAAAACTAAACTCAACAGGTTCAATGAACCATTTAATAGGATGACATGTACCGCATATATTGATTCATTCTACCCTGAGATTACATGAGAAAAAGATCCATCCTTGATTCCATCAATTGGTTTATCGACCATATACATTCAATTATTCGATGGTCCAAACCAAGAATTTATCCCAAAATGAGAACACACCCACCAAGGCTCACTAAGATTAAAGTATACCATTAAGATTTAGGAAAAATAAGTAAGAAGCCTATAGAAATACTCACATTCCATTATAAGGAAAATATCACATAAACCCAAAAGATTCTAACTACCCGTACAAAAAGGGTCAGAATAAGAACACCATTAAAGAAGAGTTGAAACTAAAAAAGTGGTTTCCATGGTAATACCTCTAACCGTAGAAGTATTTGGACTCTGCTCATTTTTTTTAGAGTTCACTACATACAGATGACCTGAACCATGACCCAGATGTGTGGATTAACTATCCTATGTAGATCCACTGTACTAGTGTTGAAGTTCTACAACCTAACTGCCTCATCCATGACCACTTCCAGCTAACCTGACTGACTAGTAGAAGACCAAATCCTAGCATGTCATGGCGTCGCAGATTCCATACCTAGAATAGGTTCTTGTAAAAATCTTCTCCCACTGGGTGTTGGAGGTTAAAACTGGCAGAAGCATTGAATGTGACCCGTCCTTCCACATGCACAACATTCGATCATGTTCTTCATGAACTATATTTCTTATGATCTTTTATACTATATTAGTGACACACTATTGGATAAGTACCTATAAACTGGCTGGAACCATCCCCATGTGCACCCTTAAATTGGTGGTTCTTACTACAATAAGAACCATCAACCTATTGTGGAATAGAACTAGACTGGCTCACACTGGCATCATCTCTGTGATTTCATTCCATAAATAAAGTTTGGGTCATGATCTATATAACATTCATCAACTAATATGAATTCACCTATGAGTGGACAATATTCTCAAGACCATCCTCAAAACACCTCATAGTAGTCAATTTCCCATCTATAAAAAAATAGAAAAAAAATGCTAATGCTCAATGAAATGAGAATAATACTAAAGAACCTTCATAGAGTCTTGATGAATATGAAAGAACTCCCTATATTGATCTTCTATCAAGTTCTATAGAAAGAAATTATCATTGAAATCCATTCAGAAGTCGGTCCAACCCATTTCTCAGTAACACTATGATTGAGAAATGACATCCCACCAATGCTTGGTAGGATCACACAATATATAGGTAGTAATATCGAACCTCTCATCTGGAGGAGTCTCTAAATGTTTGAATTTGGGTTCTATGGATTCTAACCATGAATATACTACATGAGGACCTCCATCTCAAGAGAAAGTGAGAGGATGCAACAACTAGAAGTCCCATGTAAGATATGAAAAAGTAGGGGAAGGTTTGGGATCACCCTTAACAAACTAGATAAACCTTATAAAACTATCCCTAAATAGAGAATCAGGTCCCATAGGAATATCAATATAAGGTTCCTCAGGTGGATGTAAAGTAGGTATAATAGTTTGAGTAGGGCCCACCACCTGTGGTGTGTTCTCTTCTCCACCCTCTTGGAATTCATCACAAAGACTTCATAGTGGCGTAGCTCAACAATTTCCAAGCACGCAACTCAGACAATATTTCCATAACAGTTAGGGAAATAAGAAATAAATTAGTAAGGAAGGGAAGGAACAAGGCCTCCCTAATCATGACATCATAGGTAAGGAAAGTGGTAAAGAGGACTGTTACATAGCCTTCCTCTGAGTACAACACACTAATAATATGCTCTAAGAGCAAGGTCTAGATAGAAATAAAGGGCCTCTGAAATATCATAATAAACCCATCCTATAGCACATTTCCTTAGTAAAGATCAAAGTTAAGGTCAAGGTCTCATTTTACATATAAGGCACCCATTTCACTTGATCTATTTATGTATTCAATTATGTTTCAACTTGGATTAATTGGGTGGATCTTCAATCAAATTCATTAGGTCCCATACACCTTATGAATTGATACTAGGGTCCAATTAACCCAAATGTCAACATTTTCCTACAATTTATAATGGTATATTTTTTAATAGGTGATATTTACTATTATTCATTTTAAACATTTGAATCCTCCTTAATCATATTGAATTAAGTGAATCACCATTCCAATTTATAAGTGCCCATTCACCTTATAAATTGAAATTAGAGGTACATATAATCCAATTTATTACATGACATTACAATTAAAATTTTTAAATTTCAATATTTATAAGAAAATAGGTACTATAATATATATCAACTAGGCACAACACAAATCACATACAAGAAGGTAGAATTCATGCTAAAAATTAAATTTGGCATGAAAAAATGCATGTCAATTCATTACTAATAGCGCCTAGTACGATGCATGAAATGAAAAACCCTCATATCATCAAGATGATGTAATAAAAATAATAATTTCAATAATACCAATATAAATAGCCATGAAAAACAAGTGTGTCACCCAATGGTGAAGTCATATCATCACTAAAAGCATAAACAATAACAGAATTCCCTTCAAAAGAAATTTGGGTTTCCCCTATACATGGGTTACCAACATCCAAGAATTTGGTAAAGTACAAATAACTTTGTACTAGTATATGATCTAAACCAAATAGTAATACGATAGGAAAGTATCACTGATACCATTTTGTAACATCCTCATCCCAGGTTTCAATGAACTGTTCCCTGAACCTAGTTGGTTACATGACCTCCAGTGCATCTCCTTGAACACCAGAGGCTGTCGACCTTTAGTGAGGGCCTAAGGTGTGTCTGTACGGATACTATTCCCTCATAGATCTAGTATACATATTTGTAAACAACAAATAAATTATTAGAGGAAACATAACCAAAAGTAAACAATAGTAGATGTAAAATAAAATACATAACAGTATAAGTTAATAGCTAGAAGAAGTATGTATCAATAATAGATACAATAATAAATATGGAATGTCATGAAACTATAAAAAATGAGTGTGAAATGGGGTTAGCAGTACATTCATATAAAACATGATGAACAAACCTAAAAAAAATGAAAAAATGACAACACTATATCTCGATCATCATGTCGGTCCTCTGCCCCCAAACTCCACTATAAATAGGAAGGAAATTAAGCATTGGAAGTGACACACTTCCCTTTATCCATACCTTCAAGAAGAATGTCTAATCGGGTAAAAATGATGCCCAAGAAGGGTGTGAGATATAAATCTCAGTAGGCCAGTATACACGGTGTACACACCTTTCTAATACATGCAATAGTTATATAACATTGTGCTTTAGATGAAAAAAACAAAGCAGTAAATAAATAAGCAATAATAACTTGGTTTGTGTTCCTAACAGACACCCATACCATACCACCTCAATTTTTCTAAGCCGTAACTCTATACATGGTACCCATGTAAGTACAATATGCATAAAATACCCAAAATTAAACATAGAATAACATAAAAGGAATATCCTCAATCTTGTTCTTTGTCTTGGTTCTAATTTACACGTCCTAAATTAGGTTCTCTCATAAGCAAGGAAGATGCAATACATGTTCATAAGAAATATCAAATAGTTTAAAAAAGATACATCCCATATGAGCCTATAATAAATAAATTTAACAAAAATAAGGTGGAGTATCAAACCTGTACTTGGTGATCAAATTAGAATCCCAAGGGTTGAAAAGGGCACATCCAATAACCCAATACCATCGAGCCCATCCAAGGTGACCCATACAGTGTCCCTTGTATCACTCGATGATGGTGACTTTGAGTCTATACTCAATATCTCACACAAGGGACTGGGTATCACCCGAGGCATGGTATGACCATCTTTCCAAATGGGCCAATCTTAGTTTTCTCACCTGGGGAACCAGTATCACTCATGTGTAATAAAACCCATGTGCTCTTCTAACCCACCACAAGTAACTCATATCAAACAAATCATATCATCAAGGAAAATCATTTATAATATTAAATGCCATTAATTAATCACCTCATACCATCAAATGAATTGGCATAAATCCCAACCTACTGATCAAGACAATGGAAATTCACTATAAGCCATCAAAAAGGCATTATTCACAAAACATGTATAAAGAGACACATGTCTTAGTATTTAAACAATTGCATGTCATTTCATGCATTTTATGAGAACAAGATAATAAGAATCCATGACATTCTTATAGATCAAGGAATAAAATAATGGCTTAATCATAAAGAAACTTATATAATTAAATAAATATAATCAAGTAATATGACATCAAAATGCCTTCATTTACATGTCATTCATGACATTCAAAAATCCCAAGCTAGAAATCTTAGAATGAAAGGTATACCTTTTAGGAAAAACCAATTAGAATAAACAACAAGCGTTAGCAATTCATAACTATAGGGATCATGGAATAACAATAAGGAAAGAAAAGGAATATAACAAGATGTATAATATTTAATCAACATTAAATAGCATTAGAAAATGGAATAATGGTTTCATTTACCTGCATAAGCTATGGTAACCAATGAATGTTTAATTCAAGTAAAATTTCAAGCATATCAAGGCACATGAAATTACACAAGGGATAATAAATTAATTTAGCATAGGAGTTTTCATAAAAGGGTTGTTCATAAGGTATATTATCCAAATTAAATCCATTTATAAATTTATGGTGTTTAAAACCAAGTGAAAATCTACCTAAGGAATAAGTACTTTTAATACATTTAATTTGGCACACTCAAAATATTTCCCAAAGGCTAGATAAACTCCTACGGTTGGATTTCGTCATAAGTACAGATCACTACGGGCATGGAAAACAAACCAAGTCGATTTATTATGCAAGATCTAGGCCTCACCGAAAGTTTTTGTCTAGTGTAATAACTATTCAATTCACATAAGTAATGAAAAAGATGAAAAAATTTGTAAACACCCAACCTCATTGGGATGTAACTACGCACATCCGACAATACAAATTGATTCAACCTCGAATAGTAGAAATCAAGAAATTTAATAAAACCCCCAATTTAAGGAAAAGGTTCATGGCATTTAGATATCATGATAAGAAAGGTAGGAACCTTGAAATTTAAGGGTGTGGATAAGAGATCTTACTAAGGTGATTCCATTGCTTCCAACAGTGAAGAGATCAAAGGATAATTGAGGAAGATACAGAAAAATACCAAAAAATGGAGGGAGAGGGATTTGTGTACCTAGAGGAGGGGTAAAACCTGAGTGGGAGATAGAAGGGAGGAATATAGTTGGTTTGAAACATTTTATTTAAAATTTAATTTAAATTTTAACCACATAATAGGGGCCTCACAATTTATACATACGATTAGCAAAATTGTGCACCAACCATGTGGTAGGTTTTTCTGCTCTGGGGAATATCGCACGATCTACCCCATGATTTTACTAACCATACAAAGACCGTGTGGGAGCTCACCACCCTGGTTCTACAGCAGTCACATGAGCATGTGGCATAGATTTCATATTTTTAGAGAAACCATGAGGCCCAACCCATTTTCATATTTTTTTCAGTGTTCCGAGCTTTAAATGAGACCTCATCACCCCCCAAAACTACCACTAACCTCATAGGCTTCAAATTTATGGTTGTTTTAATGAATCAAAACCCCCAAAAATTACAATCCATACATTTTGACAAAAATCCAAAATTTTATATAATTCCCAACCATGATCCATCCCAATGAACACATTCCAACCATGTATGCCAAGTTATCTTATAAAAAATTCCATATGAAACCTTTTTTGTCCTTAAAATATTCCATCAAATAACTTTATTATATTGTAAAAAAACATAATTTTTAAAAAATAATTAAAAATTCTAAAAATATATGCTTTTTAACTTTATTTTAATTCTCAATGTTCTCAAATCATAAAATAAAACTATATCATTCAATAAACAATTCAATGTTTCCAATGAAAATATAATAAAACATTCAAATAATACCAAGATATCAAATTTTATAATAAGTCTAGAAGAGTGAGAAGCCACCCCCAATCAATGGGTGATGGTAATGGAGAATGAAAAAAAGAAAAATCTAGATCCATGATCAAAACCACTTAATATTGTTTCTCAAGATCCAAGATTCTTTGATTTTTAAAAAATATATTTTAGAACAAAAGGAATCACCAAGAATTATTTAGCGGGAGAGGAGTTTGAGTCCCCAAGAGAGTAAAATAAAAATGAGGATTTTATGGCTAAAAACTGAATTAAACATTATGTTTTAGAAAAATAAATGCATGGTTCAAGGTTAGGAAACATGGTTTGGGAAACCATGCACTAACCGTGTGTATTATACTATCTCTAAACAACCCCTCACATTTATGGATCATTAATTTTGAAAAAAAATCACCAATAATGCTTTATACCTATGTATGTACTTTCATAATTTCACTAAGAAGACAATACATCATATGTGTGCCTACCATGTCACTTTAAGATTCCCTTGAAAAATTTTTTAGAGAATTTTCTTGGTTTCCCTATATCATATTCAAACTTTTTACCCATAAAAACCCTTTCAAAACACTCCATAAAAATATTAAAAATCCCAAAATGCAACCCAAGTACTATTTAACCTCAAAATACATAATTAAAGGTTTGTGTACCTAAACAATGGTTTTACATTACTGTCACGACCCATCCCCGGGGGCCCGTGCCGTGACTACCCCAAGCCCGCCTTCCATAGGCTAGGGCCTGGCGACTTGCACCAAAGGTGTAAATCCCTAAAACAGGGAAGGCATTGCCTTTATAAGCTGAAAAAAAAACACACAACAGAGTACAAGATGAAAGTAAATGCTAAGTAAAGCTGTGTACAAAAGAGTGCTAAAAAGTAAAGGGGCCGGAAATACAAGCCCAACTGGAAAGTGCAAGTACAATTGAAAAAGAAAAGAAGCTATTGGGTCATCCTATGGGGTTCCTACCTAAAGGGTAGGTACAAATGGCCTGTTCATCACTCCAAGTCTGTCAGTCTCCTCCATGTACCGACTCGTCGTAAGGTCCACCTCCGGGTACCGTCCAGTCCTACTACTCAGGCTCAGTCAGCGTTGTCCTTCGTCTACAACCAACACAATGAGGTGCATGCATAACTAGTGTAGGGGTGAGTATAACGATACTCAATAGGGACCCCGAGACCCTCAAGATCTCTCAAAATACAACAAGGATAAACCACAGAGTATGAAATCAACATATATCAATTACTTAGGTATATGACCATACATATACCTAAGTTATCAAGTAACCCATCTCAATCGTGAGGAAAACACAGAAGTCACTGACTCATACCACACATGTATACAACTTTTATAGAGTGATAGGGATGATCAGATGTAGTCACTGATTCATCTAAGATTTCAGACCCACACAGGATCCATGACCAGCAGTGGGAACTGTCAGACCCACACAGGATCTAGGAATAGTAGTCAGAGCTTTCAGACCCACAAATGATCCATGAACGGAAGTCAGAACTATCGGACCAACACATGATCCAGGAACAGTCATTAGAATTGTCAAACCAACACATGATCCAGGAACAGTCAACAGTGCACAACCAGCGGCAGGGATTCTACAAGTGTGCTTGATTACGGAAGGGTCTTCTCCTCATGCCAAGAGTCGATACGTCAACTGACACAAAGTCCCATGAATAAGTGTCTCAAAAGTCTGCCTCATCAAATGGGTCTCAACACAAAAGACGGTGCGCCAATTGGATGCCCGGTCTGTGAGTTATTAACTTTTTAGTCCTGGGGGCCCGGTTGGATTCATGTACGATCCAACCTGACCATAACTCAACTTCACCCCGAACTCCAGTGGAGTTTTCTCAAAGAGACCATCATGGTCCAATATTACCAGCGTCGTTGACATTTCGTCAAATAGACGTCTCGTGTCAAAGATATGGCCAAAGGAAGTAAAGGGTCAGAAGTGGGCCCGGGTTCGGTCAGACCCGGTCGAACCGACCCGACCCAACTCAGTCTGGGTTGACCCTGTAAGGCATGTTGGGGTTTTCCCGGCCTGCTGGGCCCAGCCCAATCGACCATGAGGGTGGCTCAGCCCGGGATCGAGGCCAGCTCGGCCCGGTGCATTGTGAAGGTGCGGCTCAGCACGACACGACCTGAAGGGCGCAACTAGGCTAGTTCGGCTAGGGCACCATGAGGGGGCCAGAAGGAGGGTCGGTTTGCCGGATCGGCCGGGAGGCCACAAGGGGTCCAGTTCGCTAGCTCACTGAGAGGCCATAAGGGGGCTGGTAGGTGGCCGATTTGGCTAGGGTGCATCCAGCGCAGACTGCCAAGTGGCTACTAGGCGGGTGGCCAGTTCGGCCATGGCATGACCAGTGCAGGCGGCCAGTTCAGCCAGGGCGCAGCCAGCGTAGGTGGCCGGTTAGGCCAGGGCATCGCCAATGCGGTGGGCAGGTGGGCAGCCAGGCGGCCAGCCAGGTGGGCGGCCAGGCGGCCGGCGGGGCGGGCCGACATGGGCTGGTCGGGGCGTACGCGAGGCGTGGTCGACCGAGAGGCTGGGCCGGTGCGGGCTCGGACGGGGCGCGTAGGAGGCGAGGTCGGCCGGGAGGCCGGGCCGGTGCGGGCTCAGTTGGGGGCGGTGCAAAACGCCATAGGGGCGGCATGGTCCATAAAGTCCATAGGTAGCGCGGCCTTGGGCATTTATCTCCGTCGCCTCGTCATTGTTACATCACCATGCCAAATAACACCAACAAAGAAAATTGATGGAGGGTGTCAGGCCATGTTAGGTTGGCCCGCACCCTCCACGTTTAGAGAGGTATCAATTGTCTCATCAAGAATAACTGATGATCAACAACACATCCACAACAATCCCTTTTTTATCTAATTAAGAAGATAAGAATAATGGTATAACATCATCAAGCAATAAACCCCTACCTTGCTCGTAGTTAGTTGACAGTGGTGCAAAAAGGCGGACGTCGTTCATTGATGGAGTCACTGAAGAGGACATAGAGGATCATCATTTGTCGCGTCTGCCAAGCACTTCCAAACCCAAGTTGCGTCGACTCGTTGACGAAGCTCCACGTTGATAGCATTTGTGGAAGAAAGTCGAAGAAGAAAACGTCGATGGCGTTCTTCATGTTCTTCATGGAGGAAGCGTTCTTCGTTGGAGAGGCTTTCACCCATAGCTCCTCCCAATTATATAAATCCAAGAATTTCCCCAATTCTACCACCAAGGAAAAGAAATAGCCAATAACAAAACAATTGGCCTGATTTAATTTTATGTTGACACATAAAATTAATTGACTGCAACTAATTTTATATTCACACATAAAATTAATTAATAGCTTTAATTTTATGTTGACACATAAAATTAATTTGACAGAAATTAATTTTATGTTGACACAAAAAATTAATTGGAAGAATTTAATTTCACGTTGATACATAAAATTAAATTGGAAGCAATTAATATTACTTCGACACATAAAATTAATTGAGGGGATTGAGAGGTTTCCTCTACCTCCCCATTAATTGGAGGGTTAAGCCTCGTGTGGTCCCCACGTCATAACCTCTCACGGCCAGTTATGCTCGAGTGGTCCCCACCACCATAACCTCCCAAGGGAGGTTAAGGTGTGTTGGTCCCACCTCCAACTCCCATTTGGAGGTTTTAACCACCCAACCTCTACATGGAGGTTTAAAATAAAATAAAGTATTAAATAACTTTATTTTATTAAAAATTTATTAAAAACCCAAAAACTAACTTTTACTCTCGTCCATCTATCGTCGAGGTGAAAGTATTTTTTAGTGAATACAGGTGTTGCAAGTTCAACGGTGTACTCAAATTTCAATTCCAAGCACCAGTTCGAATGTTGTAAAATCCCGCACGTACGTTTAGTGAACATACCCAAACAAAACTTTAGAAATTGATTCCAGGCACACTAGGCCTCGGAATCAAGTGATGTAAATTTTTGCAGACTCGTAAAATTCCCATGTATTTAAAAAAAATTACAAGGGATTTCCCGGTCATTAAAATTACACTTCATATTGGAACTCTAAGAACTCATGGAAATTCCAGTAAATCTATTTCATTTCATGTAAAAATTCTCATAATTTTCTAATCTTTTATGATAAAACTTTCAAGGATTAATTATTATAATTACAAAATCATCCCTACTATTCTCTATCAAACAGGGTTCTAGTTTTCCTTCTCCTGTCTATCATTAATTGTAATGAGATTCTTCACTTGGGATCCCTCCTTGATGAAAAACCCACTCCATCATCGAGTTTATCTGATAACAAAAACATCAAGTGATGTATCTAGAGAATATTTCTTCTACATAGACGAATTTATATATTTATTTGGTATATCATAGTTGTTCATCTATAATTTATACACTCAATTCATTTATAAGAATCATTGACCTAGTGATCTTAACCATAAAACAATTAACTAAAAGATACATTGTTTCTAGTCATATTACCTTAAACTATAATTCACATTAGACCTAGTGATATAAACTAAAAATAAAAAACATTTTTTCCCATATTCTATAAACTAAAATAAATTTTAGTACTTTTAAAATGACTATAAACTAAGAATCAAGTTGGTCTAAGTTATATGACCTAAAAACTATAAGATAGTTGTGCTCATACCATGACATGAAAAGAAAAAACATTATTACTCTTCATATAAACTAAAAGACAATGAAAATGGTCCATTTAACATTACCCTAAACTACCTAGTAGGCCCACATTATGTAGATTTAAATAGAATGTTAATAATTATTTATTGAAAAAAATTTACATTCCTAATTTTTAAAGGAAAAGTATCATTCATTATCATAACAATTTAAACAATGATACCAAAATATATGGGTTTCTATTCCCCCATAAGGGATATATATAGATCACTTTGTGTCCCCAATCCCAAAATCATGGCACATTCCACCCCTTCTAAACCCAATTAACTTTACTAGAAAAAATGATAAACCAATGCAGTTATTATATCATCCTGGGGGACTATAAATCCCATTATAACCATTTCCCTTATTAAAAGGAAAAAAACACCAGTGTAACAATTAATATTTCCTAGGATACCATAATTCATAGTATAATCATATACCTTCCTATATGTAATAAAATCTAGTTTTAAATATATGTCTTCATGGGGGGTCATACATCCTAGAATAATTATCCATAATATTTAATGGAACAAAACAACAGCATTATCCTTAACACTTAATTGGGGACCTTAAATCACAGTGTAAACAGTAACCATTTAATATTTAATAAAATTCAAACGTAACCCTTATTTCTAATTATGGGGGCATAAATTATAGTGTAACTATCCACCTTCATAGATAACAAAAAACTAAACCAAGGAAGGTGCATAACTGGGGGTTCCTGATTCCCCAAATTTATAAATAAAATAACAAAAAACTATAGTATAAACCTAATTTATTATTGAGGTACCATAAATCATAGTGTAACCATTAACCATTCAAGATAGAATAAAACATTAATGTAACCCTTATATATATTCCTTATAGATCTTAATTTATAACTTATCCATTTGATTTCATTGATGAAACATGCTCCAGTGTAACCCTTTCATCATCCTAGTAGACCATAAACCCCTAAATTACTATCCACCTTCCTAGAAGGAACATAAAACCATTATAACCCTTAATATTTCCTAGGTGACTGTAAACCCCATTGAAACCCATTTAACCTTTATTGATGGTGAAAACTCTACTATAACCATTATGTTTTTCTAGGGGACATCAAACTCCAATATAAGTCATTCCAGCATCCTATAAAAAATCATCATAACATTTAAGTATTCATAGTTCACCTTAAAACCCATTGTAACCCATTCATATTTTTTTATAACACAAATTTTTTATAACATTAATTTATTACAAGGGGACCATAAATCTTGGTATTACAATACATATTCTTAGATGAAAAAAACTCTAATGCAACCATCAATTATTTTTAAGGTATTATAACCTCTATCATAATAGTATAAATTTATGCCTTGTTAGTTTTACCAATTTAATATTAGAGTTTAAATTTCCAACCCTAATCCAAAAAAATTATAAAATGGATTATTAATTTGATAATGGAGTCCAAATTATTTATATATTTGGTAATTTATTTAATATGTATACATAATTTAATAGACATTATATATTCATAATACATAAAATTGTTTTTATAGAGTAAATAATTAGTAAACATATAAGATATCCATATACACATACATCGTTAATTTAAATATTCCAATTTAGGTAAAAACTAAAATATTTTATTCAATAATATATATATATATATATATATATATATATAAATTTTAATCAATCATGAAATTTATCTAGTTATGATGTCAGTTAACCTCAAACCAAACTTATCCCATTTACTAATCATTTCATGTATTTTTGTTGGGTTAATGCCATGTTCTCATGACAAGTTATAAATTTCAACCTCTTCTTTAGTATAACTTAATTAAAATTCCTTTTCAGAAGAAAACTATAGCCTAACCATTAAGTATTACTATGGGACCTTAAATCCATGTATTACCAATACACCATGAAAATTTTAAAAAATCCTTAAGTAGTATTAAATTATCCTTAACGAAACTAAATTTCATCATAATACAATTCATTATCTAAGATGGAACAAAATATCAGCATAACATTTATGTCTTCCTAAGGGATTACAAAATTGTGCATCGCCATTAAACTATTTTTTTTGTCTTTATAGCAAGAAAAAAATTTATGTGTGTGATGAGTAATCACAAGTTTATTTATGATATTCTAATGGATAAGTTCAAAGGTTATTAATTAGTGAGTAAACTTTTTGTGTGAGTGAATATCATACATACAAAACCCTTTCATTCCTTCCTATCTAGATTTAAAGTATAGCATAACCTTATTCACACATTCCTAAATGGAATTATATTCAATAGTAACTTACTATAATTATTTAAAATATAATTTTACCACATATAAACATCCTAACACAATAATCACGAGATTCCCTATTCATTAATGTTAAGAAGGTTTGATTTGTACAGTTACCTTTCAAATGTTTAAGATACATTGGATCTTATTCATGATAAATATTCAATATATTGAGGTGATATGAAATAAAAAACCTTCATTATTAGTATTAATAATTTCCAAAACATTACTTAAATAATTATAAGAGTCCTTAAATCGAAATCATGCTTCTTTTTGGGATTACTTGACCATTAAATTTATTAATTTTATAATTTAACTATTATATGATCATGAAAATAATTTATTATTTATAATAAAGTTTTTTTGATCAAAATTGATGGTGGAGGGAAATTTCCAAAACAAAAATGGTGAATTAGATATAAATTTCATTACTATTTAAAGATATTGATCATTTGTTCATATTTAATTATGATATAGTACTAATATGTTATTATTGATGATGATCGATGATTCAAAAAATGTATTCAAATAATGGATATAAAGTGATATAGATTCAAACCATTATATAGTATCTTGATGATCTTCGAGGATTTCATGATTTTTCATCATCATTATATAGTTACAAATATATATGGTGTGGCTATAATAGTAACCTAATATTCGAGGTACTAGCACCCTATTTTCAGTACCTAGTGTCTTCATCATTAAATGTTCAATGAACTATTATTTAATTATATGAGGGATGGGGTGATCCTAATATGCTTAGTGGTATAAAAAACCTAGAAGGGATGTGGTCATGTAGTACTAGAAAGTGTCTGAGTAATAGAAGGAGATAGGAATCCATGTCATGAAATCAAGAAATTTTAGGTTCCTCTCACCCATAACAAAACATCATTAATATATATTTATAGGAATTAAATTAGAACACTTCCAACATAAAACTTACTAGATAGGATTCACCTAAGAGGGTTCTCATACATTAATAAGAAAAAGGTGTGATCCATATAAGAAAACAAAATATCACCATCCTTAGTGAGTATAATTCCCCCATTTCTAACAAAACCACTAATTTTTTTACCACAATCCAGTGGGTAACAAAGGTATATACAACCACAATACCAAGAGAACATACATTGGTGGACCCTTCTGAAAACAATATTCCTTTAAAAAATAATACATGATATAGTGGTCATACCCATCATTTCACAAGAATGTTTCATAGTGATTATATCCAAGATGATGCTGAAAATATATAATCAAGGGGTAATTTTTGAATTTACATTTTTTAACACATTTTTTGTTATTTTTTTCAATTTTTTTGTTTGAATTTATGATGTTTCAAATAAATTTATACCAATAAACATGAAATGGGGAATAAATAAGGGAAATTTGAGTTTTAATCCACTGTGTACCGGTAGAGAGGAGTTTAGAAGACTTGTGTAAGGGTAGTTCACCACTGTATAAGGGTAAAAAAGAGTTTAAATGCACTGTGTAAAGGTAACATAACATTTTTAAGGGTACCATTAATTTTTTAAGGGTAATATAGAATTTCCATGAGCTAAATAGGGGTAACCTTAGACTTGCGTATGGGAACCTGGTATTTCATATGGGTATTCACAATGCTATATAAATGTATCACAAAATTTATAAAGCAAGCATAAGGGTAAAGCCTTCAAATTTTCTTGAGTAAGGTTAATTCACTTATTGTGTAACAGTAAAAACTTACTTTTTTAATAGTACAAGTGAATTTCCAATACCTATGTAAGAGTAGTCTGGGGTTTTGAAATGGTATGTATAAAAACATGACCTATGAAAGGGTAAAATTCATTACCCTTACCTGATAGTTATGAGATGTGTAAGGATAAAACCAAGTTACCCTTACATTGTATCATTTTGTGTAAAACCTGTTTGTTTTCACTATTTTATATTTTTCTCCCCTAGTTTGAGCCTGTAACATCTATTGTAGATTTTGAAATCCAAAAATCATAGGATATAATTCTTTTGACTTGTATAAATTGAATAATTATTAATAAATAATTTAAATTCTCCTCATTCAAGATTTAAGTAAAAGTCAATTTAAATAGTAAAATTTATCTTTTTCATTTTTATTATTATGAACTAGTATGTGGTTTCTTTTCTTGAAAAATGCAGATACCATATGTTTCTATCCTTTTTTAGATCCTCTTAATTCAAGGTATCATAGAACTTATTTTCCCAATATCATGGAATTTTACTTTAAATGAACTATGTTCTTCTTATATTTTATTAACATAGTAAAACCCTTTATCTCTCATGTATTCTTGAGACAATTTTCTCTATAGGATAATTATAGGTGTCATATTTGTAGTTTAGTTGAATAAATAATCAATACAAAATCTTTTTTGGAAAAAATGATAAAGATTTCTTAAAATGATAATAACCTTGGATTGTGGAAAATAATAATAAGAATTATTCTTATCCATATCAGTTTATTCTAATGAGATGTATTTTTATACCTTGTGTATTGTAATTATTCGTTGTGAAATAATCTAAAATTATAAAATAAGGATGATATGGAATTATCATGTTTATCTTGGATTTTCTAGGAGAGAAAATCAGTTATCACATGTTTAATTTTTATTACTTATAGAAGTAAAATAGATGGAATTTGTTCTAGGAATACATGGTGAGCATTTTGGGAAGAAAAATATGTGGACATGATTTGGTTACTGATTCCTTAATGAACCTTGACCATGATTTCAATAACCTTAAGGCAGGTGGTCTCACTTACTATACACTTCAACATTGTACATGTTCATTAGAAGGTGTTATGAGGTTATCCACATTGGGAAAACAACTATTAAATCATATTGTGTTACTAATAGCTAATAATTATTAATTAATTAATGATCGTTGAGACTTAATTAACTAAACGTATATACCTAATAATTTGAAAATTTGATATGGTCCATGTTGTACCATGCTTACTATCTTATTGTATGACCACCAATGGTTGAGGATTGAATGGTTGTATAACATGTGAGATCTATGTTTTTTGATTGATCACATGATGTGTGTTTGTGTGTGTGTAGCTGGTGTTTCCCATGTTTTATGTTTAAACACCTTGGGGTGTGTTGTTGAGGTAATTGTGATCCAGATCACATAATACCTAGTTTATTATTTGATCACAAGTCTAACTATTAAAACTCTTGATGATATAGCATTCTTTATTTAAATTATGTAACACCCCACAGTTTCGGGAAATATATTCTTTGAATTAATTTTTTTTCACAAAAAAATGATTATATATTGTATTATTATTTAATTATACAGTACACCCAGTTAAGCTTTCACTACATGCAACACCATCTTATCTTGTGCTACATGTAACATCAATTTTCTACAAAACATCATTTTATAACCTAGACTCCAGAATTACAGTTATGAACATGATTAAAAAAAGTAATAAATATGTTTTATACATGTATATATAATTATTTTTCCAATTAATTATAAATAAATGTAAATAAATTTTTAAAATAAAAGGAATTTTGTTCTTAAAACCTATTTAAATGTGCACAAGTGTTTTTTATACCAATAAATAAAAAAATAAATATTAGTAGATTTTATTAATTAAATATTTTTACAATATAGTCAATATAAATTTTAATATTCATCCCATTTTTTCAATACATAATATAAGAAAAAAAATTATACATATAGAAGAAATATTTTTCTAAAAAGAGAGTTTTACTGCGTTTTAATAGAGAAACCATCTTAAAACTAATTTTTGATACATTTTTAATTATTATATGAAAAAATTAAATTATTCTTCTAAATTGATATTTAAAATTTTACTTTTTTTTTAATTTTTCATATTTTTATATTAAGTTTCATGTTTGGATGAATAGTGTAAAATATTTCATTTTAATTGAAAACATCTTTTTCATAAAATTACTTTGGTGTGCTTAATTATAAAAATGGTTGCGTTTAAAGTAAATTTAAAAGAAAAAAAATTAGCATTTAATAAAATCTATATAATTGGATTAATTTCAAATTTAATTTGGATATAAAAACATGTTAATCTTTTAGATGTTGGTTCTTTAAAAACATGTTTTCTCTATCCATAAATGGGATTAATTTTTAATTAATTTCTGAAAATTATGTGTTTTGAATTATGAAAAATAGATGCAATATTTGGAATAATAAGGTCCAAATTTATTAAATATTTTCCTTTTTATTGGAAAATATGAATAGTAAATTTAGTAAATTTCAACACCATAGTTAAGGATGAATCAGGTAAGTTCAGGGTAAAAATAATATTATAAATATTAGAAAAATACCCTGAAACATTCCCTAATATTAGTTTGTGAACTATATTAGACAATTAACACATAAGGATCTAAATTGGACACTTTAATGAATTGTCTTACATGAAAATTAATTAAGTATAATTAAACTCAAAGAGAGTGAAAAAATGTCACACTCTTACTATTAACTTGTATAATATTTTTAATGCGGGGATAAATTAAATTTATGACTAACTATTTATATATATTATTAAGAAATATAGAATGTTCATATACATCATAGAACTTTTTTTAAATTTTATTGAAGAAATAATTATCATAAATAATTACAAAAATGATGATGTAGTATTTACTCAATTAATGAAACAATTAGTTAAAATATACAAATAATATTAAAATAAACATAATTTGTCTTAATTAATGCGATCCAAGAATTTTATAGGTTAATATGACATATTAGGGGTGTCTTAAAATGATTTTTTACGTAATATTTATGGATTGATTTTATTAATTTCACTGTTTGGAATAGTGTGAAAATTAAAACTTATGATATTTTATGAAAATAATATTTTATTAACTTATTTAAAAATAAAAAAAATATTAAATAATGATAAGGGGATGATATATAGTCAAAAATATTTTAATTTTTTCATTAATGTTCCAATTGAAAATTTATATGTATTAATTATATCCTCTTAATATTAAAAACACTATTTCCATAGTTAAAATTAAAATGTTTTTACTAACTGCTAATTTCAAAATATCATAGTTTTTTTGAGATAATTTTAAAGTAAGTATTTTCTAGGTAACATTTATCATTCATGTCCATGCCTATTAAAAACTTTTCCAAAATATTTTTAATATTCTACAACAATTTTTTAATGTCATTTTTACCCACATATTAGTTTTTACAAAACTGTATGAAAGGAACCAGTTTTTCATATTCCTAATGAGTTACTTTGTGAATTTGCTGGAAAAAGTACAAGGATAATGTCATATTTTAACTTATACTAAATGAACAGATTTTTACACTTTCATGACCCTTTAATGCCTTGAAGATCTCTTTACAATCTTACACAGCTATTTAAAAATTAAATTTTTTATTTTAAAATTGAGTGAAATTTTAAGAAAAGAAAAAAAATCAAAATAGAAAGGATATTTTCCTCAATAATTGTTTTAAATTGTTCTTTAAAAATTATTTTCCATCTAAAATATCAGTATTTGATGTTACTTATACTTTAATGGGTATATTTTTTCAAGGATATTATCCCTATTATTCCTATGGTTAGTTTATATTTGTGATATAATGATAATTATGAAACCAATTTCTTTCACATGGGTTATGTTATGATTAAATGATGTTTTTGAAACCCATTTCATTACATTAGTTCTAATATGATGGATGATTTATGTTCTTGTGGCACACATATGTATGGTTTTCGTTATGTGATGGGTGGTAACTTTATCTCCCTCCAATGCATTGGGTAAAGATTTATATGTCCTGAGATAATGACGGGAATCAAGTTTATGAACTTGATCCACTATGGAAGATGGGGAAACCCAATCCACTATGGGAAGATAGGGAAACCCGATCCCATACAAAGAAATGACTACGACTGAGAATGGTGTGGTGTACCTATAAAGACCTAGTTTTTTCCTTGTAAGACATTGAAATATTTATATATATATATTTCCATATATAGGTGCGGAGATGGCATGCGATTCTAAGGCCTGGTGTGTCTAAAATTAATTTTATAATTATTAAATATATTTTATATTATGCACGCACAACTACTTAAAAAAACATAGGATATCACAAAATCAATAAATTGGATTATAAATCTGAGACCATGGGTGACACCAAAATGCACAAATTACCCTAGGTGCAACATAAAATGAGTTAGCATGGGGTGTTAGGATCCCTCGATCATTTTCGGTATGTTTACTGGATTAAATTAATTAACTAATTTAATTAATTGTTTTGTTTAACAAAAACTGAAATGTTATAAATATATCACCATGGAATACTTCCCAAGGTTATCCTCATAATCCTTGGAATTTACCATTAGATCTCTCATTCCATCTATTGGTTTATCTAAATCAAACGATGTTGAATATCTGAATCAGATTAAATTAGGACACAACAAATGCAATGACATCTCTTGACCATTGGAGGATGCATTCTTCATCAATGAATGATCCATAATTAATGGTGGACTTGTCATTTTGGGTTTTTTTATTCCCTATGATTAAATGATTGAGTGGATCAAACATTTTTCTTGGATATGCGCCAATTATAGACCTTTCATGTGCCTGGGTGTTAAAAGATAAATTAATTTGAATTCTTTCTCTAACCCTAGTTTCCCTATTCTTGATCAATTTTCCAATAAATATTGGCATCGATCCTTGTAAATTTCTTTTATTCCTTTATTCCCAAACATTTCTCATTCTTCACTAGCTGGATCCCCACCATCTCGGTTCGGCTTTGCTAGGAGGTACCAAGACCAATCAGACCCCTAGACTCATAATGTATCGATGGAATAGGTTTTAATCAATAAAACAGCTATATTTTTTATGTTTGGAAGGAAAGGAATATCTTTTTATTGATTGAAGATTGATAAATCAACCATGGAAGATTCAGGAGAATTTAGAATAAATGAAAAACCAATAAAGCTTCACTTGAGCTGATTTCTAGGTAATGACTGTGAAGATCTATGATTCGCAGCTAGATCCTCTCATCCCAAATGAATTAGAGGTTAAATATATTGAGGTGTGAGAAGATTCAATTGTGGAAGCTGGATCTAGGACTTCTGTCGAAATACTGAATACACGTCATGTTCATGTATGAACACACATCAGGTAGAGACTTCCATGATAGAGGATAGGGTTTGAGAAATCTTAAGGAGGACATAGCGTGTATTCCCTCTCACATGTTGTGTACTAATACCCTAGTTGGAAAACCCATGTGACGGGTTACATGGATAGGAACTTGTGTGGAAGTACACATGGTCTGGTACACAGTTGTGTACTCTAATACAAAGACACAATGAACATCACATGACCCCAGTCACGATTATCTAGAACAAGTCATGTATTCCACATACATTAATATACTTCTACATGGAAAGGGATTCATACACTAGTCAAGAAATGGAGAAGCTTCGAAGTGGGACCACATGTCGTGTGTGTCCCCTCGCACACCATGTATCCCTTTATTCCTTATTTGGAAACTTCAATTGTCTGTATCTTATTCAATTAAACTCAGAATTTTATCTGTGAGTATCCTATCATGAGTGTTTTTCAACATATAACATTATGGTTCCCTTAGTTGTGTATTTCTATATATGATGTGGAATTTTATGGTCATTGAACTTATTGAGGTGATGATTGATGATGACAGGGATCAGGAAGGACCACCAAAGACTTTGTCTGGGTGGTACCCACCACTAGATTAGGGCAGTGGGTCCTTAACATATTTTGAGGGGTACCTTCTAGTAATGTTGGGTACTGTGTCCTTGATGTCTTCTAATTAGTACCCTCTATTAGATCTAAGTAGTGGGTCCTCAATGTTCTCCGAGTGGTATACTCTAGTAGAGATGGGCAGTGGTTCCTTAAAATTTTCTCAGTGGTACCCTCATGTAGAGACGGGTAGTGGTTCCTCAATTCCATCATAGTGGAACCCTCATATTATAATAGGTCATGGGTCATCTTACTATATTTTTTACACCTTGTTGAGCCCTCTGGAAGATTGTTGAAATTCTTCCTATGATTGATGTTTTAATAATCACAAATCATCAATTACTTAATCCGGTTGGATTTCTCATATACATAATCACAATCTCTTAGTGAATCTGTGTATATTAGCTGGATCATGTATTTATCTCTTTGTTATTGATTTACAAGTATTCTGTAAGTCCTCTGGATCAAAGGACAACGGTTGCACCGATCCATATCAAAGGACAACGGTCGCACTGATCCATATCAAAGGACAACGGTCCCACCGATCCATATCAAAGGACAATGGTCTCACCGTTGCTAATCATCTGAGTCACCGAAGATGTCTCACCGATGCTGATCATCTGAGTCACCGAAGATGTCTCACCGATGCTGATCATCTGAGTCACCGAAGATATCTCACCGATGCTGATCAAATGAGTCACCGATCATGTCTCACCGATGCTGATCATCTGAGTAACCGAAGATGTCTCTCCGATGTAGATCAAATGAGTCACCAATCATGACACACCAATGCAGATCAAATGAGTCACCGATCATGACACACCGATTCTGATCATCTGAGTCACCGAAGATGTCTCACCGATGCTGATGCTGATGACCTACCGATCACTTGACACACTGATAGTCATAAACAGCTGTTTGAATTTCTTTATCTTTATTTAATCTAACTAACGGTCATATTATGAATATTTTAATGCTCTGTAATTTATTTAATGAGGTTTTTTGGATGTCAGGGAACCATACCTCATACCCGCAAAAAGAAATCATTTCTTTTACTAGAGCTCGTGCCATAAATATAAGAAGACCCTACTGGTGCAAAAAGACACGGGAGTAACAACGACAAGAAAAAAAAGAGCGCAAAGAGTGGTGGATGATATAGTCATAGAAAAACACAGAACCTCATACACACTCAAGATTACTCAAGAATAGTTATGTACTCCCACGAGGACATTGAAGAACTTCATTTACTACATTTATCACTATCTCTGAATCTGGATACCAAGCAGACGACACTCTGTTTTTCAGAAAAAAAAACTAGACAAGGACTCAGAATCATCTCTGATCAAACTCAAGGAGTCCAAAGCTTCATTGCAATAACTAGAGCCATTTCAAAACTATATATCTCTGCTCCGTGATTCATTATTTTTACATTTCGAGCAGTGTGTGTTATCTCCTGCATTTAACACACACACTGTCTCCTATACTTTAACTGGAGGATCTGTAAATCCTCAATCAAACTCTTACATCTTCTATTTCCCACTGAGATAGTGGTAGAGGTCGTGTGTGACCTGGACAGCTGGTTGTTGTTGTTCTGTTTCCCACGAATAACAGTGGTAGAGGTCTTGGACCTGGACATGTGTAAATTATTGTGAACCCCATTCCAGGGTGTGGATCAAATTTATACAAATTGTTGAGAGGACTAAGTCTCGGCTTGAGACTGAACCTCTTGGTTATATCTGCTCTGCTATATCTGTCAAAGTTATTCATTTATTCCGCTGCTAATTTCTTTAAAACCAAAACTATTTTAAAGTCACTTTGATAATTAAATTCGCAAGTGTTTATATTAGTTGTAAATCAGTAAGTTGTATTCAAAAGTTAATCAACCTTTCTGTTTTGATTAATTGGGAAATAATCAATCCCTTGAGAACCCAACCGATCCCTTACTTTGATATAAATTCACTACAGTTTAATTCAGTATTTTATTTGGGGGTTTTTAAGACAAAGTTTTAAAACAAAAATTTTAAATGGAACTCAATTCACCCCCCTCTTGAGTATCCACTCTGACCAACAATTGGTATCAGAGGAAGATTTAAATATTTTCTAAAAGTACTCTATTTTTAAATTGTGATTTTAGTTATATTTTAAAGTTCTTAAAATTTCTGTTATTTCTAAATTTTTATCTCTTTAAAATCATTGCTTTAAGGTATCATGGATAATAGACTTGAAGGTGTTTCTACCAATACACCACCATTTTTCAATGGCACTGACTATGCTCAGTGGAAAATCAAGATGAAAATTCATTTAGAAAGCATGGGTTTTGATATTTTGACTACTATAGAATCATAATATAAAATTCCTACTACTGTTAGAACTACTTGGAATAAAGCTACTAAGGCTGCCTACAAGAATAACTGCATAGCTATGAATGCCTTGTACTATGCTTTAGGAGATGAGGAATTTAATAGAATATCTGCTTGTAAAACTGCTTATGAAATTTGGGATACCTTAGCTGTTTCTCATGAAGGAACACCTAATGTTAAGGAAATGAGATTGAACACATGTACTATTAAGTATAATAATTTTAAGATGAAGCCTAATAAACCCATTTCTGACATGTATCTCAGGTTTAATGAAATTTTCAACACAATGAATTCTCTGGGAAAGGATGTTCCATCAAAGGAACAAATTATGAGAATTCTGAGATGTCTACCTGAAAGATGGAGGGGAACTTCTGTCTCAATTAGAGAATCATGTGATATTGGTGATCTACCAGTCAAGGAACTAATTGTAAAGTTGATGATGTATGAAGAGGAACTGAAGGTTAACAAAGAAGAAGAAGATGAACCTAGAAGGAAGTCAGTTGCTTTCAAGACTTCAACTTCAAAGAACAATGATAAAGAGAATCTTCATGCTATAAATGAGAGTTCAAGCTATGAAGACAATGAAAGTGCTTCTGATAGTGATGCTGAGATGGCTCACATTTCCAGAAGATTTAAAAAGTTTTATAGGAAGAAGATGTTTTTTAGAAAATCAAATTATAAAGGTAAGTATGATAGCAAGGGACATTGGAAAAAGAATTGGAAGAAATCTGATAAATCAGATGAAGTTGACTGCTATGAGTGCAAAAGAAAGGGACATATAAAAGCAGACTATCCAAAGGTGAAATACAAGAAGAAGTATGAATACAAGGACAATAAGTATAAGAAAGCCATGAAGGCTACTTGGAGTGATTCTGAGGACAGCTCCACTGAATCTGAAGTTTCTGAAACTGAACACAGAAATAAGGCAAACATGTGTTTTATGACAAACACTTCTGAGGTAACATCAGAAACTCCTACTTTAAATTCGTATTATTCTGGAGATAATTCTGACTCTGATAACATGTCAAAATATGAACTATTTGAATACTGTGATACGTTAGAAGAAACCTGTAATGAGCTGAAAGACAAATACAAAGGTTTAAAGAAACAGTATGGTTTAACTGTTAAACATAAATCTGATCTGGATATTGAAGTAGAAAAGAATGCTCAGTTGATTAAAGAGAATACTGAACTGAAATTATCGAATGAGAAACTCAAGAAAGACTTAGAGAAATTTAAAAATGGTAAAGATACTCTTACTCAGATTCTAGGTAAGAAAATAGCACCTAGATACACTACTGGTATAGGATACCAACCTGGACAAAGGAAAATTACCAAAACTAGATTCATTCCTAAATCTAGACAGAATGTAGCTAGCTCTGGAACATCATATGCTTCAACTAGTTATATTCATATTTATGGATTTAATAAGGTTTTTCTTTCAAAATCTATTGATTCTAGAAATTTTATGAGACCCATTAGACAAATATGGGTACCTAAAGTGTTATTGGCTAACCTGTCTGGACCCAAGAAGATCTGGGTACCAAAATCATTTCCTATCTAAATCTGTTATGTAGGGAACCTGCTTAAAGAGCTCCTGTAGAAATCCTTGGTATTTGGACAGTGGATGTTCAAGACATATGTATGGAGACTTCTCATGCTTTAAAAGCTTATTCATAGTTGATGGAGGTTTTGTCACCTTTGGTGATAATTATAAAGGGAAAATCATCGGATTAGGACAGATTGGTAACACTGACTCAATGTTAATTTCTAAAGTTTTATTTGTTGATGGACTTAAGTACAATTTGTTAAGTATTTCTCAGTTATGTGATGATGGTTTTTATGTTAAATTTGAAAATGATTCTTGCAATGTTTTTAATTCTACTTTTTTTAGTGTTTGCTGCTTTGAGAAAAGAAAATGTTTATGTTGTTGATGTAAATTATTTATCTAATCAAAATATTACTTGTTTAAATGCTTTTCATAAAGAGTCTTGTCTTTGGCACAGAATATTAGGACACTGCTATGTGCATTCACTTAGAAAACTTTCTAGGATGAACTTAGTTAGAGACCTACCCAAACTTGAATTTCCAGTAGACAAAGTTTGTAATCCCTATCAAAAGGGAAAGAAACATAAAGTTTCTTTTAAATCAAAGAAAGAAGTGTCAACTTCTCAACCTCTCGAGTTGGTTCACATTGATTTATTTGGACCTTCTAGAGTTTCTAGTTTAAATGGGAAGCATTATGTCTATGTTCTTGTAGATGACTATTCTAGATATACTTGGGTATATTTTCTAGCTCACAAAAGTGAAGCTTGTTCTTACATTGTTAAATATTCCAAGTCGGTAGAGAACCTTAGTGGTCTTAAGATTAAAACCCTGAGAAGTGATCATGGCCGTGAATTTGAGAATCATGAATTTGAATCTTACTGCTCTCAAAATGGCTATAGTCACAATTTCTCTGCCCTTAGGACACCCCAGCAAAATGGTGTAGTAGAAAGGAGGAATATAACCCTACAAGAAATTGCTAGGACTATGCTTAATGAGTATGACCTACCTGTTTATTTTTGGGCTGAAGTTGTAAATACAGCTTGTTGTGTTATTAATAGAGTCTTGATCAGACCTGTTCTTAAGAGGACCCCTTATGAGTTGTGGAACCATAGGAAACCTAAGGTTAACTACTTCAAAGTCTTTGGCTGCAACGTCTTTATTCTTAATAATAAAGACAATCTCATCAAATTTGCATCCAAGAGTGATGAAGGAATTTTTCTAGGTTACGCAACTTCTAGTAAAGCCTATAGAGTTTTCAATAAGAGAACCAAATGTGTGGAAGAATCTGTTCACATGAAATTTGATGAAACTGATCCACATGAACCTAAGAACTCTCTTGAAAATCTTGAAGATGATCTATCTGTTTTGAACCTTAATGATAAAGACAGTGGACCTGTAGTTAAAACATCCAGTTCTGGAAATTTTCCAGATCCTGCTTCTGTTGAACCTCATCCTGTAGATGAACCTGAAATCTAGAGCCCTACCTTTTCTAGATCAACTAGAATTCTGAAGAATCATCCTTTAGATGCTGTTGTAGGAAATCTTGATAGAGGGACACAGACTAGAGCTTCTCTTAGAAATCAGGTTGTACATCAAGCCTTCTTGTCACTGCTAGAACCTAAAAATATCAATGATGCTATCAATGATGAATTTTTGGTAATGGATATGCAAGAGGAATTAAATCAATTTGAAAGAAACAATGTCTGTAAATTAGTAGAAAGACCTAAGGACACTATAACCATAGGCACAAAATGGGTGTTTAGAAACAAAGTTGATGAATCTGGAAACATCATTAGAAACAAAGCTAGGCTAGTTGCACAAGGTTACAATCAAGAAGAAGAAATTGACTATGAGGAAACCTTTGCACCTGTAGCTAGATTAGAGGCTATTAGGATCTTACTTGCCAATGCATCACATCTGAATTTCAATTTATATCAAATGGATGTGAAAAGTGATTTTTAATTGGTTTTATTGTTGAAGATGTTTTTGTAGAACAACCACCTGGTTTCACAAATCCTCATTTTCAAAATCATGTCTTTAAACTTTCTAAAGCTTTATATGGTTTAAAACAAGATCCAAGAGATTGGTATGAAAGAATTTCAAATTTTCTTATTTCAAAAGGATTTACAAAAGGAATAGATGATCCCACTCTTTTTATAAAAAGGATTTCAAAAGATGTGTTAATAGTACAAATCTATGTTGATGATATTATTTTTTGATCTTTGAAAAATTCTTTATGTACTGATTTTTCAAAGGTTATGCAAAATGAGTTTGAAATGAGCTTAATGGGAGAGATTAAGTATTTTCTTGGATTTCAAATCTTTCAAACTAAAGATGGTATTATCCTAAATCAAAGTAAATATACTAAGGATTAATTAAAACGTTTTGGTTTAGACAGTATTAAGGAAAGTGATATACCTATGAGTACTACCTGTAAGTTGGATGTTGATGAAACTGGGAAACTAGTTGATCAAACCTATTACAGTGGCATGATTGGAAGTTTACTTTATATTACTGCTAGTTGACTGGATATTATGTTTAGTGTGTGTATGTGTGCTAGATTTCAAGCTAATTCTAAAGAATCACACTTACTGGCTGCTAAAAGGATTTTTAAATATCTTAAGTATAATGTGAATTTAAGTTTGTTTTATCCAAAAGGACAATCATTTGACCTAACTAGTTATTCAGATGCTGACTTTGCTGGATGTAAGTTAGATAGGAAAATCACATTTGGAACATTTCATTTACTTGGAAAGTCCCTAGTATCATGGTGTAGTAAGAAATAGAACTCAGTTGCATTATCTTCTGCTGAAGCAGAATATATTGCTGCGGGTAGTTGCTGTGCACAGATTCTGTGGATGAAACACACTTTATTGGACTATGGATTTGATTTTAAACAGGTTTCAATTAACTATGACAATACTAGTGCGATCAACATATCTAAGAATCCTGTGTCTCACTCTAGGACTAAGCACATTGATATCAGACATCACTTTCTAAGAGATCATTATCAGAAAGGTTATATTTCTCTAGAATTTATTAGCTATGAACATGAATTAGCTGATGTTTTTTCAAATCCTTTATGTTCTGAAAGAATGAATTTTATTAAACAAGAATTGTGTATGATAGATCTATGAGACTGATCTGTGAAACCGATCTGTGAAACTGATCAGTGAAACCGATCTGTGAAACCGATCTGTGAAACCGATATGTGAAACCGATCTTTCATTATATTAATTTTTACTTTTTTTTGTTGTGAATGATTAACTACTTTTATCTTTATTATGGGAACCCTAAATGATGAAATAAATGATATGCGACTATTTCAATTCCCCAAACCGTCGACCTTTCATTTCTTTCCCACCAAACCTTATTTTCTCTCTTTTCCTCTACTTCGAACCTTCAAACTCCTGATTTCCCTAGAATCGTCAAATGGATAAGCAGAAGAGACCGAGAAAAGGATTAGAAAGTCCTGTACCTTCAAAGCGTGCTCGAGGCGAGTCGAGTAGTACCACTCAAAGATCAGTAAATCCGAACCTGGAAACTCGGATTGTTGCTGTAGAAAACAAAGTCAACTCCGCCTGGCTTTTGACAAGTAAGTCGCTGTTGTTCCATGTTTTAGATTCACAAGGATGGAAAGCCTGGTTCTCAGATAAAACTCGTGTATACTACCCAAAGCTAGTGCATGAGTTTTATATAAATCGGCAAGTTAATTTAGATGGTGCCGAGGGTGCCAGAATGTCTTCTATAGTGAAAGGAAAGAAAATATCTTTTTCTTCTAAACAATGGGCTTAATGTTTGAATGTACCCCATGAGGGTAGGTATGAGGATTATGCTGGAAACATTCCTCCAACCACTGAATACTTCTCTTAAGTGTTAGCTTTGGAGCTTTTGACTGGAAATAGAGAGTCAAGGAGAATCATAGACTCAGAGCTGGATGGTGAATGTAGACTTCTATTTATGTTTATTCAGCACCAAATTTTCCCCAGGAAAGGATATTTTGCTGCTGTAAGATACCAAGATGTTTTTCTATTGTTTTTACTAAAGACCCATGAGAAGATCAATTTTTGTAGATATCTAATGGTGCACATAGCTGGAATGGTGAAACCTTATAATAAAGGCACTACCCTGTTCTATTCCAAAATGATCTCTACTATGTTAAAGAATCTGGAATGTGTTGATGAAGCTGTTGAGATAGCCGAATCTGATAGTGCTTACTGTGTTAATACAGAAATTTTCCAACGGATGAAAATAAACTGGAACCCATGGATGAAATGCTGGGTTGCTGATGAGGAAAAGTTGTAGGAATCTTACAATCCCACTGATCATGGAAAGAGGCCGAAGGGTTTGAGAGACCCTGGTTTGAAATCAGATGAGGAGCCAATTTATTCTGATGATGAGGAAGAAGTAGATATTGAAAGGAATAAAGACACTAAAGAGTCTGGTAAACAAGAGATGGAAGAAGCTGAAACAGAAGAAGGAAGTATGTCACCTCCTGATGATAGGATTGATCCTGATACTGTGAGCCCTAAGAGAAGAATAGACTTTGGATCTTCCAGTCCACCTTTACCCTTACCTAAATCAGAACCAGTTCTTGGTGATGAAGAAGCTATTGACACTGAAATATCTGACAGTGATGTTTCTGTGAAGAATGGAAATGAGAATGATGATGATGATGATGATGATAATGATGATGATGGTGATAACCGACCAGTGGATGGTCTTGCTGTACCTCCAACAGAAACACATCACACTGTACTATAAACAGATTCCAATGGCAAGAGAGAATCTCTTGAAATCAGTGGAAAAGCAAGTTATGATAAACCGAAATACACTCTGTGTGCTGCTGTCTGGGATGATTACCCTGGTTTTGCTGTTTTGGGTTTAGAGTATTCTGAAGAAGAAGAATCATAATCTTCTGTGGTTATGATGGAAATCCAACTAGTTGAGGCAAGGTCTTCTCATGGTGTTGATGCTGCAGGTGCTCATCTACCTAGTTCTACTTTCTCTCAGTCTGATTTTGTTAAGTTCAAAAGTGAGTTGCTTACTGCTGTGAGAGATACAGTCAGAGAATAGATTTCAAATGCTATTAAACCAGACATGGCCAATACCGGTGAGTTTATTGGAAGGCACAAAGCCTCTCTAAATCAGATTTTGAAGGATCTACAATCTGGCTTAGTTTCTTTATCCAATGAATTTAGATCCACCATATCTGGTATGATGGAAGTGTTGAGAAATCTGATTGAACATCTTAAGAAGTCTGATCTGAGAAAGCTGAAAGCTGAGATAACTCAGATAGTTTCTCAAGCCAGTATAGCCAAAGTAACCAAGATCACTACTCGTGAGCTAGAGGCTCTAAGGCAGATTGTACAAGATGAATTGGCCGCCATTAGGCAAGTTCTTGATTTGGACTCGTTGAGGAAGATGAAGGAGCATAGTGATCACATTCATAATACGGTAACAATATATTCAGCAGATGCCACTAAAGCTCAGAGAGAGATCAAGGAAAAGGTTGATCACTAATTTTCAAAAATCTATACCAAGCATGAGATGACTGCGAATTTCAAAGTGTTAGCTGACAATCTGAGACTACCTCCAGTCACTCAAGCTTTCAAGACTCAAGTTCGACAGTTGCAAGATTTTACTCCAGCCTTGGAATGGTTCATGGAAAATAAGGATGATTTTGAGAAGGCTGTGCAGTATGGTGCAGAAGTTATTCAGAATTTCATAAATCTTATGAAGCCTTGTCTGAATGCACAAGCCACCGCCATTATGCTTCCTACTGCTGACCCTCTCAGTGCCTCTGATGTTGCTCCAAATCAGATCTCCGTTGCTCATGCTCTATCTCAACTCCGACCAGTTCCTCAGCAATCTTCTCAACCAGCTCCTACAGCTCCATAGCAAATCCTAGTGGCATCCTCTCCTCCAACCTCCAGAGTCATCTTACCACCGTTTCAAATTCACCCAGTTCAACCTACCTCCAAGCCTTCCAACTTACCAACCATTGATCCTTCTGACAAGGGCAAAGCCCCGTTACATCCCCAGAAATAGTTGTGTTGTTGTTGATAGGGTGAACCCTGTTGTGATTGTACTTTGATGTCTTATAAACTTTATTCTCTTTTATTTTTATTCTCACTGATGCCTTCTTTTAATCTCTCCTTTATCTGTGTTCCCTCCTTTTTGATTATCCCAAAGGGTGAGAAATCTATATATCTATGGATCTATGGGGATATGGGGGAGATGCATCTCTCAAGAGGGTGATTTATATCTTCTTATGGAAATGATTGCATAAGTATTTAAAGGCATAAATTCAGGGGGATATTTATATCTCATTATGTTTTTATTCTTATTGTGCCTTATTATTGATGATATATTATATTTATTTATGGCTAATCTTTGTGATTGGCTAAGATTTGTGATTATCAAAAAGGGGGAGATTGTTGAGCCCTCTGGAAGATTGTTGAAATTCTTCCTATGATTGCTGTTTTAATAATCACAAATCATAAATTACTTAATCCAGTTGGATTTCTCATATACATAATCACAATCTCTTAGTGAATCTATGTATATTAGCTGGATCATGTTTTTATCTCTTTGTTATTGATTTAAAAGTATTCTCCAAGTCCTCTGGATCAGAGGACAATGGTCGCACTGATCCATATCAAAGGACAACGGTCGCACCGATCCATATCAAAGGACAACGGTCGCGCCGATCCATATCAAAGGACAATGGTCTCACCGATGCAGATCATCTGAGTCACCGAAGATGTCTCACCGATGCTGATCATCTGAGTAACTGAAGATGTCTCACCGATGTTGATCATCTCAGTCACCGAAGATGTCTCACCGATGCTGATCAAATGAGTCACTGATCATGTCTCACCGATGCTGATCATCTGAGTCACCGAAGATGTATCACCGATGTAGATCAAATGAGTCACCGATCATGACACACCGATGCAGATCAAATGAGTCACCGATCAGGACACACTGATGCTGATCATCTGAGTCACCGAAGATGTCTCACCGATGCTAATGCAGATGACCTACCGATCACTTGACACACCGATAGTTATAAACAACTGTTTGAATTTATTTATCATTATTTAATCTAACCAATGGTCATATTAGGAATATTTTAATGCTCTATCATTTATTTAATGAAGGTTGTTGAATGTCATGGAACCGTACCTCGTACCCGCAAAAAGAAATCATTTCTTTTCCTGGAGCTCGTGCCATAAATACAAGAATCCCCTGCTGGTGCAAAAAGACACGGGAGTAACAACGACAAGAAAAAAAGAGCGCAAAGGGTGGTGAATGAGATAGTCGTTGAAAAACACAGAACCTCATACACACTCAAGCTTTCTCAAGAAGAGTTTTGTACTCCCACAAGTACATTGAAGAACTTCATTCACTACATTTCTCACTATCTCTGAATCAGGATATCAAGCAGATGACACTCTGTTTTTCAGACAAAAACCAGAAGAGGACTCAGAATCATCTCTGATCAAACTCAAGGAGTCCAAAACTTCATTGCAATCACTAGAGCCATTTCAAAACTCTACATCTCTTCTCTGTGATTCATTATTTTTACATTTCGAGCAGTGTGTGTTATCTCCTATACTTTAACTGGAGGATCTTTAAATCCTCAATCAAACTCTTACATCTTCTATTTTCCACTGAGATAGTGGTAGAGGTCGTGTGTGACCTGGACAACTGGTTGCTGTTGTTCTGTTTCCCACGAATAACAGTGGTAGAGGTCTTGGACCTGGACAAGTGGAAACTGTTGTGAACCCCAATCCAGGGTGTGGATCAAATTTATACAAACTGTTGAGAGGAATAAGTCTCATCTTTAGACTGAACCTCTTGGTTATATCTACTATGCTATATCTGTCAAAGTTATTCATTTATTCCGCTGCTAATTTCTTTAAAACCAAAACTGTTTTAAAGTCACTTTGATAATTAAATTCTCAAGTGTTTATATTAGTTGTAAATAAGTAAGTTGGTTTCAAAAGTTAATCAACCTTT
Organism: Viscum album; assembly: GCA_963277665.1. Taxonomy (NCBI): domain Eukaryota; kingdom Viridiplantae; phylum Streptophyta; class Magnoliopsida; order Santalales; family Viscaceae; genus Viscum; species Viscum album. The sequence continues at coordinate 461,776,155 of OY728122.1, read as the reverse complement.
ATATTTTGATTAACTGGGAAATAATCAATCCCTTGAGAACCCAAACGAACCCTTACTTTGATATAAATTCACTACAGTTTAATTCAGTATTTTATTTGGGGGTTTTAAAGAAAAAGTTTTAAAACATAAATTTTAATTGGAACTCAATTCACCCCCTATTGAGTATCCACTCCGACCAACACACCTATACTATGCAACATAGTGATGAGGTGTGTTTTGATTTGGATGATTATTTTTGGGCAGACGTGTTAGATGTTGGGTGTCATTGATGGACTTTTAGAACTTTTGGATACTCATCTTCCTAGGTTGATCTTTGAGATAAAGTTCCCATTACTCTTTTATTTGAGATTATTTGGATGATCATATTATATATATATATATATCCTTCATCTAAATCCACACATTTGATTTTGAGACCCTCCTTACAGAACCGGTGAAGACACAAGGGGTATGCCACATGATTTTGGTGTTTAGCTTCTCATGGTTGGATGAGTCTAAATCCTAATATACGTAAAGAAGTCTCTATGGCTACTTTATATACATAACATGTTTAGTCCTTTTGTTTATATGATATTACTTTCCCTCTTTTTTAGGTTGAGTTGTACTCTTTCAACGTGTCTTTCATCTATTTTATTTCTCTTCTATTGTATGTCTTACTCCGACCCCACTTCATATTTTAGAGAATATTACTAGGAATGTTTATATTCACCCCTACTTGGGATTTGGCTACACATATCATGTCTTATGTAGAGGAATAATAGGCTGATCGTGACTTCAGAGGAGCATTGGGATACTAGGTTCTTAGACTGCGTACGGTGGTCATAGCTTGGAATTCAGGATATGGGATATCTTTCAGCTATTTACTTTCCAATTTTTTCAGGTTGGGACATATTTATAGTAGGGTATGTATTTTTCTTCTTTACATTTCAATTTACTCTAACATACTTTTATACTCTATAGAGGTTCATGCATGTTTCATTTAATTTTTATAAGTGTTTCATATTTCATTCTTTCCCTCTATACTGTTTCCATGAGTTGGTTGTGTGTGTGTGTACGGTTTTTAGGAAAAGGCATCCCTAAGTTAGTTACGCCTTATGGGCTTGTTAGAACCCCCTATCCTATGGAGGTGGGCTTGGGTTAAGTAAGACTCAAACCTCATCTCAGGTCAGGTCGTGATAGTCCCTCCTAGCAAGTGTTATCCACATGAAGTTACCTATTATGTTTTGGAAATGTTCCTAGACTTATAGAGAATGATATTACATGTTTATGTGTCTACCTCAGATTCTATGTCATATTCTTATATTATGATTTCATGGAATGTTCTATTTTTTCCTTTATGATTAAAATCTTATAAATTACCAATAGTAATTCCATGACTCATATAAATGATCTTTGATATGTAGGGTATGATATTTTATTTTCCCGATCATGTTCTTATACCATTATTTTCATGATATGCTTATATATGTCCCCTCTTTACCCTTACTGAGTATATGAGCTCACCCTTTCCTATGTTTATTTTTCATGGGATATGAAGAAATTTATTAAGTCTGATATATCAAAAAGGTTTTGAGTTATGAAGAAATATGTGGGAGAAAACGTAAATGTGTTATGAACCAGTTGTTTATGTTTCCATGTTTTCAAAGGCACTAAATTAAAATGGTCTTTGGGCATGTGTTTTTGTAATGTATGAAATGTTCTTCGAAAAAGATATAATATCCATGTATGAGAATCCTGGGTTATTATAGTTGGTATCAAAGAAAAGGTTTAGTCAACCATTGAAAACTCGAATGAGAAAACATTAGTGACATCCCTAGAGATATTAATATGGATATTACTAGGGATTTATCTATGTATAAGTATAAGTATAGGTTACAATTTCAGAATATCGGTAATCATAATGAATAACATTTTATTAAACATTATTTTTTATATATTGAAGGTAATTTATCTTGATGATTTGGTTTTCTCAATATGATTAGTGTTTCTCACAATATTTTATTTTAGTTTTATTAAAGGGATGGATCCTAATGGAACTATGTTAACGAGGAATATAAGTGGAAATGAAATAATGGACCTCCTGAGTAAGTGAATATTATAGAAGATGGAATTAAAAACCTCATTTATATGACCACAAAATATTATCAATCCATGAATCATCCTGGACTTCTAAATGAATAAAGGAGGGAACAACATTTTCCTGAAATTTTCTTAAGGCAACACCCAACTACTTTTAGTGGAATGAATGATCCACTAGTTACTAAGAAATGGATATGTACAATTGAAAATATATTTTTCATTCTTCATTATTCAAAATGAAAAAATGTTATATGGGGCACTTATTTCTTGGAAGGTGAATCGAATTAGTGGTGGGACTTTATCAATAATACAAGGCAACAAGACAAAATTGATTCCATGGATTGGGATGAGTTCCATAACATTTTTTTTAGTAAGTAAATTCTCCATATTATTCTTAAAAAAAGAATGATTGAATTTTCCCATCTATATCATTGTTATAGTAAGAAAATAAAGATATAATTTAAAGGGTAATCTAAAAACTATGGAGAGAATAAGATTATATTTACTTTATACTCAAAGTGTGGAAGGGAAAATGGAGGAAATTATCTTAAGGGGGATGGTAAATGTTTTCACTGTGGGAAATATGGTCATAGAGAATTTGAAAACAAAATTATTGGGAATAAAAATAAATTTAAAAATAGTGAACCTCCCTTGATTTAGTGTCTCAATTACCAGGATTTTGGGCATTATGCTAACAAGTGCCCCAATACAAAGACTAATGTCGATGATAAAACACAAAAACCAATAATGTAAAAGGATAAATAGAAATATTATGATTTCATAATGGATTAACTGAACCATTATAATTATGGTATACTTATCCTATTATCCTTTTTTGGGAATTTCCTATTTTATTTTGAATGAATAAACCCTATGAAAAATTATTGTTCGTTCATTAGTGGAATTCCATGTGCTTATCTACTTGGATTCTAGAATAATGAAATCACATATTAAATTAGTAAAAATATTAACCCAAGCTTCCAATGAAAATTATTTTTATAAGAAAATAGGTTATATATAAGGATTGAAGAAGCATGTGTTTATTCAATATGGTTTTATGGTTATTTATGTTATAATAGTGTTTCAAGAGAATACATGATAATGGTATTCATGGGTTTATTAAGATATAAATCTTGTTTTTTTGGGATAAATTATATTCTTAGTTAAATTCATTCTAAAATATTGTATTTTAATCTTTTGGAAGGTTTAAAAGGGTGACCATTTATGAATTTTTTTACACTAAAATTTGGAAGAGGTTTTAGAGGTTAATGGTTCGATTCAAGAATATTGGATAACACGTGCAAAATTTTTTATTATGATGATAACTAGAATGTATTAATATATTTTAAGATCCAATAATTCTTTAGGAGCTACAATTTCAACCTCGTTTATTGGAGTAAGATATAACCTAGAATTGGATCAATGAATAATTGATGGATAATATCATGCTTACAAAATACAATGAAATCAATTTAGTATATATTTTTGTAAAAATTCAACAAATTTTGGAAAATGGCCTTGAAATAAAATATTGTCCCATTATCATCATTTTATATGATATCAATGACTTATGTCAAGCTATTTTGGGTTATGTAATTGTGATCATTAACTTTCTTCTTATAAAGTTCTCTATTACTCTATATCAGAATTTGATAATAGGATTTCTCTTCCATATCCATGTTTTCACATTCCAGCTATGTTATCCTAAATAAAAATATAGTTATGGGTTATTTTGGGTAACCTTTATATTTCCAACGTTACCTTTTTAAAGGTATTTTGAGTATTCATTTTTATAATGTGTTTTAATATGGAATTAACTTTTATGTATTACACCATTGATAACACAGCTGAATTTCAAGGGAGAAATTCATTTTAAGGGCGATAGAATGTAACACCCCATGATTTTTTGAAATGTTTTTTTGAATTAATTTATTCATTTTTTTCATGAAACACTGACTACAAATTGTGTTATTATTACATTATAGGGTACAATATGTTAATCTTACATTATACACAACACCATCTTAGCTTGTGTTACACGAAACACCAAGTTTCTAGGAAACGTCATTTTGTTATTACGATTATTTAAATAAGGAAATAATAACCAAGCAATTAGAATGGAAGTTCTGAACGTGATTAAATGTATTTTGAAATATATATTAAATATATATATATATAATTATTTGAAAAATTAATTATAAATTAATTTAAATCATTTTTAAAATAAAGGGAGATGTTTTTCCAAAAAAATATTTAAATATACACAAGTGTGTTTTATACCAATAAATAAAAAAATATTTATGGATTATATTAATTAAATATATTAATCATATTTTTAATATAATATTTAAAATTCATCCTATTTGTTTTTTATAAATGATATACGAACAAATCCAACATTACACATAAATGAAGTATTTTTCTAAAAAAGCATTTTTGACACAATTTAATAACGAACCCATTTGAAATACAAAATTTTACACATTTTTAATTTTTAAATGAAATAAACTTTTTATTTGAAATTGAGATATCAAAATTTACTTAGGTTTAACATTCGGTACTTTTCTGTTAAGTTTAATTTTTGATAAATAGTGAACAATATTTCATTTTTAATTAAAACAACATTTTTATCAAAATAATTTAGAGTGTTTAATTATAAATTTAATTGGTTATAAAGTATAATTAGATTATAATTTTATCATTTAATACAATCTAGGACATTGGAATAAATTTCAAATTTAATTTGGATATAAAAACATGTCAATCTTTTGCTCGTTTTTTCTTTAAAATCTCTTTTTCTCAATCCGTAAATGGGATTAATTTTTTATTAATTACAGAAAACTATGAATTTTGAACTATGAAAAATGGATTTAATATTTAGAATCATATTTTTTAAATTTATTAAATAGGTCACTTTTCTTTTTTGAACAATATGAAAAGTAACTTTAGTAAAGTTTATTACCAGAGTTAAGGGTTAATCATGTAAATCGAGGATAAAAATAATATTATAAATATTATAAAACCACTATATCACTATCCCAAAGGTTTTTTAATAAATTTAATTCAATACTTAACACATAAGGATCTTAATTAGATAATATAATAGACACATGTCAAGGAAAATGACATAAGTATTATTAAACTCAAAGATATTGATGAAATGTCACACTCTTACTTTTAATATGTATAATATTTTTAATATGGGGATAAATTAATGGAATGATCAACTATATATATTCTTCAGAAATATAAATGGTTTATCTAAATCATATAATTTTATATTTAATTTTAATTGAAGAATTATTTATCATAAATATCAACAAAATGATGTGTGTTATAATTACTCAATTAATGAAAGAATCAATTAAATGATATTAGAAACATTAACATAAATATAATTTTCCTTTATTTAGGTGATAAAAAAATTTATAGGTGAATATGGAATATTGGGGGTGTATTAAATGAATTTTATTTAATGTAATCTTCATTGATTTATTTTATTAAAGTCAATGTTATGAATAGTGTCAGAATTGACACATATTATATTTTATAAAAATAAAATTTTAATAAATTATTTAAATAAAATAAAATATTAAATAGGGATAAGGGGATGAGATATGGTGTAAAATATCTTAATTTTTCCATTTATGGTCAAATTTCCACTTTATATGTAAAAATTATATTCTCTTAATATTAGAAACTTTGTTACTATAGTCAAAATTAAAATGTCTTATCTAAGGGTTAATTTAATAATAATTTGATTTTACTAGATTTTTTATTCATAAGTATTTACTAGGGAACATTTTTTATCGATGTTGATGTTTCTTAAAAAAATCTATTTTATTTTCTCTATTCATACACAATTTTTTAAAGTCATTTTCACCCATGTATGATTTTTTACTAAACGGTATGAAAGGAATATATTTATCATTTTCCTTATGAGGTACTTTGTGACTATTCCAGAAAAAGTATTGGGATAATTTTTTATTTTAACTTATCTGGAATGAAATTTTTTTAAAACATTCAGGACACATTATTTCCTTGATGCTTCCTTTAAAATATTACATTTTTATTTTCAAAGAAAATGTTTTCATTTATAATTGTGAGGTATTTTAAGATTTTTTTTTAAAAAAACATAAAGGATATTTTCCTCAATAATTATTTTCAAGTGTTATATAAAATAAAAATCATTGATGTTACTTATGATTTAATTGGGATATTATTTCAACTATATTATTCATATTATTCTTATGTCTAGTTTATGTTTATGATGGAATGATATGTATGAAACCTATTATGGTTATCATTATGTGATTTTTGGGACCAATATCTCCCTCCAATGCATTGGGTAAATATTTATATACCATGATATTAGGACATGAGTCAAGTCTATGGGATTGAACCACTATGGAAGATGGGGAAAACCTATCCACTATGGGAATATGGGAATATCAAATCCCTTATAAGAAAAGAACTATGACTAGGGATGGAGGTATATCCCACCCAGTAGGTGTAGTCCCCATGAAGTTCCCTATTATGTTTTGGAAATGAAACTTGACTAATATGGAATGATATTACATTTTCCCATTTTTTACCATTATTGGGAATGGACCAGTTGTTTGTATTTCCAAGATTCCAAATGAACTAAACTAATATGGTATTTTGCCATGTGTTTGGGTAATATATTAAATTTTACAAAAAAAGGATGTAATATACATGTATAAAAATCCCATTTTTTATAAATTTGGACTTAGGTTTCCTTGATGTGATACCTATGTTTTCATAGCTTGTTAGCCATGCTTGATAGTGATTGCATTCATGTGTGATTGCATAGTATAGAGACCCATTATTTGATATTGTTTTCCCATGTGTGAGATACAAGACTATTCTGTTATGAAATGGGATATGTCTGGATAATATGATAACATTATTTTCTCGTGATATGTATGGTATATGTTTTTTTGTTGTTTTTTTTGTGTATGTTACCTAAGAGACATGTGGATCCATCATGGATCATTTTCCATAGAGGGGAAGCCTGTCTAGATGCTGCATCTGATGTGATAATGGGACTGAGATATAAAAAGTGACATAATGTCCTAGTTTAGCCTAACCCTGGGGAATGATAACCATATGTAATCACACCCAAGAGGCGAAAGTGGGTAATGATGGTATATGTGATCTGAACAAAGAGATAGAAATAGGTAATGATGTCCTAGTGCAGTCTAACCTGGAGTCCTTAGGCTTGTCCATGTATAGAGGGAAATGGGGTATGAGAGCCTTATGAGTTATGAACTGAGGCTTAAGGATAGTATTTCTTATGATAGAGATATTTTTCATGATTCCCTAGTATGGTCTTCTATATGACTCTTACCCTTATGAATTTCTATTATTACATTGGATTTTTTTGTGACTACATTTTGGTATAAAGATAAAGTATGTATGGTTGGTGATTCATGGAGGCTTAATAAGTGCATGACTACCCAGAAAGTGGTTGTTGTCTTTGTGTGTGCTTTGTGATTATGTTATAATTTTGTAGTTATGCTTTTCCATATTAATTTATGATGAACTTATCACATGCACAAATATTTCATATTAATTGTTGGGTACTAGACTGTGTTGGTGGTGTCCCACTAAGTTATACTCACACACTACTCAGGAGGCCACGAAACATGGGTAAATGAGTAGTCCGCACATGTTACACGTACAAGTTGGGATAAATCACGGTTAGGTCATCTAGTATGATTGGTCACTATGAGTCTAGAAACTGGGATGAGATGTGTTTTATAGTAGGATAAGATCCTCTTATACTTGTTACTTTTCTTATTTGTATATGTGAATATCCCAGTGGCTGATTAGTTCTTGGTACAAAGGTTTGAGTTTTTTTATTCTTAATATATTCATACAGTTGTTGTGTTATTGGTTTCCGCATACTCTAATTTTATAATGCTTATATGTTTTGTTATTTATTGTTATTTTGAATTCTGAATGAGGGTATAGTCTCCCCATGGTTCCACATGAGACCCTCATTTCTATTTGGTTTCATCTAGGATATGGGGAGGCATGTTTGAGGCCATGTTTCATTCTATCTTTGACCATGTTATTTAGGTTGGAATGTTAAAAAATGGTATTAGATAAAAGGATATATTTTTTTTATTCTTATTTTTAGAAGTTGGGGAGTAGGTGAAATAGGAATATGTCAGATATTGTGATGAAACTTCAATAGGTTCATCAGGAACATATTTTTTGAGTGAGGCCTAGGTTACCAAGCAATGTGAATAATGTTCATGGTTTGTGTTGTTATCATATATTTACACTTTGTGTGATGCACAAGGATTTTTGAGGTTGTGATTTCATATGGATTTGACTCTTCGACATATCATCAAGAGGCATCTTATTTACCATGTATGTTTCTCATGAAATGTAAAATGATTTTTTTAATTGTACTAATGATGGGGAAATTATATATTTTGGAGTCATTGAATTTTTCTATCTTGCACATATGAGTTCTTGATGACATTATTTTGGATAAAATATTATGAACTTCTACCTTTGATAGTATGTCATATGAAACTATGATGGGGTGTTCCTAGGAAACAATGGTGATTTTTATTATAATGGTGATAACGTCATTGATAATGATGCAGGTCCACTATGCATAGGTGATTCTTTATAGTTGTTTTTCATTTCAAACATTAATAGTCTTAGTAGAAATATCATGTGAGTGGGTGATGGATTATTTCAATTAATTATGGTTCCAACTATATTATATGATGCAGGTCCTTGACTATAAAAACAGTTTTCCTATGAGTGAAGTCATCAAAGAATATGTTGGATATGTTCCAAGATGATATTACTTAAATTGTAACCCTTCGTGAAACCTTGTGAATGTTTTTCAACATACAAGGTTGCCTTTGAATGTGAATCTAGTTTCTAGTGATTTGGTGTCTCTTTCTGTGTAAAGGAAACTTGGGTGAGATTATTCCATTTAAAATAATTTTCAAGGTCAATACCTTAGGGATGGTGTAATATCCTAATTTTTCAATAATAATAATAACCCTCTAATGATAAATTATTATTATCTCAAGTGGGAAAAAATTATTTACCAATGGAATAACTTAATAAATATGTTAAAGGCATTAAAACCCAGTTAACACTATGGAATATTCAATTAAATATTTTCAAAGTTAAATACTATGTTGGTATGAGATTCCAAGGCCCGTAAAGTCGTGGCAAAGATAGAATAAAATTACTAAATATATTATATAAATCAACCACAATTTATTAAAAATAATTGAATAACTCCAAAATGGTCTCTCAAATGAGAAATATGAGACCTACAATATTCCTAGAATGTGATTATTACCCTATATGGGGTATAAAATTTGTAAGCATCATACATTTGGAAGCCTCTCTTAGAAAGATAATTTATTTAATAATTTTTATATTTTATTGTGGAAATAATTTAATATCTCCAAAATGGTGTGTCTTATGAGAAATGAGAGACCACAGTTAGGTCTGGGAAATGGTGTTTACCTTAGACGAGGTACATCATTTTTGAGCATGAGACATTTGTATGGATCACTCAAGATAAAAACTTTTTTATTTTTAATTATTTATTTATTCCAATTTTAGAATAATAATTCACTTATATCTCTCAACTGGTTCGTTGTTTGAGAAATACAAGGCCATCGTTAGGTTCATAATGGGGGTTTACCCTTGCTCGGGTATAGCTTTTATATGCCATAGGTGTTTGGTGTTATTTAATTTTTATATTAAATTAAAAAATTTCTTATTTCAATTAAATCAATAAAACATGAAACTGTTCATCTTCTCTATTTCTAACTCAAAAAACTACCATCAGTTCACTAAAAGAATCCAAAAACCCCCAAATCACACCGTTTTGACCCATTTAAAATTTCCAAACCACTACTTGAGTAAATCTAAACACTCCGTCATCATTTTTTATTTGAATTAAAATCAAAACAGAAGATTTATTTGGGGTTTTCTAATGGGGATAAGCAACACACGTTTTGGGGTTATAAATACACAAATTTTTTCAGAATCGGTGTAGGTAATTTTCTTCAGGTTTGAACAGCCCCAAATCTGCCTCTACGCACCCCCCCATTGAACTTATTCTGGATCTGCCTCTACACATCGATCCCATCTCCCTCCCTGTGGCTCTCTTTATAAGGTGTTTTATTATTATTATTATTATTATTTTATTTTATTAATAAAAAAATATGGAATAAATATTTTAGTTGAATAATTAAATAGTAAATCTATTTTTTCACCAGATTATCAAATGATAAATCTTAAAAAAATATTCAAAGGATAATTAGCATAATTATTAAATTTTAATTTTAATTTTTTATTGAAGGATAATTTATAAAATTTATTAATGTATAAAGCATTGAATTATATTGGGTAATCTATAAAGAATTATCGTTTGATGATTTTTGGGAAGTTACAGTAGTGTCATTGTAAAAGAAATAGTCACTAAATAAATGTAATGTTTTATTAAATTATAATTTCATCATCAAATGATATTTGATATATATATATATAGACATAAATTTAAAAATAATAATTATGTAGAATACCGACTATGTTATCAAATTATTTTTGGTATATAATTATCGAATGAGTTTTATTATTATTCGTGTGGATATTTCTTGTGATTTCAGTAATTAACATAAATTGACAATTCATAGATTATCCTGGAGAGATAAAATATAATATTTTATCTCCATGTGAATTAAAATATATGTTTTGGTTCTAGGAAACCCTTGATATAACTCGATCATAAAAGTACCTAAAACTTGAGACTTTGATGTGTCGCCTTAGACGATAATAAAATCACGAAGAGGTCTTCTAGTCTTTTGAGGTTGGAATTTCCTTACCTTCTTGGGATTTCCTTTACACTTGTTGGTTTCATGATTATATTTTTTGACATTTAAACTGATCATGCCTAGTTGTGATTGCAAGTGAGTGTGTGTGTGTACCCTATAAAAACTAATGAGACTCCATTTGTGATATAAGTGTAGCTTTTGAACATGTTTGATTATGATCACATATTGTTTTGTATGTTGTTATATAATCATGTTGATTTAATATTCCTACTTTCGTGATTTCCCTGTATATGTATTACCATGACTTGTTAGTTGTTAGTGGTATTTGAGACAGGCGGACTGTCGTGTCTTATTTATTCCCAAGTTGGGGATAATGCATGAATGAAAAAATAGAGATGGGGGACATGAGCATAGGGTGGAGGTACGAGGATGACATAGAGTCGTGTCAATGTTGTGCTTGAGGACACCATGATTCAATGTGTCATTCACCACAAGAAAACCTAGTTGATGTGAGTTATTCTCGTGTAGAGGATCTTTGTGATATGGTTCACTTGATGTATAGATGACGATGAGTATCATCTTCACAACATAGTGAGGATGCTGTACAAGGGATGGTTTGTTTCTTCTAAATAATTTAGTTATGTTTGGATAATGAGTTGAAGCAGGTACAACCAAGGGTTGTGGTGGCTTGGATAGAATGGAGGTACGAGGATGCCATGACATTGTGTTGAGGGTGTGTTCGAGGATGCCTTGATTCAAGTGACATTCACCACAAGATGGCATGCTCAATGTGAAATTTTCTCGTCTAGAGGATCCAAGTGACATGGTACAATTTATAAATAGATGACATTGGGTATCATCTTCACAACACTATGAAGATGATATACATGGGCTGGTTCGATTCTTCTGACTCATTCAGTCATCCTCTGGTATAGAGCCAAAGTAGGTATACCAGGGGTTGTAGCAGCTTAGTTAGCGTACTACCACTAGATTTTGGATTGTATGTTTCTATAAATCTTTCATTTAGTATTATCATGGTACACACTTGTATAATTGATAACATCTATTTAAGGATGCATTGGTGGTTTTATATTAAGTCTTCTCCTCACACCCTAATCAAGAATTTTGATGTTCTTGTAGATTTCAAGAGAGACTCATTGAAGGGAAAGTCCATGTGGTGAATGGATGAGAAGGTGGAGCATGGAGCTGGGGAGGACTAGAAAAGACAGTTGAGGAAACTATAGTTATTTTATTTACTATCTTCTTTTCATTACTCTAGATAGATTTCAATATTGGAAGATCTTATTTATAAACCTTGTATGTCATCTTTAGTTTCCTCATTTACTCTAATTATTTTATTCTTTCCCTTGTTATTAATTTTTATCCTACTAAATGACATGACACAGAGGTTATAGTCTCCCCATTATTAGACATGGACCCTTGCTGCTAGTCAGAAGCCTCTTGCATGCATTGAGGCACACATGTGGTCATGTGACATTTCGACTCAGACTAGGTGGTTTGGGTTGGGATGTCACAAAATGGTATTAGAGGATCAGGTTCATACTACTGTTTTCATCTCTTGTGTAAGTTTGGGACATGGTAGACTGAAGTTAGGACAGTTGGAAATCAGGCATCAGAACTATGTTAGTGACTGGCCATCATTGTATAGTGGAACTCTGAGTTTCCATAAAGTGGGGAATTTATGTTCTGTTGTTATTACTGATTCATATTTGGTGACACACACAATGTTATATGTGATTTATGAGATTTATCGTATATTCATGAATCACAACTAGTCACATAGGTTCACATACCATATATATACCAGCTCTTGTGCTACATAGTAGTTTATCAATTAAATGCCTTAATTAATTCTATTTGTTCGGAATAACTTGTTTTATGTGATATACCTATGTTTCCATGTTGCGCTATATATCTGTATTTGAATTAATTAGTTTAACTGAGCATGTTGTTGTGTTATTAAATATATAATGGTAGTGGCTAACATGCGAGGCCAAAGAAAAGGTTCAATTCTGGGAGGGTTTTACCTTATGTTAAGGGTAGACTTCTCGTAAAACCATATTTTATCCCATAGACATGTTAGAAAATCCTTGTTTGATCCCATAGAATGTTTTGGGCTCTCTGTGTACTTAATTATCCTTCTATTGTACAATATTCCACCACATAGACATTTGGTGGTACTGCTAGCTGAGTAGGCAGCTACTGAGCACGTCCTCGCACCAGATCTAGTGGTGAAAACAACAGTTAATTATCATCCACCACTAATATCCATGGTTTACTATGCAAGGGATTTATTGTACCAGTATCCTCTAGCCTTCTAGGGCACTAGTGGACCACATGATTCTGAGGATTGGGTGGTTCTAAGGAAGGCCCTAACCTTTGAGAAAATTATAGAGGATTGATGAACAATTGGATTTTTTCCAGATTTCACATATCCGATAGGTATACCTACCACTCCTGTTGTGAATACCTATTCTAATGGAAGGAAGAGGAAGGCCGCCGACATAAAGTAGAGTAGTGGAATGCAAGTTAAGTAGAGCTTAGTATCTTCAGTTCCTTCTAGTGGTGAACCGTTGTGTTTTAACTATGGGATGTTTGGAAACTACAATCTGATGTGCATGGAACACCAGAGCCAGTGCTAAAAATATAGGGGGATATGATAGATCCAGAATTTTTGTGCCAGACTATCATCTATGAGAGGGAGGGAAACATGAATAGGGGGTTGGAGGTCCAATGAAAAACCCCAAAAAGTAATAAAGACTCCCCTATCAATGAAGACTCAGAAAATTCATGGATTTAATCAAGAGTTGAGACAGGCCATGTCTAAGTAATGGTATTAGCACCATTTGACAGTGATAAGGAACTTTTTACTGTATGAGGTACGGTCTAGAGAATGTCCTTTGGATCATTTTCCTTGTTTGTTTATATTGTTTTCCTTATATCTGTGAGCTATATCTAGACTTGACTTATCGGTAGAGTTATGTTTCCCTAACCTACCTTCCACTAAAACATCATTGAAAAATGAAATGAAACCCTATTATATGAGAGAGTGGTAGTCAATTCTTCATTTAGTGAGATTATGACGATGGAATCACTCCATGGATAGTAGTGGTGTGTCATATGGGCCTCTCTTCTCACTATTATGGTGTGCCTAATGTGTTCCACGTTTCTTAGATTTAGAGGTACATGCCTAGTCCTATGCATGATATATATTGAAAGGATGTTGAGTTGGAACCTATTATTTTTTATGATGACTTTCCAATGTGGATTATATATCAAATCATGAAAGGTAAGGAAGGTAAAAAATATGATACCACTAGTCTGGTTTCAGTGGTAGCATGGATGGATCCCGGAAGATATGGTATATTTTGAGTATGATGTTTGAGATCAGTGGACTAAGTAGTTCAAGCATGACTGATAGGGATACTTCTCGAGGATGCGAAGTCAGTAGTGGTGGGGGGGATTGCAATGTCCTGATTTTTAATGATATTAAAAAACCTCTTATGATAAATTATTATAATCCCAACTGGGAAAAATTATTTATCAGGGAAATAACTTAATAAATGTGTTAACATCCTTAAAAAATAGTTAACATTTTGTAATACTCAATTGAATATTTTTGGAGTCAGACACCATGTCAGTGAAAAATTATAAGGCTTTTAAAGCCTCTATGAAGACGAAATAAAATTACTAAATATATTATATTAAGAGGATTCAATTTATTCAAAATTATTGAATAACTCCAAAATGTTTTGTCGAATGTGAAATGAAAGACCAATGATATGTCCATAATTTGATGTTTACCCTATATGGGGTATAAAATTTGTATGCATTGGATGTTGGGATTCCTTGTTCGCAAATATAAATTATTTTATAATTTTATATTATTTTTTGGAAATAATTATTTTCTCCAAAACAGTGCATGTTATAGGAAATATGAGACCATTGTTAGATCTAGGACATGGTGTTTACCCTAGACAGGGTATAACATTAGTAATTGTCCAACATTTGGAATAATCACTCATGATAAAACTCTTTTTATTTTAAATTATTTATTTATTCGGATTTTTAAATAATAAATCATTAATATTTCTCAAACAGTTCATCGTTTGAGAAATAAAAAACCATCGTTGGATCCGAAATTGGTGGTTTAACCAATACAGGGTATAAGATTTATACAAAACAAAAATTTGGTGTTATTTAATATTTATATTAAATAATAAATTCTATTAATTCAATTAAATTAATAAAACATGACATTGTTCATCTTCTCTACTCTTAACTTATAAACCACCATTAATTCATTAAGTTGAATCCCAAAACCACCAAATCGAACCGTTTCAACCTGTTTAAAATTTATAGACCATTAATTGAGTAAATAAAAACATTCCTTCATCATTTTTCAGTAGAAATGAAATCAAAACGATAGATTCATTCAGATTTTTTTAATGGGGAGAAGAAATACACATTTTGGGGTAATAAATACACAAATATTTTCAAAATCAGTGTAAGTTGATTTTTTCGGGTCTGAACAGCCCTAGATTTGCCTCTATACACCCCCAAAAGAAACTAATTCTGGATCTAACTCTATGTAATAATTCCATATCCCACAATACATCTCTCTTTAGTAGGTGTTTTATTATTATTATTGTTATTATTAATCAACTTTCATCTTTTAGGCTTAAAAAATATGGAAGAAATAATTTGGTTGAATAATTGAATAATAAATTTTCTTTTCCCACCAGATTATAAAATGATAATTTTTTTAAAAAAAATAAAAGGACAATTAGTATAATTATTAAATGATAATTGTAATTATTTATCAAAGTATAATTTATCAAATTTATTAATGGATAATACTTTGAATTATTTTGGGTAGTACATAAAAATTTATCATTCAATATTTTTTGGGAAATTACAATGGTGCGGTTGTTGAATAAATAATCATTAAATAAATGAAAAGATTTATTAAATGATAAGTGAATTATCAAAGAATATTATGATATATATATATATATATAAATATATATATATTAAAAAAAGAATAATTATGTGGAATACAACCTCTTTTCTCAACTTATTTTAGGGATATAATTATTGAATGAGGTTTATAATTATTATTGTGGATATGTATTATTATTTCAAGTGCTGACATAAAACGATAATCCAGAGATCAAGAAAGAGATATAAAATGTAATCGCATGTGATATTTTATTTCCTCGTGAATTAAAATATATGTTTTGGTTCTATGAAACCCTTGATATATCTCGATCATCGATGTTCCCACAACTCGAGACTTTAATGTGTCTCCTTTGATGATAATAAAATCATGAAGAGGTTCTCCAGACTTTTGAGGTAGGAAGTTCTTTACCTTCTTAGGCTTACTTTTACACTTGTTTCTTTGATGATTATATTTTTTTAAATTTGAATTTATCGTGATTTATTGTTAATGCATGTGAGTGTGTGTGTAGCCTATAAAAACTGATGTGACTCCAAGAGTGATATAAGGGTAGATTTTATCCATGTTTGAGTATAATCAAATGTTTTTGTGTATGATATTATATACTCATGTTGATATACTATTCCTACTTGTCTGCTTACCATGCATATGTATTAACATGCCTTGTTGGTTGTTAGGGGTATTTGAGACAGGTGGACCGTTGTGACTTATTTATTCCCTAGTGGAGGAGAATTCTTAAATGAAACCATAGGGATGAGTGACCTGAGCCCACGGTGGAGGTATGCGGATGAAATGGAGTCATTTCATGGGTGGGATTGAGTATGCCTTGATTCCATGTGTCATTCACCAATATATAGCTTAGTCGATGTCATTTATTCTCTTCTAGAGGATCTGTGTGACATGGTACACTTGATGGATAGATAATACCCAAAATCATCTCCACAACACCATGTGAATTCTGTGCAAGTTATGGTTTGTTTCTTCTGACTCATTTAGTTGTGTTCTTGTATGGATTTGAAATAGGTATGGATGTGGGTTTTTGAAGATTGGTTAGAATATAGGTTTGATGATGCCATGGCGTCGTGTTGAGGGTGTGCTCGAGGAGGCCATTTTTCCAAGTGTCATTCACCACAAGATGGACTTTTCGATGTGATATTTTCTCATCCATAGGATATAGGTTAAATGGTACACTTTTTGGATAGATAAAGCCATTTATTATCTCTATGACACTATGAGGACACCTTACATGGGCTGGTTCATTTCTTCTAACTCTTTCAGCTATCTTCCAATATGGAGCCGAAGCAGGTACGACTGGGGGTTGTGGCCTCTTGGTTAGCGCACTACCTGTTTGTTTTGGACTGTATGTTTAAATGCTAACCAAATTTATTATTATCATGGTAAACACTTGTATACTTGATCACATAAAGTTAAGGATGCATTTGTTTCATCCTACTGAGTCATGTACTCACACCCTACTCTGGAATTTCAACATGCTTGTAGATTTCCCGAGAGACTCATTGAAGGAAAAGGGCCATATGGTGAATAGATGAGTAGGTGGAGCATGGAGCTGGGGAAGACCAGGGTAGACACTGGAGTACCCTATAGTTATTTTATTTAAATAATCTTTTCATTACTCAGGATAGATTTCTGCTTTGGAAGGTCTTATTTATAAACCTTGTATGTCATCTTTAGTTTCCACATTTACTTTGATTATTTTATTCCTTCACTTGTAATTATTATTTTTTATCCTACTCAGTGACATGACACTAAGGTTATTGTCTCCCCATTATTGGAAAAATACCCTCACTACTTGTCAGAATCCTCTTGTGTATGGGGAGGTGTGAATGAGGTCATGTGACATTTTAACTTGGACCTAGTGGTTCAGGTTGGGATGTTACAAAATGGGATGAAATTATTAGGTTCATAAATTTTTTTTCTTCTATTGTATTAGTTTGGGATATGTTAGACCATATTTAGGAAGGTTTGAACTTAGGCATGAGAACTATCCATCACTATATAGTGGACCTCTCAGTTTCCATAAAGTATGTAATTTCTGATCTATTGTTACAATTGATTCACATTTGTGACACACACGGTGTTATATGTGATTTATGATATTTCACATATGATCATTCATCATGACTAGACACATAGGTTCTCATGACATATATATACCTGTTGGTGTGATGCATAGTAATTTATTAATTAAATGCATTAATTTGTGCAATCTGTTCAAGATTGTTTGTTTTTTGTGATATATCTGGGTTTCCATGGTGTGAAATATATCTATATTGGAATTAAATAGTTGAACTGAGAATTTTCTTGTGTTAGTATATATATAATGACTATGACTAACGTGTAGAGACAAAGAAAAGGGTTAGTTCTAGGAGGGTTATACCTTGGGTTAAGGGTAGACTCCAAGGAAAACATTATTTGATACCATAGACTAGTTAGAAAAGTATTGTTTGATCCCATAGACTATTTAGGATATTTCATGTTCATAATAGTCCTTCTGTTGTAGTATATTCCACCACACATACATTTGGTTGGATTGCTAGCTGAGCAAGCAACTCCTGATTATGTCCCTGCACCATCTCTAGTGGTGCAAACTGTAGTTTCTTATCAGCCGTCACTAAGATCTATGGTTTACAATGTGAGATATTTACTACTAGAGAATTTCAGGGCAATGGTGGACCACATGATGAAGAGTATTGGGGGGATATAAGGATTCCTTGAGCTTTTGATAAGATTCTAGGGGATGGATGAACAATTGGAATTTTCCCACATTTCACTTCTCAAATAGGT
The DNA here is from genome assembly GCA_963277665.1 of Viscum album. Lineage (NCBI taxonomy): Eukaryota > Viridiplantae > Streptophyta > Magnoliopsida > Santalales > Viscaceae > Viscum > Viscum album. Next base: position 461,757,441 of record OY728122.1, on the reverse strand, counting down.
GGACCTCCAACTCCAATTATGAATACTTATTCTAATAGAATGAAGAGGAAGGCCATGGACCTAAAGCAGAGTAGTGGAATGAAAGTTCAATAGAGCTAAGTCTCTTCAATTCATTATGGTGGTGACCTGTAGTGTTTTAACTAAGGGAAGTATAGACACTGCAGTCTAGTGTTCATGGAACCCCATAGCCAGTGCCAAAAATGCATAAGGACAGGACACCTCCAGATTTTTTGTGCCATAGTATCATCTAGTAGAGGGAGGGAAACATTTCCAGGGGACCAGAGGTCCAGTGGAAAACCCAAGTGGAGGATACAGACTCCCTTGAGTACAAATACACAAGAAAGTTATGAATATGATTAGGAATTGAGACAATCCATGTCTACGAAGTAGTTTTATCACCAAAATATGGTGATAAGAAACTTGTTATTGTATGAGGTACTGTCTAGAGCACATCCTTTTGATCACATTCTTTGTTTTTTTGTTTTCCTTATATCTAAGAGCTATGTGTTGGCTTGAATTACCAGTAGAGTTATGTTTTCCTAAATTACCTTTTTCTAATAAGTCATTGAACAATGACATGAAACCCTAGTAAATGAGGGAGTGGTAGTCGGTGCTTCATTTAGTGAGAGACAGATGATGTAATCACTCTATGGATAATAGTGGTGTATCATCTGGATCTCCCTTATCGCTATTATGGTATGCATAATTTGTTCCGTGTTTTTGAAAATCAGAGGTACATACCATGTCCTATGCATGTAATAGATTTCATGGATATGGAGTTGGAACCTATTGAATCTCATGATTACTGTCCCGTGTGGATTATGGATCGAAGTGAGAAAGGACTCCAATGGAAAATAATTATGATACCACTAGTCTAGTTTCAATGTACCATGGATAGATCTAGAAAGAGATATGAGAATGTGAGTCTGATATTTGAGCTTTGTGGCCTAAGTTTTTTGATATATATCGATTGGGATACATCATAAGGACGAGAAGCAGAGAAAGGGGAAAAATATTAATATCCTAATTTTTCAATGAAAATAAAAACAGTCTAATGAAAAATTATTATTATCTCAAGTGAGAAAAAATTATTTGTCTATGAAATAACATAATAAATGTGTTAAAGGACTCAAATCCTTGTTAAAACTTTGGAATATTAAATTGAATATTTCAGAGTTAGTCACTAAGTTGGTGCAGGATTCTAAGACTCGTAAATCCTTCGTGAAGAAAAAATAAATTACTAAATATATTATATTAATCGGTCACAATTTATTAAAAACAATCGGAAAACTCAAAAATGGTACGTCTAATGAGATATCTAAGACCACCGAAAAGTAAAAAATGTGATGTTTACCCTCTATGGGGTATAAAATTTGTAAGTGTCATTCATTGGGATGCCTCACTCACAAAGATAATTTATTTAATAATTTTTATATTTTTTGGAAATAATTTAATATCTCCAAAATGGTGCATCCTATGGGAAATCTGACACTATGTCTTAGTCCGGTATGTAGTTTTTACCCTAGATGGGATACAAAATTTGTAAGCTTCAAATTTTTTGATGGCTCCCTCATGATAAAAAAAACATTTTTTTAATTATTTATTTTTTCCAATTTTCAAATTATAAATCATTAATATCTCAGAAACATTTCATAATTTTAGATATAAGAGACCACTGTTGGGTTTGAAATGGGGGGTTTACCCTATCCAGGATAAAACATTTGTGTGCAATAGGTTTTTGGTGTTATTTAATATTTATATTAAATAAAAAAAATATTAATTAAATTAAATTAAATTAATAAGACATGAAATTTTTCATCTTCTCCATTAATAACTCATAAAACCACCATTAATTCACTAACTTGAATCCCAAACCCCCAAAACCAAAATGTTTTGACCCATTTAATATTTGTATAGAAATAATTGATTAAAACTAAACACTCTGTCATCATTTTTCTGTTGAAACAAAATCAAAACAATAGATTGATTTGGGGTTTTCTAATGGGGTTAAGAAATATAATTTTTTGGTTTATAAATACTCAAATATTTTTGGAATCGTTGTAGGTAGTTTTTTTTGAAGTTCGAACATCCCCAGATCTACCTCTATACACCCCATATTAAACTAATTATAGATCTTCCTCTATGCATCAAGCCCAACTCCCTCCCTAAAAGTCTCTTTAGTATGTTTTTATTATTATTGTTCTTTATATTTATTCTTTTATGATTAAAAATTTTAAAAAATAATTTGATTGAATAATTGAATAATAAATCTTTTTTTCCACTACATTATCAAATGATAAATTTGAAATAAAATTTTCAAAGGATAATTAGTAAAATTATTAAATGATAATTGTAATTATTTATACAAGGATAATTTATTTTATTTATTAATGTGTAAAATTTTGAATCATTTTGGTTAATATATAAAAAACTATCATTCGTTAATTTTTTTGAAGTTGAAACAACTACATTGTTGAATAAATAATCACTAAATAAATGAAATGTTTTATTAAAAGATAATTACAATATAAAAGGATATTTTGGTATATATATATACTTAAATATGTATATTAAAAAAATAATAATTATAAACAATACCACCACTACCCTCAAATTATTTTATGTATATAATTATCGAAAGAGATTTATAATTATTCTTGTGGATATTTCTTGTGATTGCATGCGTTAACATAAAATGAAAATCCATAAATTATCCAAGAGACATAAAATGTAATCGCATGTAATATTTTATTTCTATGAGAATTAAAACATATTTTTTGGTTATAGGATACCCTTGATATATCTCAATCATCAACATGTCAACAACTTGATACATTGATGTGTTTCCCTTGACGATAATAAAATCATGAAGAGGTATTCCTGAATTTTGAGGTAAAAAGTTCCTTACCTTATTGGGCTAGCGCTTACACTTGTTTCTTTGATAATTGTATTTGTTGAAATTTAAATTGATCTTGATTGATTATGATCTCATATGAGTGTGTGTTTGTAGCCTATAAAAACTAATGTGGCTCCATTATTGATATAAGTGTAGCTTATATCCATGTTTGATTATGATCACATATTGTTGTGTATGTTTTCATATACTAATGTTGATATACTATTCCTACTTGTGTTATTTCCTTGTATATGGATTACCATGCCTTGTTGGTAGTTAGTGGTATTTTAGATGGGTGGACCATTGTGACTTATTTATTCCCTAGTTGGGGAGAATTCTTGAATGCAACCATAGCAACGAGGGACCTGAGCATAGGGTGAGTGTATGAGTACGTTGTGGTATCATGTCGAGTGTGTTATCAAGTATTCATTGATGACAACTGTAATTAACCATGATATATACTAGTTAATGTGATTTATTCTCATCTAAAGGATCTTGGTGACATGGTCCACTTGATGGATAAATGACGTAGGGTATCATCTCCATGACATTATGAGGATGTTCTATTGGGCCTGGTTCGTTTATTCCGACTCATTTAGTTAACTTATAGTATGTATATGAAGTAGGTATAATCGGGGGTTGTGGAATCTTGGTTAGCTCAGAGGTATGAGGATTCCATGGCACCATTACAATGGTGTTCTCGAGGACACCTTGATGGGAAGTTCCATTCACCATGAGATAGCCTAGTCAATGTGATTTTTTCTTGTCTAGAGGATCTAGGTGACATGGTCCACTTTATGGATAAATAAAGTCAGGTATCATCTCCATGAAATAGTGTGGATGACATACATGGGATAGTTTGTTTCTTCCAACTCATTCAGTTATCATTCGGTATGGAGCTGAAGCATGTACGGTCAGGGGTTGTGGCATCTTGGTTAGCACACTACTACCCAGTTTTGGATTATATGTTTGCGTGCATTCTTCATTTAATATTTTCATGGTACAAACTTGTATACATGATAAAATCAGGTTAGGAACACATTTGTGGCATCCTTGTGAGTCTTTTAATCACACCCTACTCAGACATTTCAATGCACTTGTAGATTTCATGAGATACTCAATGAAGGGAAAGAGACCAATAGTGAATGGCTGAGTAGGTGGAGTATGGAGATGGGGTAGACCAGGGAAGAAACTAGAGGACCATGCAGTTCTTTTATTTACCATATTCTTTTCATTACTCTGGACATCTTTCCACATTGGAATCTCTTATTTATAAACCTTGTATGTCACATTTAGTTTCCTCATTTAAACTAAATATTTTATTCATTCACTTGTTATTATTATTCATTATCCTACTTGAGGACATGAAACAGAGGGTATAGTCTCCCACATTATCGTACATAGACCCTTGATTTTAGTTGGCAGCCTCTTGCATACTAGGAGATGTGCAAGGGTAATGTGACATTTTGAATCAGACCAGGTGGTTCTGGTTGGGATGTTATAGTTGGTTTTCATTAAAAATAATACCTTGTGTATATTAGTAACATCTAAAATTATTAAATTTTGTTCTTTTATATTTCCTTGAAACCTTGCCTTATGAATAGATTAGAGTATTAGTACTCATGATATAAGGTTGGGTTCCTGAGAATTTGGATACTTGTTTCATCGAGCCTAGGATTTTTTGCTTCTTGTTAGTTAATAATGAAACTCTCTTAGGATTCAAATTGATGATCTTAGGGGTTCAATACTAGGAGGGTTGAGCATGGGTGGAAGCGAAACAAATTGAGGAAACACCTATGAGATGGGTGGATCATGGTGAAACTTGATATCAAGGAGTTTCCATTCTAAAGAGGATTTCATTGAGTGCTCGATTTTTTAAGGCTAATGACATTTAGTGTGTTAGAAGATGTTAAAGATTCTAAATCTAGGTTTGAGGATTGTAACTCAAGGGAGGAATTTAATCAATTGGAGTAACGAGTGGTGTTTTTTGATTTTATAGGAAATCCTTGAAGTGTGGGTGTTCATGCGGTGGTTACACTAGTGCAGAAATCATTTTTTACGTCACCATTTTTTACGTCGGTTATATATAACTGACGTAAAAATGAGGTGAGTAGATTTTTAACGTCGGTTATTAAAATAACCGACGTTACAAATCGCGCCTGTTGGGTTTTTACGTCGGTTATCTGGAAACCGACGTAAAAAACCAATACGCGGGGGGTTTTTACGTCGGTTATTTGGAAACCGACGTAAAAAACCCGATATCGACGCGTTTTTTACGTCGGTTATCAAATAACCGACGTAAAAAAGCAAAGCGCGGGGTTTTTTTTACGTCGGTTATAAAATAACCGACGTAAAAAACACATTCGGGCTTTTGTTTTTTACGTCCGTTATTAGATAACCGACGTAAAAAACACGTCCATATCGGGTTTTTACGTCGGTTTCCAAATAACCGACGTAAAAACCCCACCATGCTTTGGTTTTTTACATCGGTTATAAGATAACCGACGTAAAAAATGCGTAGATATCGGGTTTTTTTATGTCAATTTCCAAATAACCGACGTAAAAAACCAAAGCACGGGGGGGTTTTTACATCTTTTATAAAATAACCGACGTAAAAAACGCGTAGATATCTCGTTTTTTACGTCGGTTATAAAATAACCGACGTAAAAAACCAAAGCGCAGGAGCTTTTTTACGTCGGTTTTAAAATAACCGACGTTATAAATTTAAAAAATAGTTTATAACGTCGTTTATATGATAACCGACGTTATAAAACTTTTAAAAAAATTAAAGCCCATGGACTGTCATTTACGATTTTTCGATTGACAGTCCGTCGGCTCGTCTCTCTCGCGCGGTAAACCCTAATCGACTCGTCAATCGACCTACGTTAAACTTAATTTGGCTTCATTGTTTATCTTCTTCACCCCTCTCAGATCTATCATCTCAACTCGCAACATTCAAGTAAGCCTTCCACGAATTTATTTCGTTCATTTTTGTTTCGATTCTTGATGTTCTTTTCGTTCGTTTTTGAATCTCGTGGAATTTTTTGTTATAGCAAATGGTTATTTGTATTTTGTTATTGAAAATGGTTATTTGTATTGCAAATGGTTATTTGTATTTTGTTATTGCAAATGGTTATTTGAATCTCGCGGAATTTTTTGTTGATATAACAGACTATTTTGTTGATATAACAGACTATGTTGAGGGAACATTAAACTAGATGAATAATGAGATAAAAAAGATGTGCATCGTTACTTTAAAGGAAAATAAATAATAATTACTTTTTATATCATATTGTGGATCGGTTTTTTTATAAATTAAAACAATAAATGTGATCCCCATTATATGATATCGGAGGAGTACCATGGTTTAACCACACAGTATGGAAAACCTAGAACCAACCCTAAAAAATGCATATGCATCATGTTGTGTGATTTCATGATAAATAAGTATGTTTTGTACAAAATATATTTCCTCCATTATATTTGTAAACAAATAAAAAATGTTTCCTAGGTAGAACCACATGGTATTCACTAACCATGTTCCAACCATGAATAAGAATATAAAACTATAATATCCTAAAAGGTCAAAAAATAATAATACAAGGATGAATAAAAAAAAGTTAATCAAAATAATTTGATTTAATAACCTATAATAAATATAGAGGTGTTAAAATAACACAAACTATACTAAATTCGACCCCTAGAAGAATATGTTGAGGATGTTGGACCTAGATTGAGATTTGGCCACTACTCCATTATCAATGGCTCTCACACCTATGTCTCATTGGAATCGAAAACATGTTACCAGTGATATTAAACCATATGAATTACCATATCATTTAGAACATTCACTTGAGAATATAAAACACATTATTATTGTTAATCATATACATATACATATTTAGTCTTGTAATTGCCAGGCTGTTCACTATTGTTGTTGATATTTGTTAATTCTTGGTGTTTAGAATTTCTGAACATGTTTCCTGTAATCGGAATTCAGTTTTTGTCCATGGTTGTTTTGTTTTCGTTTTTGGATTTTGAAAACCTAAAATAAACAGAGTTTTTAGTCGAGTTCTATTTTGATTGATAACCGTTAAAGCTGAAGGCCAAGTACAAAATCAAATCCCCACAAGATATGTTACGTGGGATTAAAAAGAAAAAATAAAGGATTAAACCGAATCAGTGGGACTATTGTTATTCTGAGCAGACCAGTGTTGGATGCGCTGGGCTGCCCTCTCAGCCTGCCAATGCAATTAACGATCATCAGAAACAAGAATGATTGAATTGCTGATAAAATAATAACATGCTGGTAGACCTCTTTTTTCCAGTCACACCGAAGGGTGATGAAGACCAATATCAAGGTCTGCACGCCATTTAAAATAGGTTGTTTATCTAATATATTAAAACATCAAAACCGTAATCAATATTAATCTATGTAGGCGTCATGGTTTTCTTTGATTCAATGAAATTTAAAACTGTTATATCTAACTATATTTTGTTTTAAAAATAATATTCAAGAATATTTTTTTAAATACCTATATATTTGTTTTATATTTTAAATTGTTTTACATTCAATTTATGATTTTTTTCATATAAACATGTATTTGTCTTATCTTAAAAATATATATTTTTTGTTGATATTTGTTATAGGTAATAATGAGTCGAATTTGGAACGGCACATCGAATGAGCAATGAATTTGAGGAAGGTGTTGATGCCTTTTTGGAATTTGAAAAACGAAATGTTCCAAGTAGTGACATTTTTTTGTCCATGCCTGAAATGTTTGAATATGAAGAAGTTGAAAAGTAGAGAGATAAAAGATCATCTGATATTTCATGGTTTTAATCCGAGTTACAGCCCTTGGATTTGACATGGTGAAACTGGACGGAATGTCACTGATGATGATGATTCGCAAGATGGTAACTCCGATGGAATTGAAGAAATGATTCGTGATATTGTAGCAGAACAAATTGAGATAGAACCGAAAGTTGCGCGTCTATATGGTGATGCTGGAAAACCATTATATCCCGGTTGTACAGATTTTACGGTTTTGTCGGCGGTGTTAAGATTGATTAACCTGAAGGCGAAGCATGGATGGAGTGACAGAAGTTTTACAGAGCTGCTACAATTGATGAAAGACATTCTTCCAAAAGATAACGATCTTCCAGATTCACATTACAAAGCCAAGAAAATATTATGCCCGATGGGATTGGGATACAAGAAAATACATGCCTGTCCGAATGAATACATTATATATAGGAAGGAATATGAATTTCTGTCAGAGTGTCCAAAATGTGGGACATCACGGTATAAGGTGAAAGAAAAATTACAGGGTGATGTAGAGATTACAAAGCTCCCTTCAAAGGTATTTTGGTATCTTCCTATAATTAATCGTTTCAAATGTTTATTTGCTAATTCACATGATGCAAAAAGGTTAAGATGGCATGCTGAAGAGCGGGTATGTGATGGAAAAATACGTCATCCAGCTGATTGTCCACAATGGAAGAAAATTGATGCACATTATTCTACATTTGGAAATGAAATTAGAAATCTCAGACTAGGGTTGTACACAGATGGAATGAATCCATACCGAACACTCAGTAGCACACATAGTTCATGGACTGTTTTATTGGTAATTTACAACCTCTCTCCTGAAGTTTGTAGGAAGTGCAAATATGTCATGTTGAGTACAATGATCTCTGGTCCAAAGCAACCTGGTAATGATATTGATGTTTACTTGTCACCGTTGATTGATGATTTGAAACTGTTATGGGCTGATGGTATTAGGGTGTATGATTATTATAAAATGGAATATTTTCAACTGCATGCAGTGATTCTGTTCACTATAAATGACTTCCCAGCGTATGGAAATTTGTCTGGATACAGTGTTAAAGGGCATAAAGCATGTCCAATTTGCGAACAACAGACGTGCTATTGTCAATTGCATCATGGGAGGAAAACAGTGTACATGGGTCATCAAAAGTTTTTGCCTATGGAACACCCTTATAGAAGACTAAAAAAGGCATTCAATGGCTCACAAGAATTTGATACTGCTCCAAAACCTTTATCCCCTGATCTGTATTTTGAGAGGGTGAAAAACCTTAACATGACATTGGGAAAGACACAGAAATCTGGTAATGATAGACATATTTGGAAGAAAAGGTCAATTTTTTTTGAGCTACCATATTGGAGGTATCATGAAGATAAACATAATATTGATGTCATGCATGTGGAGAAGAATATCTGTGATTCTTTGATTGGAACATTGTTAGATATTAAAGAAAATACTAAAGATGGGTTGAATGCAAGATTAGACTTACTATCAATGGGAATACGTTTGGAGTTAGCTCCCACTCCTAAAGGAAGACGAACATTTCTTCCCCCGGCTTGTCATACATTATCGAAGAGGGAGAAAATTAGCTTCTGTCAGTGTCTTCATGATACCAAAGTGCCTCAAGGTTATTCTTCTAATGTAAAATTTTTTGTCTCATTGAAGGACTTGAAGTTGATAGGTATGAAATCACATGATTGTCACGTCATGATGCAAAAAATTCTACTAGTCTCATTGTGTGGAATATTGCCCATTCGTGTCAAAAATACTATAATGAAGTTGTGTCATTTTTTCAATTCAATTTGTAACAAGGCGATTGATGTGAATGCATTGAACATTTTGGAAAAGGATGCAATTTTTATACTTTTTCAATTGGAAATGTATTTTCCTCCAACTTTTTTTGATATAATGGTGCATTTAATGATTCATCTGGTTCGAGAAATAAAGCTTTGTGGACCTGTATATCTTCGTTGGATGTATCCTTTTGAAAGGTATATGAAAATATTAAAGGGGTATGTTAAAAATCTATATCGACATGAAGCCTCCATTATTGAAAAGTATATTTCTGAGGAGGTAGCAGAGTTTTGTACGAGCTACTTGGCTACGGAACAACACATAGGTTTGCCTCCATCTCGCCATGAACGAGTTAATAATGAGGGAAAGGGGATTCGTGGCTTGAAAGTCAAATTATTGTCAGCTGAACAGATGAAGAAGTTAGAATCATACATCTTGAATAACATAGCTGATGCTCAACCGTATATCACATTGAATATTAATGAGTTGAAACAATGTCATCCAAAGAAGAAAGAAATGTGGATTTTGAATGAGCACAACAAAACTTTTTTGTCATGGATTAAAAAGACTTTGCTTGGTAGATCAGATGTATTCGAGACATTAAAATGGATAGTGGGTGGTCCATGTTTAAATGTGATAACATGGTCTGGTTATGACATTAATGGTTATACATTTCTTACAAAAGCTCAGGACAACAGAAGTGCAGTTCAGAATAGTGGTGTATTGGTGTTTGCAGAAGCAATGCATTTTTCGAGTGCTAAGGACAAAAACCCAATTTCTGTATCAAATGCGTATTATGGAGTGATTGAAGACATATGGTAGGTTGATTACTTTAAAATTAAAGTTCCCGTTTTTAACTGTAAATGGTTTAATGGTAACAACAGTGTCAGACACGATGAATTTGGAATGACACTTGTTAATCTGAATAGATTGGAAGACACAGCTGATTCTTTTATAATGGCAACACATGAAAAACAAATTTTTTATGTAGTAGATCAATCAGATATGCAGTGGGCTGTTGTTTTACAAAGGAAAAAACAATATGTTGGTGAGGATGAACTTGATGAATATGCTGATTTATGTGAGATCCCTATTTCCATGGAAATATTAACAGAACATAATGACGATCATGTTGAAGACATAGTTTGTGCCATAAGGAAAGATCACGATGAAGGAATTTGGGAAAACAATCCATCTGTACATTCCTAAAATTACAGGTAACATATGTTTATTTCTTATTTTCATTTATTTTTTACAAAAATTTTAGATAATGTAAGTTTTTTATTTATTAAAACATGTTTTAAAATAAAATAAGTATATGTTTTTGTTTGTTTTATGTTTGTTTAGTTTACTTTATCATGTTTATAACCATTACATGAATTTTAAAATGCTTATTTTTGTTCACTGACAATTACTTGACCATGTTTACAATGTTTACCAGGTTTACCATTTTTACCATTTTTACCATCTTGACCATCTTGACCATCTTTTCCATCTTTACCATTGTTTAACATGCTTACCATATTACCAATGTTTACTATTATGTAACTTAGTACACTTTTCTATTTTCTGATTACAGTAGTATTAAAATATTTGAATTTGTATATTTGTTCACTGACAATTACTTTACCATGTTTACAATGTTTATCAGGTTTACCATTTTTTCCATTTTTACCATCTTGACCATCTTGACCATCTTTTCCATCTTTACCATTGTTTAACATGCTTACCATATTACCAATGTTTACTATTATGTAACTTAGTACACTTTTCTATTTTCTAATTTCAGTAGTATTAAAATATTTGAATTTGTATATTTGTGAACTAACGTTTGTTTTTTTTGATTTGAAGGATAATGAAAGATCATTCAGATGATCAACCACATGATTCTGGAGAGGAGTATATTGCTGGTCATACCTCTGGGGATGAACATTCACATGCTCCTATTACAACAAAGAGTTCAAAGGTTGGAAAACGTGGGTGCACACGTTTACCAAAATTATCACTTGCCCGTACGCAGGATCAGAGGATAGTAGTTGAGTTTGATGATGATGATATTCCTAGAGGTCCGAATGCCAAAGATTTTAAGAGTTTTGTTGCAACTCAGGCTAAGACCAAAGTAAGCATTATGTATGATGATTGGAGAGGTGTGGGTAAATCGATTATCTCTCAGTTGTGGGAGATGATTTGGGTAATATCTTTTGTCATTGTTTGACCATTATTTTAATGTTTCTAGTATATATAATATGTTTAACCTCTTCTTTATCAGATGACATTTGATATTCCTGACACTGGAGGAGTCAGGAAGAAATTCTTATCGTTGGCTGCCAGGAGATGGAGGGATTTCAAATCAACCCTCTCATCTGATTTCATTTATGGTCATAGGAGTCATGACAATCCATGTCGTATATATCCTTTTATAGATGAAGACACATGGAGACAATTTTTTGAAAGTAGAAAAAAAGAGTCATTTCTGGTAAGGGCAATGTAAACTTTTATAAACTTTCTTATATAAATGATTTTATTAATTTTTTGTTAATGATTTTTTATTCTTAAATTACAGCAAACAAGGAAATCTCATTAGGAGATCCAATCTAAAAATGTATACCCTCATAGTTTATCTCAGGGAGGGTATACATTATTGGAAGAAAAAATGATGGCGGAAAAATTTCAACAACTAAGAGCTGAGTCTTCAAGCTCTGGAGAGGTGTCCCCTCCATCCCCTCCATCTCGACATGAAAAATGGAAGAGAGCTCGGAAGGGAAAAAAAGGGCAATATCTTTCGAACGAATCGAGAATCGTAGCTGAGAGGAGTGTAAGATATCTATTTAATTTATTTAAGTTAACTTTTTTCTTCATATAAGTTTCAATCATTACAGAAATGTTCAATTAATTAATACAGGACTCTCTTGAGGAGTAGAGTTCAGAGGGGACATTTACAGCTACTCGGAGGGAAGATATTTTATTTGCAGCATTGGGAAGGCCCGAACATCCTGGTCGTGTAAGAGGATATTCGGCAGGTGTATCGGTAAGAAAAGTGTTTCCACATTCTTCAACTTCTAACATTGAGGGGGTTTATAAAAAAAATAGAATCCTTGGAGGCTGAAGTTCAAAATATTAATGCGACGATGGAAGACAAGATTAGAGAGTTGGTGTAGTATATGTTTGCAGAAATGCAAAGACAATTTCAGACTGCAGCTCCCACTCCTCCACCTCCCCCTGCAGACCCCATTATTCATCCTCCACCTCCGCCAGTAGCTCCCACTCCCCCACCTTAGCCTGCAGACCCCATTTTTTATCCTATGCCTCCGCCACAGCTTCCTACAAACAACGAGTTGTATGTTGATTATTCTCAACATCATATAGTAGCATACGGGTTGGTATATTGTATAGGAGATATAGTTCATCATCAACAATTAGAGGTAGAGAATCAGAGGGTCACTGTACAGGATATTATAGATAGATCAGCTAGGGTACCAATACCTACAGATGATGTGGCGACAGTTGGACAGAGTATCGACCATTTTTTAGTTTGGCCATCCAGACTTCTTCGACTCATTACCATAGAGGTATGAATGTTATATCTGTTATTTTATTTTTTTATTAAAGTTGTTTTTATCATTTCAAAAATACTATATTTCTCAATTTTTTTTCACAGGAATACTTCAAAGGTAAAGAAATACTGTATAGACAACAACAAAGACAAAAGGCTATGACATCAGATACAGATTCTAGTGGTCTTGATAGATTGTCAAGATATTCACATTTGTTTTTGGGTTTTTTATGAGTTTCCAATGGAATCTCATGTTTGTGGACGTGAAATAAGTGTGGGGATTACAAAATCTGATATCATGGAGCTTGTTACTGGAGATATGTTGGGCATCAACGTGGTGTAAATTTTTTCCATGTAAGTTTTAACACCTTTTCTCTGCGTTATATTTATTAAAAATGTATACTTATATATGTTTTATATTAGGTATCTTTATAAAATTTGTGAGAGGAATGAACTGAAAGAAGTATATGGATTCATGGACCCGCAATTGATTTCCCCTAAAGCATGTGCATTGACTGAGGAACAAAGAACGGTTTATATTGCTGAATGATTTGAAAAGAATATAATCAGAAAATGTTGGATGATGCCTTTTTATGAGAGGTATGAAACACATTTCTCTCAAAGAGTTAATTATCTTTTAACATAAAAAACCACTAACATTAAATTTCCTTTTATCAGTGATCATTGGATGTTAGGGATTTTTTGCCCAAGGGAGAAATCTCTTTATTGGATATGCTCTGTTCATGGTGATGTGCGGGAAAGTTTTAAGAATATATTGGAAAAGTAAGTTTCAATTTCTCAATAGTTTTATATATTATAATGAATTTTAAATTTACCCCATTCGTATTATTTTCTAACAGTGCATGGGTCTACTTTTGAAAAAACACAAAGAAAAGAAATGAAAAGATCAAATATGTAAATGCGAAGGTAAATTTCCATTTATAATTTGTACTTTTTGATTTATTACATAAAAATAATATATTGAATTTACACTCATTCAAAACAGTATTGTCATGAATAACAAGGCCACATCGAATGTGGATATTATATGTTAAGATTTATGTATGAAATAATAACAACTGGGACAGTTGTGAATTTTGACCTGGTACGATTTCCTCTTAAACTTTGCCATAATATTTCAATTTGATTTATTCATTATACATGTTAACTATCTTCTTTTTCATTTGTATCTTTTTGATGACCCTCAACCCTATACTGCTGAAGACATCAAACACGTACAAGTGGAGTGGTCAAATTATTTTACAGGTTTGAATGAATTTTAGTTGTTTGTAATGTAAAATGTAATTTTGAAAATTGTCATTTTAATTGTGTATTTGGTAGTTGTTTAGGTTTAATTTAGTTTTTTTTTGAAGTTGATAGTGTAAGTTTTGAATTTTATATAACTGAATGTTTAATTTATCTCTACTTCTTGTTTTGGTCTACTTTTGATGGTTCTTCTGGTATGGATTTGGGTTTGTGGGGGAGGGGTTCCAAGGGTGTGGGGGTGTGTTCAGTGGGGTTGGGGGTGGCCAGCGGTCTGGGAGGGCTGTCCGGTGGGGTAGGGGGACAGTCTTGGGGGGTGGAAGGGATGTCCAAGGGTGTGGGAAGCCGGCCCCGGGGTGTGAGAGTGCTGTCCAGGGGGGGGGGGGGGGTTGTCCAGGGGTGTTTGGGGCTGTCCAGGGGTGTGGTGGGGGCTATCAAGTGGGGTGAGGGGGTGAGGAGGTGCTTTTCAGGCGGGTGGGGGGTTGTCGAGGGGTGTTTGGGGGTGTCCGGGGGTCGGGGGCCGTCCAGGAGTGTGGTGGGGGCTCCAATGGGGTGGGGGAGGGTTGTCCAAGGGGTATACATGAGGGTGGGAGCTCCAATGGGGTGGGGGAGGGCTGTCCAGGGGGTATACATGAGGGTGAGGGCTCCAACGGGGTGGGGGAGGGCTGCCCATGGGGTATAAATGAGGGTGGATGATGTCTAGTGGGTATGTTTTATATGTTATCTATGTACATGCTTAATTTTGATGTACTTCTGTTTTTGTGGTACGATTTCTTGATTTGTTTTCTGGTTGATTCTGGTGGAGAGAAGATCACTGCATTTTGTAAAAAAAAATGGGTTTATCACGTCGGTTATTTAATAAATGATGTGATAAAATGCCTAGAAAATAGTTTATCACGTCGGTTATTTAATAACCGACGTGATAAAAGGTCTGTAGAATGGTTTATCACGTCGGTTATTTTAGAAACGACGTGATAAAGGGCCTGGAGAATGGTTTATCACGTCGGTTATTAAATAACCGACGTGATAAAGGGCCTAGATAATGGTTTATCACGTCGGTTATTGAATAACCGACGTGCTAAACGGCCTGGACAATGGTTTATCACGTCGGTTATTCAATAACCGATGTGATAAACCGCCTCCCTCCGGTTTATCACGGCGGTTATATAATAACTGACGTGATAAACCCCCCTCCCCCTGTTTTCCACGTCGGTTTTATATGAACCGACGTGATAAACCACGCTCAACACGTTTTATCACGTCGGTTCTTATAGATCGGACGTGATAAACCGCCCTCACCCCAGTTTATCACATTGGTTCTATATGAACCGACGTGATAAACCATTCTCCAGGCCCTTTATCACGTCGGTTCTAAAATAAACGACGTGATAAACCATTCTCTGGGCCCTTTATCACGTCGGTTCTAAAATAACCGACGTGATAAAAATCGCCATTTTATGTTTTTGATGTTGTTTTTTAAATAACCGACGTCAAAAACCTTATTTATAACATCGCACGTACTAACTTCGGCTAGAAACCGAAGTAAAAAATTAAAAATAACCGACGTAAAAAACTTTTTCTGCACTAGTGTTACGCATGGGTTAGAGAAAGTGGGGTTGTGTACTAATAGTTGAGGTTGTTTTTAGTTCTATGGATGAGTCTGGTATAGTTATGATGACAGGTCACTAAAGTTTCTCAATTTAGGATCACCCTTGGGGTTTATGACCAACATATTTGGCATGCAGATTGTAGGGTTAACATCCTAGTGCTTAATGCTTATGGGGTTGTATCTATCGAGAAAGACAACAATGACGGTAGATCAGGGTATCTTTGTGCATGAGGGTATGATAATGAGGATACTCCTACATCGGAGAGAATGGACCTAGTAATATGTGAAATAACCCCTCTTGTGGATGTCTTATGGTCTATATAAGACTAAATATTGAATTATTATGGTGAATCCAAAGAATAATGTACAGTGAACCAGATAATATCTTGTTTTTTATTGATTTTTATTGTTTTTTTTAATATAATTCTTTATTGGAACCACATTTGGACTCTTCAATGAGAATGAAAATCATTGAAATCTAATGAGGAGTTAAAACATTGGTGCATTGATGCGTGGTAGAGAGTATTTTGGTCGGCCCAACTTGTTGGTGAACTTTCTAGGAAAACATATATTAATTCTATATATAAATTCTAGTTCTAGTGATATCTTATGTATTTTTTTGAGTCTTATGTGTATTTTTTCTTGTGGACCGGGGTTGTGATCATGATAATGTTTTCATTCACTTAATATCTCATTATTTCTCACTTTATATATTATTTAATGGTATTAACCTCTATTATGAATGTTTTTGAAACCCTTGTGGTTTTTAGGATCCTAGGTATGGAATGGAATCTTGTTCTGAGAATAACTTGTACAAAGAAAATTCTTGTTCCTTGGTGTATTATAGTTTTTACTTGATGTTTAAATATTAATATTTATGTGATGGGTGATCTCCCTCCTTAGAGTATAGTTCCCTATTTATATACTGGCCTTATTTTCTCGAGCTCTTTCTGGTTAGACCTAGATTGGACGCAGTAAAGAACTTAGGTAGCTAGGAAGTGGTGTATTATTGATGGAACATATAGTTATAGGTATTGGGAGATGATCTGATGAGCTCATCAAGGTGTGAGGATCAGTGTTCTAAATCCTACGTTACAATAGAGTACTTTATGGAGGTAAAAATACTTGTTATTTATGTGTCTTTCTTGTGGATTGTTGGATCATTGATAGATTTTTAGTGAATTTTCACTTTTGGGAATGGTTTAGGTATTTTGAATGTGTCATTCATTGATGTTTTGATTTTATATTTTTAATATTTCAGTAATGGTGACTTGTTTTTCTTTCACGTGTAACCCAGGTTTGTGAATCGCTGATAAAAATATATTGATTTAATAATTTCATTATTTTATCTTTTATTTTGATGCTCAAAAAACCCACATTTATGTTGATAATGATGTTAATTTATTTGAATTTTAGGATATTAATTACTAGAATAATTATTTTTGTTATAGAAGAATATTAATAAATTAACCTATGGGAAGAGATTTATCTTCTAAAAGGAAAAGTATTCTAGACTTGTTTTACAAGTAATCTAGAAACCCAGTTCATACCATATGTTTTAATTAGAAAATATAGTTTATATACCCCATGTTTAGAATAAAAGTTCGGATTGGAAATCCAACATTTCAAAGAAACCCTAAATTTTCGGAATAAACATATGGTTTATCATCCCTACTTTTATAACCAATAATTCTATATAAACCATACATTTAGATTTTATCTCTATGAAAAACAACCCTATATTTGAATTATTCAAAGATAATGTTTTGAATTATTGTATATTTCTATTATTTATACAATGGTCTTGCTAAAATTAGATATAATTTTAAATCTAGTTGACGACTCATTCAATAGAACATGTCCAATATATTAAATAATTCCCTTTTATAAAGGAAGTTACAACTTTATTTTTTTTTGAATTCAAATATTCATGGTTTATCATGCAATATTTATGGAATTATTTGACCTAATCATGATCAAACATTGTGATAAATATCGAAATTCATCTTCAATAAAGATACAGATTTTTTTATTCTAAATATAGAGATGTGAATTTGAAAAATTAGAATGTGTCATTGTCATTATATCTACACTTTAGATACATACATTCTTTGATCCTTGATTGTTTGACTATCATTTTTTCTACTTTATATAACTATTGATTCTGTTTTTATAGTTTGACAAAGAACTTATCAGAGTCACACTCTAGAGATATACATGTTTAATAATCTCCCTTGTGTTTCATCTAATTTTTTCTTAAGAAATACTATTTGATGTTAAATAACACATTTCCCATGTTGTTTTATTTAAGATCATATAAAACTATTATTTGGTGCTACACCTGTGTTCCAAATATATGTCAACATCTACATCTTGATATATTATCTTTTCAGAGTATTGGCTATTCCCAATTCAACATTTGTAGAGTATCAACATCTTATACTAAACATTTGTTATTTTGGTTCTTTATAAAAGAACCATAAGGTCCTATAAAATCCTAGACTTTAATGGTTCAACTATCTACACTTAGTTCTAGAAGTCCCCAATAAAATAAATTTCTAGTGAAAATCATTAAGATTATGGAGAGAGCATTGGTGGAGTGTACTAGTAGATCTTTGTTCCCTTAACCACTATACATCAATGTGTTATTTTCTTATATTATTTTCCACATATTACTCATATTTAGGGGATAAGGAAAGAATCACTTTAATCATAAGAGTGAAGTTTAGTTTTTGTCAAATTTTTAATGGAACACAATTCATCCCCTCCCTCTATATTGTATTCATCTTTTTCCGATCCAACCTAACAAGTGGTATCCGAGTTTTTAGATCTTATGGAATATTGAAGGTTTATTTTTTCTCTAAGAATATAGAGATGAATATCCATAAAAAATTAACATTCAATTGATGATATAATAGAAGTAAAGTAAATGATTCATTCACCTTATTCTAATAGTGATTATTATACTCTGTAAAGAACACATTAGTATTTTTTTTAGAAATCATGTAAAAAGAGTTTATTTAAAGGTAGTCAAGACTTATCAAAAAAAATTAATATGATTTGTAAAAATGGAATGATGCTTGATAGAAACAATATGATCTTAATTTTGGATAAATTAATTCTATTGTATGTGGTTTATTATATGTTGAATTTTGTTTATTTTCTTAGTCTGCTACTTCATATGAAATGTGGTAGACTATTTATATATCATATAAATGGACTGATAAGGTCAGAAAACTAAATTAAAATATTGGAAAATTACAATTCTATACTCTTAGGATTTATGGAAATGAGAGAATCACTCAGATGAATGGAATACTGAATAAATTTGTAAATTATATTTCTACCTTGGGAGATCCAATTAAACAATTAGATTGGGATTTAAAATTTCTTAGAGTTTTACCCTCTAAGTGGAGTGGAATATCTGCTGCTATAAGAAAACACACTTCTATCTCAGAATTGATAATGAAAGAAATAATTGGCACTTTGATTATTTATGAAATTAAGATGTAAGATGAAACTAAAA
This sequence comes from Viscum album, assembly GCA_963277665.1. NCBI lineage: Eukaryota > Viridiplantae > Streptophyta > Magnoliopsida > Santalales > Viscaceae > Viscum > Viscum album. Next base: position 461,737,971 of record OY728122.1, on the reverse strand, counting down.
AACATATTTCGATAAAAAAGGAAGATGTTACACTTAACACTACTATGGACGAATCATCTAATTCAAGCTATCTAGATTAAAGAAAATAATTATCATAACTCTCTAAAATATTTGAAAATTGTACATCTAGAGGAATAAAATTAATAATGAATATAGATACTATTAATGTATGGAGAAAGGTCACCCAAAGTATAATTGTCCTATTATGAAAGCTCAAAGGAAAGCTAATTAAAAAAGGATAGGAAAACAAGTCCTGAATACTAAATAGAGTGATACCTCTAACTCAAGTGATGAATCTAAAACAAACTTTGAAGAAGAGAATGAAAAATAAATGGTAAATCTAGGTCTTATGTCTCGTTCTTGTGAGGTACACACTTCTAATTATAATTCAGATTTTTTTTATGAAGAACTTTGATAAATATTTTTTTATACTTCAAAAAAATGAATATTTAGAAAAGGATCATAGGAAACATTGAAAATATAATGAGAATATTTTTAATGATAATAATGTTTAGAAAAAAAAATTCATATTTGAAATATTAATATTCCTATATTATATATGAAAATAATATTAAAGAACCATTCAAACAAGTTAATAATTTAAAAAAGGATTATAGAATTATTTTAAAGGAGAAAATTTTATAAATCAGATTCTTGGTAAAAATGAAGTTAATAATAAATCAAAACATACAATATGTATTAATAGAGAAAACCCAAAATTACATAAGAATTATTTTATTCCTGGTTCTAAATGAAAAAATAAATATTACTTTCAAATTATTTTATTGTGTAATAATTGGAAATTATGAAAATGAATACTATTTTAGAAAACCTCAATTTCTAGGTCTTAATCATGTTTATTATTCCAAAGCATTATTTAACATTAATTATAATTTCACTACTCAAATAGATTTTTTAACCAAGAACTTTAATTTATAACGTTATTATACCCAAAAATTATATGGGTACCAAAAGGCACTTGTATTTGATATAATAAAGGTATGCACCACTTAAATTCAATATTATATCATTGAGTGTCTGCTTAAATATTTTGGATTTTTTTATATGGAAACTTCTTCAATGATGGAACTATTAATCTAGGATGTATTTCATTTTCATCTTAATATTCAATTTAAATGAATTAACTATTTTATATAGGTGTAGAAAAACCTTTTAAAACTTTTCTCACCCTGTTGTTTTCAATTATAAATTAATATATTAGAAAATGATTAAAAAATTCATACTCTTTAGAAACTTAATTATTTCTTATTATGATATGTAACAATATTGTTGAAATGTTCAATTCTCTATAAAATTTGATTTATATGTCACACATAAAAAAATTAGTTAAATAGGTTCCATCTTCTTTATTGATTCAAATATCTTCATATGTTTATAGGATAGTCAATCATTTATCAAGTGTTCTAACTGTCGTGAGTGAAAATGTTCAATGCTTGGATAGTGAAAATGACCTATCTAATGCTTCCAAAAATAAAAAATATACTTCACCTATGTAGCTTATCCAAATTCAAAGTTAATTTTTTTTTGTAAAATATGATTTCTTTTCTATTTTTCATAGTTTAAATCTTGTTTTAAAATGTATTTTTATTATGTCACAAAACATATGTAAAACTATTTATTAATTTATTTTTTATTTCATAAAAGGGGGAGAAAATTACAAAATATTTATGAAACTTTTATGATAAATTTGTAAGAAATTTTTTGGAAAATATAAAAATGATTATAAATAAAATTTTCATAAAGAAAATTTTCATAATTATTTAATATTATGATATGTAACAATAAGAGCTAAAAAAATTTAGTTAAATATTTTTCATCATCTTTGTTGATTCAAATATCTTCAGATGTTCATAGGATAGTTGAACATTTATCAAGTGTTCTAACCATCGTGAGTGAAAATGTTCAATGCTTGGATAGTGAAAATGAACCATCTAATGCTTCCGAAAATACCAATTATACTTCACATATGTAGCTTATCCAAATTCAAAGTTAATTTTTCTATAAAATATGATTTCTTTTCTATTTTTCATAGTTTAAATCTTGTTTTAAAATGTATTTTTATTATGTCACAAAAAATATGTAAAACTATTTATTAATTTTTTTATGTCACAAAAGGGAGATAAATTTACAAGTAATTTATGAATTTTTTTTGATAAATTTGTAGGAAATTTTTGGAAAATATAAAAATGATTATAAAGAAATTTTTGATGAATAAATGTTATAAATATATAAGTTAACAAAACTGAAAAATATATATGGGAAAAATTTATTTGTTTTAATTTTAATTTTTTATGGGTTTTTTATCATCAAAAAGAGTGGCGTTGTTGCGAATATATTGATTCATCTATTTTGGTATATTTATTTTTGATTTTTATGCTAAAAAACAACCACATTTTTGTTGATAATGAAGTTACATTATGTAAATTTTATGATATTAATTACTGGAATAATTATTTTTATTATGGAAACACATTTAGTCTTTTATCCATGGGAATATATTTGATTTCTCAAAGGAAAAATATTTTGAATGTGTTCAATAAGTAATCTATAAACACTATTCATACCATATGATTTAATCAGAATATATCATTTTTTTACTATATATTTTGAATAAAATCATGGATCATTGAAATATCCTAGCCTTAATTAGGTATGGACTTTTTTTACTTTATTGTAGTCTAATTAATTAAGCAACCTGGGGCACGCTCCAACGCGCCTCGCTAAGGGTCCCGAGTAGCTTTTTATTTAATTTAAATAATTATAGATGTTTCATGAAAAATGTCACATCATGATTTGGAGTGGTGTTCGGGTTTTAAATAATTAATTAAGGATTGGAAATAGTATTAAGTGATTTAAAGAAGATTTAAAAGAAAGGAAGAAAGGATAAAGAGAAATTTTGAAATAAAATAAATAGGACGTTACCGGAAAAATTAAAATAATTAAAATGGGGGATTCCCTTTTTTAATTATTTTTATTATTTTCCTTTCCTTTATTTTGTTCTATTTTATCTTTTTCTTTTATTTCCCTTTTTCCTTACCTTTTATTTTTCTCTTATTTTTCTTTTCTTTTCTTTTTCTTTATTTTCTCCATATTCTTTTTTCCTCTCCTCTGTCCCTCTTCCACTCATCACGGTGCACCCCTCAATCCTGTCCCACCAACCAGTAGCCCTTTAGAAAGGTCATTGATCCTTCGTCCGATGTCTGATTCCTTAATTATCAAGTGTGCATTAAACCTTAGGGAAAGGATAACGTTTCACAAGTAAATTTTTTTGATTCTGTTGAGTATTATGCACACAGTTTGTCACAGAAGAGTATTACACTATTTTGGGGTTTTCTAAAATACTTTGTTTTCATCCATTTTAGGTCAAATCAAAGTCTACTACAGATCATAGAGTCATATACGACTACAATGTTGGGTTCCTATTTGATTTCCCTCTGTTTCGTTGGGATTTATAAAAAACGCACCATTGTGCCATTAGTCAGTGCCTACCAGCTTTTTGCAATTTTACCCATTTTAATTACTTTAATGGTTCTATTTAATTATTTCAGACTTAATAATCTTAACATAATTGGGTTTAATGGTTTCAATAAGATCATACACCCCTTTCGGTGTGCCGATATAGTCGTCGTATTTTTCTGTTAGCCGGGTTATTAATTTAATTAGGTGCTGGTATTGTACAACCCATTTTTATTGTTTTTAAATTAAATGAATAGTTGTTTGAATTATTGAAACATAGTTGGAAACCCCTTTGGGTGTACATACATGATCACTGTATTCTGTCATTAGCTGAGTTTATTTTTTGATTAATTTCATGTGTTGCAAAGAAATTTTTTTATTTTAATTAAATTAAATAAATAGTTTCTTGAATATGAACTTCAATTGTTGGATCAGTGGAACTTGTTTTGATGAAATGTTTGTTATTTAAATATGAATTATCTGCTGAGGTTTATATGATATTTATATTTCATTTCAAGTTGTTGTGTTGTGCTGCTAAATTTATGTCTTTTGATGCATGGGTGTATCTGGTTAGTTTTCAAGCTGCAACTTTACGTACTGATTGTATCATATCTGATGCTTTGAAAACATTAATTAAATTCAGTGCGGGGAAGGGAGGCGGGTCTCGTATTAAGGGCCACACTTAGATCCTCCATTCCTGACGGGTTTCCTCTATGTTCCATGGGTGGTGTCGTTGGCTTTTCTGGACCGAGACTTCCCTAGACTTTCTAATATTATTGAGTGATACCGGTTCAAAAAGGGCCCATCAGGATGGATCCATTGGAAATGTGGCTAAGCCAGCCTCAGATGACACTCAACCCCTTTTTGCGACATTGGGACGAACTCAGGGTAAATCCATGCCTTGGGTGATACTTGGTCTTTCGAAATATTTCCTTGGATGGGCTCAGTGGCATTGGATAAATTGACAGATGTTCCGTAGAAATACCTTTAGGATAGGCCCAGACTCCAACTATCAACTTGAACCTAAAATAATGATTCACTTAAGGTTTATGTTATTGTTAATTGTGTTTACTGAGAATTAAGATATTTCCCCTGATATGTGAAAGTGTTCCTGGTTGACACTGGACTTGAACCCCAAGTTAAAGCACAAGCATGGGTTATAGATTTTCCTAGTTTTACCTTGCTTTCTGGGATATATATATATATGCATGTTCATGCATTTCTACTAATTGGTACCCTTTCAGACTACCATCTTAGGATGAAGTAGGTGACTATACATGGGTGCTGTTTGGGACCCGAGCCGACTTATTTATTTCATTGAACTGCAATTAATTTATTTGAAATGGTTCTGTATTGGGACACTGCATTTTTCTGTACAAAATGGAAAGGATTAGATACTGTGGGTTCCGACCTACTGGGATTTTATCTCAAACTCTGCTCGGGCATCGTCGTCACCTGAGTAGATGACATGCTCGCAGGTATTGACAAGGAGAAGAATGCTGCTTTCGATGCTTGACTGTACATTACTGCTTAGGATGGAGACTGGGGTAGAGGACTAGGCCTTGCTCACGATTCTGTTGCTACTTGTGTATTTTCTTTTAGTTGACTTTGTTTTTGAGTTCTATTTCTGTACTTTCAGTTTATACTCATATCATGGCATGGCACTATTTTGTGAGTTTCTGCACTTGGTTTTTATTATTCGGTTGTATTATTTACATATCTTCAACTACAGTTTATTTATTCACATGCTTCCATTAATTATTATTTGTTGTTGTTTACTTATGCTATGATATTATTTTTTACCTATGAAGGCATAGTCTCCCCCATGGAAAAAAGGGCCCTCGCTACTAGTTGGAAGCCTCTAGCGTTCGAGGAGATGCACTTGAGGTTATGTGATGCACCGGTCCGACCACTATCTTAGAGGTTAGCTGGGTCGAGACGTTACAAAGTGGTATCAGAGTTGGTTTTTCCTTATGTATTACTATTTGGGTTAAACACAAGACTAGGATATATGGATTGGGGATGTACTCTATGCTTAGACGTAGCTAACCCATGTACAGGGGAAAACTCAAATTCTTGGGTTGGGATTGCAGTTATTGATTATTCCAGTTATTGTTGATATGATTTCACCTTCGGTGACTCACATGTCTTGCATTGTTATTGTGTTGGTATTATTGAAATAATGGGTTTACCATTGCAGCCCGATGATATGAGGGAAAACCATTCCATGCATCCTGATAGGCACTACAGGATTTAAATGCCATGCATATTTCCAAGCCATATCTACTTTTAGCGTGGATTTTATTATTGCATGCGAGTGATGTTATACCTAGTTATAGAATTTTGAATTGTTGGTTTATTAAATATAAGGTTGTGTTAGTCTATTATATGTTAGCCCAACTCAACCTAGGAGTGGGCTGTAGAACTGTTTAGTAAAACTTTTTAGTTGTCTCTTTTATATCGAAACCCAGCTCTTGAGGTGGGTTGTCTGTTGTTTAGAGCTTAGAGGAAGGCTATATACCTAACCTATTTTTCACCCTACTTGTTTTCTAACCTTCTTTACTCCTTTTATAAGGGTTTCTTTGGCTATCGTAGACAAATGCTATCATGACGTCATTGTTTTATGTCTCAGGCGAGTGTAAATGAGTGCATTCCAGGTATGGTCGGTCCTGAACCACCATTGGTTCCTCTCATAGAGCCTCCTACGGTGCTACCTCTTGTCGGTCTTCCAAGAGACCCTGACGCTCAGTTCAAGGATATTCTCCTTAGGTTTATACAGTCAGTTCAGAATATTCCTAGGTCTTCCCCATCTATGGAAGAGCTTACGTGGGACTTTCTACAGCAGTACCCTCCCATCTTATAGGGGAGTGGTGGCCCTCATCCTGCAGAATCATATATAGAAGTTTTATGGTCTATCTTCGACCACCTTGAGACACCTCCAGAGAAAAGCGTAAAGATTTTAGTCTACATGCTTCATGACACCGCTAAACGTTGGCGGGATGTTGTTTCTCAGGATGAACAGGCTAGTGATAAGGCTTGGGCCAATTTCCAAGAGGCCTTCTACAATCACATTTTTCCATATACTTTGAGAGATGATTGTGCGCAAGAGTTCCTACATCTTTAGCCGGGCTCTATGATTGTGTTAGAGTATTCTACTCATTTCACAGAACTTCATTGTTTTTCCCCATATCTGATTGGAAACTCATAGACTATTGCGAGGAATTTTGAGGAAAAACATGAGTATACTATCCTCTTATAGGTGAACATATTTCTTTTGACCACTGTTACAAAGATCGAAAATCAGGCTCTAATCTCATAGTGAAATTTCAGGGAAGCTAAACCAGTGAGCCAGGGTGGTTCAGTTCTGAGACAGGGAGATGGATCTTATGGCAGTAGGAAACTTCATTATGAAAGTGCACTTGGGGGGAATCCTAGACAAACATCATGTCTTGATAGCTCTGTCACATGTTATCAGTGTAGCAAGGATGGTCACAAGAAGCCACAATGCATGAGAGATCTGAAGGAGTTCCGAGCTTGTTGCAGGATGGGTCACCTTTAGCGTTTCTTATGTTCCTTATCTTCATCATCTAGTGGTAGAGGATCCTCACTTGCACATCGGTCAGGTATGGGATCTATGACTCCACAGCAGGCTTGAAGTTCTTTTTCCACGAATTGATCGGGCTGAGGAAATGGTGGAGGTTGTGGTCAAGGAAATAATCTTCCAGACTATCAAAATCAGCATGGTGGACCTGCTCATGCCAACTAGGTAGTGTATCAGGGTCATGGATCAGGTCCCATGTATGCAGTGCAATTAGCACCAGAGGAGCAGAGTGGAAGACCATCAACTGTGAGAGGTACTATTCTAGTAGCCTCTACCTTAGTTTTTGCTCTTTTTGATACCAGCGCATCACACTCCTTTGTATCTACTGCTGTTATTTAAAGTATTGTTTTCCAACTGAGTACCATTGTGGCATCATGTCTCTAGACACTCCACTTGCTGTTAGGACAGAGGGTATATGCTAGTTCTAAGAGTTCTCCTTTGAGATAGGAAGATATCATTTTGTTTGGAATTTCTATATCCTCAATATGTCGGGCATCGATGTCATTCTTGGTAAGAACTGGCTTTCTCTTCACCATGACCAAGTGGATTTCTATCATCGTCGGATGTCCTTCACATCCCCTGAGGGTGACACATATCTTCACAAAGGATAATGGGACCTACAAGCAGAATGAGGTAATCCTGAATATTTAGTGTTGGGAAGAGTGACTGTTCAGTTGGCAAGTCCCTTCATGAGCGATCAGGGAATGTAAATAGTTGAATTCCCTCCAGTGGTGGATCCTTTCAGGGACATCTTCCCTGATGATTTCTCTGGATTACCTTCTATGAGAGACATGAAGTTCACTATTGATCTCATTCTAGGTGCGGCACCAGCGTCTATTCCTCTTTATAATATGGAACCAATAGAGCTACAACCACCCATCCAAGGGCCCAGAGGCCTTCATTTTTTATTTATTTTTGATAATCCACCTTTCAAGGGGTGAGGTGGAACCCTTAAAATGCCTGTAGGCATATGTATTACATGGACCTGTTGGCCATAGAATAATTCATTTCCCTTAGGCTTAAAACATTACATACATCCCAGACTAACTACTTTGAACTACTCCTCCCAGCATCTTCACCGTGAGATCTTCTCTCCACCTTCGCATGGCTGTTTTTCTAGGCTATAACAAGAAAGCACAGTCTTGTCCCAATGGCATGTTCCATACCCTCTAATTCTTCCAATCCATGTAGCTTTTTATGTGTTGAAAGATCCATCCTCATCCTCCTATAAATCTTCTTCCTTGTAATTTCTCTAGTTTTCATTTGCACTAAAGGTGTCCTGAAGGCCTTGAGGTGGCCCAAATGCCTTACTTGTTCAAAGGCTTGGGTGGCCCGAAAGCCTTAAAGGACTCGGGGACCAAATAGGTGGCCCGAAGGCCCAAACGGGGGAAAATTCCCTGCTACTACAGTGCCAAATAGTGCCTGCTACAGTTCCCACTATAGTACCTTCTACAGTACTACTACAGTACCTACTATAGTACTGCTACAGTACTCGAAAATTATTCTTCCTCTTGGATTTGATCCTAGGACGCCTGGATGCACTTAAGAGTCCCCACCAACCGGGTTGAGTCTCATGTGTGCCAATAGGGATATAGGATCTCAAATAGAAGTTTGAAGACCATAAGGCTAAGGTTTTCATTAGACCTAGCACATCACTGTGGGGTTCACCTGTCCTTTTTTCCAAGAAGGCAGATGGAACCCTAAGGTTATGTGTGGATTATCGTCAACTCAACCAGATCACGGTAAAGAATCAATATCCATTGCCTCGTATATATGATCTCTTTGACCAGATCTGGGGAGAAACTATTTTCTCCAAGATTGATATGAGGTTGGGATATCACAAGGTGCGTGTGTGACCATCTGACATACCACATACAACAATCCGAAGTAGGTATATCCTGTACGAGTATCTGGTTATTCTATTCATCCTAACCAATGCATCGACAATCTTCATGGAGCTGATGAACCATGTATTTCATCCATATATTGATTCTTTTGTGGTAGTCCTTGTGGAAGAAATCTTAGTGTATTCAAATTCCAGACACGACCATGCAACCCATCTTGAGATTGTGCTGAGTACACTGTGAGAGCACCAGCTATACGCTAAGCTCAGTAAATTCCACTTCTGGATTTATAAGGTACACTTCTTGGGTCATATTATATCTGAAGAAGGGGTATCAGTTGACCCAGAAAAGGTGAGAGTTTCGATTTCATGGGAGCATCCCAAGAGTGTCTTCCACATCCATAGTTTCTTGTGGCTTGCTGGGTATTATAGGCGATTCATCCAGGATTTCTCCCACTTAGCAGCGCCACTCACGACCTTGACTAGGAAAGGGGTATAGTTCATCTGTTCATAAGCTTGTGAAAAGTATTTTTAGGAGTTGAAAGGAAGACTGACCTTAGCCCCAATCCAGATTCTGCCTGAACCTTGTAAGATCTATACATTTTATTGTGTTGCCTCAGGAATTGGATTGGGTGCAGTTTTGATGTAGGGTGATCGAGTCATGGCTTATGGATCCCACCAGCTGAGACCTCACGAGTGGAACTATCCTACACACTAACTTGATTTAGAAGTTGTGGATCATGCTCTACATTATTGGAGACACTATTTATTGGGTGAGAGATTCATTGTTTACACGTATCATAAAAGCTTGAAATATATCTCCACTCAATGAGTCTTGAACTTAAGGCAACATAGGTGGTTCGAATACTAGAAGTCATTCAATTTTGAGCTTACTTATACCCCAGGTAAGGGTAATGTTGTGGAAGATGCTTTAAGACGAAAGATACAGACTCAGACCATGTAGGTAGCCAGTAGTGAGTGGAAGATTATGGCCTTGTTTTCAGAGATGCATTTGGATGTTCTGGTGCAAAGTGGAAAACCGGTTGTAGTAGCTCTTACAGTGACATCCTCTCTTCTAGATAAAGTCTGTAGGCAATAGTTTACTGACCCTAAGAGTCTCGTTTTGAGGGAAAGTGTTACAAGAGAGAACCGACCTCATGGTTGGGTTATTGACGGTAGTGAAACTCTCCTTTATCATGGCTGTTTATGAGTACTTTCAGGTATACGGGAAGAGATGATGAAGGAATCTCACACCTCTATTTGGGAAGTTCATCCTGGGCTAACCAAGATGTATAGAGTCATGTGTCGAATGTATTGGTGGCCTAGTATAAAAAAGTAGATAGTAGGTTTCATCACTCGGTGCTCCACCCGCCAACAGGTGAAGGCAGAGCACCAATGACCTACTGGACTCCTACTGCCTCTATCCATTCCTGAATGAAAATGGAATGACATCAACATATATTCCATTATAGGATTTAAAAGATCTCCTTGAAGCATCGATGCAGTTTGGGAGGTTTTCAATAGGTTGACCAAGGTTTCACACATCTTTCCTATCTGAGAGACCTTTATGATTGATGAGTTGGGAAGGCTGTATATCCGGGAAATTGTGTGACTTGATGGTGTACCTTGTTTTATTTTCTCAGACAAGGATTCCCATTTTACTTCACAGTTCTGGCAAGGGTTACAAAAGGCACTGGGCTCACAGGTACTTCTAAGTACTTCATATCACCCCCAGACCGATGGGCAATCCAAGAGAGCTGTATGAGTGTTAGAGGATATGTTATGGGCTTCTATCCTTGATTTTGGAGGTTCTTGGGAGAATTATTTACCTATTGTCAAGTTTACCTATAATAACAAGTTCCAAGAGACAATCCAAATGGCCCCATACAAGGCTCTCTATGGTAAACCGTTTTGTTCACCTTTATGCTGGCTCGAAGCAGGTGAGACAGCTCTGTTGGTTCCTCATTTTGTTCAGGAGACTTTTGAGCAAGTTCATTTGATTCAGAAGAATATTAATATATCTTATTCAATGCAAAATTCTTATACCAATCATCACTGCAGAACTCTGGAGTTTGAGGTGGGACATCAAGTCCTTCTACATGTTTCTCCGATGTTGGGTGACAAGCGGATCAGGAGACAGGGGAAGTTATCACCGAGATACGTTGGGTTGTTCGGGATAGTGGAGATAGTTGGTCCAGTATCCTATCGATTACTACTACCTCAGAGGTACCATGCCATGCATGAAGTTTTCCATGTATCTCATCTTCGACAGTATCATCCAGACTTGTCTCATTCTTTTGACCCTTACGATATCAAGCTTGATGCTGATGCATCCTTTGCAGAACATCTGATCTGTATCGTCAATCGTAGCATGAAAGTCCTTCGAAGAAAGTCAATCCCACTGGTTCGGGTGTTGTGGCAACACAGACGCGTTCAGGACGAGACCTGGTAGTGAGAGATGGATGTACGTGCGCAGTGGCTGGAACTCTTCTCTGGTTATGTTCCACTACCCTCAGAAGGTAAACTTGGGGACGAGTTATCTTAAGGATGGGAGGTTGTAACATCCTGACCTTAATCAGGTACGGGATGTTTTTACTTTATTGTAGTTTAATTAATTATGTGACCCGGGGCGCGTGCCTGCGCACCTCCCTGCGGGTCCCGGTCATCTTTTTATTTAATTTAAATAATTGAAGATGTTTAAAGAAATATGTCACGTCACGCTTTGGTGTGGTGTTTGGGTTTGAAACAATTAATTAAGGATTGGAAAATAGTAATAAGAAATTTAAAGAAGATTTAAAATAATGCATGAAAGGTTAAAAATAAATGCTAAAATTAAATAAAGAGGGGGGTTACGGGAAAAATAAAAATTATTATAATGATTGATTCCCATTTTTAATTATTTTTATTATTTTTCTTTCCATTGGTTTGTTTTATTTTATATTTTTCTTTTATTTCCTTTTTTACTTATCTTTTATTTTTCTATTAATTTTCTTTTCTTTTTTTTTTCTTTTTTTTCTCTCATTTCTTTTTTCCTCTCATCTCCCTCTCCCACTCATCATGTCACACCCCTCAATCCTGTCACACCAACCAACAACCCCTTTAGAAGGCCGTTGATCCTCCATCCAATGTCCGATTCCTTCACCAATAGGTGCGCAATAAACCTTAAGGAAAGGATAACATTTCCCAAGAATAATTATTCAATTCCATTGAGTATTCTACGTGCAGTTCATCACGAAATAGTTTTACCCTATTTTGGGGTTTTTCTAAAATCCTTTGTTTTCATCAATTTTAGGTCAAATAAAATTCTAACAAAGATCATAGATTCATCTACGTCTACAAGGTAGGGCGCCTCCTCACTTTCCTTTCATTTAATTGTGATTTATAAAAAAACACACCATTGTGCCGTTAGCCGGTTCCTACCGTCTTTGTACAATTTTACCCATTTTAATTACTTTAATGGTTATGTTTAATTTTTTCAACCTTAATCTTCTTAAATTAATTTGTTTGAATGGTTTAAACAAGATCAGACACTCTTTTTGGTGTACCGACATATTCGGCATATTTTTTTCTTAGCTAGGTTATTAATTTAATTATATGCAGGTATTTCACAACCCATTTTTATTGTTTTTAAATTTAATGAATAGTTATTTGAATTATTGCAACAAATTTGGACACCCCTTTGGGAATGCCAACATGATCATTGTATTCTTTCATTAGCTGTGCTTATTATTTTATTAATTGCATGTGTTGCGATGAAACTTTTTATTGTAATTAAATTAAATAAATAGTTGCTTGAACGTGAACTTCAATTGTTCGATCATTGGAACTTGTTTTGGAGAACTGTTTATTATTTAAATATGTATTATCCGCTAAGGTTGATATGATATGTATATTTCCTTTCAAATTGTTTTGTTGTATTGTTAAATTTATGCCTTGTGATGCATGGGTGTATCAGGTTAGTTTTCAAGTTGCGACATAACATGCTGATTATGTCATATCTGCTCCTGTGAAAAAATTAATTAAATTTAGGGAGGGGAAAGGGGGTGGGTCCCATATTAAGGTCCACACTTAGATATTCCATTCTTGATGGTTTACCTCTATGTGTTGTGGAGCGGTGTCGTTTTCTTTGCCAGACTGAGACTTCTCCAGACTTTCTAATACTTTTGAGTGATACTGGTTCCAAAAGGGCTCATTGGGATGGATCCATTGGAAATGTGGCTAATCCTGCCTCAGATGACACTCGACCCCTTTTGGTGAGATCGATATGGAATCAGGGTAATGCCATGCCTCAGGAGATACTTTTTCTTTCGAAAGATTGCCTTGGACGGGCTTGGTGGCATTGAATAAATTGACGGATGTTCCATAGTGATACCTTCAATATGGGCTTGGAATCCAACTCTCAATTTGAACCTTAAATAATGATGAACTTAAGGATTATGTTATTGCTAATTGAGTCTTTTGAAAATTTATATATTTCACCTGATATGTGGAAGTGTGCCTGGTTGACACTGGACTTGAACCCTAAGATAAAGCACAAGTTTGGGGTATACTTTTTCCTCCTTTTACCTTTCTTTCTGGGTTATATATATATATACGTGTTCATGCATTTATACTGACAGGTACCCTTTCAAACTACCAACTTAGGCTAAAGCAGGTGACTAGGCATGGGTACTGTTTGGGACCTTGGCTGACTTATTTATTTCATTTCACAATAATTAATTTATTTGAAATGGTTATGTAATGGCACACTATATTTTTATTTTTGAACGAAATGGAAAGTTTTAGACTCCGTGGGTGCTGGCCTACTGGGATTTTATCTCACACCCTGCTCGGGCATCGTCGACACCTGATTAGATTACATGCTCGCAGGTATTGACAAGGGGAAGCATGATGCTTCTGATGCTTAACAGTTTATTACTGCTTAGAATAGAGATTGGGGTAGAGGACCAGGCCTTGCTCGCAACAGAGTGGATGATTGTGTATTTTATTTTAGTCAACTGTGTGATTGATTTCTGTTTCCATACATTCAATTTATACTCATATCATGGCATGAAACTCTTTTTTGAGTTTCCGCACTTAGTTTTTATTATTCAGTTGGATTATTTATATTGATTCTGCTGCAATTTATTTATTCACATGCTTCTACTAATTATTATTTGTTGTGGTTTACTTCTGCTGTGATATTATCTATTACCTATGAAGAAATAGTCTCCCCCACAGACACAAAAAGGGCCCTCGCTGTTAGTCGGCCACCTCTGGCATTCAGGGAGATGCGCTTGAGGTTATGTGATGCACCAACCTGGCCGCCATCTTATAGGTGAGCCTGGTCGGGATGTTACAATCAGAAACCATACATTTGGAAGTAACCCATAATTTGGGGAATAAACATATGATTTATTATCCATGCATTTGTAATCAACTTCACAATTTCAACTGTACTTTTTGAGTTTATCATTACATAGGAAAACCCTACATTTGACTTAATCAAAGATAAATTTTTGAATTTTGGTTTATTTTAGCATTTTCTTCAATAGTATTTCTAGAATTAAATTACATTTTAAAGATACTGAAAGGCTAATTCAAAGTATCATGTTCAATATATTAAATCATTCTTATTTATAAGTTATGTTCCCACTTTCTTGAATGTTTTGAATTCAAATATTCATGAATTTTCATGTGATATTTCTGGATTTGTTTGAATAGAAGAAGTTAGTCCTTTGTGAAAAATACATAAATTAATATTATATATTGATATAGATTCCATTCTACTAAATACAAATATTTTAGTTTTAAAAATATTAAAATGTCATTATAATCATTGAAACACTTTGGAGAGATACAAGTGTTAATCCTTGATTGTTTGACTGCTACTACTACTGTTGCATGTCACTATTAATTTATTTTTTTGTAGTTTGAAAAAGAACTTATCAGAGTTAAATTTTGGAGGCATACACATGTAATCATCTACCTAGTTTTTTTTCTTTACATATTTCAAAATAAATCTTGTTTTACATTGAATAATTTTTTGTTTCTACTGTGTTTTATTGAATATCATATACAACTATCATTTGCTACTACAACCATGTTCCAAAGTTGTTTCAACATCAACATCCTGTTCTCTTAACTTTTTAGTGTATTGGTTTCTAATGTTCATTCATTTTTGGAGTTACAGTTTCTCGATCTAATCTGTGATTATTTGGGTTCCTTGTAAAAGAACCAGAAGGCCCTGTAAAATTTTTGACTGAATGGTGGAAACTACCTACACTAAGTGGTAGAAGTCCCCAGTAAAAGGAATTTCTAGTGAAAATCACTAAGCTAATGGAGATAGAAGTGGTAGAGTGGACCTATAGATCTTTGTGCCCTAAACCACTATATATCGATGTGTTCATTTTTAATATTATTTTCCACTTTATAATCATATTTAATAGAGAAGTAAATAATCTCTTTAATCTTAAGAAGGAAGATTTATTTCTATCAAGTTTTTAATGGATCCCAATCCCCCCTATTTGGGTCTTATTATTCACAATTCCAAACTAAAAATCATCATTTACAGAAGAAAGGTAAAATGGTACCATGGTTAGTCAGACCCTTTTGAAAAATGCCTCAAATAATTAAGGAATTATTTTTTTGTTTTATGGAGTTCCAACTATTAGGACAATTACCTTTTGTGGAATATGGCTAGAAACATTTAGAATATTGTTTCTATTGGAACATGAATGTATTGGGTCAAAAATAAAACAATATCATTACATCAATTATGATTGAGGTGATGATAAAGACTATTAGAGATAGTTCTTGAGGACGAGAAGTCATTATATGGGATGATTTTTAATAATTTGTTTTTATAACAACTTTTTGTTATATTTTTTTAGGTCTTTTTGTGGAAATTTTAAATTTTCCACTAAATTTCTATCCTTATGTAGAAGATGGGATCTAAATAAGGGTAAAGTGATTTTTAATCCATTTAATAAGGTTATAGAGGATTTTTCATGGATTCCATAAGGGTAGTTCACTATTGTGTAATGGTAAAAGAGAGTTTCCATGTGTTTCATAAAGGTAACCTAGGAGTTTCATGATGTCACTTTGCACTACATAAGGGTAAGATGTAATTTCCAACCACTATATAAGGGTTAACTTAGAGTTTTGTAAGGGTACCAAGTGTATCATAAGGGTATTCAAGGAATTGGGTAAAGGTAACCAAAATTCTCTAAATCCCACATGAGGATAAATCTTTTAGGCTATCACACGTAAGATTGCTTACCTACTCATATAATGGTAAAACCTTACCTATGTAAGGGTACCAAAGAATTTACATTACCTATGTAAGAATATTCTAGAGTTTTTTAATGGTGGGTATGAGCACATAACCTGTTGAAGAGTAAAACTCCTTACCCTTACACGATTGATATGAGTTTTGTAATGTAAAAACCAAGATACCCTTTTGTAGTTCCGTTTTTGAGGAAAATGAATTTATGTTTCTTATTTTCACTTAATCTCTCCCAATTAAAGCCTTTAACCTTTTTTGATGATAATGAAAACCTAAAGTTAATAGGGATAATTCATCTTCCTTTTTAAGGATTTGTAAATCATATTAATGATGAATTTTAATGATCCTCATTCAAGATTCAAGTAATATATAAATTATATGGTTAAATTAAATTTGTGGTTTTTATTAATATGAACCTGTATGTGTTTTATTTTCCTAAAAAATATAATACCATATGACACCTTCATTTTTTGAGATCCTATTGAGTATAGGCATCCTAGAACTTCTTCACCAACGATCCGATATGTTTTCTTCGAACGAACCAAGTTCTTCTTTTGGCTTCTAGGTAGGGAAACCCCCTATCTATATCTCCACTATTCTTGAGAGGAGTGTTTTTATAGATGATAATTTCATGTATCATATTTCCAATTTTAGTTGGAAAAATAATATTTTTTGAATATCTGTGGAGGAAAATGAAAAGGAGTTCTTAAATTGATAATAACCCTTGATCTTGTAAATGAATTATAAGAATTATTCATCCCCATTTAAAATTATTCAAGTGAGTGGGATTATTATCACATATGAATTTTAATTATTCTATATGAAATAACATAGAATAATTAAAAAAGATAATATTGAATTATCTTATATATTCTGGATTATCCAGGAGATATAATCTCTTATCGAATTTGTTATTTTATTTCTTATAGAAAAAAATAGTTGAAATTAGTTTAATGAATCCTTGGATAACATTTTAAGATGAAAAATACATGGACATTATTTGGATGGTTATTCCTTGATTAATCTTTACCTTGAAATCAACCACCTAGAGGTAAGTGGTTCCATTTACTCTACCCTATTGTATTATTCATGTTCATTAGCATGAGTAATGAGGTTCTCCACAATGGATGAAAAAACATTAAACATAATTTAGTTATGAATAACGAATAATTTTTAATCAATCAATGATACATAAGTTTTAATTAATTGACTAAAAATGCATTATAATTTTACAACGTACCAAGGGCCACATTTGACCTCGTGTGATTTCTTGTTGCATGGTTTCTGATGGTCAGGGTTTGATTAGTTTTGTGGCCCTTAAGACCAATGTTTTATGATTTATCACTTGGTGTGTGTGTTTGTGTGTGTATGAGTGGGTGGTGGATCCCATGTTTAATTTTTCTACACCATGGGATGTTTTGTTGAGCTAATTTAGACCAAGATCCTACAATACCATGTTTTATGTTTGGTCACATGTGTAACTATTATGACTCTTAATGATTTTTCTTGCCATATTTATAAGTATACATGTTTTTTCATGATATAATAACAATATTGGAATAGCTTGTTGACCATGATTCATAGTTACCACATGTGTGTGTGAAAGCGTAGTATAGAGATCCATTAGGTGATATGGTATGCCTATGTGTGAAAAAAATGTTTTTTGTTATGAAATTGGATATGTGTGAATGATACGATGAAATTTTTTACTTGTGATATGTCTAGTATATGATATGTTGTTATTAATATGTGCATGGTAACTACGATACAAGTAGATCCATCATGTCTTAGTAGACTTACATGGGAAGTATGCTCATACACAACATGTGACATGCTAGTACGACCAAGATAGAAAATGGGGAATAATGGCATGGTGCATGTTTACATGGGGGCATGATGACTATATGTGATAAAAAATGTGAGGTGATAGTGGGAATTATGATGTATGTGATCTAGCCTGAGATATGAAAAAAGGGAATAATTGATTACTGTGGTTTAACGTGGAGGCCTAAGTCCTATGTAGTTGTATAGGGTGATGGAGTATGATGGATTGGTGCTTTGAGAATGTACCACTATAGAGAGTAAGATGGGGTTTGATGGCCTAATGCGTTCTTATTTTTTACTATAGTCTTATGAATTAATCATGTTACTTATTATATATTTTATGACTACATTCTAGTATTCAGTTGAAAAAGGTATGGATAGGGGTTCATAGTGGCTTGGTAAGTGCAAGATCGCTCAAAACATGGTCATTGTTTCTTGTGTGTTATTAGTGATTATGTTATTCTTGCATAGTTATGTTTTTTATATTACATTATACAAATATTATCAGATACACAAACATTTTGTATCCTGGTTTAGTAATAGACTACATTGGTTGTGTCTTACTGATTTATACTCACACCCTTCTTGGGTATCCATGGAACTTGGGTACCCAAGTAGCCCTCACTTGTTGTAGGTTGAATTTGGGAAGAGTATCGGGTTGATCATCTAGTAGGATATACCATTATGAGTCTCAAGGCAAGGATGAGGTGTGATTTTGGGTTATATTAGAGCCTCTTATAATTTTTTTTCTCATTTGTATATGTGTTCATCCTGATGGGTGATTGGTTCCTTGTACTCAATATTGAGTTTGTGGTTTTTACATACATTTATACTGTTGGCAATTTATTGTTTTCTGGTCACTCAAAATGTATATTATTTACATAGAGGATTATTTATTATTATTGGGAACTTATATTGAGTTTATAATCTTCTAATGGTTCCCCATGAAAACCTCACATCTAGTCATAATACTTTTGAATATACGTTGGTTCACTTTATTTCATGTAGAACTCTAGTTTGGACCAGATGATTTGGTTCAAGATATTACAAAATGGTATCATAGGACATTTGGTTTACCTATTTTTGGGACTTTATAGATATGAAACATAGGAATATGCCAGTTCTTGTGATGAAACTTTAGTAGTTCAATTATGAAAACATTTTTTGAGGGAAGTCCAAGTTACTAGGGAATGGTTTTGATGTTCTTAGTTTACACGTTTATTAATTTTTTTCACCTCATGTGATGTAAAAGTATTTTTGAGGTTTTATTTCATATTTAATTGTCACTTGTTTGTATCATCAAGATCCATTGTGTGCATCATATTCAGTACATAGGGTCCCTGGAAATTTAGGATTCTTGTGTTCCATTGTATTGTAGAAGGAGAACTCAAGTGTTTAAGTGTCATTTACTTGTACTCTATTTCACATATGAGTTCTTGATGACATTATTTTGAATAAACTCCTATGTGTGTCTACTTCTGATAGCAGTTCATGTAGGTCAAATGTGTGGTGTACCTTTTAGATGACAATTACACTTTTGAGGATGATGATGAAAATAGTTATGGCAATGTGGTCCCTCGGTGCGTAGATGGTGTAGAATGATTGGTTGGTCACTATTGAGCATTAATAACCTTAGTAAAGAACCTAATGTGAGTGGCCTATGGATAGTTCAGGTTGATTAAGGTTGTAAATAAAGTCTATGTTCATTTTTTATATAACACCTAGTGGAAACTAGTTTAACTGAACTAGTCATCCATTACACTCTACATGGTTGGTCTAAGAGTGAATTCATTAAGGAATGTCTTGGAGATGTGGATAAACAATTTCTCATGAGTTGTAACCTATAGTGAAACCTTTTTCTAGTTTTTTAAAAGACCATGTGGCCTTCGAATTTTACTATGGTAACTAGTGAGTAGGTGTCTCATGCTACATGAAGGTAACTTGGGTGAGGATATTACTTGTGAAAGATTAGTCATGGTTAGTTCCTTTGGGGTGATTTTCATTGAAGAAAATACCATTTTCATATAAGTAACCTATAAATGTATTAAATAAAACCATTTAATATTTATTTTCAACCCTAAAATATAGAGGACTTAGAGTTTTAGTACTCATGATACAAGTTTGGGTCCCTAAGTATTTTTATGCTTGTATCATCAATTATAGGAGTCAGTGTTTCATAGCTTGTTTTATTTAAATTTGACTATTATTGGATGTTAAGTAAATATCCTAGGTGGTTAGGCCTGGGATGGTTGAGTATGGGTCGTCACAAAACAACTTGAGCTGACACCTATGAGATGTGTGGGGTATAGTGAAACATGATATAAAGGAGTTTACAATCTAAATATGAGGGATTCTGGTGCATGAATTTCTGGATTTGGTGCCTTGTGGTGTATAGATAGCTATTAAGGTAAGTGTGTCTGGCACTAAGGTCCATGACATGGAGTAAAAAATCACTCAATTAGAGTAATGGGTTGTGTTTTCATGATTTTATAGTAAAGCCTTGATACAAGAGAATTCATGTGGTGGTTATGCCTAGGTTTTAGAATGTGGGTTAGTGTACTTACCACTGAGTATGTATTTGATTAATTGGATGAGATAGTGGAGTTTTGATGGTAGTAAAAAAAAAATTCATCCTGGATCACCCATAGGGTTGGAAACCAATCTCTTGGATGTGAAACTCATATGTTTGGGTCCTAGTGACTAATGATTAAGGAGGTTTCTATGTGATAGAAGATATCATAAAAAATGGATCGGGGCACCATTGTGTGTGAGGGGATAAAAATAAGGATAATCTTATAGTGGTGAGAATCAACTGGTTCATGTGTAAAATTACATCCCATGTGGAATTTTTTTGGTATATATAAGACTAGTTGTTGGATGGTAATAGTGACTCTAAATACAGATGTGTAGTGTCCATGAGAGTATCTAGTTCCATGCCAAATGGATATTATTTGATTAATATATAGATCCCAATGGGAACTCGATGTTGAATTTATACTTAGGATAAAAACTTTTGAAAGATGAGGAGGAGTAATATCATTGGTGCACTAATGTGCGATTGAGATCCTTGTGGTTGTTGCAAGAAATTAGTGAACTAACTATGAAAACTTATATGATGTCAGTTTATACCATCTAGTTCTTGGGATTCCTTATGTATTAATTTTATTCCTTTATTTATTTTCCCTTTTATACCTTTTTTTTCATGATGATGGTTCCCTTCACCTTAGATCACCTTATTACTCTGTGCGGTTGTGTTCTATTTAATAGTGTTAACCTTCATCATGAATGGTTTTGAAGCCCTTGAGTTTTATTGTGATATTTGGGGTGGAATTGATTATTATACTAAAAACATATTTTTCTATGAATATTTTTATTCCTTGGAATCCTATTATTTTTACCATTATGGAAATATCTTAATATTGATGTTATAGATGATATCCCTCATTATTGTGTAATATCCAATTGGTAATCAAGACTTGTTATTTAAAGATATTTCTGGTTAGACATAGATAGTGACTAGGAATGTACTCTAGTGGCCAGGATAATGTGGATTCTTGATGGACTCGACACTGGGATGTGTTAGGAGATGATTTGATAAACTCAATAAGGGGTGAGGCTTGGTGATGAATATTCTTGGTTACCCTTGAGTACTTTCTTGGGTTATAAATCATTTTTAGTCTTATTATTTTCCTATGGAGTGTTGGATATTTGATTTATATTTATAGTTTTTTCTATTTGGGAATTGTTGAGGTTTTTTGGATGTTTCATTCATTGATGTTTCAATTTCATCACTTGGATGTTTCACTATTGGTGATTAGGTTTTCATGAAAGTGTTACCTAGGTTGGGGAGTCATCATTTGCATAAGTCATATGGAAAATCGTTTCAATTAGTTGGTCTATTTTTATCAATTTCTTTAAGTATTAAGGAATCATGTTCATTGGTTTGTGGTGTTTAGGTTGTTAGGACGAATACCATTGGAGAAAGATAACTGAAGAAATTTTTACTGGTGTTTCTATAGGAACCTAGTCTCATTATGTCAATTTAATCTAATTTGTTGGGAAGGACTATTTGAGAAACTTATCAAGGATGAGAGGTCATTATATGTGGATAATTGTAATATACTTATTTTTCTAACCCTTTTTTGTTTATATTTTATTCAAGGATTTTAGGTGGAAATTTAAAAAATCTAACTAAACATATACCCACACACAGGTCATTAGGTATAAATTATGTTAATATGAGTTTTAGGCCTCTGTGTAAGGGTGAAGATGATTTTATGGGGCTTGTATAAGTATCCTTCACCATGTTGTAGGGGTAAATGAGAGTTCTAATGCACTATTTAAAAGATATATGGGAGTTTTTTAATACTGATTTAGAATTTCTATACACTTTTTTAGGGTAACCTTGGAGTTTGATAAGGATAATAGGTGATACATAAGGGAATTAAAGATTTTACATAAAGGTATATTGTGATTTATAGAGCTATTTAAATGGTAAATAATTCAGACTGTATCATTTAAGTGTACTTACTTGCGTAAAGTTGATTTTTGTAAGGGTAGTTCTTATCACATGACCTATATAAGTGTCAAAATAAATACCTATACATGACGAACATGATCTAGGAAAGGTTAAAATAATTTTTCCCTTACATGGTTCCCTTTTTATGTAAAATGTGTTTATTTTCTCAATTTTCAATTCCTCTCCCCCAATTCAAGCATATAATCCCTTTTTTTCAAATCTTAAAATCATGTGGGTTAATTCCATTGACTTGATTAAACTTTTTATCCATTTTTTTCTTTTTAGGAAAAAATTAAAATTAATCTTTATTTTTTTTTCAAACAATTATCATTTATCTATTGAGGAAAATGAGCATGGAATATTTTTTTTAATGTGTATGGAATAAACATAATTTACTGATATTAAAAAAATTATTTACTTTGAGTATTCCTTTATGTGTTTTCAAGGTTATTTTCAAAGAAAATGATTTTAAAAAAATATATATGTATTAAAAAGAATATTTCTAAAGAGTATGGTATATTTTTCAGAAGAAATGTTCTAAATTATTTTTAAATCTTAATTTATAAGTTTTCAAGTTTTTTCAATGAAAATTATTTTGAAAATATTTTTAAAGTTTAGTTTTATAAATTTATTTTTATATAATGGTTATTTTCCTCAGGAAACATTCCAAGTGATTTTTATTCCAAAATCTTTATCAATATAAGATGAAATAACTTGATGTTATTTATTATTTACTAGTGATATGATCCACGGATCCCATTCTTATTATTTCTCTAAATGGTTTATGTTTACGATGATGTGATTTTTATGAAAACTATTTCTATTCCATGAGTTATACCATCATAGAACTCTTATGAATCATGATTCTTTTCATAGGTTATGATAAGATGAAATTATTAAATGATTATGAAACATGTATCTTTTCCACATATTAATCTATGTTGAAATGTAAATGAAACCCATTTTCATTTCATAGTTTGTGGTATGATTAATGTTTTATGATCTTGTGGGACACATATGTATGAATTTCATTATATGATAGCTGGGAACTATATCTCCCTTTAATTCATTGGGTGGTGATTGATGTTATATGAGTTAAAAGGGTACATGGGTGGTTATCCTAATACTATAACAAGAGGGTACATTGAAGGTCATCCCAATCCCAAAATAATAGGGTAGACAAGATTTATTTTGAATCCCAAAATAAAAGGGTACATGGTTTGTTTTCCCATTCCTGTAATAAGAGGGTACTTGGGAGGTTATCCAAATCTTGAAACAAGATATTACACAGGAGTTTATCCCAAGCCCAAAACAAGATGATATATAGGAGGTTATCCTAATACTGAAACAAGAGGTTACACAGGATGTCATCCCAAGCCCAAAGTAGGTACCTAGTTGATTATTCCAATCCTAAGATTTAATTAATCTTAGTAGGTAACCATGACATTTTACTTTCTATTCTTATGTGTATACCAAAATTATATGTCTTGTGTTAATTTTGTTCACTCATGACTCATGTTATTTGATTTTTTTATGATTTATATCTTATGAACTACTGATCATTATTCCATTTCTCAAGATTATGATATTTTATTTGTATGGTATGGTTTTAAAATATTATGATCATGTTATCAAACCCATATTCTCATGTTATTTTTATATATCTCTCTTGTTTACCCCTAATAAGAATCTAAGATCATCCTTTCTTATGTTTCTATTCCTCGGGTTATAAAGAAAGGTTTTAAGTAGGAATAATAATGGGGAAGATCTTTATGAGAGACATTAAATATCTTTCATGATTAATAATTTTATATTCTAGGTTTCCAATGGCACTAAACTGTTATGGTCCTTAGGCCTGTGTTTCTATAATGTAATGAATATTCATATAAAAAGATTTAATATCAATGCCTAAGAATTTTGGGTTTTTATAGTTGATATTAGAGGAAAGGTTTAATCAACCTTTAGAAACTAGGATGAGAATAATTTAGTGATATCCCTATTCATATCATGACATCTTGAACCTGGTTTCCCCTAAAAGGTTCCCCAAGACCAGTTGGCCACAGAGCCTCAAGAACATCTCCCTGAATGCCAGAGGCTGCCGACTTACAGCAAGGTCATACGGTGTATCCGTGGGGAGACTATTCCCTCATTACCAGAGTCTATCATAGTGGACAGATATAATTACTGGTAAATAACATAAACAATATAAAAAAATGGAACAATAGAGGAAGAAATAAATAATTAATAGAAGAAGCAATAGATTTAAATACTCAAAATTTAATGATAATGTATATCATGTTTCTCTAAAACTAGAAAAAATAGTATACATGGTAGCAGGCAGTATATTCTATAAAAACAGAAAAAAGAATCCAAGCACTATCCAAGAATCCAGAGCTCCAACTCCGTCATTTTCTACAAAGATCTGTCCTAATAAAGAAGGAAATATCATGTGTCAAATGGGGGATGATTCCCTTTTTCAATAGTTTCATGTATGTAATCTTCCAAGGTACCAATGGTTTCCCAGATAGGGTGTGAGATAATTATCAATAGACCAATGACATATATAATATAAATTCCATTATATATAAACTGAAATAGAGTTTAGGCATGAATATATAAAAGTAAATCAATACAATAATATAAAAACCCAGTACCTTCTTTAGCCTCAGCTAGTGTCTGAAAAAGTAACAATTTAATTTATTAATTATGTTCTAGATTATATATAATGTTTTCTGAAGTATAACCATCACTGACATCACGTCCTAATAATAATAATAAAGGATCCAAGATATAACAAGGAATCATATAATTATGATAACAATGAAGAGGATCAAAGGTAATAAATAAGGCATTATATACCTCAGGGGTTGATCCAACTCATTGACAACCTGTGTCTTGTTTATAAGGTTAAGAGTGTAATCGAAGTGGAGACACCAAAGGCATTCCATAATTACATAATTCTAACCAAGTTCAAGGATCTCTTCCAAGTTAAAGCAGGTATGTAATAACCAGGCCCAAAGGGTGTATCCATGGTGCCTCATGTGCATAGAGCCACACACTAGATCTAAGATGTGTTTCCAAGGAATCTGATAATGATAATGGAGGGATCCCATGGTGTCATACCAAGCATCCACTAGTTGACAATAATTGGGTTCAAAGGTGGGTATCAACCATGTAAATTGACATCCATGAATTAGAATGGAATTGAAAAGTGCTCAAGGCATTCCATCGGTAATCTAATGCTAGCTCAAGTCTAACCACCCCTTTAATGATGTCAAGGTCCATATGAAACAGGCGCCTTATAATTGATTCATTAAAAAAGTATGTCCATGTAATAATAATTCCATTTAATAAGTCAAAGGGTTCATTCCATACCTTTCATTAGAGTGACAATGTTAAAGGACATGAAACCATTTATTACATTAATCAAATTTAATTTATTTGGTTCACTCCGCTAACTTTCACTAACATGAAAAGGCAGGATAAGGATGTGCAACCATATGTAAATAATTTATAATAAACTAGGCCAAGTGATATCCATAATATACTTTTCAATTAACTATTTAGATATCCATTAATTAATTAGAACAATTACCTTTTAAGTTTCAATTGACATTATCACTTACAAGTATTAACCATTATAAATTATATAATAATTATATTGAATATGGTCTTACCATTAATAGGGTAAAGCCATAACACACCCAAATATTGGTGTAGGAAAACATGATAAACCACTAAAGGCATAATTATGGAAACACCCCACCAGGGATGGATAACATTGAAGGTTTAACCTCTAAATACGTGAATAAAATTTATTTAAAAAAGGTTTATAACATGATCACAATGATTGTATTCAGGAAACATGAATTTAATTGTCTACGACTGATAAAATCTACATGCACACACTATAGAAATTTATAAAATTAAGAAACATGAGTAATGATTCATAGAACACCTACATTAATCTCGTAGAAATATACTCTTCTATTATGAACCTTTAGGTTGGCTTAGATCAGAACAGATCTGAAGAATGGATCAATAACTAGAAAATAGGGAATATGAGTCTACATCTAAAATCATCGAGGGATAAAAGAATAATTAATGGATAAAAAGGAATAAATTACTTATTAATGAACATATGATGTGATGAATGGGGATAGAATAAGACTTTGGATCAGATCCTATGATCAAAAAATTTGAAAGAGGAACTTTGGGAGATCCAATGAGTAAATATGGGAGTTTTTTTCTACTGGAATGAGAAAGGGATATGAAGATTTATGTTTAAAAGATCATTAAGAAAATTTTGGTTAATTTTCCCAAGAAAAATAGGTTTCATAGTTTGGCTACCTGGTTGGGAAAACCATACACTAACCATATTCCTATAACTACTTAAGGAGGGCACTCACATGGTTAGACTACAAAGTTTAGGAAACCATGAAACAACCATGTGAATCATCTCTACTAAAATATTCAAAAAAATGACGAGAGTGAGGCCCCTGGTGCATGGTTAGGGAAAACCATTCGCCCTTATTCACCCCATAGTCTATCCCGACATAGTCAATATAGACCATGTTGGTTGGGTTTTATGATTTCTACTAACAATTCGGCCCATTATTATTTTCCACCAGTTAGTGTTCTAATCGTTAAAAAATACCCAAACACCCCCTAAAACCTCTATATCCTCATTAACCATATATATTAGGTCCAGACTGTATTTTGAAGGATCCATACCTAATTGAAAAAATGGTTTCTTATATTCTTCCCTACTTAAAGGAACTCATCCTTAAGTTTACCTTCCAAAGGTGGAAAAACAAAGTCTAGGAGCAACTCTTGCCACTGGCCACATATATCGGCATCTCGCTCCCATGTATCATCTAGTACATAGACGTTCCTCCATAGCATCCATACAAAAAAAAACAGATCGGCATCTAATAGCCTTCATGATATGGTCAATGATTTATATGGGATACTCCTCAAATTTAGCATAAACATCTAACTCAACCTCATTATAATCAAAATTATGAGATGGGTTTTCATGATAACATTGAATCTGTGAAAGGTAGAAGATGTCATGCATGGAATGGTGCCTCTAAGGTAATAACAACTAATTAGATACTAGAACAACTCTCACTATATTATAAAAAATCCCTATATAATGAGGTGTCATCTTTCCCTAACTCCATATCCATATATTTCCTATCCTAGGTGATGCCCACTGGAAAACACAATCCCCAACTATCAACACTTGAGGTCATCAACAATGATCAACATATGATTTCTATCTAGATAGAGTAGTATACATACTCTTTTTGATTAGAAAAACCTACTCCAAAGTCTCTTTAATGATATGAGGACCTATTAGGACTTCCCCTCCCACCTTTATCCACCACATTGGTGAATATTATGGCCCGCAATACAAGTCCTCAGAAGGACCCATCTAAATAATGTCCTGAATGATATTATTGTTGGTGAACTCGGTGAGAGTAATATACTGCTCACAATAACTATTGAAGTCAAGGACACATGCTCAAGGAATGTCCTCTAAAATCTATACCATCAATTCTTATTGGCCATCAGTCGGAGGGTGAAAGGATGTTCTTGGAAGCACATGTGTACCCAAATCCTTCTACAAGCCCTACCAGAACCATTATATGAAATGAACATCCCTGTATGAAATGATGGTATGAGGGGCCCTATGAATCCATATGATCTCACGGAAATATAGTCTTCCCATATCATTAACTGAGAATGTATCCCAAATATGAATGAATTGGGATTATTTTATTATTCTGTCAATAAATACCCAAAATGTTTCCCTACCTTGAGGTGACCTCAGTAAGCCTACTTGAAAGTCCCTAGAAACAAATTCCTATTTCAATTCTGGGGCCAGAAGCGGTTGTAACAAGCCTATATTTCACTGGTTCCCTACTTTCTCCTTCTGATAGGTGTAACACATAGTGATAAATCCTTCTATATAAAATTTCATTCCATGCAACTAATATAGGTGTTACATACCTCCATACGTCTTAGAGATTCCTGTATGAACTTCCCACTAATAAGTGTTGGACTCATGTCTTAGTTTCTCACTCATATCTATAAGAACCCAGATACTTCCATAAATATTCAGGATTTTATCTCTCTCTATAGACCAAACCAGAGGTAGGTTATCTCTTAAATTACTCTCTCAGAGATCTAGGACTTTATGATATAAAAATTGCTTAATCTTCAGATTATCATGGAAGTAAGAGGTAATTTTCACGGATGAGAGAAAAAACTTACTGTGACTATCATGAAACTCTAGATTCAACTTATAAAAGAGTTTCATCGATTTATATTCTTCACTAGATTCCTATACGGCATGTGGTTCATTTTTCAAACTCAGACAATTAGCTGTTGCATTGCCTTTCAAGGTGTATAGGTAAGATCAGATTCAAAGAACTAAATATATTTGACACATCTTAAATGTGTGAGATTCAGTTAATTATATGTAATGATATATTTTAGGATCTTGTGGTCTATATAAAACACAAATATTTTAACAAAAAGATAATATCTCTAGAAATATAAGGCATGGAAAACTATTTATACCTTGAATTTATGCGTCGGGTAATTTCTCCCAGGAGGCCTCAACTGCTAAGATTTGTATGCAATGAGTCTATCCTATAGCATCATCACTACACCCAGGACAATGCATAATCCATAAAAGAACACTGTATATACTTTTTCCAGACTCTACAGGAATCCGTATAGGTATCGAGACAAGGCTTCCTTTCATCTCCTAAAATGGTTTCTTGCATGTTTCGGACCATATGAACTTAACACCCTTCATTGTAAGACCAGTAAGAGGTGAATCAAGGAATTATAATCACAGTATGAAACATCTATAATATCTAGTTATCCATAATAAACCCTTTATATCAAACACTTTCTTGGGATTCTCTAAGGAAACCACATCCCTCATTTTCTTTGGGTAAATAAATACTCTTGATATAGAGATAATATGACCCATGAAGTGAAATTTCTTGATCTAGAAGTGAAGCATAACAGGAATGTAAAAAATTTGATTCTCTCTTAGTGTATTCAAAATGATCTCAAGTTGTTTATCATGGTCATTTTGAGTGTGAGAATACACCAATATTTTTTCCACAAATACCATGAAAAAATAATCCAAATAGGGGTGGAGCAACCTATTCCTCAAATACATGAAAACTGAAGGCATATTTATGATACCAAATGGAATTAAGAGATATTCATATAGAGCATAAATACTATAGAGAACTATAATTTTTATGTAGGAGTGATTGACTCACACCAGATGATAGCATGATCTCAGATCAATATCTAAAAACATCATAGTTCCACAAAGCTGGTCAAAGAGATCATCTATATGCGGTGGTGTATAGTGGTTCATTACTATAATTTGGATCAATTGTTTTTAATCCATCCATAGATGAAGGGTCTCATCCACCTTCTTGGTGAATATCATGAGTAAAACCTATGAGGAAGTATTGAAACATATAAAACCTTTGGTCTCTATTTCGTCCAACTACTTTATGATCTCCTAGAGCTCAGTAGGTGCCATCCTGCATAGAGGAATGGAAACAAGAGATACTCTGAGAATGATATCAATAATAAACTCTACCTCTCTCTCAATAGGTAAGCTAGAAAAATCAACTGAAAAAACATCCCTAAAATGATATATTGTGGGAGTAAAATCCTCTAGGTTTACTCTATGCTTCTCCATAAGGAGACTAGAAATATGGAAAGTCACTCCACCTAGCCTGTGATGATCAGGTCTAGCTCTACTAGCATGGAAATCCTACTCACCCTTTTTAGATAATTTCTACCCTCTAGTTATTGAAAAGATACCTTGTGGTGATAGCATTCTAGAAAGGCATGATACTGGAGAAACCATTTCATCTCGGTAATGAAATCAAATCCTACAATCTCAATAAAAAAGAGGTCCCATAATAATGGTTAACTAACTACCTCAATGGAAAATCCCTATATTGGAATATTTTTCTAACCATACTCCCAACAGTGTATTTAGGGTCATTACACCACAGTAATACACTATTTACATCCAGTGACTTTAATAATAGATAAAGAGATTAAGGAGTGTGAAGAACCTATATAAAATATATTATATACTATAATGAAGACTATTTCAATAGTACCACATATTTTATATGTTCATGTACTCTGATCCTTGGGTATCAGCTATAAAGTGTCCATCTGGCCTAATCCACAACTCTATGCTATAATTGGGCTACCCTGAGTATCCCCACTGTACTGGCACTGATGATAGAATTTTGGCTACCATGGTCATGACCTTCTCGTTATCCATTCCTATCGGTTTTATTCCAACTCACCGCCTGATACTATGTAAAAGAACCTATCCTTGAAGGGGGAGCTATTATGGATCATCTTCCACTTGAAGCAAATGAAAATGTATGAATGAATATCTATAGATTCCCCATATGGATTCAATAATGGATCTCTATCTCGTGTCAATTACAATAAGGCTTGAAAAACCCTTTCCATCCATACTGATGACATAAAATGGATCTGGAGGTGTGGTTACTTTGACCACCACTACTCAAATGTGAAACCTCAAGGGAATGTTTCTCTACCAGAAGAACAACTAGCCTACCTCAAGAGGGGACCTATATTACCAATAATATCATCTTCCCTTAGGTTATTATTAGTGATAAGATACTGATTAAAGATCTCAAAGAAATAAGGTAGGAAAAATACATTCTCCTGATTACAGATGGAATATTAAATAAATAAAATAAATCTCTTACACCACTTTGGGATGCCCCAAACCCAGGTGCCACTGTAAGGTTCCCTAAGCCCGGTTGGCAATATAGATTCAAGCAAATATCCTTAAATGCCATAGGCTTCCAACATATAGTGATGGAATGGGGTAAATTTGTGTATAGACTATTCCATTATTAATAGAGTGTAACATAGAAAAAAAGAGACAATAATACGTAAATAATAGAATTAGTATAAATATTAGGCACAGAAGAAGCAGACATGAATGATGAATAATATAAATGATTGATTGTAATACTCAAAAGCTGATGATAATGTATGTCATGTGTCTACAAAACTATAATATAGGTATACATGGAAAAAGGTAGTACAAGTTATACAAAATAATCAAAAAAATCAAAAACTATCCAAGCATCCTGAGCTCCAACTCGGTCATCCTCTACCAAGCTCCATCATAGGCTAGCAAGCAATACCAGGTTTCCAACATAGGATTCTTCCCCTTTTCAAGACATGTATACATATAATATTCTTGTGTCAAAATGGTGGCCCATATAGGGTGTGAGATAATTCCAATTATTCCACCACCAAAGGAGTCTATAACATCTATTCAATGCAATATAAACTTTAATAGTGCAAAGGAATGCATATATAAAAGTAATTCAATAAAAAATGAAAATACCCAATACCTGCTTTAGCCTCAGCTGGTGTCTGAACAAGAAAACATTTCATTTATTAATTATATTCTAGTTTATTTATAATGTCATGTGAGGTAAAACCAGAACCCACATCATGTCATCAAAATAATAATTAAGGATCCAAGATATAATAATGCATCTTGAAATGATGATAATAATTAATAGGATCCAAGGTAATAACCAAGGAATCCTTGACCTCATGGGTCGATCCAACTCAGTGATAACCTATAGATTGGATGTAAGGATAAGAGTGTAATACAATGGGAAACACCCAATCCATCCCACAATAACATAATTATAATCAAGTCTATGGATCTCTTCACAATTAGAAAAAGCAGTTTCAACATTGAAACTTTGACGTTGGTTTTTTAAAAACCGATGAAAAACATGTTTTCGAATTAGTTTAAAAAAACTGATGCCAAATATTATGTATCTTTATTTTTTTTGTGTTTGTTTTAAAAAATCTAATGCCAAAATTAGGCATCGAAAGACTTTATTGCATTATTTTATGTAAAAAACCGAATCCATGATTTTTTTTTAAAAATGGCATGGGTTTCTATAAAAACCGATTCCATAATTTTTTTTTAAATCCAAAAATCACAAAACCCTCATTTTATGATTTGTGAATGACTTTTTCTCCAAACATTCAATGAATTTGAAGGCCACTTGCTGACCCTCAGCAGTCATTGTTCTTGAGTTTCTTTGATTTTTATCATCATTTCATGATTTGTGGTAGCAATTCTTCCTCCTATATAATTATTTCACCATCCACAGAATTATTTAATCTTTAGAAACAATTTTTTCATATGACCATAAACCACAGTTTTATTTTATTTCTTCTTTCATGTTTATTGTTCATTTCTATAAACATTTTTTTAGATCTTGTAGTCCTTATTCTTCCAACGAATTCGATGGAGAAAATTCAGAATGTGGATCAATATTCCTTGTTGAACTCCAAATTTTGTAAGTTATTTTTTTAATTTTTAAGAAAAATTATATATCATTTAGTAATAATTTTAAGCTATTGTTTCAAATATTTTTATATAGTTGATTTTTAATTATAAATTTTATTATTAAAGTTTATTTATTTTAATAAATTTTTTATTTGTTGAAATTACCAAATTATTTTTCCAAAAAATAATATATACATATTTTTATATGTGTATATAAAAAAATGAAATTAGAAGCGATGATATTTTTCATTTTTTATTCTAACAAAATTATTTACTTTTGAATCAGCATGACACACATCACAAAAAATAAATACCATTAGTATTTTAGTTTTTATTTTATTCATAATAATCATTGATATTTCCTATCTGATTACCAATTATTTTTTGAATTTGTTTATGTTTAAAATTTAACTATTTATATATTTTTCAAAATGTTTATTTTTTTAATATATTCACCTTTTATATTGAAATATCAGGTATTGAATGGATCATAATTGGATAAATTTACAGAGAACCACTTGTGAATATGAAAAAGAAGTTGACAATTTCTTAGAATTTTCTAAATGAAATATTCAAAACATATATTTGATTTTATGTCCATGTATAAAGTGTTTGAATATTATAAATTTATATTCTAGAGAAATAAAGGATCATATAATCTGATATAGTTTTAGCTATAATTTTACAAATTGGATATGGCTTGGTGATAGAAATAAAAAAACAATATATAATGTTGACCAAAATATTCATAATGAGGCAGAGGATCGTATTGAAGAATAAATTCATGATTTAGGCATTGGAACCTTCAAAAAAACTATAGAATGATTGTATAGAGAACTTGAGAAACCATTATTCATAGGGTGTAGTAAATATATAGTGTCATTAGCTATTTTTAGATTAATTAACATGAATGAATGAAATGTGTGGAGTGATAAAAGTTTCACTAACAGACTTGAGCTTTTAAAAGATCTACTTCCAGATGGCAATAAACTTCCATATTCTAATTATTAGTTGACGAAAATATTATTCCCAATTGGATTGGGGTATAAAAAGAAACATTATTTCCCAAATTAATTTGTGTTTTATTTGAAGGAATTTGAATATTTATCCAAATGTCCTTCATGTGGGACATCATGGTATAAGATGGTTGTAAAATTCAACTCAGATTCATTCTGTTGTACTGGAATCTAACCTCGTGGAAAATCAATTTTTACTTTCTAATAATTCCATCCATTAATTCCTTCATATAATTCTAATAATTAAATTTTTAATAATTATTATATTCCAGAATCAAATATAATGATAAATAAAATTTTTACCTTCCAACAATTCTTCATTGGAAGAGTCTATTTGTAAATTCATTTAAGGCAAAAAGGTTAATATGGAATTCTGATGAGTATATCTTTGATGGTAAATTACTTCACCCTACTGATTCACTACAGTGGAAGAGATTTTATAAAAAAAATTGATTTTGGAAGTGAAGTTATGAATCTTAGAATGAGATTGTGTACTAATGTAATGAATCCATATTATAACATAAGTATCCAACATAGTTCCTAGTCTATGTTTTTGTAGTTTACAACTTTCCCCCACATATATGTATGAATAAAAAATATGTTTTGATGAGTGTGATGATTTATGGACCAAAACATCCAGGAAATGATATGGATGTGTATCTTTCACCATTTATTGATTATTTAAAACATATATGGGAGATAGGTGTTAATTTTTTTTGTATACAAGAAATTTTCTTTATTTTTTGTGCTATGATAATGTTCACTATAAATGAATTTATTACATATGGAAAATTATATGGATACAATATTAAGGTACAAAAATCATGTCCAATTTATGAAGAAGAGACTTCCTATTATCAATTTAAGAATATAAGAAATACAATGTAAATGCGTTATCAATTGTTTTTGTGATTTTACCATCCTTATCATAGATTGAAAAAAGAATTTAATGGTTTATAGGACTATAATATTCCCCAACAACCATTTTTAGTTGAATAATATTATTACATGGTAAAAAATATTGATTCAACGTTTGGAAAGAAAAGATGATCAGTTTTTCAAAAAACATATATGGAAAAAATGATCAATCATTTTCAAACTACCATATTAGAGATTTTTAGAGATGAAATATAACACTGATGTTATACATGTTGAGAAAAACATATGTGATAGTTTGATTAGATTTTTTAGACATAAAATAAAAAAAATGCTATTTCATGTTATATTTGGCTTGATATCAATTGGAATACGTTTGGAGTTAGATCCCAAGATAAAAGGAAACAGCGCATATTTACAATTGTATTTCCACAAATTAAGAAAGATTAAGAAGGTGAATTTTTTTTAAGGGTATTCATGGTATTAATGTACCCAGTAGGTATTCTCAAAATGTGAATAATTTGGTGTCAGTAAAGGATTGTAAATTAATATCTATGAAATCTCATGATATTCATCTATTGATGAAACAAATTATACCAGTCACACTGCATAGCATATTTTTAATAGAGGTCAGAAATACTATCACTAGGTGATGTAATTTTTTCAAATACATTTATAGAAAATTCATTGATCCAAATTTTTTATATATGACAGAGAATTAAGCTGATCATAATATTTGTCTACTAGGAATGTATTTGCCATCTATGTTTTTTGATATAATGGTTCATCTGGTGATTCATTTGGTACATGAAATAATAATATCTTGGCCTATTTACATATGATTAATGTATACTTTTGAAATATATATGAAATTTTTTAAGGGATATGTTAAAAATACTCATCAAACCGAGGCCTCCATTGTTCATAAATATGTATCATTATAGGTGATTGAGTTATATACTAATTATTTGTAAGAAGTGAATCATATTGGTCTCCCTATATCTAAATATATTATATTAGATAATGAAGGTATACAAATTCAAGACTTAAAGGTAATGTTCATTCCACGGGATGAAGTGATGCAAGAACATTTATACATTTTGAACAACACAGGAGAGGTTTAATCATATATATCATCACATATTTCTTAATTATGGTTATGATATCTGAAAAGAAATGTAAAGTGGATGATGATTGAGCATAAAAAGATATTTATTTCATGGTTTACAGAGAATTCGATCAATGATATATCTGCAATAGAAACATAAAAATGGTTTTCATGGGGACCATCTCTTAAGGTGATCACATGGCCTAGTTTTGATTTTAATGGGTAGACATTTTACACAAAAAATTTGGATGAGAAGTGTATTTTTCAAAATAGTGGTGTAATGGTAATCATTGAAGCACTATATTTTTCGAGTGTAAAATATAAAAACCATATTTATTCATCAAATCTATATTTTGGAGTTCTTGATGACTAATGATAAATTTATTATATTAAATTTTTTGTCACCAACTTTAATTGAAATTGGATTGAAGTAATAGTGGTGTGAAACATGATGAATATGGGTTTAAACTATTTGATTTGAAAAGGCTTAGTGGTAATGAAGATCTATTTATCATGGTGAAACATTAAAATAAACTATTTTATGTTATTAGTCCATTGAATGAAGAGTGGTATCTCATTTTGAAAGGGAAAATAATCCATTTGGTTGATGGGGATGTTGGTGATGTTGTTGATTTATAAGTGGTTTCTATGTCAATTACATGATTTCCAGATAAAAATACTATAATGTCGACATAGTTCATATAGTACGAAATGTTCATACTAAAGGGATATAGGAAAACACTAAATTAATCTAATAATTAATCTGGTAATATTTACATTATATTTTCTTTTTGAAATTTACAAGTGTAAAATTGGTATTTTTTTAATAACTAATGGATATTTAATTATATATATTTGATTATTTATACTATTTTTTATGTTAAATTTTTTGTTCTATGGTTATGGTTAAACATTTTTTAATTGAAATACATGACGTATATTATTATATATTTTTTTTAAATTTACACATATAGAAAAACTTTTTCAAATGTTGATATTTAAATTTATAAAATTTTCTATAATTTTATAAATAATGTTTTATTTAATAATTTCCCTTGCATATTTTTTGGTTAAGAAACAGAACATCATTATTTTATAAAAATCATACACATGTGTGCCAATTTTTACATACATTTTTTATTTTCCTATTTTCTAATTATTCATTTGTCTAATAATATATGGGTACACAAGAATTTCATTACATTTTCCAATTTCAATAACAGATACAGATACAGAGACAGAGGAACATGTAATGAGGTATATGTGTTTTTTTATATTATAGAATGTCTAGTAATATAATTATTTAATGATTTAAAACTTTTAATTTAAAAAAATAATTTGATCACTACTGACGAGTCTTCAATGGTGGAGTATTCTAATTTTACTATTCCAAAATCGACTTCTCGAGTTGGTAAACATGGGATTACACATTTAACAAAACAGTCACATGCTCACAAAGATGAGTGACTCAATATTAATTTTGATGATATTAATAATTAAACTTACCCAAATAAAAATGTTGATTATCAGTTATATCTCCATGCAGAGTCATTGAAGGATTAGGATTTTATATCCTGGTTATATTTCCACCGAAAAGATGTTGATATATCTTCTTTGGGTGGTTGTACAGGTAAAATATATCAATTGATTTATTTTATCTCATTTTTTGAATAATGTATATTTTAAATGGATAATATTTAATTTATTCAAATACAGATGACATTAATTTTTGAAGAAATAATAGAAATTAAAAAGATATTTCTTTCATTAGAAATGATTAAATATAAATATTTCAAAACAAAATTGACAAACAATTATATTTTTGGAAATAAACAAAATGAAAACCCATGCCTCAAGTGTGAGTTTTTAGATACATATACATGGAAGAAAATTATTTCCTATCAACATGATGAAACATTTATGGAATAATAATTAATTAATATTATAAAATTTATTATACATTTACCTAATTACTTAATAGTTTATTTTTATATAATATGCCTCTAGGAAATCTCATCAAGATATCTAGTTGTAGATTGTATCCCTTCATACTTTATCACATGGACGGTACCATTACATGGAGTAAAAAATGATTGAAGAAAAGTTTATATAATTAAGATTAAAGTCTAAAAGTGGTTCATATAAGGTTTAGTTAGTTCCTCCATCTCCCCCAACCCACCGTGAAAAATAAAAAAGGGTGAGAAGAAGAAAAATGAAAAGTATCTTATAGATATGTAAAAGGAATTAGTTGAATGAATTATATATAAATAATTTTTATTTTTCATGAAATATTTTATTTCTTAAATTAACAACACTAATATACCATTTTAAATTTTCATTTAAATATGACCTTAAAGAGAAATAATCATGTGAAACTTATTTAACTAATGGTAGGATGGAAATTCTAGCAACTACTTTAAGAAATCCATAACATGTCGTTCACATAAGATTATAAGAGGTTAGTATTAGTATTCGGAAAATGTTTCGTCATCAAAGTGAGAAATCAAGAGACCCCTAAATCAAATCCTTAAAAGATGAGCTAAAACATATGAAATAGTCCATAGGAAATCATATCCAATTAGCTATGCAGACTATGATAGAACAATTGACCAAATAGTCATAGTCTGTTGAGCCTTCCCATCCTACCTAGCCTTTTCATCCCACTACGCAACATGTATCGCCTACCTAGTCTGCCAACTCAGATAATCCACCTCATTTCTCAGAACCAACCATATATTCTGAGTTATGTATGCGATATCCCCATGTATATATCATGGCATCCAGAGTCATCCATTTTTTAGGGATTCTTTACATAACTACCCTATGAAGATGGGCTAGGTTAGATTATCAGTACGTGATACTTTTGGTCACATTACTCTACTAATATTTCCTACTGAGGAGGTTACTAGATTTGGGTATTGTATGGGTCATTTTTTTACTTTGGTCATCCAGCCATCTCTGTTATCTTTCATATGAGGTATGCATTTTTTAATAGTAATTACATCTAATTTAAAATTAATTTTAATTTTTTCTAACATTAAACTTATATAGGAGTATCTAAAAAATAAATTCTATAATGGAAACAAAAGGTTTTAGAACAAACAATTGTAGATAGTTATAATATTTCTGATGGGATATAATGATTATCATAGGCTTCTTTTTCCTTGGGTAATTTTTATGAGTTTCATATGACGTCTGATATATGTGAAAGCGACAATCCATTGAGAATATTCAAAATCTATATCATGGATAATATTGATGTTTAAGAGAGCCTTGTGCCTATGTTGCAACTTTTTTCCATGTAAGTAAATTGAAATTGAAATTTTTATTTATCTAATAAAATATTTTTTTAATTGACTCTTTATATTAATTTCTTAATTAGGTATCTACACATGACTCGTATTCAAAATGATACCACCATAATTTATGTTTTTATAGATCTAGAATTAATTTTAATAGTTGTTCAATATTTTAATACTGAT
Organism: Viscum album; assembly: GCA_963277665.1. Lineage (NCBI taxonomy): Eukaryota > Viridiplantae > Streptophyta > Magnoliopsida > Santalales > Viscaceae > Viscum > Viscum album. Next base: position 461,698,526 of record OY728122.1, on the reverse strand, counting down.
GATAATGTTACATATATATATATGTGAGATATTATCAAAGATCAAGATTGGGTGTTGGTTTTTTTCATTTCATGTTTGGTAATAACACAAAGATAATTATGAAATTATATTCAATATAATTTCATTAATTATGAACATTTTCTGTTTTAGGGGAATTGGATTGTAAGTGTATTCTTCCCAAATGAACGCACATTATATTATTTTTTATCTTTATTAGGCGGTGTTTATAAAACATTTAGCACCTTGTTAGAGAAAAAAATATTTTCTTTTTTACATGTTCATTATATTTAATTATTATTGTTTATACATGTATTACTATTTGATATTTATTAAAATTATGGTCATGCAAAAAATTTAACAAAGACCTCGTATCGATAAAAACCCAAATGCCATCCAACGAGAGAATGTAATGGTAATTATGTTTTATATTAGATATTATTATAATTTTATACATATATATATATATATATATGTGTGTATGTTTTTATAATCAAGTTATTATTTTATAACTACAGTTTCATCATTTAGAAAGGAAATTTGGTAATTATGTTCTATGATTCATGTATTATATAATCACAACTAGGTTAACAAATGAATTTTATAATGTCATTTATATTAATAATTTTATATTTAAATTCACAGTATTCTATATTTTAATCTTATAAAATTCAATTTTATTATAGATGTTCAATGATATTGAGTTATATATGAATGATGAAATTACCCATCTATGATCTTTGTTTTTGTACTATTTATTAAGTATGATTATAATTTAAGTAATGTATCTTCCAATTTTTAAGATTAAAGTTACATTTTCCTAATAATAAGTGTTCAAAATTATTTTGTTATAATAGGTTTTTTGACATAATGATCCCAAAATAATTCTTCAACAAAAACTGCCAATTATTATGTTATAAATTATCAGGTATGTGTTTTTTTAATTCTAGTTTATAATATAATTAATTAGGTAATTTTTTTGATTAAAATGTTAAATTATGTTTGGTTTTATAGATTTTTATTATATGATACATGTTGTTAGATTATTATATATTTTGTTTTATAATACATGAATTATGAGATTTTTGTGGGTGTGATATCAAAAATTTTATATATAAAAGAAATTATCTTTTGGAATCAGTTTTTATTAAAAACAACATTGAAACCTTAAAAAAATAATAAAAAAGGTTTCCAACATCGTTTTTCTATAAAATGATGTTGAAAACAAGTATGATATGAATTTTGGAATCTATTTTCATTAAAATTGAAGCTGAAATTTCAAAAAAAGTTGATATTGGGTGGGGGTTTATATTAAAAAATGACGTTGAAGTTATTTTTTAGCATTAGTTTTGTTTAAAACTGATGTCAAAAATCAGATCTAAATTTCAAAAAATTGAGTTTCTTAGTATGTGTTTAGAAAACCGATGCTGAAACCATTATTTATAATGTCACTTTTATAAATTCCTGTTAAAAACTGGGGTTTAAAATTGAAAAAAAAATGATGTTAAAACTTGTTTTTAAACCACAGCTTCCAAGGTATAATGGGTAAGAAATGACTGGTCCCAATGGGTCTATCTGTGGTGCCTCATGTCTATAGATTTCACATTGGATATAAGGAGTGTATTCCAGGAATCCTATATGGATAGTAGAGGGATTCTATGGTGTCCAACTAGGCGTCCATTAGTAGATAATGATCGAGTTCCAGGGTGGATATCTACCGTTGAAACTCACAACCTAGAATCAGAATCGAATCCATAAGTTCTCAAGTAATTCCATTAAGAATCCAAGGTTGAATCAAGTGTGACCACTCATATAATGATTTCAAGGTCCATATGAAATAGTAACCTTATAATTGATACATTAATAAATTAATACATTTTAATAATCATTCCATTTAATAAGTCAAAGGGTTCATTCCATACCATTCATTAGTGTGACAAGGTTGAAGACCATGCAACTATTTAGTACATTAATTACATTTCATTTATTTTTTTCACTCTTTTACCTTTCATTAAAATAAAAAGGAGAGTTAATGATTTTAAACCATATGGAAAACATTTATAATAAAATAGGAAAAGTGATATCCATAATATACTTTCCAATAAACCATTTAAATATTAATTAATTAATTTGAACATTTACCTTAGAAATTTCAAGTGACATTATCACGTACATGGAATAACCATTAGAAATTCTTTAATCATTATATTGAATATAGGATTACCATTAATTGGTTCAATCTAGATCACACCTAAACGGTGGCGTAGACAAACATGATAAACCACTAAAGGCATAAATATGGAAACACCCTACAAGGGATGGATAAAGTAGAGGTTGTAACCTCTAATGACATGAATAATTTTTTTTAAACAAGATCTATAACCTAATCATATTGATTATAAGAAAGACACTTGATTTTAATTGTATACTCCTAATGAAATCAGTGTGCACACATTGCAGAAATTTATACAATGGTTAAGATTGAGGGATAATTTATAGGTCGCCTACATTATGCTTATACAAATATTCTCATCCAGTATTAGCCTTTATTTTGATTTAGATTAGAAGAGATCTCAAGAACAAATGAATACCTTGAAAATAGGGAATATGAACCTGTATATAAATAACATTATTGACTTAATGAATAATGATAAACTAATAAAAAGTTATCAAGTACTTAATTATATGCATACAACATGATGGATAGGGATTGAATAAAACATTGGGTTAGAGCTTGAGATCAAAAACAATGCAAGAGTTACTTTGTGAACTCTAACGGGAGAAGAGGGAACTATTATCCACTACAATGAGAAAGGGAGAAGAAGGGTTAAGTTTAAACGATCATTAAGGAAATTTTGGTAAATGTTTTCAATAAATAGGGGTATCATGGTTTGGCTGCATGGATAGACATATCACGTGCCAATTGTGCACCTCCCACTGTTTAAGTAGGTAACCCACATGGTTATGCCATAAGGTTAGGGAAACTATGCACCAACCATCTAAATCACCCCTGAAAAAACTACAAACATTTCCCACGGGTGTGTCACCCCTATCACATGATTAGAGAAAATATTCCACCCTACTTCAATCCATTTTATAGCCCTACATAATGATTTTATACTGTGTGGGTTGGGTGCATGGTTTCTACTAATAGTGAGGTCAAGTTTTCTTCTCCACCGACTGAGGTTCTGATCTCTGAATAAATCCTCAAACACCCCCAAAAACATTATAACCTCATTAAGCATCCATATTAGGTCCAAAATAAATATTTATATTTAATTTAGAAGGATCCATACATGAGTGAAAAATTTGGTTCTTACAAATATTTATAAGTATATATATAGGGATAGAGAAATTGGTTTCCAAGTAATTAAATCTCTTCCTAGATATTATAAGTGGATATGGATCCGAAACAGAGGTAACTGTAGGTAACAACTCTAAAAAGGGTGTATAGAACTGGACTTGATTATCACCCAGTGTATGAAAACATGCCATGTTGCAACCTAGTTTGACACTCCTAGGGGATATTCTTTGGAAATTCACAAACTCTTTATGAACTATGATGAAGAATATAAATATATGATGACTATAAATGACATGGGGTAAACCTATGGAATTATAAACTATTGAATATTTTAAAATTTTAAATTATGGGATTTATGAAAATCATTGTCCTAAGGATAAATCTCATGAATAGAATCCAAAATGTTGTATGATTAATGGTTATACTACTAATGATGATGATACTATGAACAACATGTGAATGGTATATGATATTATAATAGTATTTCTTATATAAAAAATATGAATAATGATTAAATTGTGTTTGATGAATGTTAACACATAATTCATATTTCATATTTTAAGAAGGAGGTATTAAAGAAGAAGATGATGAAGCCTATTTTAATGTTTTAGAAGGAAGTGGGATGATGGAAGTATTAATGTATTGGAATTCAAGGATTATGTTATATTAATCCTAAAAATATTTCACAGCAAAAGTTTTTTGCTAAGGATTTTAGAAAACATGTTAAACGGTACTGATGGACTATAAAATTTATTTAATTTAATGGAAATATTCAGATTAAAGGAATATAACCATTAATATGTTCTATATGTTGAGATAATGATGATGGGATAGAGTCATATTGGATATGAAAATGTAAATTGGATAATACTTACTACCTTGGAACTGATTTATTTGTTGAAAAGGTGTATTATCCTATCGTTGATGGAGTTTACAAAATTTTTGGATCAGGGGAATATATCAAATAATCTATTTTTTACATAAGGAATGAATAAGAATTTATGTTTTAAATATGTTTTTATAGTAATTTATTTTATTAATTTGTTTCAATAGAATACATGATAAAGTTAATCATATGTTTGTTATGTGACATTTAAGATATGATTCATGTCATTTGGGAGATTAATGAAATGTTGGTTTTGGAAATTTAGTTACCTTTTAAAAGTGTGGATTTTATTCTTTTTTAAGTGTAATGAAGTTAACCATTTATGGAATTTTTTAAGTTGAAATTTATACAAGGATTTTAGATATTAATTTTTTACTTCCCTATTTGAGGATTTATGCATATTGGATAAACTATGCTAACAATTTTGTTTCGATGATAACTAAAGGTAGAATTAATGACTTATCATTCTATCTTTGAATCTTATGATCCATTAGTGTTACATGCATAAAAATTCACCTCCATTTATTAGATTAAGATTTGAAGTGTAAATTGATGAGGGAATAACCAAATGGTGAGATTGTTCTTTTGAAATGGAATGAAATAAAGAATATATATATTCTTTTGAAAATTATTCAAAATTAGGAAAAGGATCTTCAAATAAAATTTCCTCATTTTGTCACCATTTTTTATGATATCAATGACCTTTTTCATGATTATTTGGTCTATGGTTTAATAGTCATTAACCTTCTCTAGATCACCCACTTTATTGTAATCAATGATCTCTATAAATTTCAATAATTGTTTAATCTTTTCTTCCCTGCCAAAATCTCCACTTCCCATCTATGTTATCCTATGTGAAAAACATGTCATGAGTTACATTGGGAAACCTTTATGTTTCCAACTATACCTTTTTAAGGGATTTATTATTGTTCATTTCCAAAATGTGGGTTCCAATAAATTAATTTTCAATTATTAGACCTTTTATGACCAAGATGAATTTTGTGGGAAATTTTAATTTTTAGTTCAGTAGAGTGCAACACCCTAGGAATTTATGAATTTTAAATCTTTTTGATATTTTGTGTTACATGAAACAATGAGTTTAGCTTGTGTTACACTCATCAGTGAGTTTAGATTACATTACTCACTAATATATGTTTATCTACAGTTAAGTGCAGAATTTTGTTTCACTTTCATCACATGAAACACTAATCTTAGCTTCTGTTTCACACAACATTGAGTTTAAACTGAACATGACATATTATAAAAATATTATTATTTAATATGATTGTTATAACCTAGCCATTATAATGGTGCGTATGAGTAGGATTAACTAAATAATGAAAATATATGGTTTAAATGTGTATATAAAAGGAAAAATTTGGTGACCAATTGATTAAAGTGATAATAAAATCAATTTTAAAATAAAGAATTTTGTTTACTCAAAAACTATTTTTATGAAAAAAACATGTTTTACATGAAAAAAACATGTTTTAACTCAATAAATTAATGAAACCACTTTATATGATTTGTTTAAATGAAATTTATATATTATATAATCAATAAAAGTTTCAACATTCATCTTATGTGTTTTTAGACACGAGAAAAGAAAAAATCAAATTTTCCACTTAAAAAATTAATTTTTTCTAAAAAGAAATTTTGTCAAATTTTGTGTACTTATTTTAAAAATAAATTTTGAAACTTTTGGAATTATTTTTAAAACATAAATTTTATTTTATAAATCATAATGTAAAAGTTATTTTATGGTTATTTGTTGATAATTTTTGGAAAAGAATAAATTTTTTAATGAATAGTAAAAAATCTAAATTTAATTTGAAAAATGCATTTTCCTTTAAACTTTTTATAAACATAAATGAAATTTTAAATTGGATTTAAAATAAAGATATTTAAATTATATATCTATAAATCCAATTTATTTCATTTAAATAAATTTCATATTGAAATTGGATATAAAAACTTTTTAAACTTTTGAATATTTTCTCTTTGAAAAAAATGCTTTCTTGTTATGCATGTGGGATTAATTTTAAAATAAAAATTTCAAAATATGTAAATTTTATATGATAAAATGGATTAAATTTTTATATTAATAATAATTTATATTATCTAATTAGTTCAACTTAATCTTTAACCAAAATAAATTGGAAAAATAGTAAAAATTAATTACCATAGTTATTGAGGAAATTGTTTACTAGTGGTGAAACTAAAAATATAAGGGTCAAAATGAACTAAAAGCATGTATAAAAGAAATTTTATGGAATAATTTCAACCTTATAATTTATAATAATCTAAAATTATCTATTTTTTACATTTTTTGAATGTGAAAAAGTGGAAACGCCTTTTTCTTTTTAAAAATTACCAGTCTACCACTGATCACACATATAAAAGGCCACCCACTTTCCTCTCTTATTCACACCATTAAACCATTTTGGTTCATCCAATACCTGAAATAATAACTTCCCAACTTCAATAAAATCATCCTATAAGCATTAATTTTGAAATTAATCCAACCTATGAATGATTTTGGTGTAATCCTAAGAAGGTTACCCAAAGAAGAGGTAACATTCTTCAATGAGCATTTTTATTTTATTTATTCCCACTCCTACATAAATTATTATTAAAACATTTATATATAACAAAATTAGTATATTAAATATAATTAGGTTTTTAGGTTAGGTTAATGACCTAAAACCTTCTCCACTTCCATAAAATGGATTACAAAATCATCGTTCATGTGTATTTGAGACTTCTGCCTTGTGAATCGATGTCATTCATTTTTCTATTACCACCTCCCACGGTTGGATATGATAATGGATATAAATTATTTATATAATATATGTAAAATAATTATTCCTATTGATTAATTATATCATATATACACTTTTTTACTTTCCTTTCTTTATGGGATACAATAACATTGTTCGAGTGTACGGATGACTACCACCTCACGAAGCGATGTGATTCATTTTCACTAACCCATTACATATAAGATAATATGGATAAAGTAAATAAATTTATATCTTATAAATGAAATAATTTTTGTATTAATTAAATATTTATCATTCTGAAAATAAAATATACCATTTTCTTTATTACCTTTTCACTCATTGAAAGATGGTAACGTCATTCGTGTACATGTGGACTACCGCCTTCATAAAGCATTGTGACTCTCTTTTCATCACCACACCACTTGGAAGATATGTATAAATATATTTAAATAAATATTATTTTATTTTTTATATTATTATCACTCTATAACAGTAATATATTACTTACCTCATTTACAAAATGATCATTGAAAAATGGAAACCTTATTCATACGTATGTACGACCTACCGTATCAATGATTGTAACATACTTCATTTATCAAAATAATTTTTCATGAATCAGATTAAAAGTATAATTGACATACAAATATTATAATTATTTCATTATTATTATTCTATAGATAACAAAATCATGATCAAATTAATAGTACTTAAAAATAAAAAATCCAAACATATATGGAAAACAAAGCGGTAATTACCTAAAATGTGACATTAACATGAAATTCATAATAAATGGGTAATAAAACGATATAAGTATATAATATATTATATGATATATATAATTTATGGTTCTATAATAGATTCAAAATAAAATTACATTTATTATTGATGTGGTTATAACGTTTATGAAATATTTCAAGACTTAATGTAAGAGATACTTGGTCTCAATATGAATTTTTTAAGACATATGTTATGTAATGCATCAATATTATTTATTATGTGTACAAAAATACTCTTTGAAATATAATATAATGAATTTATTTATTCTCATTATATTATATCTTTCATTTAATTTTATACTTTCATGGGTCTTATAATTCAGAGTTACAAAAGTGGTAAGGTTTTTATGCTAAAATCTCATTATTTATCAGGATTACTTTTGATTATTACTCCAATGATGGAATATTATGATATAACTCTCAAGAAAACAATTTCTTTTATTCACATTCGGTTATTTCTTTAGAATAACCATTTTCCTTCATTTTACACTCTTTATTTACTCAATAGTTCAAAATAATATTTTTGGGAAAAATCATTTCGATTTCTATCTTCGGTTAAAATAAATTTTTCTTACGAAACCATGTTTTAAAAAAAATGTTTTCAACAATATTTTTAATATTATTAAAAAGATTTATTAAAGACTTTATAAAACATGTTTTAATTTTTTTAAATATAATTTTAAAGGAATATTCAAGTCATTTTCAAAACAATACCCTTTTGGATTTATTCAAAAATATAAAAGGAATATTTGTTTTTAATATGAACAACATAAATGAAATTTTCCACCATCATGACCATTATTTTATTTGAATATTCCTTTATAATTTTTCAAGGTTATTATCAAAGAAAATAATTTGGAAAATATTTTCTATTTTAAATTATTTTCAAAGAAAAAAGTATATTTTCCTTAAGAATATATTTAAATAATTTTGAAAGCATCCTTTTTGCTTTTTTAGTTTTATTTTCAATGAAATGTATTTCAAAAATATTTTATAATTATTTTATAATTTGATTTTCAAATAAATTTTATTTTACTCAACAAACATTCATAATGATTTTTCTTTCAAAATCCTTCTCTATCTATGATGACATCCTTTGAGGTTAATTATGATTTACTGGGGACATGATCCAAGGATACCATTATTGTTATTTCTCTAAATTGTTTATCTTTATGTCGATGTTTTATTTATGGAAAATTTCTCTTCAATGGATTATACTAGGATATAAGTCTTATGAATCCTGCTTCTTTACACATGTTATTCTATGATGAAATGATTATGAATCATGACTCTTTTCCAAAGGTTAATATGTGATGAAATTTTTATGAAATCCATTTTCATTTCATGGTTTATGGAATAATGAATGTTTTATAATCTTGTATCCCACATATGTATAATTTTAATTATGTTATGGGTGGGACCAATATCTCTCTCTAATGTATTGGTTAATGGTTAATGTAATATGATCTCAAAGTTTAAACGAGAGGTTATCCCGAGACCAAAATAAGAGGGTACATGAGAGCTTATCCAAATCCTAAAATAAGAGTTTACATTGGAGATCATCCCAAGATCAAAACAAGATTGTACACACGAGGTTATCACAAGCCTAAAAAAGGGGGGGGGGGTACATGGGAGGTTTTCCCAAGCTTTAAACAAGAGAGTACATGTTTGGATATCCCAAGACCAAAACAATAGGTTACATGAGTGGTTATCCCAAGCCCAAAAAAAAGAGGGAACACGTGAGGTCATCCCAATCCCAAAGTAGGTACATTGGTGATTAGCCCATGTATAACATGTTATGAATGTATTTTCTGATATCCATGAAATAATATATTCTATTATTATGTATATTCCATAATTATATGTCTTTTTCTAATGTTATTCTCTCGTGGGTCTTGTTATTTTATTTACTTATGATTCATGTCTTATGAATTGGAAATATTTATTCCATTTCTAAATAGTATGATCTTAAATTTTCATGGTATGGTTTTCAAAAGTTGTGCTCATATTCTAATACCCTTAATCTCATGTTATGCTTATGTATCTCCCATTTTTACCCTTAATGATAATCTGAGATCAGAGTTTATTATTTTTCCTTTAACCATGTTATAAAAAAAGGGTAATGTATTTATAAGATACAGTGATTATCTTTCATGAATTAAGAATATTGTGTTCCAATATTTATAAGGATGTAAACTATTATGATCATCATATATGTGTTTATAAAATGTAATGAATATTCACATAAAAATATGTAATATCTATTTCTGAGAACCATGGGTCTCTATAATAAGTTTCCAACCACTTGAAACATAGTTTTTGTTTCTTGTGTGTGCTAGGTTATTACAAAGTTCTTATCATACAAGAGTAAATTTAATGTTTTTTACACCATAATATATCAAATTTTAGAGTACATATCATAATTCTTGACATAAATCAAATCATAGGAAACAATGGAAACCATTTTAGTATCCCATCCCAAATATATCTACAATAGCCTTAGGATTTCAATTTCCACACCATTCTCATCAAACATTGGAGAACATGGATCTAATAAATAATCACCTAAAATATATTTATTAATAAACATCCCATACCTTGAGAATGTATTATCCCATTAGTAGGTTCTTTTGAAACTATATCCAAACCTTCTAGAAATAACACCATTAACTATTAATATCTCATCTCAGTAAATAAATGCATTGTGATAGTGGTGATTTCCAGACACAATTCTTGATCATTTTTGAAGAAGAAAATTTGAAATTGCCTAAGGTGATTCTATCTCCATTGAAAAGGTGGTTGTAATTTGACCATTTTTTCCTAAAACAATGAACTACTCATTCGAGGTGTATCTAATTCCAATAATATGTGGGTAGAACTATCATTGTATAAAATATAACTTATGTACTTGCCTTTATCCACCAATAGATATATATTTCTTAAATTTATTATTGAGGAACACATTATATTCATTTTTCATAAGATGTTATTCAATATCAATCATTCAACATATTAGTGTATTTTTTATATTTAATATTTAGGAAAAATGAATATACTCAATGAGAAATTCCAGAAGTTTGACATAACTAATCCCTTTATATCCGAGAATCCTAAATGATTTATGTAGAATAACATATCTAACATTATTATATAAATATATTTAATAAATTTTGATACATTATCAAAGAGTATTCCACCCATGTATGCATATGAGGATGGGGAGGATATATATAACTATATTTAACCACTTTTATTCATTGACACAAGTATCATGAGTGTTTAATCACGAATTATTACTCATAAAGTTCACTAGATAAGACATTCAGTGTTTTCACCTTTACTATAATTTTAAAATAAAGGATATATAATGAAAAAATGATAGTTCAAAACAACCTCCATAGCACCTAGGTGTGAAATATCCATTCTTGGAACCAAGGTGTTCCAGGATGGTGTTTTTTATTTTTTTCTTATTGAAAATCCATTTTTGAATTAATAAAATGGGGTTGGAGTTATTTGATTATGGTTTTTAGATAATTTAAACCTTATAAAGGAATGTAGGATGTTTTTCAATGGTGTGGTTTTATAGTGTTTGATAAATTCTTAGGCTTTAAATATCTAAAGTTTCTAAAGATTTTCCGTGAAGTTTTCAAGTTGAAGGATGGTTTTACACATAGTAAATTATGGAATTTTCATGTTCAAGTGCATGGTTTTTATATTAAATTATGATTCATGTGTAATTAGTTCTTAATAGGGGATATCACACCTAAAAATCTATATCCCATGTTGTAAAGTTAGAATATGGGAATTAGATTTTACGGTGTTAGAGTGTATAATTTTATTTGACCATGAATGAAACTATGTGGTGTGAAAAGAGAGTACATGGTAGTAAGGTGGAGAGTTTTTGTGTGTCATGAAGTGTATTTTTGCAGGTATAGAATAATAATTCTAAGGTTTAAGAACTTTCCCTGGGTATTTTACTATAAATACCTATCTATCCTTAAAATATTTATAAATGATAATTTAAGGAGTGATATGGTGGTTTGAGAGAAAATTGGTGAAGTTGAGATATGTAATAAAATATTTGGAAGTATTATGTGGTAGATATGTGAAGTAAATGGGCTCCAGGGCAGATTATATGGATCAATTCAAGAAGTGAGATGTATAGTCTATGAATAGAAGTATATAGTCAATGAGGTTGATTATATGGTAGATAAAGGTAACTTGTGACAAAGATTCATTAAGTGTAGTATGTGGTATACAAATGGAAGTACATGGGTTGGGAGGTTCAGTGTATAGTGAACTTGGTTGCAATGGGTTATTCACGTAAGGTATTTTTTAGGAAAGAAATTCACACAAATATCACACGTGGGTGTTTCTACAAGTAGTATAATTCAATGGATAATCAAATTTATTCTTTCATGACACAAATTCAATAATATTTATTGAAAATTTAGAAGCAATATTCATGTTTTTTAACTAAGGTTAAGTTAATCAAGAGTAGTTCACAAGGAGGAGTCGATGAAAGTGATATTAGGTAGGTTATGTTTTATCCTTGAATTTATTTTAATGGTAGTGCACCTAGAATTAAGTCACTATATATGAACAATTTTCATCTAAAAAATAAAATGAAAATTAATAGATTCAAGTATGACTAAAACATAAGCATCATATAATCCATGTACTTTCTCTTAGTTGTGAACCAAGAAAAATCTTTTTGTTCTATTTTTTTATTCATTTTTTGTTTAGTGATTTTAGGTTATTTTTGGAATGTTTAATTTTTTCTTACCAACATAGAGACAATATAATTTAAAGAAAAAGAAAATTTTGACTATTAGATTCAACACTATCCAATAACAAATGGTATCGAATCTTAGGCCTCTAGTGATAAGTCTATTATCAAAACTCCTTTGAGATGGAGAATTTAATTAATGATAAAGGAGTTCCTCTATTTAATGGAATAAATTATATATGATTTTAAATAATATAATGATATCACATCTTCAATCTATCAAGTCAAAAATTCTTTCTAATGTATTATATGGGATGGAAGTCAGTGATACAAAATTGTAGTCCAAGACATAGGCTAACATAAAATGGATGGATAATGATACTAATGATCAAAATATTTTACCTAGACCTGTTTTAGATTAGATCAATATGAAAGTGATGGGTTGAACTAGTCGTAAGGCCATGTGGCATAAATTGTTCAATATAAACAAAGGTGATAGTAAGGTGGAGGTGGATAAGCTGAAGGTCCCCTATAATAGAATTTTATGATTTGAAAGTGTTTCTAGATGAGAATTTTTATATCTTATTCAATCAAATAAATAATTTTTTTGGAGATATTTGAGAACTTATGAAGAGATAAAAGATATAAATATTGTTAAGAATATATTGTGATGATTTCCACTTTTTTACAATCCTAAAGTCTCATCTCTAGATGAGATGGATTTTTCCAATCCCTCTTTAGATGATATGTTCAGTAGTTTAGTGGAATAATAAATATGAGTTAAGCTATAAGGTACATCAAGTCATGAAATAAAATTTATGGAATTAAAATCCATAAATAATCAGGACATTTATAATGGAGATAATGAAGAAGATAATATGGATAATGAACATTTATCACTTGTGGACAAATAGTTAATGTTTTTAAAGAGTATATTTGAAAGTAATCCAAATTTTCCTATTTCAATATAGGTAATGTTACATACATTGTATAAAGGTTCCCAATAAATTTTATGGTAATATAATTAGAGAATAAGTTACATAGAATATGTGAAGAATCATCCCTCCAAGAAGAGACTCTGAAAATAAGAGTTTATTGGGAATAAAATCACATATAATCTGATTTCTGATCAAAAAAGGAAATGATAATTAAGACTATATCATGGTAGGAAAAATTGAATTTGAGAATGATAAATAAGATACCAATATGTCTACTATTAAGAATGAATAATATAAAATAGAAAAAATGATGAACCTAAATTAGTTGTTGATATCAAGGTGGAACTTCAGATATCTCACCCAGAGTTTGACAATAAAAGAAAGAAAAATTGAGTTATTAATGAAATGTTAAGGGAATAATATAAATATGTTGATCATATATAAGTATATATTTACTGTCCATAAGAATATTTTGATAATCATTTTTCTTTTTAGGTAATCTTATAAGAAGTCTTGAGATTAAAAATTATATTAAAAAATATACTAATTTGATCGATGAACTTAATACAAGAAATAGGGGATAACTGGGAGGATTTAGTCCCATGAAGAATAGATTGTGTAATTATGAAATAATATTGAATTAGTATTGAAATTAATTGATTAACAGAAGAAGATACACATTGGTAGGTTCATAGGTGTGGAATTTATATTAATAGTCAAGCAAGGATCTAAAGGTATTAATAACACTATAAATGAAGTAACAATAGGATTGGTGAGTAAATTTTGAATTGGTTGTGATATTGAGAAATAAAAATCGCAAAAGTGACTCATCTAAATAGGGAAATTCATAAGGACAAAATTATGTCATTAATTTAATGTCATTGAATATTCAAAAAATGGATTATCTGAACAAATTAAATCATAGGAAAGAGAATATTTCAGGATTCTTAGATTATCTTAAATAACTAATTTTAGAAATGAAAGATTGGTAAATGTGGAGTAATGAAAGAGTGAATATTTTTCCTATCAGGAAGTATAAATTTTTTGACTACCTTGGACACACATAGTAATACTGCAATGAGGGAAGAAGATATTTTAATGTGGAAGCTTATGGTAGTGAGTAAAGGATAATGAGTCCATATCATTATTTATATGGAAATAATTTCAATGGATATTTTTATTATTCTTATAAATTTGGGAAAATTTTGTTTATCAATGTCAAAGAGGAAGTAGAAATAGTAACTATTAGGCTTAGATATAAATGTATATCAGATGATCAAACAACATCCTTCTAAAAAGTAGGTACTCTATATTAGAAGAATAAAACAAGTATGATTCCACCACAAATGTTGATAAGAATTCAAAATGTCTATATTATAACTTTACTCAATCAAGTATCTCATAGATATAAAAGAGGACTATTGAGTATGAAAACATAGAATAAATTTATATTAATGGAAATAAAAAATAGATTCACCTAGATTTGTCATAGTGGGTGTTCATCATGCATAATAGCAAATTTAAATATTTTGAAAAAAATTAAAGGTAGTGTTGATGGAAGCATTAATTTTTTAAAATATAGATCAATCATGTTCAAAGGGGTTTAAATACCTATTTAGTTATTATTGTGATAACAAAGACTGAGGTAATCCTTATAAATTCATTATTGAATAAACTTCTATGTTTGATTTAACTTTGTGACTCTAGTTTTTAGGTAATTTTTATATTGAAAGGTTGAATAATAAAAGGTAGAACTAGAAAATCTCTTATTAGAGGAAAAAGAACTAAAGGATATCTATAACATGATGACAGTCATGAAAATTCATGTCTCCTTATAGTAGTTGAAGAAAAAAACTTGTGGTAGTTAATGTTAAGTCACATTCATCAATAAATAATTGAAAACTTATCCAAGGAAGGAGCTATAATAAAGAATCCATATTTGATGAATATTTCTAGAACATGTGGTGATTGATATTTCATTATTTTCATCAATGACTGTAGTAGAGTGGCATGTGTGGTATTATGACAAATAAGAGAGAGTTTGTGGAATGCACAGAGTAGTATATGAGAGGAGTCAAAAGGAGATAAGGTTCACAATTAGGATAGTTTGATATTAAAATACAACAAAGTACTCCTCAATTGAGTTTGATAACTACATTGGGATACATAACATAAAGCATGATGTTTTATCAGTGCAAAATCTATAGCAACATGAGGTTTTTTAATGAAGAAATTATTTAGTGAAAAAAATTCTAAAACATTATTCATTAAAATTAGAATTTCTCCTAACTATTGGAAAGAAGAAGTAAAATTTACAGTGTACACATGTAATCACACATTATTAAGACTTAGGGAAGGGATGATCCCATATGAAATTTCGTACAAAATAAATCTTTCATTTAAAAACATACATGTATTTTTAAGATAGTTTAAAATAAAAAACAATGAAGGAAATCAAGGAAAGTATAGTGATGCAGTATATGAATAAGTATTTCTTGGATACCCAAAAAAGAGTAAGAATTACTATAAAATTTTATTTTAATAGTGCTAAAAATTATCGTTTTTAGTGCTTAAAAATGATGAAAATATATGAGATATTAGAAGACCATGACCTTTTTCAGTGCTAGAAAAGTGATGATAAATGATCCTTCTATTAGGGATTCCATAAATCACAAATAAATGGTACCTTGATAAATGCGTTTTGGAAGTGCTAGTAAAGGGTATATTTGTCACTACTAGACTAATATCTGATAAACAGAACCTTTATCAATACTAGATGAAGTGATGATAAGGAGTTTCTTTATCAATTATTCATGAAGAACTGATAAAGGGACACTTTATTACTGTTAGATGAAGTGTGGATAAAGAGACCCTTTATCATTTACTAATCTAGCACTGATAAAGGACATTACAGTTGCATCCATACTATTTCCATGTAGTATCCCATTAAAATAAAACCTAATAAGATTAAAGAAAATGGAATATAAATAACTAGAAACTATACTGGAATACAATTAACACATTTCACTATCATTTCAGTTCAAAATTTACACAAAAAATATTTACATTAATGTCCTGCTTACAATTTACCCAAAAAACCACAACACATATAAAAAATAAAAAATATAAAACTCTTTTAAATGATTAACCTTTGGATAAAATGTTTTTCCTATAAAGATAATCAGTGTTTATTTTGATAAAATTAAATAAAAAATAAATAATTTTTTATTTTAATGTTATATAGTCCACATATGATAAATTATATTGTTAATTAGTGCATATATTACTGATATTATTAGTTAATAATTTGTCAAATTGATGTTTATTTTATTAAAACACATCAAAAATATATTACGGATCTTTTTCATAAAGTTTTAAAAAATATTGTTTTATTAGTTTTGGCATTGTGAGGCACGTTTAAAACTAAAATTAACCTTGTATTAAAAGCAAGAACATTGATTCTTATTGACCGCATCATGTGTTAGATTTACATGTAGATGATTCCTACACTAAAAAAATTAATTATGGATTTTTTTCCTAAATTTAGAAAACAATATGAGCTTATTTTCTTGGTTTTGGCTATGTGATACATATTTTAAACTAAAATGGAACTTTTAAATTGAAACCATGCACTTCAATTCATATCAACCAAATCATCTATTGGATTGATGTGTGGTCAATTATAAAATGTTAGAAATATATTGTGGATCCTTTTACTAAGGTTTGAAGACAATATAATCCAATTTTCAAGGTTTTGGATATGTCAGGCATGTTTTAAACCAAAACTACACAAATATTGAAAACATTCATTTCAACTCATATTGACCTCATCTTGTGTCATATTTATGTTAAGTCAATTCATACCTGTCATAAATATATTATGGATCATTTACCTCTAGTTTAAAAAAAAATTGAGCTTGTTTTTCTTTGTTTTGTATATGTGACACGCATTTTAAACTAAAATGACACTTCTACATTGAAAACACATACTTTGAGTCATACCGACCACAACGTGTGTCAGATTGAAGTGAGGTCAACTCCTACACATTAAAAATGAATTATGGTTCATTTACCTAGATTATAAAATAATCCAATCTCATTTTCAGAGATTTTTCTCTATGAGTCTTGTTTTAAACTAATTTGACACTTTTATTGAAAACACACACTTTGAGTCATATGGACCGAATCATATTTCATATTGAAAAGAGGTCAATTACTACACATAAAAAATGAAATTTTTGTCATTTTCCAAAGTTACAAAAAATACAAGCTCATTTTCTCAGTTGTGGATATGTAATACGTATATTAAACTAAAATAACACTTTTATATTGAAAATATTCACTTTGAGTCAAAAAAAACCACATCGTTTGTTAGATTAAGGTTCAGTAAATTCCTACATATCATAAATATATTATGTATCATTTACCAAAAAATTTAAAACAATATGATATTGTTTCCTTGATTTTGGCTATGTTATGTGTTTTCTAAACTAAAATGACACTTATATTGAAAACACACACTTAGAGCCATATCGACCACATTGTGCATTAGAATGAAATGCAGTTTATTCCTACACATCATAAATATATTATGGATCATTTTCCTAAATTTTGAAAACAATCTAAGCTCATTTTCTTAGTTTTGTATATTTACCCAAATGGCCTGAAGGGATTAATTTTTATTGATAATTGTTAAAACCCCTTTCATGGGATGAGGGGGAACCCTTACAAGGAATATATGCTTAGGGATTACATGGACCATAGACTTAAAAGACATTACGTGACTCGATGGTCTTAGAGAATTCAACCAGACTATAACTACAAGGAACTACCCCACCCCAGCATTTACATCATGATGGTAGATCTCCGCCTTTGCATGGATGTATGGATAAGATTCATGTGAAAGAACATGCTAGTCCCAATGGTATAGCCATATCCTCTTATTCTTCCAAATCCATTAGTTCTCCTCTAATAAGTTCACTTGATCTGAATCCTCCGCTAGGGATTCTCTTTTTTTAGTGTATGTTTGGGGCAATTTCATGGATCATGTGGCCCGAAGGCCTTGAGGTGGCCCAAAGGCCTTGAGGTGGCTCGAAAGCCTTATTGACCTAAAGGTCAGGGTGGCCTGAAGGCCTTAAGGACTCCAAGATGAAACTGGTGGCCCAAGGTGAATAGTTCTGGCTGCTACAGTACCGAACATTACTTGCTAAAGTGTCGCATTATACTACTACAGTACCTACTCCAGTACTTCTATAGTTCCTTGAATTATGACTCTACCTAGTTTTGAAACTAGGCCTCTCGGATTCACGAAGAGATAACTCACTAGCTGGGCTGAGGATCATGTGCTTGGTTTTGTATATTTGATTTTTTTAACTAAAATGACACTTCTATATTGAAAAAACATACTTTGAGTCATACTAACTACATCATGTATCAAATTGATGTACAGTAAATTACTAAACATGAAAAATAAATTTTCGATTTTTTTCTATAGTTTGAAAATAATTTGAACTCATTTTCATTGTTTTGGTTATGTGAGGTGCATTTTAAACTAAGATGACACTAATATTGAAAACATGCACTTCAAGTCATACCGACCACATCATGTATCATATTTAAGTGTAGTTAATTCCTACACATAAAAAATAAATTATGGATAATTATAGTAAATTTTATAAATAATTCAGTCTATTTTTTTACTTTTTTGGATATGTGATACGTTTTTTAAACTAAAATGACACTTTTATATTGAAAAAATGCACTTCAAGTCATAAAAACAACATCATCTATTGAATTGAGGTGTTCTTGAATCCTATAAATATGGAATATATTACATATCATTTTTATAATGTTTTAAAAAAGTCTAATCTTGTTTTCTCATTTTTACATATGTGGGGTGTGTTTTAAACTACAATGGCAATTTTATATTGAAAACACGCACTTTGAGTCATACTGACCACATCGTGTGTTGGATTTATGTGTGGTCAATTCCTACATGTTATAAATATATTATAGATCATTTTAATAATCTTTAAAAATAATAAAATATAATTTTCTTAGTTTTGGATATGTGATATACATTTTAAACTAAAATGAAACCTCTATATTAAAAACAGGTAGTTCAGGTCACACTGACCACATAATGTAGAGGATTGATATGTGGTTGATTCTTACTTATCATTAATATATTATAGATTTTTTCTAAAATTTTGAAAACAAATTTAGATTATTTTCTCATTTTTGTCTATTTGATGTATATTTTGAACTAAAATGGTGCTTTTATATTAAAAACACACACTTCGGGTCATATCAACCACATCAGGTGTCTGATTGATGTGCGGTCAATTTATACATGTGAAAAATTATTTATGAATCGTTTTCCTAATGTTTGAAAAATGTATGATCTTTTTTTCTTGGTTTTGACTATGTGAGGTATGTTTTAAACTAAAATGACACTTATATTGATAACACACACTTTGAGACATATTGACCACATGATGTGTTAGATTGATCTGTGGTTGAATCCTATACATGAAAAATGAATTGTTGACTATTTTCCTAATGTTTGAAAACAATCCAAGATTTTTGGATCAGTTTTCGATATGTGATGCATGTTTTAAACTAAAATGTCACTTTTATATTGAAAACATGTACTTTAGGTCATACTAACCACATTGTTGGTCAGATTGCTATGTGGTTGATTTATCCAAATCATAAATATATTATGGATCATTCTCCATAATATTGGAAACCATCAGAGCATTTTTTTCTCAGTTTTGATCATGTGATGTGTTTTTTGACATAACGTGTAAATTTGAAAAAATAAGTGTCATATAAAATGATAATGAAATTAACTAAAAAAATAGATAAAATGATGACAACATTAAATAACTAAGTAGTAGTAACTCACATATTCATAATTTCTATATACATTCTGAAAATATGTATTCCTCCCATTCCTTTTTAAATAAATTTATTTCCTCCATTATACTTCTCCTTGAGAAATAGATCAACAATAATATATAACTATTCTGAAACTAATAATTCACACCTAAAATATATTTCTAATGTTATACCCCATAATAGATCACAAAAACAGTAGGTAATCATCAAAATTTGATGTTGTAAAACATTATGAAACCAGGTATGGTTACCACTCATCTCTAAAAAAATTACTTCTTCTTTTGATTGCATAGATTTTTGGAAATCTTGGTAATACTGAGAAAATATAAACAAAAAAATTATTTAGAATTTTTTAGTGAAATTTTAATTACCTTTGGAAATTACCTTTTGGGGGGTTCTACTCTTTTGATGGTTTGTGATATCTTTCATAAATTTTTAGACATAATATCCACAATCATTTTTATCATGCTTCAGAAACTATAAAAACATTGACCAAAATAAGTAATTTTTTTTGAAATATGTTTTGATATTTAAATATTAATATATATACCTAAATATATTTTCATTTATGGTAATCCATAGGATTATTATATTTAGTCACTTACTTAATGCCATAATTTAGCCTATATTTGATGACCGCCCTATCATAAAAAATCCATGTTAAAACACAGACTGAAAAATATAATTTGATGTTTATCTATAAAATATTGATTATTGTGCATTAAAAATTCCCAAAACACGTCATTTTTTTCATTTTAATAGATATCCAAGAATTGGATTAAAATAAATATTTTGGGTATCTATATTGATTATGATCACCATTCTGTGCTTACTAAATAAATAATAACAAATAAGTAATGAAAAAAATAAAAATATATTTTATTTGATTAGATTACATCCTTTTACCCCCCAAATTGTATGAATAAAAAAGAGTATATCAACTATTATTTTCTTCTCAAATACCACATTTATCTCATACTTTTTCTATCTATTTCTTTCAAACCGATTTTAGTTTTATCCATAGAAATGATATAAGGATTAATGAATCCAAACCATGATTCACATGGTTCTCTATTTATATAATTTTAATATAAATTCCTATTTGAAATATTAATCTTTATTAACTTTAATGAACATATTAGATCATTTTTTGGAAATAAACATTATGAAAATATAACTTATGTATGTATTAAAAACTAATACTCATAGCCATTCAAACATGAGAATCTAATTTGTACTCTCAAGACTGACCACATCTGTACTGACAGTTCCAAATATTTATTCTTTATATGGAATGTAGGACACATCACCATATCTGAAGGATGTGTCTACAAGATATTTTTATGATAATATATATTGTATTGGAACTAGAGGGGATAAGGTACTCTCAGAATATCTTATCATTTTCTTGGTCAATTTACTAGATTTTCTTGATCTAAACTTCTCTTTAACCATCGTTTTATCCATATGAAATTCCATACCACACATAATACATTTTTTCATAAAATTTTATAGGTTTTTCATTTGAATTCTTTTAAGGAAATACCTAATGTGTTTTTATTAGATTATACATCCATTCTACAAATCTTCAAACAACATCATTGACCATTGTAATATCTTGATCATTAAGTGGAATAGGAAAATCAGCACTTGGATATTGAGCTAACTAAATCCCCAATATCATGTGATATTTTAGGACTTATTTTTTGTGTATCATGTCTACTAAGATATTATACACCATACCCCTTGCAACAAGTCAGTGCATGGGTGTTGATAGATAGAAATCACATACAATTTTATCCTATATAATTTTAGTAATATAATGTTATCAAAAGTTGTTTGATTCACATTAAAAAGAAAGAGTAATGAAAAAAATGATTACCTTGAGTAAGGTATTCAGTTTAGGGGAATGATTAGCCTCAAATATAGCAAGTTCATTTGGTTTTTCATGTGTTGATCTTTATTCCACAACCAATTCTATTTGATCCTTTTTAATATATTGGTTTTCCAAACCAAAATGGAAAATAATATCTTAAAAGTCAACTATTTTTTACTACAATAATTTCATCATCTACTATGTATCTTATTGTATTTTTTTTCTCCACAAAATATGTTTTATGTGGCACTCAAAAAACTACTCCTTTAATGTGACCATATTGTTCATTCCACCTCAAAGCTACAGAAAGTATATTTTCTTTGGGTATGGTCACTTCTAATTCTTATGTCTAAATCATAAAACAATATTATCATAAATTGATATTTTTATGTAATATATTTATAGAGAATAATGAAATATTATTATATCATACTTACACAAGTTTCACATACTAATTTTTTGTTTTCTATTGCTAGTTTACCCCCCTTATTTATGCGGGCATCCTTCCATAACACGTTTCTTGGGATGGAAGTGTATTTGGATTTTTTTTCATCAATATTAATATAAATAAATAAACAAATATTGTTTCATATCATATTTAACTTTTATTGTTTACTTGAAATAAATACCATTTTCTTCTCTAGTAAAGCACACCCCATCCTTTCATTATGATAGGGGTACATTGGGTTAGATGCACATTGATTATTTTCAATACTTTCTTATTGTTTCATAAATTAAAAATATTGAATCAAACAGGATAAAATAAATAATTTCAAATAATATATTATCAATTGAAATTCACTTGAAATAATTTCTAATTGTAATGACTAATATTTCTTTATAATGTGTGTATAAGTAATTGGTGGGTGGGTATTTACTTTCCCTTCATCATCCCTAAGTTGAAACTTTGTAATATGTGTCTGGAATCCTCTATGGGATTTTTAGTGGCCATTAAGACAAATTTATTATGGAAATAATCAAAAATAAAAGATATCTATAAAGAATAATGAAAAATAAATCAGTATCTTATTATATAATTTTTTAGTAAAATTGAGAAATTATATCGTAACATTACATTTATATCTCCTTAAAGGTTTTTCTTTATTACATGTTGAAAATGGTGCCAATAATCTATATCAATTAGTACATTCATCCCCATTTTAACCCTAACATAACTAATGAACATTAACTATTGGGGTCAATAGTTTAGTCTCGTTGATTCTATCTAACCTCATATTTTATAGCCTTGCTTATTTCATTGATAATTTTAGTCAAAACTATGTTCATCGTTATTGTTTTTTCATCAACATGGTGTTGTTCCCAAAAAAACTCTAAAATTTTAGCATCAAAACCTATTATTCGATGATATTGGTGACATCATCATGTAAATAAGTCATTTTCTACATGAGTAGTAAAACCTTTAATTTATATTACATATATCAAGTACATAACACATAATATTATGAGGAAAATAATTTTATATTAAAAAATGACATACTCATTGAATTATATTTATTTTACTTAATGGTTGAAGAGATTTTTCTCCTCTATCGAGGATTTATATCCCCTCTTGGTTGTCCCCTCTAAAATAAAATGAATTTCCTACATTGGGACCTCCATGAAATTATTGTGATATCCCAGTGAAAGGGTCATCCTTGATTGAATTTTTATCTAACCCTACAGTTGTTTTAGTTTATAGTCAGACAATTGACCAATTTTTGATTACTAGATCTAAGATATAAAATAACTAAAATACTTGTGATTTCATTATGAACATCTTTTCCTTTTCCCCTTCCATATTTAAATTCATCTTCAGGAAGCCCATTTCATCAATTTTCACTACACTTCTATTTTCAACACATTTTCAATGAAAAATAATCTCTTTAAATGTAATATAATCCAAATTGTATATCTATTCAATGATGCTGAAATATGAAATATTCTCATAAACTGGATTTCTATCCTTGGAACCAGATATGTTCATCATTTCCTCCATAAGAGTAAATACACTATATTGCATTGTATTATGGTCATTATTTTATTTTTTATAGAATGTATAACCATTTATTAACAAAAAAGTATAAGATAAACATTTTCATTTATTCCCCAATCTAACCATTAATGGAATTTGGAAATTAAATTCAGATTTTAAGAAAACTCACTATAAATATGATCTTAGAACCATCCTTTAAACTATTGATTATGTGTATTTGATTTCCATCATTCAACCCTTGATGGATAAAAATGTCTATGAATTTATTTATGGTCTTCAATCTATAAATAAATATCTTCACTATTATATAGAATGTAAAGGTGTTCTTGATCTTGCTCTATGATTGTAATTATAACGACAACTCTTTCAAAAATCCGTTTACCTATAAGGAAACTATTGTGATGAGACTTTGGGATACCAATGTAATCAAAATGTGATAGTTAATCAGTACATAATTGAAGAGCTTCATCGAGAATATATTATTCTAAAATACAGCCTTCCAGCTAAATTCGATTCATGGAGTACACTTTCAAAATATTTATATATCGTTCAGTGGGTTACATCTATCGGTAATACATATGACCACATAGTTCAACCTCTCTAACCAAGTGAACTCTCAAGTGGACTATTATACTAAATAATAATGGAGGGAAAACATCTCTGATTCACAAAATATGTCTACAACATCCATATTCATGATTGAAAACTTCACTAGGTCTATAACATTCCAATATAAGCATTTGAAAAAGAAGCAAAGTATGGTTAATGTATGTCATAAATTTTTAGGTAGAATGAAATGTTAAGTGATAAGAATCAAATAATTCATCAAAACATGGAATTCATGTGATTTTTTTCTCTATAACTTCAAATTAGTTATTGACATTATGTTATTCATATTTGATGAATACCCCTATTATACTTTTACACCATTAAGAAAAATATAAATTTGTAATTTTTCCAGTATAGATATAGTATAATCTACTAGAGGAAGAAATGTATGAATTTTACCCTTCATCGATGCTAACTCTTCCATTATCCCCACGAAAACAATATGCAACCTATCCTTCATGCTATTTTTTTGTTTTTTTAGGAACATTTAGTAATGTGACAACAGCACAGTAAAATATATATTTTATACATCCATGAAATAAAAAAAATCATAAATACAAACAATTCCATTATGGAATTCATATAAAATTGATCACTTTTTTCAACCGAGTTTTGTAAGGTTTTTTGAAAATGGTTTATCGAAAATAGTTTGAAATTATTTTAATTTATAGAACAGTTGATCACTCGTGAGTGGAGATGGTGTTGTATATTGTTTAGTATTCCCATTGAGAGTTTTCATCTAGGATCAATATTTATGTCACTAAGTTAATGTCACGACCCGACCTCAGGGCCCGTGCCGTGACAACCACAAGCCCTCCTTCCATACGCCAGGGGCTGGCGACTAGCACCAAAGGCGTAAATCCCGTTAACTAGGAAGGCATTGTCTTTATAAAAGTAAACAAAACACCACAGAGTACAAGAGGAAGTAAAACACTTATTACAAAAGAAAGTGCGGAAAAGTAATAAGGGCCAGAATACAAACCCAACTGAAAAGTACAGCTACAACTGAAAGGAAATACAACAGAAAAGACAAAGAGCTAGAAGTATAGAAGCAGCTCTTGGTTCGTCCACCTCAGATCCTACCTAAAGGGTAGGTACTGATAGCGCATCTCCTGGATCGTCCACCAAGAATCCTACCTGAAGGGTAGGTATAGATAGCCTCCACAACGCTCTCGCCCGTCAACCTCCTCCGAGTATCGTCACGTCGTGAAGTCCACCTCCGGATACTGACTCGTCGTGAGATCCACCTCCGGGTATCATCCAGTCCTCGAACACACGGCCTCTATCAGTGCTGCCCATCGTCTGCAACCAACACAATGAGGCGCGGGCATAGCCCGTGCAGGGGTGAGTATAACGATACTCAGTAGGGACCCTGAGACCCTCAGGGTCTCACTAAATCCAACATGGATAACCACAAAGAAAGATCTCAATAGATAACCTCTACTTATGTATATGCCCATAGATATACATAAGTTATCAAGTAACCAATCTCAATCATGAGGATACACAAAGATTATGAAATCAATGGTTAACCACTACCCAGGTATATGCCCATACATATAACTATGTTATTAAGTGACCCATCTCAATCATGAGGTAAACAAAAGGTCATAGACTCAGCTCAAACCAGGATTTTCATTATCGAAACCATAACTGTTGAAGAGCCCTGTCTTTGGAGTGTACAGGTTTCCTTTCCCAACTCTGAGGTACTGCTCACTAACCTAAGACTGCTGAGGTACTCCTCCTGTCGAGTACCACGGGCCAGCCACCCAAACACAGTTGTGCTTCCTGTTGGGGTATACCACCCAAACACAGTAGTGCACACCCCCTAATAGCCAACAGAGGTACTCTCCGGATGAGTACCGCGAGTCTGCACTGTCACACAGGTAGTGCTCCATCCTCCATGGGTCTGCACCCAACAAAGTAGTGCTCCGTCCACTGGGCTAGTCGACTCACTCCAAGTAGAGTCGGTCAAGCAGTCGTCAGGTCTCAGCCAGCTACACGGTCTCCGTACTCAGAACACTCGTCTTCGGGAAGGTCCGCTCCACGAGATACAGGGTGATACTCCAAGTATCTCAAATTCCCATATAGAAGTATATCAAAGGATCGCCTCGTCATAGGGGTCTCAACGCAACAGACGGTGCGTCAATCAGATGCCTGGTCTGTGAGTTATTAGCCTTTTGTCCCAGGGGCCCGGTTGGTTTCGTCTGCGAACCAACCCGGCCATATCTCAATTGTACCCCGAACTCTCATAGGCTATACTCAAAGGGACCGTTTCTCAACATGATCACCAATGTCGCTGACGGTTTTTCAATCAGACGTCCAGTCTGAAATTTATCATCTTTTTAGTTCTAGGGGCCCGGATCGATTTCGGGTACAATCCAACCCGGACATATTCCAACAGCGTCCAAACCTCATGAAAAGTATACCAAAAGTTCCGTCTCATCAAGAGGAATCCAACAAAGTCAACGGCACGTCAATCGGACGTCTAGAGCTCAAGTTATAAGGGTTTCTGCTCTGAGGGCCCAGTTGGTTTCGTGTACGATCCAGCCTGGTCTTACTTCAAAAGACACCGGTTAACCAAACCGGTCACACCATTGAGATCCATACGGAATAACACACGAGATGGACTACCCATTGGTCCAAAACGGATAGCCAGTGAAAAAGTTGCATTTCACTACATCATGCGCGAACTGGGCCTCGTGGGGCCCGCGCCTCAACCTTGACATAAATATCCAAAATTGGTTTTGAAACATCAATCTTAATTCCAGGGTCGCAACATCGCAGACGGTTCTTCATTCCGACACCGTATGAGAGAGATATGTCAGATACAAGATCCCGTAATAATAATAATATTATTATTATTATTCGGTGTTTCGTGGGCCCGAGACACGAACCAGAATTTAGTATCCAACATTAGACTTGAATTTACCATTTTAAAGACAGAGTCACGTCACCACTGACGGCGAGTCAATCAGACGTCGCACGAATGAGTTATGGCGGGTCAAAGATTTAATAATAATATTAAATCTATTAAGTACGAGCATTTCGGGTACCCGAACCAAAAACCCAAAAAATATATCCAATATTGGACTCATAAATTCTGTCTTGAAGTCAGGGTTGCACTGTCACTAACGGTTCGGGAAACTGAGGTCACACAAAGAAGATACCGTCAAAATATGGTTTTCCCAACAAAAGATAATAATAACATTATTATATTATTATTAATTTTAATTTAAATTAATCCCTCAACATATCACACCCAAAATCCACGCATAAATCCATATTAAAATTTTTGTGCACATCACCCATTCATCGGATTCCTTTTTTTCCTTTAAATTTTAATTTATTTTCTTTAGACTTTTCTCTCTCCAATATTCCATTTCTTCTTCAATCTTCTCACGCTCCAACCACATGCAGCGCCTCCAACCTGTAACCCAAGCGACCAGCTTATTCGCACAGGGTGAGTCTGCTGGAACCGTCGCCGTGTCGGCGTCCCGCGCCGCCAGTGAATTCCATGGGCCACCGGAGTTGCTCCGGTGGTCCGTTTTCAAATCCGACTGTGCCGGTGTTCACCTCGGGTCTCACACATTACTATGGAATCATCAAACCGCCTCTGCGGCCCGTTCCATCAACTCCCGTCGATCTGCCGTCAATTAAAAAATCTGCGGAGCCTTCGAATCTCCGCAATGGCACGGCGCGACGGCGCGGCCCTTCTTCGCCCGTTCTTCATTGTTTCCACGCGGTGCCGTTGCACCACGCCGCATTTTCTCATGTCGTAATGAGTACAACCAACAAAAGGGGGAGGAGGGTCGGCCGTGTTCGTGCGGTCCGACCTCCTCCCATTATTACGATAACAGGAGGCTCAAATAATTATCAACAAAAATAAACAAAGGCCAAGGATATAATCCATATAAATTAAATTAAACCAAACCCCTACTTGGATATTTGACGTCGCACGTCGGGCATCGTGGAGAATGGTGTTGCGTGGTCGGACATAGATTCTGTGGACATTGGGGTGCGTCCGAGGAGGAAACAACATCTCCTCACTTGTTGTTATGATAAATAAGGAAGGTACGTTGTCGTTGGCGATGATCACCACGGTCGGCGACTTCTCCCTTGTCGTGGAGGAAGATGAAGACGGAAGGATCCGGGTCGCCGAGTCTTCTAAGTCGAAGGGTCGATGTTCTTTGTCGGAGAAGAACCATTCTTTGCATTCTTCAACATGGAAGATGAACTTCTATCTCCTCCCCTTCCCCACACAACCATCCAACCCCTAATAAAATAAGACTCTTCTTATTTTATTACCCATCTCATGCATTTTCAAAACATTTCAAAATGTTGAATTAACTTAACTTAATTAATCTTGAGCTTGTCAAAATTAAATGAAGTAGAGTTGGTATAATTAATGAGAGGATGTGTCACAAGGGGGGTTGGAGTGAGTTATGGAAGATGAGAGATCACCCACTTAATGGGGGAGTTAGAGGAGGTTTAAAGAATGTGAAGGGGTGGGGTTCTTGTGGGCCCCACCTCACCTTTAATCCTCTCATAGGTAGTTAACTACAAGTGGGTCCCACCCCTAACTCCCTTACATAGGTTATAACTACATAAGATAGGGATAAAGTGTTGTGACACAACACTTAATCCACTTAACATGAAATGAAAATATAATTGTAAAACAATTATATTTTTATCCCTCACTTTTTTTTAAACAACTCCTCCTGAGAAAACACAACTCCAGAAAGGGTCTTCTAAATAAATTACTAGCGCTGCGATTTCATCGGTGCCCTCAGATTTCAATTCCGAGCACCGGTAGAAAAGTTAGGAAAACCCGCTCGTTCGTTCACTGAACGCACCCGAGCTAAACTTCATAAATTGATTCTGGGCACACCGGGCCTCAAATTCAAGTGCCTTCAGAAACTGGGTTCTTGTAAAATCCCAAAGAAAATTAAGAAAAAATTTCCCTTGAATTTTACGGGTCTTTACAGTTAAAAATTTCCAATTCAATAAAAACACAATATTCAAAGAATGTTTCAACTGAACTGAGTGTATGAGTTCTTCACAAATAGGATACCCTAACATTCCTTTAATATTATAGTCTAAAAATATTCCATAAGTAGAAAATTAATTTATCATCCCATATAATTTGACCCTCAATTTTGAACTATTCACTTCTATGAGTATCATACATTGTACTGCTTGTATCTCACATCAATTTCATATCATTGATCAATGTATCCAAATATACATCATTATAATTATCAGGTTGTTTTAATCAAAATATAGGCAGAGAATACATAATATATTTTCACTTAATGCATAACCATAGTGTAAAGTTATAATTTACCAACATAACTTATCATGTATAGTGAGTACTACTCTGTTCACAAAAAGGATTTATTCCACCTATAGATAATTCAACATTGAAGTTTCTCAGCTCATTTCCAAACTTAGTAAACTCATAATAATTTGTCTTCCACTGAGGACAGTTTTCTAGATGACATAGTTTCCCATATTTATTTCTTATATATATGTTCCATGTCAACTATATCATGGTTTCCTAATATCCGTATTGTCTTCTAAATAGTGTAATGATAGGAATTTTCAATACAGATGTTGAAGGACATGATTCATCTTTCTTGTATCGATTTAGACGACGCTTTTGATATTTTATGATTGATTCGTGGTCTTTTTGAAACAATATGAAATCATATGTAAAAGAATATATTTTTTAGACATCCTGAAAATTGAACATAACAATTCATTTATCATCGTATGTTTAAAAATAAGTTCATTTTCTTCTGGTACCATATTATTCAGGAGGATAAAAAGTTCTATAAAGATGGTTTCGCTCAATATACTGCAGTATTTCAAGTTATATAACATAAATATGGCTAATAATGATGTGTATTTAGTATAATCAATATACAGTGGTCTCTTCACACAACTATTTAACTTCTCAAACAACATTGGACAATCCTAAAGGTCATCTAAAATTTACATTTTCATTTCATCCATAAGATCTCCATCATCATTTATACTAGTACTCATATCAAATGTTCCACAAACCATTGTTTCATCATAATAACTGTGCACATTAATTTTTTATTGGTATTTATTACAACATTTATAGATTTGGTATATTATATGAAAAATAAAATTTTCTTCGAACTCTTGTACAAAAAGTTTTCTTTAATAAAAACAATATAAACATTGGAAAATGATTTAAAAGGGTTTTATGCATTCTATATTTCAAGCATGATGAAATCATTAACTCCATCTTCTTAATAATTTATCATTCAATTACCATGAATCCATTTCTTATTGATATTCATCCAATTATGTTCATAAAATATTAATTTTGTAAAAAAAATTAAATATATATAATATATTCCTGATCAAAGTAGAAAGTCATATAAATCTAATAAGGGGAACCCAACATTTGAATGTTATCAGTTATGATTCCAAAGAAGTTATCATTTTACACAAGGGTTTCATGAAAAGAAACAATCTAGGGTAAAAATTTGGTTTTTGGTCTAGGTTCTTGATCTGATGTTGAGTGGGGAAAAAGGTGTTAATAAATATGTCGGTAGAAAAATTTATTTATTATTGTGTGGAAGACTTCCCTTAGAAATTCTTGTTCTTTATTGTCATTTAATTGTGACCTGGTTTTTTAAATTTGGGTAAAAATACTTTCATCAGAACATAAAAGTACATATATTCACTGGATTTTGATATAGGGTCAAGGAGATTGGAATTTCATGAAATGAATAGATGAAACTATTATAGATTATTGAAGTGATGTTGGATTCCATGATACTTTCTTTTTATGTAGATTAATCTTGACAATGTATTATTATAATGCCAAAAAAATTATTTGTACTATGACCCACTTAAGAAACCCTATTTCAAAAATATTATAGTAATCAAGCATAGTTATATTTAACATATCCTATAATATCGCAAACCACTATTCAATTTCATTAAAAACACCACAAATACATTCCATTAATAAACATTCCAAAAAAATTAGTTATTAAGGATTTTATATCATTGAGATTGAGAACATTCTGATTCTACCACTAATAATTACACAAGTCACTATATGTTATCTCCCACATAGAGTAGTCAAAAAATTCATAAGTATATCCAAAATAGTGTACTCAATCATAATAAAATATATAACACTTGTATTGTAAGGGGATATTATAATAAAATTTATAATAATTTTACATTATCTTATAATCCTATATGTTTTACAGTTAAATGTGTTTTAAATTTGAACATTAAATGGGTGACACTCAATTTTTCCTCATGATACAAAATAGATCAAAATAATAATATTATGTGCACATCTTCTATGTTAAAATGAATTAAATTTAATATATAAAACATTTATATTCAATTTCAGTTATAATTTAATGAATGAGAATTATAAATATATATTTCCACATAACATATTAATGTATGACATATTAATATAAAATTAATTAATTAAATATTTATAATGATATTAAAAAATTAATAAAATCGCTGAAAAATAAATAAGAATACCCACTTTATTAATAAATCTTGAAATAAACTTTTCAAAAATATACAAAGGAAATTTAGTCCATAATGAAACTTCATTTCATTATATTTTAGTTTCATGAAAAGTAGACAATATTAAAATACGACACTCTTATGAACACTAAATATTAAATACAGAAGGTAGTGATAAGTTTTAAAAAGACATTATGGTTTTAATCCATGGGAGTAAAAGGGATATTAAGAAGAAAATGGGAAAAATTATTTGATTTTAAACCATGGGACCTGGAGGGATACTTGAAACATGGATATTATTACCAACCATGCACCAAAAAACGCTCCCTACTTTTCATTTTCAGTCACCACCTTACGTGATATGTGGGAAGTGTTTTTTCAGTGCACATATAGGACCTAAATGCAATTAGAGTGAGAAAATATTATGAATGAGTGAAAATAAACATGAAGGAGAGGGAGAGGGTGAACCAACATTTGATTGAGGTAATAGATATTTAGTGGAACATGGGAATCCAAGGGATATATATAACTTGGATTTGATTACCAGTTGTGCACCAAAAAACTCTATCTACTAATCATTTTATATCAACACCTTACATGATAGTAGGCATGGTTTGTGCAGTGTATCTCCATGTAATCATAATGAGAAATAATGATGAATGGGTGAAAATGAATGTGAAAGAGAGGGAGACAGTGAACCAACAGTGGCTCAAAGAAATAGATATTGGGTGGAGAATCAGCCTCATAGATTGTTGAAAAATATGATCTCTTACACACCTGTAGTTCACACTCTTTGGGAAAATTAAAAAAAATAATGATTTTAAAGAGGGGAACATCTCACAAGGAATCAGATAACTTTATTTTAATATATAATTATAATTTCAAAAATAAAATATGAGCTTTAAACTAAGAAAAATATAAGGAAACTCATTTATTTCCAAGAAAACCATTGAAATAAAAGAAATAAAAAAATCATCTTCCAAGGTCTTAAAACTATTTTATTCTAAATAAAACTTTTCAAATAAGAAATATAGTCATAAATTTAATTCATAAACACTTCAAAACTCAATCAAATATCCCATTATATAAAAATTTATGTATATATGAAAAAAATAATTAGTTTAATATATGAAAATTTGAATTTATTCAATAATAATTACTTTCCTTACTTTAAAAGGACAATTAATATTTAAACTCAAGAAACAACCAATGTTAACTCATTTTTTAAAACATTTAATTTCATAAAAAAATCATTTAATAAAGAATTTAAGTTTCCGTTATATTAAAAAGTAACACTTCTAGAAATCACTATAAATAAAAATCATAAAATTTAGATACATAGAAAAAAACTATAAATATACATTAATCAAACACTTACAAACATTTAAAATAAAAAAAACATGAGAATAAATTAAGGTTTCTTGAATCCCTTTAAACATTGAATATTCCAAAAACAAAATCTAGTAAAATAGAGTTATATTTTAAATACATTAATTAGACTTCTCAAACTCAATTTGGAAATCAGAATATCTTTAAAACTTTATCTCCCTACAAGAGTGTTTTGGAAATTTAGAATGTTAATTTCGAAAGAAAATCCCTTAAATAAAATTTTGATTTCAAAATAAAAATACTATATAAATAAAATTTTAATTTTGAAATAAGAAAACAATAATTCCTTAGTGAAATGAATATTAATTTATAATTTTCTTGAGGTTTTCTAAAACAAAAAAATGTTATGATCATTATATCTTACCGTCATTCATTATGAAAATTGAATTAAATGACTAAAGTTTATTTATACTAACAATTTAATTTCTATAAATATACTCATATTTTTTTGTAACTTCTTATTATTTATCACAGTCCATGAACTCATATAATGAGATAACACATAACTTTTGTTTCTATTCATATCCATTAGAATCATTTACATATAACATATTAATTATTCATCTAGTAATATCAATGAAATTTCCTTTTCAATTAAACATAACATTTATAGTAAGATAAAATTTTCCATTCCATTCACTCATTATTTAACCATTTTATAAATTTATAATGTTGAGGAAGCGGCCACTCTCTACCTTAGCAAGACTAAGCCGTTGTGAAGCATATAAAAACGAGTATGGGGTAGTGCAAGAGGGATCTTGGAATGGAGTGACACTAGGACTAGGGGAAACCAATGGGCATGGAGTGGGTTGGCAGCACAAAAACCAAAGCAGAAAACCATGAACCGGATGTGACCTATGTGAGTCATAGTAGGGAAAAATCAAGAATGAAAAGACACACAAACAGGGAAACATTAGAGGAGGATGAATGGTGGTGGGGACTTCATCGATAGAGCACTTAAATATGGAACCACGAGATGACTAAGCCAACATAACTCATCACTACCACACACCATTGAACCCAAACAAGAAAGAAATAAGAGAGGATGAGGAAAAAATAACATACTTTAGATTCTAGGCTTGATTCATTCAAGAGAAGGTCGGGGGGACAGTAGAATTAGACTTATGTGAGACCTTGAACAACATGACTGAAATCGGTTCGGTTAGGGTTCATTTAAAAATATTAAGGAGGGTTTTATATGTGCTTCCAAAAAAGTGGGGATAAAGAGGGGTTTTAGTAGCGCTAAATTAATAAGTGTGGATAAAAGGCCGTATATTAGAGCTTGTTTAGCACTGATAAATATTTATTATTTTAATTATAAATGAATAAATTTTTTAATATATTTATAAATATTTGTATATAATTATAAATATATTTATATCATTATATATATTTATATATTTATATATATATATATTTAATAAATATATATTAATATTAATATTAATATATTCATTATATAAATATATTTATTAAAATCTTCTAATTATTTAAATATGTAATTATTTATTTATAATTTTAAAAATACTTTTAAAAAAATATATTTATTGATTTATAATTATAAATATAAAATTTTATAAATACAGTAATATACATTTTAATATATATTTCTAAATGAAAATATTTAGAAATTTTTAATTTATAATTATAAATATATTTATATCCTAAAATATATTTAATAAATAATTATAAACATAAATATAGTAAATATATTTATTATTTAATTATATTTATTATAATTTTATCATTATAAATATATTTATATGATTATATATATTTATTATATTATATACATACATTTAATAAATATATATAAATATAGTAAATATATTCATTCTTTAAAAATATTTATTATTATTTTATAATTATATAAATATATAATTTTTTATTTATAATTATATAAATACTTGTTAAAAAAATTATAATTACTTATTTATAATTATACATCTATAAATTTATAAATATAGTAATTATACGTTTAATAAAATTATTTATAATTACTTATTTAAAAAAAATTTAACATTATTAATGAATATATAATCTTAAAAGCATGAATGTTAAAAATGTGTGAAATTGAATAATTAAAAATGGGTATAGTTTAAAAATATTGAAAAAAATGGATAAGTTTATTAATTAAAAAGATTATTAAAAAATTATGGATATATATTGAAATAAATATGAATACATAGTGTAAATTTGAAAACATAGTAAATAAATATGTACAAATAAGTGTTTGAACATGATTGTGTTCAAAAATGAATAAAAAATATTAAAAATAAATAGATAATACTAACTATAATAATATTAATAATAATTAATTAATATCTCTGGTTAAAAATATAATATATTAAATATATTATGTTACTAACTGAAATTATAATATGAATATTAATATTTTAATAAATTAAAAAAAATTATGTGTATGTGCTTCTATGTAAGATTACATTAATTACAAAAAAATTTGTGCGTGTGAAATTAATGTTTATGTGTATATTTTTTTTTGAAAAGTTTTTCTGTATATATATATATATATAAGTTTGATAGATGTTAAATTAAATAATGAAATTATATAATATGTAGTTTCTATTAATGAAATAAATAATAATAATAATGATAAATAAATTTAAAAAATGAATAACTGTTATTAATTATAAAAGTAATATTAAGAAACTGAAAATGAATATTTATATATGTTAATTACAACATATTAATTATAAAAAATATAATAATATTAAAAACATTAAATGTTAATGAATAAACCTGTATAAATAAATATTAAAAATAAATAAAATTACAAACATATTGAACAATGAAAAATTAAAAATGAATAAATTAAAAATAATAATAATAACTATTAATATTATTAATGAATAAATAATATTAAAAATGAATAAATTAAAAAAATATTAAAGAGTAATAAATATTTCATATTGAATAAAAAATAAAAAATTGTTAGAATTTAATGATTAGAAACATAATATATATTAAATACATTATGTTCATAAATAAAATTTTAAAATGAATATTAAAAGTTGAATAAATTATAGAAATATTATTTTTGTGTGTGTTGTATATAAAGATG
The DNA here is from genome assembly GCA_963277665.1 of Viscum album. Lineage (NCBI taxonomy): Eukaryota > Viridiplantae > Streptophyta > Magnoliopsida > Santalales > Viscaceae > Viscum > Viscum album. Next base: position 461,661,716 of record OY728122.1, on the reverse strand, counting down.
CCTTAGTTACGTATATGTATGTGTGTAATCAATGTAACACATGTTCTATATATGTTAAATTAAAAAACCAAACGACATTCAATTAAATGTTCATTGCTCGATACAATTTCTCAATATTTTTAATTAATATTATTTTTTAAATAATAAATCATTTTCACTAAAAATATAACTTATTTAATGTAAGGATAATTATTTTTTACTATATAAATAATAATATAAGAAATATTATATATATATATATTTATATAAAGGTATATGTATATATTTCTATATTAAATATATTAAATATATTAATGAATTATTTTGTATAAAAACCATTAAAAATTAATAAGAAATTAACATATCTCTAATTATTACATTTTATTAATTTTCTATACTTATATTTAATATATATTATTTATTACTATTTATATTATATATATATATATATTAAATTTATTCATTTTTCTCAAAAATAGTTTCATTAATAGATTTTTAATTATTTAATAATTTATTCATTTTTAATTTTTTTTCTTATTTACTAAAATTTATTAATTTTATATATCTATATTTAATATATACTATTTATTGATATTTTTAATTTATATATAATTTTATTAAATGTATTTATTTTTATTAATAATTTCTTAATTAATATAATATTTACTATTTTATATCTTACTCATTTAAAATTTTTATCTATTTAAATATTCTAATTTACTCATTACATATATATATTTAATATATACAATTTACTAATATTTATAACTTATATATTACATTTATTAATAATTATATAATTAACAAAAAAATTAATATTTTTAAAATTTATTCATTTCTAATTTTTATTTGTTTAATTACTTCAATTTTTTAAATATTAAAATACTTGTATTTTTTATATATATATAAAATATGTGACATGGACCGCAGAGGCAGGTGGGTCAGGTCGTGTAGGACCCGATCATGGCAGTGAGAAGCATGGGGTGGGTCAAGGCATGTATACGGGTGAGATAAAGACTACGGGAAGCATAGTTTGGGCCAAAGCTCACACGGTCCCATGGGCCTATATGTGTTTTTGGAGTGTATGCGGGAGACCATCCCCATAGTAGGCTTTTGATCTTATGTTGTAGTTGAATCTTATATAAATAAGTGGTCGAATAGTCACTATTTCATCGTGGGACTCACACGCATGATGGAGACCTTTATCAATTCTATAATATTTGCTGATAATGGTTATCCTTTATCAGTAGTAAAAAAAATCATAGATAAATGGTACCTTTTATCAGTGATTTTTTAGTACTGATAAAAGTACCCTTTGTCTGGGATTTTTTAGCCCTAATAATGGAATCCTTTATTGATGCTTTTTATAACACTGATAAAGGCTAACACTATATATTCTGTGTTTTGTAGTAGTAAAGACCTATAAATACTACAAAAACAATATTAGTAAAACTATTTGGAGAAGTTATATCAAAATCAATGAGGGCAGAGATGTGAAGATCTCTAGAGTCCCAAATGCAAGCATTTTCTACAATGAAGAAGATGGTGAAAATAAAATCGATGCAACTTCTAAATCTATACAGAGTTGTGTGGATGATGAATAATCTTATGTAGAGTCATAAGTGGAATTCATTGTTGAATAAGATGATTTTTTACCTTATATAAGGAATAAGAGAATAAAGCTTGACTTTTATAATAAAATTAGATATAAATCTTCACAAACACAAACAAGTAGAATGATAATTTTTGATCCTGAAACATTGCTATCAATGGTAGAACCAAATTCATTTGAATAAGTAGAAAAATATAAATCATTGGTTAAATCCAAGAATGAATAATTAGTTCCAATTGATAAAAACCAAACTTGGGGGATTGTTGAAAGGCTATAAAATCACAATTTGATCGAAACAAAGTGTATCTTTGAGAAAAAATTTGATAATCATGGAAATGTAATCCGAAACAAGGTATTATAGGCTTTTAATTTCTATTCACATATTAAAGGTCTTGATGTTGTAGAAACATTTTCTTCAATAGCTTGATTGGAGAAAATCATGCTACATTTGGCTACAGAAACTCTAATATAATATAAAGTTTACCAAGTGGATATCAAAATGGAACTCGTAAATAGTGTTCTCAAATAAGAAGTTTACATTGAAAACCCTGTGGGATTTAAAATTGGAAATAATGAAACAAAGGTGCATAAATTGAATAGGGATATATATGGTCTAAACTAAGAAAAAAGATCATGGAATACTTGGAAAGATTCATATTTAAAGAAGCTATAATTGAAAAGAGATGGTGTATATCCTAATATTTATGTAATTTTTTCCAAGGAAGAATCGATAATGATGCATTTGTATTTTGATGATGTTAGCATTTGTGGAATTATATATAAATCCCTTGAAGATTTTACTGTCCATACCAAAAAACAATTTGAAATGTCTATGATTAGTGAACTCACATACTTTCTTAGTCTACAAGTGATGAAAAATAAGGATACACTTTCATATCAAATGAAAAATATTTCAGAGAGATTCTAAATAGTTCAACATGAATGATTCCAAACCAATGTTGACATCAATTACTATTGTAAAAAAATCTTGGAGATCACGAGGAAGAGAAATCTATAGATCCCACCTTATACTATGGAATTATTGGTAGCTCACATTATTTGACTATAAAAAGGTTGAATATTATCTTTGTGACATGTTTATTAGATCATTTATAGAGTAAGAGAAAAGAATATAATATCATAGCAGTCAAATGAATCAAGATATATATCCAAGGTATAGTTAATTTTGGATTTTTATTTAAGAAAATATCAATACCAAAAATCTATATGTGGTGGTGAATTATTTTTCAGAAATAAATTCTTTGGATGGTTAAGTAAGAAGAAATAAACAACTTAATAGAGTTTATAAGAAATAAAATAAATCTTTAAGATCAAGTTTGGTACTCATTTTCTATGGGTGAAGAAACAATTGGGGGATATTAGAGAAGATGTGATGCACCCTTTGGTGAATTATGGTGATAAAAAATTATGCAATTGAGATTAAAAGAATATTTTTTGGCACTCCCATACTAAAAAAATATTGTAATATGGTATCACATTATTAAAGAAAGTAATGAATATGGACTAATAAAACTAGATTATATTGTAATGAACATGCATTCAGAAGATATCCGGACTAAACCATTGGATGCCCAAGTGTTTGAGAAGAATCAGTTAAACCACAATTTTTAACTACCTCCATCAACATGAAAAGGATCATAACTACACCTCTCCCCATGAATTTAATTGTTTCTAACTATTATTTAAGTGATGTTGGTTCAAGGTGGAGATATAATCCATGTAGTGTTTTTCAATAAAACATGATCATATGACCCTTTCTATTTTGGTTTATTTTCAAATGGTGAGAAATATAATGAAATTATATTGTTTTTTGTCATGTGTTTTCAGTACTAGGACTCTCTAATTAATGGATATTATATGGTGTGAATACTGGGGGAGTTCTAGTCTGAAATAAGGCACAAGATACTCTCTTAAACTCTTGTTTTCTACATCAATATTTTCTCACATAGACATAATGTTTTTTATGAGTTATTATTGTTATTTTTTATTATTGTGTAGTATTGAATTTCACTTTTGATTTCCAATAAACCTAAAGGGTGTAAATTTTGGAACCAAGGTGTTTTGGGTTGGTTTTTATTGTGGATTCTGCATCTATTGAAAATATATTTTTGAGTTAATCAAAAAAATTTAGAGTTCTTGGATATAGGTTTTTATATAATAGAAGCCTTAGAGAGGAAATGTTGATATTTTTTCTATGGTTTTATTATCGAGTGTTTTCCATATTTTTATTCTTTAAAAATATGAATGTTCCGGTGAATTTTTATTATGTTATCATAGTGAAGGAAGGGTTTCCACATATTAATGTATGTGTTTCATGTGTTCTAGCATGTGGTGTGTGTATTCAAGCATGCAAACTCATAAGGAGTTCAAGGTAGATTCTCTTGAACATTATATGTCATAGCCTATGGTGTTATGTACATGGCTCAAAACAAGAGTTAGCATAATCAAAGTGGATATTTTTTTCCCAAAAATGAATTCAAGTGCAAATTCTAAAATAGGAGTTTGTGGTCATAATTTATTTGTGATGAAAAGTTTCATTTTAAATAAGTGTAATAGTAAAAAAATGGTTTAGAAATATACATTGGTATTTTTCCTATAAATAACTATATATCCCTTTCATTAAAGAGAAAATATAATTTAAATAGATGTATTGTGGTTTGGGATAAGATATTGAAACCAGGAGTTGTAATTAAATATCATGAAGAAGAGTACTCATTATAGCTGTAAATTATGTAGTCTGCATGTAAATTTAGAGGGTTTTGTTTATAAAGTGTGGTACATTGACCACAAATAAGAGTGTTTGGAGTACAATGTTGAGTATGAGGTGAATAAAGGTAGCTCCTAAGGAGGCCCCATGAATTTCAGTGCACATTCCATGAAGGTAAGTACACGATCTATAAGGTTGAGTACATCATGAACTATGTTACGTGTAGTTTCTTTGTGTAAATTAGTTTTATGGACAAAAATTACCCAAATATCACAATATTTTTTTTCTAAATACCATAGAGTTTATTTGAGCATAAAATCTTGGCTTTCATGATTTAAAAAAATAATACATTGTTTAAAATTTGGATGTGACCATTGAGTTGATAAACTGAGGTAGAATTCATCTGAAGCAACGTACAAGGTGGAGTTGATTAAAGTGATATTAGGAAGGTAGTGTACTATCCCTAAATATATTATAAAGGATTCATGGCTGTAATGGAGTGACCATTCCAAACAATTGCCATAAAAAAATACTAGTGAATCTTAGTGGATTTTGGAATGATATACACATATTTAGGATATTATCCTTGTACTAGACCTTAGTGGTGACCAAGTAAAAATATTGTGTCTAATTTTATTTCAATATTTATGTGTTTCGTGAATTTTCATTCTTTTAGGAAGTTTTTACGAGTTCCAACAAACATTGTTATAAAATACTTTAAATAAAAAACTTTTGACACCCTAATTCACCCTCCCCTCTCAAGGCATCCAAAGGCCTAACATGAACTATCAATGATATCAATAATTGAATACCTAATTTATGAAATTTCCTATGAAATAATTGTGTACCCCAGTTCAATAATAGTGGTGTCACAATGATATGGACACCCTTTATAGTGATTCAACCTCAAAAATTGTTTTGTATATCGAAGGAATCTATAATGGAATACACTATACATTTGATTGTTTTAATAATATAGTCTTGAGAGTGGAAAAGAGCCAGAGTTATCATAAGAGTATCCTAGGGATAACCCCTTCACATTTTACTTGAGGAAATGTTATCCCAACCGTAATCTCCAAATGAAACATAAATATCAAAATTGGATTCTTCCATGGTGATCAATCTAAATAGAAAATCAGTGTTCATAAGATAGGGGAAACCCTCCCCCAAATAAATAGTGGAAGAAATTTTATTAACTTTTAAATAATTCTTATTATATGTTCATCGCAATTGCCTAAATATCACAGATTATAATGAATACTCCAATTCACTATTGATGATGCCTTTGTAGAATAAGGAAATGCTATATAAGGGCCATAATTTCATAATCTCCTTCAATAGATTAGCTTCTAGAACTAATTATTAGGACATTCATGAAGGGTATTTCACACCAAAATAATCCTCTTACTTTATAGAGGTGGATAAGGATGTATCCCCAAAATAATATGCCTTGGTAAATGTCATTAAAGTTAAAAAAAATTGATTCTCTAGCACCTAAGGTGGATGATGATCTAAAAATGTATATCCAATCATTGGAAAATATCTCATGCATTGAAATATTTAAAGATCCACCTAAAAACATAGGAAATCCAAAGAAATTAGAACCATCCCCCAATTAACCCTTAACACCTACACAATAAGTTTCATTTAAATAAACTTTAAATATTGTTACAATGTATTAAATCCACAAAATACCTAATGTAACTAGGATACCTTCTACTGAAGAGGATAGAACACATTTATGTGAAGAAAATGAGAACATTGGGTGACTAAACATTAGGATATGTTGAGGTAACACACCCAATGATAATGACGTCACATTTAGAAATTCACCACAACTAGTTTATATAAAATGAAAAAAAGGGACTACATAGTATCTAAGGATAAAACTTGACTAATAGATAGTTCCTAGAAAATATCTTTATGTTCAACTAATATTCTTCCTTATATAGCACTAATAGTTTCCCTCAAAAGAACCACCAATCTCCCACTTAAATCCTATCATAAAATATATACCCCTACATAGGGAGCACCATAAAAATGGAGAATCTAATTGTCATTATTACCCCACTAAAGTATAAGGAATCTGGAAATGTACTTTTATAAATCGAGAAGAAAATGTATTATAAATTTATTTACCTGGACCCTCCACCACTATACTTTAGGAACCCAAAAATATCATCCTTCTATATCATGAGAGACTTAGAACAACATCTAACCAGTTCTTCCTTTCAATTTGGATTTATTTTAATAACCCTTGAATAATATGGAAGAAAAAAACATCGATTCATTATCTATAAATTAAATATCCTCGCATTTATTTAGTATTATAATCTAGAAGATGAATCCATTTATAGTTTTGAAGATCTATTTTGAAAATTCCTTTACTAGTTCAATTGGTCATTAAGGAATACAAGTATCCTGGTAATTTCCAATTACAAGTAGAGTGGATATGTAAGAAGTGGTAAAATAATTTTTGGGTTATAAGGTTTAACATATTTCATATAGATATAACTTATATAGGATTTTCCTTTAGAAATATAATTGTATAAAAAAAACATGATAGATTCCAAATGATTGTATAAAATTATCACAATGATTTCTACGAATTAATTGAAATTATGAAATTACTAGAGGATACAACCACTTAACCCAAGATAAAATCCAAATTGGAAAGACCAATGAATAATAGGGTGTTTGGAAAGGAAAAAATTGAAATTACCACCCTCAAACAAATAAAACATTTATCCCTGACTCCTAAACAAATCTAGTTCTAGGAGACCCATCTGCTTATCCCACAACCTCAATAGTAGTAGTATACACACCCAAATCTAAATAGGAGATGTGATTGTGGGTATAATATAGACCTAGAATTTAAATCTAGAATAAATCTAATTAACACAATCAAAGATAGGTTCAAGGATACATCTAAATAAATTAGATTAAAACATTATCAAGTTTTCAGAGTTTATAAAAATCGATGATGAATGTCTCATTGACAATACCCAAAAAATTCCTACCATTGAATATTAGGGGACACCATTAAAAATTCTATTATATTTATGGTTTTACTCAAAAAAGTAAATTAAGGATTAGTGGTATTGGAAACTACAAAGGTATACATGAATCTAGTGTTATCTACTCTTCCCAAGTAAGATGGATAATGGTAGTAAGTAATGAAAAAAATTCAAAATATTGATTTATATATTTCTTAAAAGTCATTAAACCATGCATATTATACCATTAGGCATGACTCGGTCACCAAATCGTCACCCTAATTCCTTTTATAACTATAATGATGATATATTCCACTTCACAACCTACCATAAAATCTTGAATTTAATATTGAAAGAAAAATTAAAAATGAGATGAACCTACATGGTCTCCAACACTAGTAAAACTTCTCATGTACTTCATGTACTACAAAATTAAGAGGATGAGCATCACCAAACCAACTAGAACCCTCCTATAAAAAATAAGTTAAATATTCCTCCATCAATATATTCTGAATGATATAATGATATGCTAATGAAGAGGATTTTTATGGACTTGAATTCCTAGGTAACTCTCATAAAAGAGTTCATCAAGGTATCGACTAGAATTCCCAAGGATTAAACTAAACTCTAGGGATTATTTTAGATCAAATAATCCATGATATTGAGAATATGATCAAGATGATTTAGTAAGCTCGATGGTATAAATACTGTAAAGACCTGGATTTTTTCAATGTAATTTTTTTATTTATATGTAATTATTTCAAGACCGTGAAATCTGACGGCGCGTGATTCCGAGACCCGGAGTTCCCAGAATGATCGGTCGAAGTTTTGTTAAACTTTAAATAGCATACGTAAGTAGTTTTCTTGAAAAATTGGAATAACTCTTAAACGATTAACTAGATCAGAAATATGAGGGCACCGTTGCGCTCAAGATAGCGGGTTTACCTTAGGTGCGACTCAAGTTTTGTCGGCATGAGACTCCTGTGAGAAAACCCAAAAATGGCATAACTATAAATAAAATAATTAAATAAAATAATTTTATTTTTAAAATTCTTATAACTCATGAAAGGTAACTCAAATTGAAAATTTGATACCACAGTTGAACTCATGAGGGTATGCTTTCCTTAGGTTGATACTAACATTGGCCAGCGCGGGCCACCAATGAAAGTTAGTTTTTGGATGTAAATAAAATATTTAAGTGGGAATTATTTTATTGTAAAATCCATAACTTCTAAATGGTAACTCAGATTGAAAATAAGAGAATACAGTTGGGTTCATTGGGGCATGGTATCCTTAGGTGGATCCTAACCTCGACGGGCACGAGTCAAGGGTGAACGCTAATAATTTATTGAACATTTTTTGGGTACGTTCAGTAAATGCGCGAGGGGAATTTTATAACTTCTGAACCATTGCTTGGAATAAAAATCCAAGAGCACTGTTGAATCTGCAACATCGGGATTCACTTAAGGGAGGCTTTACATTGACCACAGTAGGTCTGGAGAAAAAGTAATGTTTTGTGTTTTATTAAAGAAATTAAATAAAATTATTTTATTATTTTATTTCTTATCCTCCAACAGACAATAAAGGGGTGGGACCAGCAACGTGTCAAGCCAATAAATGGCTTGACCTGTCAACTCTAAGTAATGACATCATTGGGGAATTAGGAAGCTTCCTAATTGATGAGCCCTATTAAATTCTAACGTCATTACTTAACCTCCCCCTCTCTTGTATATACGGACCTTGGAGAGGGGTATCTGCACAACTTTTCCAAGAAACATAGTGATGAACGAGCACCGTGATGATGAACCCTTAGAATATGGAGCCAATCCCAGTGGGAGGTGACAGGTGACACTGAACCATGAATCAGAGGACGAGGTGCGAGTGACTTCGTTAGAATCCTGTTATGGGAACAGAGAACACCGACCCACATTCAAGCATGGACATTTATCTAACGATTTGAGGCAGTGGGTTTATTCATTTATGTTTCTGTAAAAGAGTCCCTCTTCCCCGTTCTTGAAAATTATACAAAGAACATGGGTCAACTGACTAACGGTTTGATCCATGAATCATTAATTTTATGAGAGGTTGTTACGAGGTATCCTTGTTGGGTTTTGTTTGTTGTTTAATACAAGAAATTGTTAAACCCATTTTATCCTCCCTTCGATCATGAGATAACATAGAGGGTGCATGCCTAACTAGCCTGGCCTAAATCCTTCGTAACTTTTTTACCCTTGCTCCTTCCATGGAAGACCGCCAGCACGGCGACACCAACTGCCTACGAAGGAGGTGACATGCCAACACACGCCACTAGAGGAGGTCATGGCACGAATCCGCGGCAGACATCAGAGCGGCCGACACTAGTCGATTGTGGGGGATGTACTGCATGCCATCACGCACCATCAATGTGGAAAGGGGTCATGGCTCGTTAGTCATGGTAGACAGAGAAGGCGACTGGATACAGAAGGGAAGGGCGGTGTGTCGCTGCACATCGATGGTGAGCAAGAGACCGTGGTTGAAGCCATGACAGAGGAGGCAGAACCCGCTCCTCCAGCGGGTTCCGCGGTGACCAGGCAGCTCCCATGTGGCGCTACTGCTTTAATGGCCGAATGACCTTTGGACATTTGGGACCTCGAGGGAGTCGCTACCGCAATCTACTTGGCCAAAGCACCGCGATACACATCCTTCACGGCCAAACCGCCCTCCACTGGACCGCCTGCCCAGTGGGCCGCCTGCCCAGGGGGCTACCGCCCAGCGGGCTGGGCCTTGCCCCACCAGCCGAGCTACGCCCCACTGCAGGCCGGGCCACCCCTTTGTGGACCCCTCCCTATACGGGACAGGCCTCCCTTGTGGGATTCCCTTTTTGCGGGACAGGATGGACCTTGTCCCAGCGGTCCGACTCCACCGCATCCCAGACCGGACCGGGTGGGTCTGATCGGGTTGGACCGAACCCTGGCTCAACCAGGCCCAGAAACACATAAAGTTCCCTATCTCGAGAACCGAACGTCCATTTGAAGAACCATCCATGATGTTGGGATCCTTAGAGCGAGACAATACTTTTGAATTACTTAATGAGGGTTTTGAAAAAACATGGAATACGGTCGGGTTGGATCACACCCGAATCCAACCGAGCCCTATGTACTGAAATGGGAATAATGTCCAGACATGGTGTCCGCTTGATTCTCCTTCTGTTGCGTTAGAACTCATGTGACACAAAGGATCATCGGGTTACTTCTTTGTGAGACTTCATGTTGGTTGAAATATGAATGATGGCTTGGGGAGTAGTTCTCCCAAGTGAGCTACGTATGGAACCCTACGATTGGATGATACCTAACGACTACTGAATTTTCGACTCGAAGTGACTCGACGGCCACAATACATGATGGGGAGGAGTACCTCAGTAGTAAATGGTGGGGCGAGGCCATGGTATGCAATGGGGAGGAGTACCTTAGTAGTCCATGGTGGGGGAGAGGCTCTGTGGGACCCCGGAAGACCCATAGTATGCGACAGGGAGGAGTACCTCAGCAGTTCAAGGTTAGTGGGAAGCACCTTTGTGTGATGCGGTAAGACCACTGTACTCAACAGAGGAGGAGTTACCCTGCAGTAGAGGTGTTCGACCTTGTGACTGGGAATGTTACTTGTTCTTAGACGAAGAGAATCTGTGGCTGGAAATCAGTAATCATAGAGATCCTGTGTGGGTCAGCATTGTATCCTATTTCTCTGAATTTTATACCTGGTTTGTTCTAAGACTCTAATTGAGTTGTTTCTATTGTTTTGTGATTTTTGATTTAGATCAAGCCATGGGGTTTTCCTTGTGGAATTCTGAGAGACCTTCGGGGGCCTTGGGGTCCCTGATGAGTATTGTTACACTCATCCCTACATGAGCTTCACTCACACCTTGTTGTGTCTTGTGCTGATGACGAGCAGCTGGTATGAGGCTTTAGGGAGACAGGACAAGCCAGTACGCAGAGGAGATAGGTGTACATGGAGTGTTGAGGAGGCAATCTGTACCTACCCTTCTGGTAGGATCCTTAGAGGATGACTCTATAGTTTTTTTCCTTTTTCAGTTGTATTGTTGCTTTCAATTGTATTTGTACTTTCATTTGTACTCGTACTTTCAATTGGGATTGTATTCTAGCCCATTTTACTTTTAGCACTATTTTTTACTACATCAGTTTACTTCATTGTTGCTTCTTGTTGTGTTATTGGACCGAGTTTTTGTACAGGTTTAAAGGCAACACCTTCCCATTTTATGGAATACTCCTTTTGGTGCTAGTCTCCAGCCCCTGGCATATGGAAGGAGGGCTTGGGGTAGTCAAGGCATGGGCCCCGGGGGATGGGTCATGACAAAGTGGTATAATAGGAGTTCAGTTCTACTAAAGAATTAGGATTCTGATCTTTTATGTGAAGCAATAGTGTTAGGTGTTATGAGTGTGGTTTTCAGTCTGTGGAGTCCAGTGTTGGTGTGGCGGCCAACGTATCCATACACCAAGACTCTGAATTATGATTTCTGAATCAGGGCATTAAAACACTGATTGTGTGTGTTTTGAAAAGCTTCCTTTTTGATCTCTTTGGTCATTTCACCAAGTGTTACTTATAGATAGTGGGACACTTGTCTTCTTTCAGGATGCCTCCACATAGATAGCCATCAATGATTCTTGAGAGAGTATGCAATGACGGCCCACCGAGCAATGAGGCCATGTTTGAGGGGCCCCTTATGGCATTGGCACCTTCGGGTGGTGTGCCCGCAACACCACTGCCTATTGGGCAGTCGTTACCACCAGCTCCACTAGTAGAGGATTCATGCCGACAGAGCGCGTTGCATGAGTTGAAATGGTAGAGGCCTCCAAGGTTCTGAGGCGAGATGGACCCATAAGCGTATGAGGACTTGCTGGAGGTTGTGGCCAGAGTTTTCCACTTGGTTGGGACACCAGCTAATATTATTGTTATCCTAGAAACCAACATTTTTCTGGAAGCAACAGGGAGATGGTGGAGCCTGATACTCTAGATACACAATGAGGTGACCCTCATCTAGGTGGATTTCAAGGGCCTTTTCAGGGAATAGTTTGTCCCAGTGACCTTATGCTCTGTGCGTATACATGAATTGTTGCACTTACAGTAGGGCAGCATGACAGTGGCCTAGTACTCAGTGAGGTTCACTAATCTTTCCTGCTACTCCACCGACATGGTATGGGTCCCCTTCTTCAGGGCCCTAACCTTTGATTAGGGGCTCTAATGGGAGATCAGAGCATCGATGGTAACACTCAGCATACTGAATCAGGTTGGGGTGCTAGAGTGAGTTCTATTGGTGGAGAACTTCCTAGTTGAGTAGACACCCACAACAAGAGCCCCCACTGGACATTATGTATTAGAGTCGTCTGCAGTAGGCAGATGGCACAAAGGTCCAAGCGAACCAGACCTTTTGGTGGATGACCCCGGGACACAGGGGCAGAGGTGTGAGGTTCTCGAGGTAGAGGAAGACATACGAGTGACATGAAGTGTTACATGTGCGGCGGGCAGGGTCACATGGATCGCCACTGCCCAACCCACCGTATGAACGACCATCAGACAGTTGAGGGACCACCAAGGTAGAGGTAGAGGTTTTAGTGAGGAGGTTCGTAGGGTGGCAGACATGGAAGAGGATCTGACCGTGCAGCAAGCGGTGGGCAGCGTTTCGAGGTTCTACCACCACAGCCACCTGGTGGTCCACCCTGACCACATGGAGCTGGAGGATAGGGATGATATCAGCTTTAGGTAGCTGAGGCCTTTGACCATGGAACTCCGGATATGATTAGAGGTACGATCTTGTTCTACTCCACCTTACTTGTAGTACTTATTGACCCATGTTCCAGTCACTCTTTTATTTCCATGACCCTTGTTCGGAACTCAGAGATTCTAGTGGAGCTTTTGGCTCGATCCTTATGGCTAGAGACTCCTACGGGAGTGTATTCGACAATTACACACTAGTTCTAGTAGTGTGAGCTTACTCTAGGATGTGGGAGCTTCAACTGGGATCTCTGAGTAGAGGTGTTGAGGCCATACGATGTCATTTGGGGTATGGACTGGTTATCCACAATCCATGCTTATATTGACTGTATTATGTGCAAAGTGTGGTGTGTTTGCATGGATGGGACCAGGTTTTCTTCATCTGAGAGAAGGTAACCTTTACAGCATAAGATGGACTTAACCAGAAGAGGGTGCGGGTGATTACCCATCAGTTGTCTAGCTTTACCCTCGGAGCAGCTGATGTTGAGAGTCAGAGTTATCTTGTAGTGGTGGACCAGTAGGTCGATGTCTTTCCTGATAATGTTTTGGGACTACCTCCAACCAGAGAGGTAGAATTTTACATTGACATGTACCCTGGGATGACACTGATATCTACATGAGCATTTCAGATGGATCTTGCGGAGCTTCATGAGTTACGGGTACGGTTGGAGGACTTGTAGGGAAAGGGTTTCCTAAGAAATAGTGTTTCTCCATGAACAACCCCAATTCTATTCCCCAAGAAGGCTGATGGGAGTTTGAGACTCTGTGTGGGCTACCAACGCCTAAACCAGGTGATCGTTAAGAACAAGTATCCACTTCTGAGGATTGATGATCTTTTAGATTAGCTGAAGGGAGCTCATTGGTTTTAGAAGAAAGACCTCAGATCAGGTTATCATCAACTCAGGATACGAGACAAGGATGAGCAGAAGACGACCTTCTGATGTCGGTATGGCCATTATAAGTTCTTCTTTATGCCATTTGGCATGACCAATGCCCCAACAGTGTTCATGGGACTCATGAACATGATCCTTCATCGATACCTCGATTTCTTTATAGTGGGGTTCATCGATGACATCTTGGTATACTTAGAGACAGAGGAGGATCATTCCTATCATCTGCAGGTAGTTCTAGATACACTCTGAGGGCACCAGCTTTATGGTAAACTCTCGAAGTGCTAGTTCTGGATATGAGAGGTCCACCTTCTGGTACATGTTATCTCAGAGGCTGGAGTTGCAGTGAATCCAGTGAAGATAGAGGCTCTGCTTGCTTGGGAGCCACCCAGGAGTGTGATAGAGGTGCGCAGTTTCCTGGGGTTGGCTGGGTACTACCGGAGGTTCGTACCTGACTTTTACAGAAATCTGGAACCCATGTCAGCATTGAAGAAGAAGGGTAATCCCTTCGTATGGATGGAGGGATGCTAGCATAGTTTCCTGGAGCTGAGGAAAAGAATGATGAGTGCCCCCATATTAAGGCTACCAGAAGAGGGTATTGGGTTTGTAGTCTACTACAACACATCAGGGACTGGGATTGGGTGTGTCCTGATGTAGGAGCAATCAGTGATCACTTATGGATCATGATATCTAAGACAACATGAGCAGAAATACGCCACCCATGACCTAGAGTTACCATCAATGGTCTTCATCTTGAAGATGTGGCAACATTACTTGATGGGAGAACGTTTTACAGTCTACCCTGATCACAAGTGTCTTAGGTATATCCTCTCTCATAAGGACCTAAATCTTATATAGTGATGATTTCTAAAGTTCCTCCAAGACTATGATTTTGAGATAGTCTATACTCATGGGAAGGGAATGTGGTAGAAGATGCACTCAGCAGGAGGTCTGGTCTGTATTGCTGAGTGAGGCGATAAAACAGCTAGCCACATTGTAGATATCCTTCATGGATAAAGATTGAGTAGCATACCCCCAGTCTATGGCAGTCACTCCCCCACTCCTTTAGCGAGTCAGGGGGCGTAGCTTGGGGATAGCGACTGTGAGGCTCGACATTCTCAGATATCCACAGGGCAGGTACCTGATAGATTTTATGAAAGTGGGGAGAATTTCATCCTCTTTAGAGGACATACCATGGTACCAGTGGCACTATGGGAGGAGGTGTTGATGGATTTACATATGTACCCTCTGTCATTACATCCTGGTGTGGTGAAGAAGTACTAGGACCTCTGGCATCAACACTGGTGGCTAGGGATGAAGAAGGAAGTAGCAGAGTTTGTTTCATGATGCCTCACTTGTCAGCAATTAAGGGACGAGCATCGGGTTCCAACAGGCTTAGCTCTGCCACTAGAGGTGCCAGAGTGGAAGTGATATGGGATCTCCATGGACTTTGTGACAGGTCTTCCACAAATGTATAGGGGACATGATTCTATCTAGGTGATCGGTGATCGACTCACCAAGTCTCCCCACTTCTTACCTATATGAGAGCAGGGATCAATAGAGGGCTTGGGATGCCTCTATTTGTAGGAGATTGTGCGACTTAATGGGGTTCCATTGACGATCATCTTGGACCGTGATGCGTGTTTCACATCCCGTTTGTGGAAGGGATTGCAGGAGGTGCTCGGGACTCAACTGTGTTTGATCCCCTCCTTTCATCCTCAGACAGATAGTCATCTAGAGCAGACTATTCAGATGCTGGAGGACATGCTACATGCATGCGTCCTAGATTTTAGCAGCAGTTGGGAGGATAACTTGCCCTTGGTAGAGTTTCCATACAACAACAGTTATCACTCCACCATCAGTATGGCACCATTCGAGTCCCTATACGGTCGACCTTGAAGATCACCTCTATGCTTGACAGGCCAAAGGGAGTCAGCACCTAGGGGTAAAAAGTTGGTACGAGCTACCAATGAGAAGGTTTAGACCATCCTGGAGTGGATGAAGATATCACATAGCAGATATAAGTCGTATTCTGAAAGGAGACGGAGACCTCTGAAGTTCCAGGAGGGGTAAGACATTTTCTAGCGAGTCTCTCCTTGACTAGGATTTTGGAGATTTGGTTTGGCATCAAGTTATCACTGAGGTTTATCGGGCCATTTCTAATACTTCGGAGGATGGGCAAGGTGTAATACCACTTGTCACTTCCACCACAGTTAGAGAAGGTGCACAAAAACTTCCACATATCCCAGTTGAGGAGATACGTGCATGACCCATCTCATGTCATCGACCATGGAGTGCTGGAATTAGATGATGGGTTGACATTTATGAAGGTTCCAGTTGTAACACCCCAAGCTTCTAAGGTACGCTTCTCTTAGAATAATGAAATAGCGTGTGTTGTACGCAACATCGAGTTCTAACACACACCACAACCGATCAAACTAGCCGTTATGAATAGTAATACCTAATTTTTGAAATTTTATAAATTTTGTCTCTCAAAATGGATTTCATTTTTGGATTCAGAGTATCGAATTTAGACTAACGTGAAATTTTGGTACTTTTCGGATAACTTTAATATTTTGATGAATAGTGAAAATTACTAAATTTTAATTAAAAACAACCTTTTTAATAAAAATAATTAATAGTGATAAATTATGAATTTGAGTGGTTTAAAAGTATATTTGGAATATATTTTTACCATTTAATACAATTTTGGTCAGTGGACATAATTTCACAATTAAATCGAACATAAACAAGTATCAATCTTTTGATAGTTATTATATCTTAAAAACACGCTTTTTGTTTTGACAGCGGGAATTAATTTTAAATTAATTTCTGCCACTTCTGTGTTTTGAATTTGGAAAAATGGATTCCATATTTGGAATCAGGATGTTCAAATTGAGTAAATAGGTAACTTTTATTTTTAGACATTTTGAATAATTACTTCGGTAAATATTTTATTTACCATGGTAAAAGGGTAAATCCGGTAAATAAGGGTTAAAACAATAATATTATAATAATATAAAAATTACCCTAAAATGTGTCCTAACCTTATTTTTTGATACATGTTCAACCATGGGAATCTTTGGATCAATTTTGGGACCCCATCGTGCCACTTGTAAGTGATAGGGACACTTTATTTTTAATTAAGTTAAAATGAATACAAAAATGACACAAGCATATATCTTTTAGAAAAACAATTTTTACATAGGGTTATATATGTTGGATTTTCGACTATAAATATTCATTAGAAAGATAAACAGATTTCATACATAATTGTTTTTTATTTATAATTTTTAGACATTATATAATTTAATTTATATATGACACAATGGTGATGCAGTAATTACCATAATAGTGAAAAATTAAAATGATTGATATTTTAGATATCCAAATAAATATAATTTGTGAATTTTTATGAATGAAACTAATTTTATAGGTTAATATGACATGTTAAGAATTATTTAATTAAATTTTTTCTAAGTAATCATTCTTTTATGATTTTTAAAAAAATCAATATTGAATAGTGTCAAAATTGACATAAAAGAGTTTTTAAAACAAATATTATATTATTAATTGATATTAAATTCCTAAAAATCTAAGGTTCGGCAAAGAGACTTATATCATGATATGTGTATCATTAATGGACCACTTGGGGGTCTCTTGGATGTATATAGTAAGTTTATTAACCATATAATATAAAAATACAAAGAGACATTGTAAAAGTGAAAGTAATTAACTAAGAGTTAATACTTAATGATTAGGTTAGTATAATAACCCAAACCTGTCTAAATTCTATTGGTTGAGTGGTTTTTGACGTATCAACACCTTAAAATTTAAATATTCCACTTTGGATCCATTAGAAACCAAATATGAATTTTTTATAAAATAATATTTCTAGCTTTTCCAAAGGTGCCCCTCACCCCTCTTATAAAAGGGCACTCTCCCTTCTCATTAACTCACACCTTAAAAGCCTTTTGGTTCCGCCAAACTCTACCCAAATACTCTCTAAACATCCCTCACTTCATCCTAGAGGAAATACATTAGTCATAAATCCAACTTAAAGAGCCATTTTGATCAAATTAAAAGGAAGAACCCAAAGAAGAGGTATTGATTTCACCACCCTTTTTCAAGTTCCTTTATTATTCCACTTCTTCTTTATTTGTTATTACCATTATAAAATAATAACTCCAGTATATTATATATACTATTATGTTATGATAAATATGTTACAACCATATTCATTATTCTATCAATCCTTTGAATAACATGTCACTATACGTGCATACGTACGGCTTACCGTCTCCACGTCGTGGTGTAATTGTTATTCAATAAATTATTATTTTTGGATGGGTATAATAATTATTTATATTTCATTTAAATAATAAATATAACATGATAATAATTCTTTATATATTATATACCATCCAATTATATATTATTTTAATATCAAAATAATGATATTGTCGCTCGTGCGTACGTACGGATTACCGTCTCCACGAACGCGATGAGATTCATTCTCCATCGTATCCATTCAAGTCTAATTCTCATTTGATGATTAATAATAGTATCTAAGGACTTGATATAATTTTGGATATGATTAATATACAACCTATCCATGACAAAGAAATCTTACGTAACAAAACATATAAAATAAAATGAGTATGTTAACACCCACAACAACGATAATACTAAGATATTATTAACAAATTAATGTTAAAAGATCATATATGATATCATATTAATGTATATGATTCTTATATAATTTAATAACAATTATTTCACCATTATACAGGAGGTTAACCTACCCCCAACCAAGGAAAAGTACAAGGTAAGGGTTATTTCACAATCTCTTCATTATCCGAGGTTGTTTATACGTAGTAATCTACTGGGATCTCTTTATCATCCACATCCATGTTTCTTAAAAATGTATTTCAAAAAAAATTACTATTTAATAGAATATGGTTTAAATTCATTTATACCCTTTTTTTACTTTTTATAAAAGTTTTATAAAAGAATCTTTCCGTTGTTTTCCAAACAAGGTGCTTTTTAACCTTTTCGACAGAATTAAGGTAAGAATGTTTTTTTAACTTATACGGCGGGTGCGGCTATTTTCCGCAATTATAAAATCTTCGAAGCTTCCCTTACAATCTTATAAGAATATTTTCAAAGAAAATTTTTTATTTTATAAATATATGACTCTTAAATGATTTCAAAATAGAAAGTGATATTTCTCTAAAAAGAGTTTTGATTTCATCTATGTCAACATCCTTTGATAAATTTTATGCTTATTTGAAGTTGACATATTATGATAAAAAACTTCTATATTGTATTGAAGGTTTTGTGATATGTTTGACAGTGGATGTGTTATTTTTATACCATTCATGGTTTATGGATGAAGTATTTACATTCTATATGCTAGTTTTAATACGAATGTTTATGTTATGTTTAAAACTTTTCATATGGGAATGCATTGGACTTAATATGTGACGGGTGGAGCCCGCTATAGCTCCTCAATGCATAGGTAGGTCTCATGAGACAAACTAGTGTCTTGGAACAAGGCCCTGGAAAAATCTTATTTGTAGTCTTGGCACGAGGCCTTGGCTACGTGGTTATGATAGTCTGGCATTATGCATTCCATCATTATGAAAGTGGTTATTTATATTTCATGTGATTATTCGATTAGTAGAATATCCATGTGAAAAAGTAAATGGAATTATTTCATTTTATTTCTTCCATACTATGTTCAAGTTCATGTTTAAAAGGATTTTGTTTTAGTTATACATTGCCTTAAATGTTTATTCTTTTTTATGAAAGTTTCTGCTATATTTTTATCCTTACTGGGCATTTGAGCTCACCCCTTTTCTATGTTTTATTTTTCCCAGGATGTGAAGAAGTAAATTATGAATGACCTACAGGGATATTATGAGGGGATATTTGTGTGGACTATGGAGAGAATATGTTTTTTTAGTAATTTTTCACTTTATAATGTAATATAAACCTTTATGAATATATCTAGTGTTTCCAAGGCTACTAAACCAATCAGTCTTTCGAGATTTCATCTTTCTTGTGATCATGCCAATGTTATGTAATAATGCACTGAATCTAGGTAACTGGGGTTAGGGTGTTATAGTTGGTGTTAGAGGAAGTTTAGTACAAACATTGGAAGCTAGATTTAGATAAACTCTGATTAGAGCACGTAGACCTAAGATGAAATTTGAGGATTAGTATAGAATAACTTCCTAGAATTTTGGTATTATAGAGATTTTGTGAGGTTTTCGAGAAATACATCCCTGTCTGGATAGGAGAAGGTAGAGGCGGCTCTGGCACAGATGTACCTAGGGGTAAAACCTGAAAACACTGCTTTGAGCTAGACTCGAACGGGAACTGGTGCACGATAACGGGTCCTGCTGCACTCTTGGTTACAACACTCCCGGGGGATATTCTTAGAATAACTCTCATTTTTTTATAAATCATTATGAAGGGTTTATGATTATATACTTCATCAAAGAAAACATTTTTTATGATTATGGATTATATCCATAAATAGTTCAATTTATGTTAAGTGTTTTATAAGTATGGGATTATGTATTTTGATTCATAAATTGATATATTTTATGCCATTATTTATAAATGGTGCCTTGTGGAAGAAATAGAAACTGTATCAATGCACACACTCCATGTAGGGATTTCCGTCTTGCTCAAGATAATTATAGTGGAGCTGGTGATGCAACTGGTGCCGATCAGCTAATCACCATACTGGGACAACTCACTCAGGTTATGAATAATAACCTTACCTGTATGGAGCACCCTGATCCACAGCATGGAGGATAAATGTTCGATCGATTCATGAGGAAACAAACACCAATGTTCAATGGGAGTAGAAATCCCTTAGTAGCTGAGAAATGGATAAATTCCCTAGAGAAAATATTTCAGGATTTGGGGAGTAGTGAAAGGGAAAAAGTTACCATGGCAGTTTACCGCCTCACTGGAGATGCTGATCAATGGTGGTCATTGATTCAAAACATGAAGGAAGATGATGAAGTATAAAATATGGAATGGAGGGAGTTCAAAGTTCTGTTTTTAGAAAAATACTTTCCTCGGGACCGTCGAGCAGATATGGAAAGGCAATTTCTGAGTCTAAGACAACAGGAGGATGAGAATGTCACAATGTATGAGGCTAACTTTACAAGGTCAGTAAGGTATGCTAGAGATTATATACATAACCCCATAAGTATGATTGATTGTTTATTTGATGGGTTAAAACCATTTCTCCGTCAAACATTAGTCTCACAATCCTTTTCATCGTACGAGGACATTGTCTCATGTGCTATCAAGACAGAAAATGAATTCTCGAAGTCTTATGACCTTAAAGCAAAGCAAGAAAAGAAGAGACTTGCTGATCAATCTGGGAATGTAAATAAGGGGAATAAGGGAAAGGTTGAATATCCATCCTGTGGTAAATGTGGGAGGAAACACCTCGTTACTTGCTTAAAGGGAATGGGTGTCTGTTACAAGTGTGGTGAAAAAGTCCACCAAGCTTGGGATTGCAAAGGGAAGAAGGAAGCTACCAATATTCAGTGCTAAAATTGCAGGGAGATGGAACATTATGAAAATGAATTTCCTAATCGTCAGGGGAAATTACCATAGAAAAGGCCAAGGGATCAAGGCCAATCTTTTGTTATCACTACTACTGAGGTAGAAGCACCGAAAGACGTGGTGGCAGGTGATTTAATGGTTTCCTCAAGTTTAGAAAATGCATTATTTGATTCTGGATCATCGCATTGTTTCATATCTTCCCAGTTTTCTAAGAAAATTAGATATTTTCAATTTGATTTAACAAGGGAGTTGTCAGTTAAAACTCTTATGGGAAGTATCATTGCAACAAAGTTTTGTGAATCAGTCCCCATTAGAACACATAAATGTTCTTTATATGCTGATCTCATCGTCA
Organism: Viscum album; assembly: GCA_963277665.1. Taxonomy (NCBI): domain Eukaryota; kingdom Viridiplantae; phylum Streptophyta; class Magnoliopsida; order Santalales; family Viscaceae; genus Viscum; species Viscum album. The sequence continues at coordinate 461,639,800 of OY728122.1, read as the reverse complement.
TACCTATGATTTAGTTTGATATAATCCACGGTATGGATTGGTTTTCGGACTATGATGCGAAGATTTATTGTAAGAAGAAGGAGGTTACGATTTTTTATGACGATGATAAGGAACACCTTATCTTTAGAGTGGAATTGTCACCACCTAATTCTTATCTAGATCCACCCCCAGTAGCTCAACTAAATTCGATTATTAGGGAGGAAGAGAAATAAATGACTGTGGGTGAGGAAAGGAATGTTCAAATAGAGGATGTACCTGTTGTGAAAGAATATGTAGATGTATTTCCGGAAGATTTACCTAGACATCCTCCAGAACGAGAAGTTGAGTTTTCCATTGATTTAATTCCTGGATCAAGGCCTATATCGAAGACCCCTTATAGAATGGCCACTGTAGAATTAGTTGAACTAAAGAAACAACTAGAGGAATTGAGTAATAAAGGATTTATTCTCCCTAGTGCTTCTCCATGGGTAGCTCCTGTTCTTTTTGTTAAAAAGAAATATGGATCTATGAGGTTATGTATCGACTATAGGGAGATCAATGCTATAACAATAAAGAACAAGTATCCCCTACCTCGCATTGATGATTTATTTGACCAACTGCATGGAGCACAATACTTTTCAAAGATTGGCCTTCGATCTAGATACCATCAGTTGTGTGTGGAGAAGGAAGACATTCCAAAGACAGCATTTTGAACCAGGTACAGGCATTACGAGTTTACAGTAATGCCTTTTGGATTGACTAATGCACCCTCTTTATTCATGGATTTGATGCATAGAGTTTTCAAGGAGTATCTCGATGAATTTGTGGTGGTATTTATTAATGATATCTTGGTATACTCCAAAATCTACAAAGATCAGGAAAATCACTTGCGCATTATCCTTAAGACTCTAAGAAGACATGAATTATATGGGAAGTTTAGCAAGTGTGAATTCTGGCTTCAGAAGAATTCTTTTCTTGGCCACATTGTCTCTAAAGATGGAATCTCTGTTGATCCTTCTAAGACCAAGGAAATCCAAGAATGGCCAGCACCTACGAGTATAACTGAGGTACGTAGTTTTATTGGTTTGATAGGTTATTATCGACGTTTCGTCCAGAATTTTTCCCGATTGGCTAACCCATTAACGAAGATCACATGTAAAGGGGTTAAATTTGATTGGAAAAAAGAGTGTGAATAATGTTTCGAAGAACTGAAGAGAAGATTATTCAATGCTCCTATATTGACTCTACCATCGGGGAACGATGGCTTCGTTATTTATAGTGATAAATCGAAGAAAGGACTTGGTTGTGTCCTTATGAAGAATGATATGGTTATTGCCTATGCATCACGATAGTTGAAAATTCATGAGCAAAACTATCCTACTTGTGATCTCGAGTTAGCAGCGGTGATCTTTGCTTTGAATATATAGAGGCACTACCTATATGGTGAAAAATGTGAGATTTATACTGATCACAAGAGTTTAGAGTATATTTTCTCACAAAAAGAACTCAACATGAGGCAAAGTAGATGGCTTGAATTACTCAAGGATTATGATTGTATGATACACTACCACTCGGGGAAAGCAAACAAGGTGGAAGATTCTTTGAGCAGAAAAGACCATGGAGTTTTGAACAATATGAGAATTGAAAGGGATCTAATTTTCATGGATCTAGTGAAGATGGACATGGGAATAACCAGGGAAGGTGAAACATCAATTATTTTTCCAATGGTTGTCAATCCATCTTTACTAGAAAGGATTAAGAGTTCTCAGAACGAAGATGAAGAATTTTAAAAGAAGATTAAAGCTGTGAATAATGGGAGATTGAGAGACTTTGTGTATGAAGAAGGAATTTTGAAATTCGGGAAGAGGCTTTGTGTTCCCGATATACCTGATCTAAAAAGCGAATTGTTGGATGATGCTCATAGTTCCAATTTCTCTATACACCCTAGGAGCACCAAAATGTATAGATATTTGAAGTAACATTTTTGGGGGGACAACATGAAGAGAGAGATTGCTGATTTTGTGTCAAGATGTATGGTTTGTCAACAAGTGAATGCTGGAAGGCAACAGCCTAGAGGAGTCATGAAACCTCTTCCCATACCCGAGTGGAAATGAGACAATATTACGATGGACTTTTTCATGGGGCTACCAAAGAATCCTAGAAGGAACGATGCAATATGGTTTTTTGTTGATCGCCTTACCAAGTCAGCACATTTTCTTGCTATAAGAGAAGATCTACCACTGGAACGTCTAGCAATACTATATATTAATGAAGTTGTGAGACTTCATGGAGTACCCCTATCGATTGTTTCAGATCATGATCCCCATTTTACTTCAAGATTCTGGAAAAGTCTTCAGAAATCCCTGGATACTAAACTTTATTTGAGCACTGCCCACCACCCTCAAACGGATGGACAATCAGAACAAACTATTCAAACCATAGAAGACATGTTGAGATCCTGCTCACTTGACCTTCAGCGTATGTGGGATCATTATTTACCTCTGGTAGAATTTTCCTATAACAATAGCTTCCATTCGAGTATTCAGATGGCACCATATGAAGCGTTATACAGAAACAGATGTCACACACCAACCTGTTGGGTTGATGTTGGTGAAAGAAAACTTGTAGGTCCAGAACTGGTGGAGGAAACAATGTAAAAGGTGAAGGTAATCCAAAATCACATCAAAGTAGCTCAAAGTAGGCAGAAGAGCTATGCCGATAATCGAAGGAAGGATTAGAAACTTCAAGTCGGTGATCATGTTTTCCTGAAGGTAAATCCATGGAAGGGAGTTATACGTTTTGGTAAGAAAGGTAAATTGAGTCCCAGGTACATCGGACCTTTCCAATTTCTAGAACGAATTAAGGTTGTAGCTTACCGATTGGCAATGCCGCCAAGTCTCTCCAAAGTTCACGATGTGTTCCACGTATCTCTATTGAGGAAATACATGACTGACCCAACGCATGTACTCACCTATGAGGAATTAGAACTGGAACCCGGTCTGTCTTATTGCGAAGAGCCCGTTAGGATTCTTGATACGAGAGAACAAGTACTGAGAAACCAGACGACGCGTTTGGTAAAAGTTTTGTGGAGAAACCATAAGATGGAAGAGGCAACGTGGGAACCCGAGGAACTTAGGATGAAGAACCACCCGAGTCTTTTCATACGGTAGTACTATAGAAATTTCGAGGACAAAATTATTTGAAGGATGGAAGAATGTAACACCCCAAGCTTCTACGGTACGCTTCTCTTTGAATAATGCAATAGCGTGTGTTGTACGCAACATCGGGTTCTAACACACACCACAACCGATCAAACTAGCCGTTATGAATAGTAATACCTAATTTTTGAAATTTTATAAATTTTATCTCCCAAAATGGAATTCATTTTTGGATTCGGAGTATCGAATTTATCCTAAGGTGAAATTTTGGTACTTTTCGGATAACTTTAATATTTTGATGAATAGTGAAAATTACTAAATTTTAATTAAAAACAACCTTTTTAATCAAAATAATTAATAGTGATAAATTATGAATTTGAGTGTTTTTAAAGTATATTTGGAATATATTTTTACCATTTAATACAATGTTGGTCATTGGACATAATTTCACAATTAAACCGAACATAAACAAGTATCAATCTTTTGATAGTTATTATATCTTAAAAACACGCTTTTTGTTTTGACAGTGGGAATTAATTTTAAATTAATTTCTGCCACTTCTGTGTTTTGAATTTGGAAAAATGGATTCCATATTTGGAATCAGGATGTTCAAATTATGTAAATAGGTAACTTTTATTTTTAGACATTTTGAATAATTACTTCGGTAAATATTTTATTTATCATTGTTAAAGGGTAAATCCGGTAAATAAGGATTAAAAAAATAACATTATAATAAACAAAAATTACCCTAAAACGTGTCCAAAACTTATTGGTTGATACATGTTCGACCATGGGCATCTTTTGATTGATTTGGGGACCCCATGGTGCCACTTGTAAGTGATAGGGACACTTTATTTTTAATTAAGTTAAAATGAATACAAAAATGACACAAGCATATATATTTTAGAAAAACAATTTTTACATAGGGTTATATATGTTGGATTTTCGACTATAAATATTCATTATAAATATAAAAAGATATCCTACATAATGGTATTTTATTTATAATTTTTAGACAATAAATAATTTAATTTATATATGACACAATAGTGTTGCAGTAATTACCATAATAGTTAAAAATTAAAATGATTGATATTGTAGATACCCAAATAAATATAATTTGAGACTTTTTATGAATTACACTAATTTTATAGGTTAATATGACATGTTATAAAGTATTTAATTAATTTTTTTCTAAGTAATAATTCTGTTATGATTTTTACAAAAATCAATTATTGAATAGTGTCAAAATTGACATAAAAGAGTTTTTAAAACAAATATTATATTATTAATTGATATTAAATTCCTAAAAATCTATAGTTCGGCCAAGAGACTTATATCATGATAGGTTTATCATTAATGTACCACTTTTGGGTATCTTGGATGTATATAGTATGTTTATTAACCATATAATATAAAAATACAAAGAGACATTGTAAAAGTGAAACTAATTAACTAAGAGTTAATACTTAAATATAAGGTTAGTATAATGACCCAAACCTGTCTAAATTATATTGGTTTAGTGGTTTTCAACCTATCCCTACCTTAAAATTTAAATAATACACTTTTTAGCCATTATAAACCGAATATGAATTTATTATAAAATAATATTTCTAGCTTTTCCAAAGGTGCCCCTCACCCCTCTTATAAAAGGGCACTCTCCTTTCTCATTAACTCACACCTTCAAAGCCTTTTGGTTCGGCCACCTTCGTCCCAAATACTCTCTCAACTTCCCTCACTTCATCCTAGAGGCCTTTATTTAGTCCTAAAGCCAACTTAAGGAGCCCTTTTGATAAAATCAAAAGGAAGAACCCAAAAAAGAAGTAATGATTTCACCACCCTTTTTCAAGTTCCTTTCTTCTTCCACTTATTATTTCTTTGTTATTACCATTATAAAATAATAACTCCATTATCTTATATAAACTATGATTTTATTATAAATATGGTACAACCATATTCAGTATTCTATCCATCCTTTGAATAACATGTCACCATACGTGCGTACGTACGGCTTACCGTCTCCACATCGTGGTGTAATTATTATTCAATAAATTTTATTATGGATGGGTATAATAATGATTTATAATTCATTAAAATAATAAATATAACATGATAATAATTATGTATATATGATATACCATCCAATTATATATTATTTTAATATCAAAAGAATGACATTGTCGCTCTTGCGTACGTACGGACTACCGTCTCCACGAACGCGATGAGATTCATTCTCCATCGTATCCATTCAAGTCTAATTCTCATTTGATGATTTATAATAGTATATAAGGACTTTATATCATTCTGGATATGATTAATATACAACCTATCCATGACAAACACAGCTTACGTAACAAAACATATAAAATAAAATGAGTAAGTTAACACCCAAAACAACGATAATACTAGGATATTATTAACAAATCAATGTTAAAAGATCATATATGATATAATATTAATGTATATGATTCTTTTATAATTTAATAACAATTATTTCACCATTATACAGGAGTTTAACCTACCCCCAACCAAGGAAAAGTACAAGGTAAGGTTTATTTCACAATCTCTTCATTATCCGAGGTTGTTTATACGTAATAATATACCGGGATATCTTTGTCATCCACATCCATGTTTCTTAAAAATGTATTTCAAAAAAAATTACTATTTAAAAGAATATGGGTTAAAGTAATTTATACCCTTGTTTGAATTTTTATAAGAGTTTTATAAAGGAATCTTTCCGTCGTTTTCCAAACCAAGTTCTTTTTAACCTTTTCGACAGAATTAAGGTAAGAATGTTTTTTTAACTTATACGGAGGGTGCGGCTATTTTCCACCATTATAAAATCTTCGAAGATTCCCTTACAAGCTTATAAGAATATTTTCAAAGAAAATGTTTTATTTTATAAATTTATGACTCTTAAATTATTTCAAAATAGAAAGAGATATTTCTATAAAAAGAGTTTTGATTTCGTCTATGTCAACATACTTTGATGGATTTTACGCTTATTTGAAGTGGATTTATTATGATACAAAACTTCAATACTGTATTGAATGTTTTTTGATATGTTTGACAGTGGATGTGTTATTTTTATTCCATTCATGGTTTATGGATGAAGTATTTACATTTCGTATGCTAGTTTTAATACGAATGTTTATGTTATGTTTAAACCTTTTCATATGGGAATGCATTGGACTTAATATGTGACGGGTGGAGCCCGCTATATCTCCTCGATGCATCGGTAGGTCTCATGAGACAAACTAGTGTCTTGGCACAAGGCCTTGGAAAAATCTTATTTGTAGTCTTGGCACGAGGCCTTGGCTATGTGGTTATGATATTCTGGAATTATGAATTCCATCATTATGAAAGTGGTTATTGATATTGCATTTGATTATTTGATTAGTAGAATATCCATGTGAATAATTAAATGGAATTATTTCATTTTATTTCTGCCATACTATGTTGAAGTTCATGTTTAAAAGGATTTTGTTTTAGTTTTACATTGCCTTAAATGTTTATTCTTATTTATGAAAGTTTCTGATATATTGTTATCCTTACTGGGCATTTGAGCTCACCCATTTTCTATGTTTTCTTTTTCCCAGGATGTGAAAATGTAAATTATGAATGACCTGTAGGGATATTATGAGGGGAAATTTGTGTGGACTATGGAGACAATATGTTGTTGGAGTAGTTTTTCACTTTATAATGTAATGTAAAACTTTATGAATATATCTAGTGTTTCCAAGGCTACGAAACCAATCGGTCTTTCGAGATTTGATCTTTCTTGTGATCATGCCAGTGTTATGTAATAATGAACTGACTCTAGGTAATTGGGGTCGGGGCATTACACCAGTAGAGATTAGGATTGACAAGATCAGGCCCTTCATGGGTGGTCGATACCTCTGGTGTGCATTCGCTGGCTTCCCTGGAACCTCCCAAAGAGAAAATGGGAGTGGGAGGCTCATATTAATGCTCAGTACCCCCATTTGTTTTCTTAGTCTATGTTGTGGCTTTCGGGGATGAAAAGTCGTAATGTGGGGAGAATTTAAAGGCCCATATTTTTTTCCATGAAATTTTTTTTATTTATATGGAATTATTAATAGACCATGAAATTTGACGGCGCGTGATTCTGAGGCCCAGAGTGCCCGGAATGATCCATTGATGTTTTGTTAATCATTAAATTGCACTCGTAAGTATTTTTCCTAAAAAAGTAGAATAACTCTTAAACAGTTTCCTGGATCATAAATATGAGGTCACCGTTTCACTTAGGATGGCAGGTTTACCCAAGGTGTGAGTTAAGTTTAGTCGGTGTGGGCCTCCTGTGAGAAAACCTAAAAATGGCATAACCATAAATAAAATTATTAAATAAAATTATTTTATTTTTCAAATGCTTATAACTCATGAACCGTAACTCGGATTGAATATATGAGACCACGGATGATCTCATGAGGGTATGCTTTAGATAGGATGATACTAACATTTGACAATGCGGTCCACCAATGAAAGTTAGTTTCTGGTCGTAAATAAAATAATTATGTGGAATTATTTTATTGTAAAATCCATAACATCTAAACTATAACTCAGATTGAAAATATGAGAGTCCCATTCGGTTTGTTAGGGAGTTATCTCCTTAGGTGAAGCCTAACCTTGACTGGCACGGGATGAGGGTGAACGCAAATAATTTATTGAACATTTTTTCAGGAACGTTCAGTAAACACACAAGCGGTATTTTCTAACTTCTTAACCATTGCTCATATTAAAAATTTAAGGGCACCGTTGAATCTGCATCATTAAGATTCTCTTAAGGAAGGATTTACTTTGACTGTAGTAGGTCCGGAGAAAAATTTACGTTTTATGACTTTTAAAAAAATGAAATAATATAATTTTATTATTTTATTTCATATCCTCCAATAGACAAGTAAAGGGGTGGGGCCAGCGACCTGTCAAGCCAATAAATGGAATGACCTGCCAACCTTAATTAACGATGTCATTGGGGAATTATGAATCTTTCAAATTGATAAGCCCTATTAAATTCTAATGTTGTTACTTACCCTCCCCCTCACTTATATATATGGAGCTTGGGGAGGGGTGTCGGTACAACTTCGCCAAGAAACAAAGTGCTGATGGAGCACCGTGACGCTGGACCCTTAGAAGATGGAGCAGATCCCAGCAGGAGGTGACGGGTGACACCGAACCATGAACCGGAGGACGACGTCTGAGAAGCGTCGTTAGAAGCCTGTTGCGGGAATGAAGATCACTGACCCACCTTTAAGTGTGGGTATTTATCTGACAATTCGAGGTAGGGGGTTTATTTGTTATGTTTCCGTAAAGGATTCCCTCTTCCTCATTCTTGAAAATTATATGAAGAACATGGGTCAAACGACTAACGGATTGATCTGTGAATCATTCATTTTGTGGGAGGTTGTTATGGGGTATCCTTGTGTGGTTTTGTTTATTGTTTAATATAAGAAATTATTAAACCCATTTAATACTCCCTTTGATTATGAGCTAATGCGGTGGGCGTTGGCCTAACAAACCCAACCAGAACCCTTCGCAACATTGTTACCCTTGTGCCTTATGTGGAAGACCGCGGTCACAACAACACCAACCAGATATGAAGGAGGAAACATGCCAAGGCACACCGCTTGAGGAGGCTGCGGCACGAATCCGTGGTGGACATCAGAGCGGCTGGAACTGGATGACTGGGGGAGAGGTGCGGCACACCGTCGGTGGGTAAAGGTGTCGCGGCTCGTCAGCCACGGTAGATGGAGAAGGTGGCCAGCTCATCAGATGGCTGCAGAAGAGAAGGGAGGCGTGCTGTCGCGCACCACCATTGAGCACGAGACCGCAATAGAATCTATGATGGAGAAGGTGGAACCCGCGCCTCTGGCGGGTTCCGCGGTGTTCGAGCGGCACCCACATGGTGTCGCCGCTTTAGAAGTCGAACAGCATTTGGCCATTCAGGATCTCGGGGGAGCGGCTCCCCCAAGCAACCTAGTGGAAGAACCATGGACCATACCCTATGTGGCCGGACTACCCTCCAGTGGGCCACCACCCGTGGGCAGAGCTTCCAGACCAGCGGGCCGGGCCACCCCTTTTTGGGCCCCTCCCTATACAGGTCGGGGTGCCCTTATGGGATGCCCATTTTTGCGGGCCTGACCGAACCTCGGCCTAGTGGGACTTGTCCACCGTGGACCAGCCCAGACTGAGTGGGTCCGACCAGGTCGGACCGGACCCAGGCCCAACCAGGCCCAAAAGCACATAAAGGGCCTTATCTCAAGAACCAGACGTCCATTTGACGAACTGTCTGCGATGTTTGGATCCTTGGAGAGAGACCATCATATTGACTTACTCCATGAGAGTTTTGGAGAAACTTGGAGTATAACTGGGTTGGATCGCACCCGAATCCAACCGGGCCCTCGGCACTGAAATTCCAACAACACGCAGACCGTGCATCCAGTTGACATGCCCGCTATTGCTTTGGAACCCTTGTGACATGATAGATCATCGGGTTACTTCATTGTGAGAAGTCATGCTGGTTTAAATATGAATGATGGCATGGGTTGCGGTTCTCCCAAGAGTGCTACGTACGGAACCCTGCTACTGGCTGAGACCTGACAACTACTGACTTTTGGACTCAAAGTGACTCGAAGGCCATGGTATGCGTTGGGGAGGAGTACCTCTACAAGCCACAGTGGGGGATCAGCTCTGTGTGACCTAGCATACCCATGACACATGATGGGGAGAAGTACCTCAGTAGTTCAAGGTTAGTGGGAATCGCCTTTGTCTGACGCGATAGGCCCCATGTACTCGATAGAGGAGGATTTCTCTAGTATCTGAGGTGTTCGACGTTGTTACTGTGAATGTTACTTGTTCCTAGGCCTAGAGAATATGTGGTTGGATAACAACTTTTATAGCGATCCTATGTGGGTCAGCATCGTATCCTATTTCTCTGAGTTGTATACCTGGTTTGAGATGGGACTCTACTTGAGTTGTGTCTATTGTTTTGGATTTGTTATTGAGATCAATCCTTGTGGTTTTCCTTGTATAATTCTAAGAGAACTTTGGGGGTCTTGGGGTCCCTACTAAGTATTGTTATACTCACCCCTGCATGGGCTTCACCAGCACCTTGTTGTGTCCTGTGCAGACGACGAGCAGTAGTGTTGAGGCTTGAGGGAGCCAGGACTAAGCGGTACGTGGAGGAGACAATTGGGCTTGGAGTGCTGAGGAGGCTATCTATACATACCCTTCAAGTAGGATCTTTGAAGGAAAACTCAATAGCTATTTTTTCCTTTTTCAGTTTTATTGTTCCTTTCAGTTGTATTTTTCCTTTCAATTGTATTTGTACTTTCAGTTGTACTCCTACTTTCAGTTGGGATTGTATTCCAGCCCCTTTTACATTCAGCACTCTTTTTTTACTATAGTATCTTACTTCACAGTTTCTTCTTGTTGTGTTCTTGGACCGTGTGTTTGTACAGTTTTAAAGGAAATGCCTTCCCATTTTAGGGAAATACGCCTTTTGGTGCTAGTCGCCAGCCCCTAGCCTATGGAAGACGGGTTTAGGGTAGTCACGACATGGGCCCTGGGGGACGGGTCTTGAAAAATAGACTAACCTAGGACCCTCAAATTATTACAATTATCAAATATAGTTGTTTGGAAAATTAGTTATAGATTTATTACCTAGTCAGTCCAGGAATTCAATAAGTCCCAACTCCAGTATCCATTAGAACATAATGTCTAAATCCCATGAGACCACATTAGTATCATATTTTGGGTCCCCTTGACTCTATATTCCTCAATCCCAAGGGAAGGTTTATTACTCTATAGGAAAGGCCTAAGATCATAATTATGGTGCATTAAAACACCACCCTATCATTCTAGTGTGAACCTTAATTCTAGGTGATATTCGTCTATCTAATTATCTTATAGAATAACTCTTTAAAAAATTAAAATATAAAGAGTTTTAGAATAAATTACCAACTATAAATACATATAATATTGTAAATAAACTCATATAATGCCACATGGTGGTCTATTTTACTGATAGAGGTCAATGTAAATGGTTCAAGAGAACATAAAACCCATTTATATGTCTATATAGAACAATTATTTCAATATATTTTGAGTTTTGGTGAATAAATATTCTAAGATTGAATTGATTCTAACTTTAACCATTTATCTTCTCAGGATTAATACTGCTGATTTATTCTTTTTTTACTTCACAATTTATGGATATGGGAAAAAAAGAGCAGAATCCCTTAGGAAATACCAGGTTAAATACATGGTTAAAAGTCATTGTGTTTAAAATAAATTCATATTATTTAGAAATGATATATATTTTAATTCCATGTTTCCTTGATCCTCGTTACATTTATAAGAGGCCATGCCTTCCTCCTACCACTGATTCAAGAAACACTCAATCAATGGGAATATGGGGGGTCCTACAAAATTTCAGCACTCCCTTATTCCTTTGAAACCCAATACATTTATGTGAGGTACTATAAAATTTCAGGTAAGAAAAATTTAATAGTGAAATCTATAAAGGTGGTTGCTCCAAATGTTTTAAATTTTTCCCCCACTAGATCCAAAAATATTGAAAATGGAATCCTTCAACTGCATATCCATATAAAAGAGGAAATAATATCAATCATGGTATGTCATATTATTCTCATAGATAAACGGAAATAATATCTAAAAAATATCCTATAATGGGTATCTATGTTTAATTCTCAATCTACAACAATTATAAGGAATGAGAAATTAACACTCTATACAACCCATGTGAGTAGATCTCAACATGTTTTTCATATACCAAAGTGTTGGTCTGACTAACTCTGAGTTAGCTGAGTCATGGAATTTTGTTAATATAATTTATCTTCATAATCAATATACATAGGTCTTGGGAGCTTCAACCACTATTCAAAAGATCTATGTGGAGATCAAAGGCCCTTCATTTATCCCTAATGACTATTCCCTTGATAAAAAAAGGTGAACATCCCATACAATCATTTTAAAACATGAAGTGAGATTAATCTTCAACATAACATAACCATGATGAAGCGTATCTTCATAATTTTTCAACAATATTTGAATAATACATTTAATAAGCCCTGAATTTTTATGTTGAGCATTGAATAATATTCATAGGCAATGAAAATTAGTGTGTTCATTTCCTCAAAAAATTAGTAAAAAATTCAGATTCTTTAAGAAATATCTTGAGATATTTTTGTAGAACTATATAGAGAATCCAATATTAGAGACTCATGTTAATATTAAATATCTTGGACTTTTAACTAACCTCAATGGTTAAAAATATTTCATAAATAGGACTCATTCACCTATGTAATAATGGTTGCGGTGGAAGTGGTCAAAATGATCACGGTATTTTCCATTTGGAATATTTATTATCCCAAAATGATGGCGAATGTTATCTTCCTCAAGAATAAGTATAAGAAAATTAGAGTATTTATAAACTTATTGGACATCAAAAATAATTTAACAAAGAAGGATTTTCCAATCCCAATACATAAATCTATTGATCATTGTAACTTCTATCATTCAATACCTCACCCTAATTTTTAGTTATTGTGGAAATAATAATAATATGGATGGTATGAAAAAAACGAATCAACATAAATTAGGTCATATAAAGTAGTATATTACTATTAGGTTACGCACATTTTTTTAAAGAAAGATTTATCCAACTACCTATTGGTGTTCTTCCATATTTCAAATCCCCTTATAGGGAAAATAATGTAGTTTTATGGGAATTTATTAGTATTTAAATCTTGTAAGTGTTGTGATCACTTTTTTATATTTGATCTAGTATTCACCTTCTTATGGAAAAATATCTTGAGTAAGGACACATTAAAATGAACATTTGGAACCACTTTTGGAGAATTCATTTAGTTTTTAGGTCATTATTCAAGTATTGCAGTATACCACTAAAAGGTAAAGGTGATTCTAGAAATTCACCAACCTCAGAGTCACTAGTATTTTGTAATTTGTGAAGGATTCCTCTACTATATTAGGAACTTCATCATGAACATTTCTAGAAAGTATCTTCCATTAAATAATCTAACAAAAACTAGTGAGATATACTACTAGGACGAGTATTACCGAAGCAGATTTCATAATCTCAAATAATATCTCTAACACCATTCAGTATTCATTTCACCCACATAAGGAAGCCCCCAATCCTATATATTGAATCTATATAGTGTTTTCTGGGTGAAATAATTCCCTAAAAATTTATTAGGGTAAGGAAACATTCTATAATACCTCAATATACTAATATAAGAATGTGATATTAGATACTTTCCAATGAGGAGAAATGGTATTGGTTTCATCTTTACAATAAAAAATGAATTTTTATTTACAACACCATAAAGTTATTTTTAATATTATATATTTTTTAGTTTAAATGAATCCATAATATCCCCATGTTTACAAGGTTGTTGGCATGATGTGATATCATTTTTAAAATGAAAACTAAGGTAATAGTTCTCAAAAACTTACTAGAAACCCATCAGTCATTGAAATAATTTCCACATGATATACAAATTTATAATTTGAAGGTATTATCTTTAACTTAATACTATTTTACATTGAAAATTTATTTTTACTCTATTTCCCAGAGCCTATCTAAAAAAATGGATCTTGAATTTAATAGGTATTAATTTCATTTTTATCTCTCATAAAAATTAAATATTTTGATACTCACTCCTCCTTTCAAAGTGTTAATCTAGTAACAAGGTGGAGTGCTGTAATCCAATCATTAGTTTAGAGTAGGCCTTGAAATTAAAAGTCACTAATATTCACTTCTAATTTTATTTAGAATTTGTGATTAAGAAAATAAACATGGAATATTCCATTATATAGGAGGAGGTAAATCCTCTACCCTATTCACTAAATAATAGATGGAATATTGTCAAACTAATATGCTATATTACATATCATAAGGCTAAAAAATATAACAGAAGACACAATTTTCAATTTGGTTGTTGTGTTTTCCAACCCATATTAAGAATAAATGATCTTCCATGTGGTGTATTAGAGATGGGTGGGGCTTTTATCAATAAAGAGGAATAATTAGTTTATTATATTTATACCACTCATCCACTTACAGGTCCCTCACCCTCTACTATTGATGAAATAATCAATTATATTTCATCAATCATATAATATATCTAACAAATATTCCACATAAAGGAATAATATGAATGATAAAAAATTACATGAATGATAAATAAAAATTTTCCTTTAGGATATTCAAAATTCTAGGAATTAACTTCACATGAATGGATATGATGGGGTTCTCCTTTTGTGCATTGAAAGTGGATAGACCCTTTATTTTATTAAAAATGTTCATGTAGAAACATGTATAACTAATCAAATTGGAAACAATTTCTCCCATAAAATTATAATTCATGGGATCTTTTTGTTGTGCTAATAATATAATACAAGAAATATAAAAGACTTTGGTGAATTTTAGTTTAAAAAAATCTCAACCCTCATGTTTTAAGTTGACTAGATTCATAAAATACCTATCAATTAAAATATATTAGTAAAAAATGGTTGTTGATATTGAAATAAAATCTATATAAAATATATTAATAATATAAAAAGTTACGTTTTTGAATGTTTATGAAAATATTATATAAGAAATAAAAAAATTAAATGAAAAATTTAAACTCTACGGTAATTAAAATTTTAATATAGTAAAAGTACAAGAAAAATAAATGAATTATTGGTTACAAAACTAAATACTGCCTTAAAATGATATTATAAATCCACTATCTTTAACCTAGGTCATAAAGAGTCTATTGACATGACTTTATATACCCCCTCTTCTTAAACTATTAGAATGAATCACATATTTTATACCTATTAGATGTTATTTACTTTTATACCAGGAATACCTACATTTAATCTATCAGTAGTTATATCTTATTATTATCAAACGCTCTATCTCCATATCTATAGAGTCTATAAATCACATAGTATTAGTAAATAAAAAATTACAAATGAAATAAAAAGTGTATTATAAAAAAACCTCACAAGATGTGGCTCTTTGTAAAAATACTCAGAATGATAACAATTACACTTATTGGAAGATCTATCCACAACAAGAAATTTTAAAAATTATAAATGATCCCAATTATTTAAAAATACTTATAAATTTTCTTATTTAAATACTCAAAGTAAAAATTTATTTATATATGATGTTGTAACAAACTCCAATGGTCATATTTACAAAAAATTTAGAGTCAGTTTTAAATTTATTGGTAGAAACTTCTCCATATTCTATTGAAATCTATTGTTTTATTTATTAATTACTGAGTTAATCCAGCACCACTATAGTAATCTTGAATCCGATGAATATTATCTCTACAAAAATTATATCCTACAAAATTTTCAAAATCTTTATTGACTTCTTTAGTATTTCAATAATTGAAAATTCAGTAGACACATACCCTATAACTTAAAAAATAAGTGTTTAAGTTAAATTGATATAAAGTGTTTTGTGATTTCCAAAATAAATAATTAAAGTGATTCATTGACTAAATAAACTACCACCTTTTGGAAATCACGAAACACAAAAATAAAATTGAAAATTTCAACTAAATTTTTATGAATACTCCCTATGAATTCATGTTGAGTGAGTTACTACTTATTTTGTTAAAGAACACATCAAAATAAACTCATCAATCATAAATAATATATATGATCAAAATTTTAAATAATATTAACTTTATCAATTTTTCATAAATATTTTCCCCATTCTAAATTTTTAAAATAAATATAAAAAAATAACATATAATATTAATAATATAAAAATACATTGAATAGAAAAATAAAATAAAAATTTAGAAATTTAGTGTCCTTGAGAATTGTCTGATCATATGTTTTGGTTGCTTCATATACTTCTTTATCTTTTGGATTTTCATGAAATCCTTTTAAAATGGTCAAGTAACAAAAAAATTTATCTTAAATTACATTACAACCTTGATTTCCTATCTATAAGATATTTTTATATGATGAGTTCATATACTAAACTTTATCTTTTTGACAATAATTGAGGATATTATAAGTAATATATTCATAATAATAGACATCTCTTTGAACTATAATTTCTTTAACTTCCCCTTGTTTACCATTTCACCATGCATGTTCTTCAAATTCATCTCATGTATTCACTATTTTGGTGAATGGAATGTTGATATTCATATATATACTTTTGGGGTTCTTCTAATAACCTCTTGTTAAAATTATTCCCTTGAAATTAATTTAAGCGTAGAAAAAGAATTAAAAAAATGGGGAGTTGAGTGAAAATAAAATC
Source organism: Viscum album (assembly GCA_963277665.1). Taxonomy (NCBI): domain Eukaryota; kingdom Viridiplantae; phylum Streptophyta; class Magnoliopsida; order Santalales; family Viscaceae; genus Viscum; species Viscum album. The sequence continues at coordinate 461,623,324 of OY728122.1, read as the reverse complement.
ATTTAGGTTGAAATACTTGTAAAGGAATTTCATATTTATATCTTCTAAATATTTATCAATTATTTTATTAATGATTTAAAATGATTCCCATTAAAATATATGGCCAAAAAATATTTCATACAGATTCTTTGTAAGAATTAAATTGATAATTTATTCATATGAAAGTAATGTTTGCCTTCTGGTAAAATAAGAATCATAAAAAAATGTTTTACTAAACAGTTATCATATAAATAATATGTTCTAAAAAATGAATGAGATCTTAATATGTATTATATTTTAGTTATTCAACTCCATTGGAATTATAATTATGAATTTATTATATTAACTATCAAAAAAATTCTCCCTCAGAGGTTAACTCATAACTTTCATTGGATATTCAACTAAAGAAATAAAAATGAAAGACCAATAAAAATAAAAAATTGATGAAATAAAAATTTCTTCACCCTTTCCTAAGGAGTTTTTCAATGTTTAGATATGGTTTTAAAAATAAGGGAATTGAATATCAGTTTAAATTGATCATTCCCAACTTATATTTAATATATTCAATCTATTATAATATAAAGGTTTTATAAAAATACATGAAAACTAATTTTCAATTCTAATAAATTCAAGAATTATATATCTTTTTTGTGTGTAATACCTAAGAAAATGATGTCATGTGTAAGATAATTTCCTTAATATAAGGATGTTCTTTCTTAAATTTTGTTTGAAACCATTTGAATTGATTAATGAAATACTTCATGAGAGTATAATTGGTTTCATGGCTGTTTTGGGGGTTTTGGGCATATAAAAGGGTAAATAGGGGAAATTTTGAATTGGGGGAATGGTTAGAACATGGTTAGTATTAATGTGCACCATGGACTAGGAAACCATGCATCCTGGCCCCCTTGAGAAGAGGTAGCTTCACGACCACTACACAGTGTGTCAAAATGTTTGGGGGACCTAGCCAAACCATGTGTCATGGTCCCCTCTTGAATAGAGGGCTCTACATGGTTGGTACAGAGTTTGGCTAACTATGCATCCAAGTTGTGCACCTTCTTAAAAGATGTGGATTTTACCTTTCCCCCCCCTCGATATTTATGATTTCTTACCTGATTTTCCTTCCATTTCATCATCCTACATCAATTTTTACAAACCAAGTGATCCCAGGCTTCCCTAATGTGATTCTACTATAATATTTGGTAATTTGAAGTGCCTTTGGATGAAAATCGAATATCCGGTTGATTATACCAGTCCTCTTTCTTATATTATTTGATAGGATCATGGTGGATTTTTTTTTCTATCCATATAAATCCACAAACACTAATTTTTTATTAAATGACTAGATTTCATGTTAATGGTTGTTTGGGATTGAATTAAGGGTCATTTTTAAGTGATTACTTATCTATGAGATTGAGGTAGGTGGTCTATAAGTATTATCCCATAGTATTGATGTTTATTCATGTGTACGCGATTTAGATTTTGGTGTATTTTTGTTTCACATTTGATTTTCATGGTATGAACTAATAAATTAGGTGTTTTTACTTATTTTTTGACCCCTCACCGTCTCATTAGTTCTTTTGATGATGATTAGACTGGGACTATAGTCATCCATGGGATGTTTTATTACATTAAAAATGGTAATTGAGTTGTTAAATGTTGAATTTAAGGGTTTATGGGATTAAACCAATGATAATTCTGATTGGTCTGTCAACATACAATAAAGTGGTGTTTGGATTAAATTCAAATTGTTAAATGATTTAAGGATTGTAAATTGGTAAATGTGATGATTGGGTAAAGAGGAATGTCTATGTGGTTAAATGGATTTAAAGGGGTGATGAATTTTGGTGATGTACTTAAATGGTGTAACAGGCTTACTATGGTAATTTATAATGTGTTGAATGTAATGAAACATGGAAATTTGAAAGAGGCCACTGATTTTAACCTCTGGGAATGTCACTAATGGTTAGTTGGGATGTTGAACTGATGATCCTCTCCCTTAGGTGGGCCAAACTGATTCTCTAGGTGCCTTGATATTGTTGGAGTTGGTGTCCTAGAACCAACTATTTGTCCTTTGATTACTTGTATATTTAGTGTATTGAATATTAATAAAACCTCTTATTACATATTTATTACTATAATGAATGATTCTAATGTAATAATTTCTTAGAGGATTCATCGCATTGATAAGGTTATAGCAGTTCCCTGCTATGTTGAGAACCTTTATATGTTATAAAGATATTCTTAAATAATGTTTTTTGGTCATATAATGTACTATGATGGGACACATAGTACATAGAATGTCATTTGTGTGTACCCGAAATCATATGAGTATTCTTATCATGATTTTCACACTTTGTAGTCTCTAAGATGTGAGATTATAAGAAGAAACCCACAAGTAATATCTATTCATGGGTTCTTGTAATTAGATATTCTTATTTGTGAGAATGTTTGATGGTCCTTAGACATTAACATTATTATTAATTCTTATTACAACTCAAGTAATTAAATGTATTTTTTAAACCATGAAAATAACTATTATTGTTGAAGTTAGATATGTTGGGTATAACATCCTACCTTTTTATCACATAAACTTTCATTACATTATACAAAACTGAGGATCTTTAAGGTTTAGTTTCTTGGAAACCAAGAACTTAATACATGACAACATAAAAAAATTATTCTTAAACACTTTAAAGGCTTCTTCATTTGTTTATACTAAGTTAATTACTGCATCTCATAACCCGGGAACATACATCAAAGGAAAGGGTGAGCAGAAGGCCCAGTAATGAAAACAAGGGAAACATTTTACTTGAGAACTTGAGATACATCAATAAAGTCATGATAAATAAATTTAAGGCTTGAGAAAGAGATCATGAGGCATATCATAATAAAAATAACGTGTTTCATAACTTGAAGATTTGGGTACAACATTTAACTTAGACAATCATTTCTGTATCACCAAGTTTCATCCCCAAGGTGTCATTAAAAAAATTACCAATGTTATTCACCAAGGTATCATTAAAATGGTCATCTCTAGAGATTAAGTATTTACCCAATGCATTATAGCGCTATCAGGGAACACCCTTAATTTTTATTTATTATCATGTGATCCACATATATCATCATCAAAAATTTCATAAATAAACCATATATCATAAAAGAAATGGGGTTCATTTCATAATCATAATGTTTTAAAAACTGCTTACAAGACATTACCTTTTGGTCCCTTTAATCCCATGGAGAAGGAGAGTGGGTTTCATGTATGTAAATACAAGAATTAAAATATAAAATTTTGATATATATGGGAATACCCTTATAGAATAAATATCATTGAGTATTCACTTAATAAAATAAAATAATTTGAGACAAAGAGAGAGACATTTTGAGAAGAAAATTCTATAGCATAACGGCTATGTTATAGGGTTTTAGAAAACATTGAAAAGAGAGGGGACATGGGTCACCCACTCAAAAACGATACATAAAACAGTATAGGGACATAATATAAAGGATATAATAACATGGTAATAAAATTTGAAATACATTCCTTATGAAATTAAAAACATGAAAGGAAGACAAAAATAAGATTTCTCTTATGAAAATTCGGCAGCCTAACGGCGTCACTTAAAACATCAAAAAAATGAATTTATGAGATCAAATAGGGTCTCTAATCATATGAACATAAATATGGAAGTATTATGGTTATGTAATATCATACCCCAACATAAGAAAAGTAACATGAAATACTTGACATGAAAATATAACTTGGAAATGAGAAGGGTGAAAGAATCCCTTACAAAAATTTGGCAGCCTATCGGCGCCACATAAATATTCTTAAAATGAATTTATGAGAGAAAGAGGGGGTCTATAATAATATTAACATGAAAAGTAAAGTAATATGAATTTAAAATAACATTCCCAACATAAGAAAATGTGGATTAAAAGAAATGACATAAACGAGAGTACTTGAAAAGAAGGAGACGGGTAGGATCCCTTACCTTGAAGAGTAACTTAAAAATCATGATGTTTGGGACCTTGGGAGGCTTGAGGGAACATTGGGAGGACTCCTGGGGAGGTAAGGAGACCAAAAATGCGTTGATGAGGATTTTTTAATGGAAAGGATCGGAGAATGGCTTGGTATTTATAGGGGAAGTGAGGGGACAATGCATTAATGGCCAAGGGACACCTCATTGGTGGTATTGTCAAAACCATGGGCTTTCCCATGGTATTTTCCCATGGTATTAGCCACTTGGGACACCTCATATCTTATATTACTATTCATAATTATACCAGAATTACTACATAATTATTACATCCTTAATGGTGTCATTAAACACCTGAAACTCTAAACTGAAAATTCACTATTCATTGAAAATTCAACTTTTTCAGAAAAATCCCAAAAATTCACCTTAACATAATATCGATGATCTGAATTAAAAAATGAACTCCATTTTATAAAAATATTTTTATAAATATTTTTAAGTTAATTTTTAAATAAAAAAACACTATTCACTCGAAAAAACAAATACTTAACTAATAATTTCAAAAATAGTTATTTACATATTTTATTGAATCACATTACTTAATAAAGGTTCCTAAATTATATTAATACTTTTTTTAAGTCATATTACAAATCCATTTGGTCACATTACTAATCCTAAGAGTAAAATCACTATTCATATCTTATTATTCGTCAAAAATTAAGTTGATCTTATTAGACTCTAAATTTCATACTGAACTCAACTGTAGAAGACAATTTTTTGAAAATAATTACACATTTTTAATTATTTAAGGTTTACATAAATATTTTAAAAACTCCTTTTTCCAAAATTCATCAATAATATACATCCTATATTTATCTGGACACTTGAGATTCAGAAACTTCACCATAAGAAGAAATCACAATTTTTATTTAAAACAAAGCATTACACAAGGCAGTTACGATCTCGTTACATAGCCCATTATAATAGCAGCATAGGACCTAAGAGTAAGGTGTGCTAGGGTGATAGAATCTTGGGGCGTCTCAACCAACATTGCCCGAGTAGTGATTTTTATCAGCATGAACTTATCGCAAGGGCGATTCCATTCCAGCTTCACACGATGATGTTCGTCTTGGGTTTGGTCTAGAGAAAATCCCAAAGGTTCTACCTCTATCCCGAGTTCCGTCAGATGGGATTCGATCGGCCCGAGACTACTAGATGGGGCCATTTAATCTTCTTTCTATATTAATTAATCAAGATCACGTGTATTTATTGAAAATAATTGTAACATTTAGTTTCTAACGGTCATATCTACCAACGGTCATCTAACAGTTGAAACCCAATTGTCTCATTTTAATTATACTCATTGTATTAAATGAAAATAAAATAACCCACAAAAATTAGGGAACAAAATTTACTCAAAAAAAATTCGGGTCGTTACAATCTTCCCCCTTAAGAAATTGCGTCTTCGCAATTTTAAATTTGGGCTTAGAAATTTCGTTGAAAGTACCACATTGGAAAAAGAGTCTGTAAAACTATTTCTTTAAAATAAATAAAGGGAAGTACATAGGTCACTCGAGTTAACCCATACTATGATTCCATGTAGGAAAACATGGATATGGAAGAGAAAACAAAGGGTGAAGTTCTGATGGAGAGTGATAGAAAATATTATTAGGAGAAAATTAACCACAAGAAGATCGAAAACTTAAGATGTGTTAAACGGTCTTTGATTACCCAGTAGGAAATGTAAACTGACAACATTTTTGTTTTACATTCCTTTTCATAATTTTGAGGAAATCATTTACTACATAGAATAAAACCATAAGTAAATATACTTACCTTCAAGTATAGTTTCATCCCTTGATAAGTTTCCACCAAGACTAATCATTTCTCTAAACAATGTGCATTCAAAAGGACTTGGTCTCATCAAAAGCGCAAGAATCATATTGTACAGAATCACATAATACACAAAAGAATAACTATATTTTTCCCTTGTTTTTATTCATCAACTAAAACTAAAATGATTAGTACGAGATCATATAATCCCCAAAAAGAATAATCCTTTATAAAAATAAATATGACTATTAATCTCCAAAATTAAACAAAAGTACCCAAAGTACCAGAAAGACCATTCCATACACAATCATCCTTAAAATTATTCATAATAATCCAAACTAAGATTGGAACCCAAAACTCAGAACGATTTAATAACATAGTCTTCCAAGATAAACTTTATCATTCATCTACAAACAACATCAACCACTCTTAACGTCTTATAACAAAAGTAACTAACCTAATCACATTTTCCCCAAGATAGGTTAATCATTTCCATAAGTAACCTAAATTACCATAAGTTCACCTTAAATTCATCGATTCTTCAAAATATAATTCAACCTTTACTTGTTAAAGAAAATACTATAGTATCATATTTACCTTGATCATATCAGGTTCCCAAATTAGTGAACGTCTTACTAAATAATATTCATCTTTTAATCCCCTAATCATTTTTATTAAGAAGGACAGCTTCACAACATCAACATGTGATACATAACAATATATGTTTTCCTTAATGACATAAAACCATCTTAGGTAGTGACTTCATATTCTTAGAAAACATTAAAGATACTCTCATAGAGCACGATCTAAAATACAACATGACATAGACAATTATTGCAAAGAAGTTACATGTACTTCAGTCATCATGATCCATCTCAGCATAGGCCTTGCATTGTTCCATTGTCCTTAAAGATTGTTGATGCTCATCATGCTTCTCATCCCTTCCAAGAGAGCATTTCCTTGGATAATGTAAAACTTATCCGCATTTAAGACATTTAATAGTATAAGGTACATTATATTGAACCATATCTCCATTCATCACATTATCCATTTTTTAAATCAATTGGCTACTTTATACCCTATCACCCCACACTTAAAACATCTTCTGGTTCCTTTGTGAAATTTTCCTTGGTGCCTCTTTCCGCACTTTTTGCACAAAGGAAATTGGGTCTTCTTTCCCTTATCACCTTTATCAGATGAACATCCCTGAGACTTCATCTTCCTCTTCCTGGATGAATTTGGGCATTCGTCTAGGTACCAATTATCAATTGTGATTTTTTGATAGCTGGTTTGGCATAATCACAATATGTTCAACTTGATCTCTCGTCATCTCTGTCATATTAATAGAGAAATCATCACATTTCCTATCACATTGGTTGTTGGGACATATTCTTCTATTTCCCTCCATTAACTATGAAAAGAAATTATAATTAGGGGAATTAAATACTTAGCCAATAATCATGAAAAGGAAACTTTAAGCATAGAAGGATAAACTTATAGAAGAAAAGTATATACTAACTTGTGATACCCTAGGTTCCAATCTTGGTTATCCATGATCATATATTCTTATGTGAATATTTATTTTATTTTATCTTTGTTACTTTAATAATGGTTTATTCCAATCTTATGAATTCACCAAAGCATATCCACCGAGATTGTCAAACCAAGAGTGCAGTATGGCTCGTTGTCGTGCACCGAGTTACCCCAGGTACAGCCTGAAACACCTTATTAGAGTTTTCACTCCTAGTTACATCTGTGCCAGATCCACCTATACTTGTTCATATCCAGACAGGGATTTATTTTTTTGGAAACCACTTACTCAATACTTCACCAAAATAACAGGATGTTTTCCTATATTTAATTTTTTCATTAAAAAACCTTGTAATGTTTTCAAATCCTACTTTCCACAAATAACTAAACCATCCTTTGATACCAACTATAACATCCTGCCTTTTTATCACATAAAATTTCATTACATTATACAAAACCGAGTATCTTAAAGGTTTAGTGTCTTGGAAACCAGGAACTTAATACATGACAACATAAAAAAATCTTCCTAAAAACTTGAAATGCTTCTTCATTTGTTCATCCTAAGTTCATTACTGTATCTCATAACTTGGGAACATACATCAAAGGAAAGGGTGAGAAGAAGGCCCAGTAATGAAAACAAGGGAAATATTTTACATGTGAACTTGAGATACATCAATAAAGTCATGATAAATAACTTTAAGGCTTGAGAAAGAGATAATGAGACATATCATAATAAAAATAACGTGTTTCATAACTTAAAGATGTGGCTAAAAAATTTAACTTAGACAATCATTTCCTTATCACCAAGGTCCATCCCCAAGGTGTCATTAAAAATTATTACCAAGGTTATTCACCAAGGTATCGTTAAAATGATCATCTCTTGAGATTAAGTCTTTACCCAATGCATTGGAGCGCTATCAGGGCGCACTCTTAATTTGTCTTTATTATCATGTGATACACATATATCATCATCAAAAACTTTATAAATAACCCATATATCATAAAAGAAATTGGTTTCATTTCATAATCAAAACGTTCTAAAAACTGCTTTTAAGACATGATATTTTTTTCCCTTTAAACCCACGGAGAAGGAAAGCGAGTTTCATGTATGTAAATACTATAATTAAAATAGACCATTTTGATATATATGTGAATACCCCTGTATAATAAAGATCATTGAGTATTAACTTAATAAAATAAAATAATTTTAGACAAAGAGAGAGACATTTTGAGAAGAAAATTTTGGAGCATAACAGCTATGTTACAGGGTTTTAGAGAGCGTTGAAAAGAGAGGGGACATGGGTCACCCACTCATAAAAGATCCATAAAACAATATAGGAACAGAATATAAAGGATATAAGAACATTTTAATGAAATGTTAACGACATACCATATGAAATGAGAAACTTGAAAGGAAGACAAAAATAAGATTTCTGTTATGAAAATTCGGCAGCCTAACGATGTCACTTAAAACTTCAAAAAAATGAATTGATGAGACAAAATAGGGTCTCTAATCATATGAAAATAAATAGGGCAGTATTATGGATATGGAAAATCATACCCCAACATAAGAAAAAAAACATTAAAGACATGACATGAAAATATAACTTGGAAATGAGAAGGGTGAAAGAATCCCTTACAAAAATTCGGCAGCCTAACGACGCCACTTAAACATTCTTAAAATGAATTGATGAGATAAAAATGGGGTCTCTAATCATATTTAAATGAAAAGTAAAGTAATATTAATTTAAAAGTACACCCCCAACAGAATAACATGGGGATTAAAAGAAATGACATAAACGAGAGCACTTGAAAAGAAGGAGAGAGGTGGGATCCCTTACCTTGAAGAGTAACTTCGAAATCTTGATGTTTGGGACCTTGGGAGGATTGAGGGAACCTTGGGAGGACTCATTATGAGTTAAAGAGACCATAAATTCATTTAGGAGGATTTTTTAATGGAATGGGTGAGAGAATGGCTTGGTATTTATAGGGGAATTGAGGGGACAAGGCATTAATGGCCAAGGGACACCACACTGGTGGTATTGTCAAAACCATGGGCCTGCCAATGGTATTTTCCCATGGTATTGGCCACTTGGGACACCTAATACCTTATCTTACTATTTATAAGTCTACCAGAATTATTACATAATTATTACATCCTTAATCATGTCATTAAACACCGAAAACTCTAAACTGAAAATTCACTATTCACCGAAAATTCAACATTTTCAGAAAAATCCCAAAAATTAACCTTAAAATAATATCAATGATCTGAATTCAAAAATGATCATCATTTTATAAAAATAATTTTCTAAATATTTTTAATTTATTTTTTATATAAAAAACACTATTCACTCGAAAAAACTAATACTTAACTAATAATTTTTGAAAGAGTTATTTACCTTTTTTATTGAATAACATTACTTAATCAAGGTTCTTAAATTATATTAATACTTTATTTAAGTGATATTACTAATCCATTTGGTCACATTACCAATCCTATGCGTAAAATCACTATTCATAATTTACTATTCATTAAAAATTAAGTTGAACTTATTATACTCTAAATTTCATACTGAATACAACTGTAGGAGACCATTTTTTGAAAATCATTACACATTTTTAATTATTTAAGGCTTAAATAAATATTTTAAAAATTCCTTTTTCCAAAATTCATCAATAATATACATCCTATATTTATCTGGACACTTGAGATTCACAAACTTCACCATAATAAGAAATCACAATTTTTATTTAAAACAAAGGATTACACAAGGTAGTTACGGTCTCATTACATAGCCCCTTATAACACCAGCATAGGACCTAAGAGTAAGGTGTACTAGGGTGATAGAATCTTGGGGTGGCTCGGCCAACATTGCCCAATTAGTGATTTCTATCAGCTTAAACTTCTCACGAAGGAGATTCCGTTCTAGCTTCACACGATGAAGTTCGGCTTGGGTTTGTTCCAGAGAAAAGCCCAAAGTTGCTACCTCTTTCTCGAGTTCCGTCAGATGGGCTTCGATCGGCCCGAGACTACTGGATGGGGCCATCGAATCTTCTTTCTATATTAATTAATCAAGATCACTTGTGTTTATAGAAAATAATTGTGACAGTTAGTTTCCAACGGTCATATTGACCAATGGTCATCTAACAGTTGAAACCCAACGGTCTCATTTTAATTATACTCATTTTATTAAATGAAAATAAAATAAACCACAAAAATTAGGGAATAAAATTTACTCAAAAAAAATTTAGGTCGTTACATTGGGTGTTTCATGAGTGACATGTCATTAATGGATAAGTCAAGGATGGATTTTTCCCTTCCATATTTATAGAAGATGATATTTTTGACATTTTATTGGAATGGAATTGTCACCATGAAATTCCATGGCCATTGTGTAACGATGTTTTTATTTTAGATAGTCTACGAAAGATGTATTGATAAAATAGGTTGGTGAAATAGATTTTTAACCAACTTGATAATATATTGATACTAAGGGATTATATTACACATTGAAAATTTGTATGTGGTTTTGGTCATTATGACATTAAGTTCTTCCTCTTTGTTGTTTGAACCCGTTGCTAGACAGTAATCTTCAACTTTATGAAAGCCCACCAAATTCTTCTAAGAAAGAATCCTATAGGATCACACACTATGTATTTTTATTGATCTTGATTAAATTATATTTCAATTTATTTATTGAAATAAATATTATTTTCAAGACTAAGGAATAATTTTATTTAATTTTTATTGATCGTTAATATTCACAAGGTAATAAATAATTATTTTTTATTAATAAATAATTTATTTGATTACCTAAATGTATATATAATATTTATTCACTGGATAGTGAAAAAAATATTTATATTATTGATTTATTTTTTTAATGAATATTTATTTTCTTTATTTTCAATAAAATATTTATTTATGAATAAAATATTTATTTAATTTTTGAATAAATTCTAAAAGATTTTGAATAGACAAAGATTGAGTCTAGTGAAAAATATTAATTAAAAATACTGTTACATAATATATTTTTTTGTGTGAGATGGCCCATGCAACAAAATAATAATAAGGATATTATTATTATTTGGAATAGGGATTATTAATGGGTTTAAATATTATTTAAGGGCCAACAAGAAATTAAATTGTATTATATCCTTAACCCTAACTCTAAAAATGGACTATTATATATTTTATATATTGTATCCAAAAAATGACAATAGGGGATTGTTGCACACAATTAATTCTCTCTTGAATATCAATTCTCTCTATCTCAAGAATGAGAAGCACATGAGATATTTCTTCAAGACTAAAGTATGAGTGATCATGAAAGAAAAACACAATACTTTTGATTCACTACTCTAGCACCCGATGATTGAGTGGTGTTACTTAGAGATCATTAGAGCATGTGTGGATCACCACTAGAAAGATTCTATATTTGGATCCTCATAGAGCAATAAAGGAATTAAAAAATAGTTTTTTGGGATGATCAATAATCATTAACAAAAATATTCTTAATCCCAAATATATATTTATTCGGATATTAAAAAAAATTATTATAAATTTTACATGCATGATCCCTGCTCATGGATTCAGGAAACTATTTTTAAAATAAATTTTAATATATCACCCAACACAACAAAATTTTGGTGCACTCATAACCATCAATACTTATCATAGGGTTTACATATAAATTTAAAATTATTTATTTGATTGTTCATCCATACACAATCATGGTTAAATTTTCAATTTTTATTATTCATTCTTTAATTCTATTTGAATTAACATTATTTGATATATTATTCATATTCATTCGACATTTAATTTTCTTAAATGTTTATAAATAGAGGAAGAATGGCCAGATATGCATTCAGAAACATCAAAATCTTTGGCCAATAAAACTGGGTTACATAGTGTGTAGCTGGAGTACACATCGGGTTCCCATGCACATTGCACCTAGATGCATCAAACAACTAATTACACATGGTGAATTTATTTCACACCATAGGTTAACCAGGACAACATGGAATAGAGAAAGCATATACATGCCATGTTGCGGGCATGTACATGTTATGTAGTTTGGGAGAGCAAACACATCGAAGCCACATGCATGTAACCTAGATACACAACAACTGAGGTACACTATGTGTAGATGGAATTTACACACCCTATAGTCTCCCATTAAAATATAGAATTGAAAAATTACATTAAATTGAAATTTGTAACCTTAAATACTTATTTTATTGATTGTAACACCCAATTTTTTTTGTCCATTTAATAATGTTTTTAAATAATTTTAGATGCTCAATTAATTTATTGTAATTAATATTTCATTATTATTTCAACCGTTTATTTTCCATAAATTCCATAAATGATGGGTATCTCTAATTAAGATCGTATGATCATTAAAATGAATGGGAATTAATTTATTGTTTGATTAATTCAAGTAATAATTTTTGTCTAAATATAAAAATAATGAATACAGAAATTAATGATAGCTGGATAATTTTTTGTATTCATTACATGTATTACCAATCATGAGGTTGAACAAGACCTATGTATGTGTTGGATTTTATTTATTTTAATTTTTTTCATGGGATTGAAATTATTTGATATTAAATTAAATGACGGCCTTTGATTCATCCGTCCCTCAATTTTTATATAGGACTTTCATGTGCAATAATATTTATGTAATCCCTTATTAACCAATATTTTGGTTCCCCTCACCGATGTGGGAGTAATAAATACTTGTAATAAATGGATCATCCCAAGCCATGTGGATTCTATACAAGATAAAACCATTATGATAAAAACTCAGTGATACATAGATATACAGGTGGAATGTTATACCTTATGTTGTGACTAGAAAATTGATTTATTCCTATAGGTCATAGGATGATTTAATGCCCGGTCAATAAATCAACCATTAGATAAGCTCATTATCAATTCAATACGTTCGTTTATTTATTTATATCTATGCATTATTTATTTTATGTACACAAGATTGTGATCACATAAATGAATGTTTTAAAATAAAAATATAGAAATTAAAAAAATTATTTATGCCTAAATGCTTTATACAACATGGTTAATTAATTATGTAAAATCCAATTAATATAATAAATACATGTAAAGGATAAAAAAATAAAATTTATATATAAATTAATTAAAATCCCTCAACCTAATATTAATTTAGATTAATACTTCTATTATTTGACTGTGAAGAAAACAATGGAATTAAGTGTAATGAATGTCCAATTTTTAGGCACTTAATTTTATCAATGATTTATCAAAAGAGTTTTAGGTTGGTTTAACAAAACATGTACTGAGTTTAAAGTCCAAAGTATATTCAATATAAATTTGGAGGTGAGTATTGAAGAAATCAATGCTAGGATTTCAGGATAGGGGAATCCACTTAACAGATCAAGGAGCTACAAGCCTATAGTTGGAAAGATCACCTACCTAAATTTTTTTCTAGCGGTTTTCATGTAAAAAAATTATAGATCATTAATAAATGTAATGGGGATCATTGCCATAATAATTTTATACCAACTATACATTATGAGTTTAATATTGATTGTTGTTAAGACTTGAAAAAATAGGGGGATATTTAATAAAATTTATTTATTTATTTATTACTTCTAAAATAAATTTCAATCAAGAAAATGTACTAATAATATGATATTTTAAGTGAAGAATAAAATAGAAAGCTCATCATACACATTATTCCTATGATCAATATTAGAGAAATACAACTTCCAAATTGGAAATAACTTCTAGGAGTGGTTTTGATTCCTTTGGGTTATTCCAAACCATAAATTAAATTATTGTATATTATAATCCTTAATGAAGGATCCATATTCTATAGAGGAGAATGAGGAATAGATCCCTATCAATGAAAAACTTTTGAGTGACATAGAATAAGTTCAATGTTTTATGCTTTCATCTAGGTTTAGTGAACTAATGAAGTCTCATGAAAATATGGATGTGTATAGCATGCTTGAGAACCACCAATGTCTATACATGGATTAAAATATAATAAAATGTTTTGTTATTTCCAAAGATCTTTTCTAGAGAAATATTTGAGTGGTTCTCCAGCTAGACCTCATGTATTCAATATCATTGGCTACATTGAGCACCTAGAGGTTCTAGGGTTTAAAATCATTGAAGAAGTGGCACCGATTTAATTATCTAATCACTCCCTCAGATATTCTCAAGATTTTTTTTTGAATTTTAATATGAACAACTTTGAGAAGTCTATATCAGATCTTCTCACTCTTCTTCTCCAAATAGATAAATATTTGAAGCACGAAAATCCTTCCACCCTTATGGTGAAAAATCAGAAAGGGAAAGAGAATAGTTCTAAGTCCAAATATTCTTCTCATCCTCCAAGGAGAATAAGATCAAAGGTAAAGTATGGTAATATGATGATGTCTATTTCTTATGTGGCAAGAAGGTCCCCTAGAAGAAAAAATACACCAATCCAAGGAATCAAGGGGAATATTTATGTGTGTTTGTTATCAAGTTCAATTTATCTGTTTCTATAAATTGGGTATTAGATGTAGATTTTGGTTCTCATATATGTATTCAGATATAGGAACCAAGTAGATTCATAAAGACTGACTGAGGGGATCTGGATCTATGAGCATCCAACTTAGATAAACATTTTTCATAGCTATCAAGGACTACACCCTCACATTTCTAACTAGAATGGTCTTGGTTTTAAAGGGTTTTTATTATGTTCTTATAGTTTCTAAAGACATTATTTTTTTATTCAATCTATATACAAATGGATTTATTTTAGAATTTGGGAATAAATGTTTCTTCTTTTACAAATATTCCATTTTTTTATAGAAAGGAACATTTAAATAATGGTATTTACGTGTTGGATTACCAATACATGTAATGGAAATCAATAATGAAGTTATATCACATGACTCATACCAAACCCATCATTGACATCACCAGCTAGTCCATGTAAATCAAAAGTACTTGACTAAATTACATAAAGATGGATATTTATTTTATTTTAAACTAAAACAACTTGGCGTATGTCATACATATTTACAAGGAAGAATGACCAAACCCCCATTTAGTGGGAAAGTTAAAAGGCCTCAAGAGATTCTTTAATTAGTTCATATAAATTTGTGTGGACCATTACCTATTGATTAAATGTGTGTGTACACATTCTACATAACTTTTACATATGATTTTAGTAGATATAGATATGTCTACTTAGTGAGATATAAGTCAGATTCATTTGATAAATTCAAGGAATAAAATAATGATTTGTATAACCATCTTGGTAATAAGATTAAGAAACTCCACTTAGATAATGGTGGAGAATATCTTAATTAAGACATCATTGATTATTCCTTAGAGTTCAGGATATTATCTCAACTCACTCCTCCTAATATGCCTCAGTGAATTTGTGTAAGTGAATGGAGGAACCATGTTGTCTTACTTGCATGTGTGGGATTGTGAAAACAAATTTATGGACTATTAATGTAACAAGCTTCCACCCAAGGTTACAAAGTTTATTTTTATAGTATATTCCAAATAAAAAAGGGATACTACCAGTAAAATCCTTCAGAAAAAAGGTTGTGGTTGAAAGACATCCACATTTCTTGAGGAGGATCATGTCACTAAAAGAGATAATGGGAGTAAGGTAGACTTTGATGAAGTAAAAGATAAAAAAACACAAGTGATAGCATAAGAACAAAATTCAATAAATCCCAATGGAAGAAGAAATTTTTCTAGAGTAAAAAATACTGCATAAGATTACTAGAGAGTTTAAAGAACCAGAACGATATGTTATTCTAGTCACCAAGGATAGAGACTCATTATTAGTTGATAATAATGACCCTCTAACCTACAAGGAAGTATTAAGTGGCATAGATGTTTCCAAGTGGAAAGAGGACATGAATTATAAAATAGATTCAATTTACCAAAACAAAGTCTGGATATTGGTATAAACTCTAGTAAATATAAATCCAGTTGGTTAAAAATGGTTATTAAAGAAGAAACTAGACATGGAAGGATATTTGAGTACCAAAAATCTGTGACTTTTTGTAAAAAAATTTAAACAGCTTCAAATAATTGACTACAAAGAAACCATTTAATTAGTTTCAATGATGAAATCTATTACAATTATACTTTCCATTTCAATATTCCATGATTGTGTGATTTGGAAAATGGATTCCAAAATAACCTTCCTTAATGGTAACCTTAAAGAAGATTTCTATATGAAACAACCTGAATGGTTTTTGACTCCAAAGGATTCCAAAAAGTTATGTAAGTTTCAAAGATCTATTTATAGAATAAAACAAGAATATAGTCCATAGAACCATAATTTTTAGGAATAGATAATATAATTTGGTTTCATAAAGAATGAATTCAATATTTTTTTTCTATAAATGGTTTAGTGGGATTGTATTTGTTTTCTTCATTGTATATTGGCATATTACTCATTGGAAATGAAATACCAGTCTTATAGCCTATTAAAGCATGGTTAAATAAATTATTCTCTATGAATGATTTGGGTGAGCCATTATATATTCTTGGGATCAAGATTCATCATTATAGATTCAATAGGTTGCTCAGCCTAAGTCAATGTACATACATTAACAATATACTAAAAATATTCAGTATTGAACAATCTAGGAGGGGATTGTTTCCAGCATAACATGGCATTTATCTTTCCAGGAAAATGTGTCCCTAAACACATGAGGAAAGAAATATAATGGAAAGTATTCCATATAAATCAATGATTGATTCATTAATGTATGTTATTCCATGTACTAGGCCAGATGTATCCTATTCTTTAAGTGTGGTAGGAAGATATAAAAATTATCTAGGTGAACTCCATTGGATGGTAGTCAAGAATATCCTTAAGTTTCTAAGGCATATAAAGGATGTGTTTTTTTATGGAGGATATGTGGACTAGTAATCATATGATATTTAGATTCTATTTTCTAAATGGATAAAGATGACATGAAGTCACAAATAGGATACATATTCATTTTTAATGGAGGCATTGTGAGATGGAAGAACTAAAAACAGGTTGTGGTCAAAGATTCAACTGTAAGGTACATATGTATTGAGGCTTGTAAGAAAGCTAAAGAAGCATTGTGGATTCAAAATTTCATCTAATATCATGGTATAGTACCTAGAATTTAAGATCATACCACACACTATTTTCATAATACTCAGGGGTGGATCTTGTAAAAGTGACAAGGTCACATAAGTGGATGAAGAACATACTTCATAAGTATCATATATTGAAGGATTTTTCATAGAGAGTTGAAGTTTTAGTGAGTGATATTTCTATGTAATACAATGTGGTCGACCCCTTGATTAAAGTCCTGACTCCGTAGAAACATTTCAATCATGTGATTTATATTGGATTGAAGGTCGTAAGAAGTTGGCTCTAGTCCAGGTGGGGTTTTTTTTGAATTTTTTTTCCAATTACCAACTATTTTCACTTTGATTACATGTATATTCAATGTATTGAATATTCATTAAAAATAATATTACATATTGATTTTTTATCTTCGTGAATCTAATGTAATAATGTCCTATAGTAGATTTCAAATTGAAAAAGTCATATTTGTTCCCCGCTATGATGAGAACCTTTTTGTTTTATGAAAATATTCTTAAATAGTGTTTTCTAGTTGCATAATATACTATGATGGGACACCTAGTAAATATAATTTTATCTATAAGTAATCATAATAATATTATTCTTATTATCATGATGTTTTTACTGGTTAATCTTCAATATGTGATATTATGATAATAGGCCCACCAATAGGAATTCTGCATGTTTTTATGTGATCAGATATTCCTATCAATGAGTGTGTGTGATTATTCTTAGACATTAAGATTACTATTCATGCATGTTACAACTCATATATTTAGATGTATTTTATAAACCATAATGATAACAGTTCATTGTGAAGTTGGATATGTTGGGTGCGTCACAAGTGACATGTCATTAATGGATAAGTCAATGAAGGATTTTTCCTTTCCATATTTATGAAATATGATATCTTTTCCCTTTCATTATAATGGAACCATTTACCTAAATTCCATTTCAATGGTGTAAGGAAATAATTATTTCAAACAATAAAAGAAAGATTTATAGAGCATATAGGTTTATGACATGGATGTGAAACCTACTTGATGAGATATTAAGACAAATTGGTTATATTAAACAGTGGTCATTCATATGTGGTTTCCATCACTGTGACATTATGGTTCCTTGACCCATTTCTAGATAATAATATTGTACTTCAAGTGAGCCCTCCTAATTCTAATGAGAAAGAATCATAGAGGGTCACCCACTAAGTGTTTTAATTAACCTCAGTTAAATTATAGTTAAATTTAATTATTTAAATAAACATTATTCTCAAGACCAAGGAATAATTTTATTTATGTTTTATTAATCACTACAATTATCAAGGTAATAAATAATTATTCTTTATTAATAAATAATTATTCTTTATTAATAAATAATTTATTTCATTACATGAATATATGTAAAATGTTTATTCTTTGGAATGTGAATAAAATATTTATTTTATTTATTGAATATTTTAATAAATATTAATTTTCAAGATTGTGAATAAAATATTTATTTATGAATAAAATATTTATTTCTTATTTTAATAAAACTATATATGGGTTCAAATAGACCAAGACCAATTCTGGTGACAAATATTTATTAACAAGACCGTGACACAATATTTTTTATTACACAAGTTGGCTCACACCACAAAATATTAACAATGATATTATTATTATGTGGAATGAGTTTTATTATAGGTATTAAATTTTATTTAATGGATACAATGAAATTAAATAATATTTTAACCTAAACTCTAACTCTATTAATAAATGGTTTTTTATTGTATATTATATCCAATAACTGAGAATAAAGAAATATTGTGGATAAAAAATTCTCTCTTGAAACCTACTTCTCTCTCCCTCTAAAGAAAATTAAGTGCAAGAGATATTTATTCAAGACTGATAAATGATCAATCAATAACAAACAAGGAAATACATTTGATTTGCCACACTAGCACCCGGTGATCGAGTGGTGCTACTCAGAGATCATTGGAGCACATGTGAATTTCCATTAGAAGAATTCTATCCTTGTATCCTCATAGTGTAATAAAAGAAATCCAAAAGGTATTTTTTGAATGATAAGAAATCATCAATGAAGAATGTTCCTAATATATGGTATTTATTTCTTCATATATTAAATAAATTAAATATAAATTTGATGTACAGGATCCTCAGTCCTAGTTTCTAGAAATGATTATTAAAAGAAATTTTAATATATGGCAAACCAACACATGGTTCCACTATTTCCATAACCATCAGATGAATCATAGTTTCAAAGTATCGATCGATGCTCTTGAATCTAGCAGTATGGTCATGGCATTCCATATCATGGATTGGGATGATATACATTATGTTCCACATCATTGGTTGGGATGGATAGACATAGAGGTCCAAATAATAGTTGGATACATGGACTGATGCTCCTATTATATTGACTTGTGTCCCCTTTGACATATGGTTCAAATGGATGGCATGGTCCAAAGTAGGTTTTATGGGTATGGATATCACATGGGACTGAGAATAAATGTGGTTGATTTAAATATTATTAAATTATAGAACTTGGTTTATTTTCATATTGTATATTTCTTATTATACCTCTACATGCACTGTTATTATATTGGGTATTTTTATAAACATCACTGATGGTGGGCTACTAAGTTGTAATGAAACCATACTTGGGTTGTTGTTGGGTACCCAAATAGACTTTATGGTTGTAGGTTTGGACAATGGAAAAGTACCTATATTAGATGGTTGATATTAGACTTGGGTAAGATGTGTGGGTGTGGAAACTGAACGTGACATGAAGGGATATTTTGGGCACTATATTTAGTGTATTATTTTTGTCTTCTTTCATCACTTAACATTAATATTAAATGGAATGTCTATTTTTATATTTGTTGGAATTTACCCATTTTTGGGGATTGATTATATGATGCCTGGTTGTTGGTCATTATAAAATGATTATCATTTATCTTGTTTTCCAATGTTGTCTTTGGTAAAGTTGGTATCTCCCCATATACCTCATTAGACCCCCACTACTATTCGTCAACCTCTAGCATATGGGGAGGTTCACTTTAGGACATGAGGTGCACCCGTTTGGGTAAACCGATTTAGTGGAACCCAGGCTAGGATGTAACAAACTGGTATAAGAGATGCTTTCATTTATATTAATTTACTATTTGGGAAAGTTAGATATGTGTCTTGGAGGTGTAAATCCTTGTAAATGAGCCTCTATAGAGGATTAGTTTACCCACGTGTTGGGGAAAACCCAATATTCTAGGGGGTTTTGTTATTGATGTTTTCTTGTTCAAATTGGATGATATCTCACCATTGGGTGATGCACTTGTTGTTTGAAGTTATTATTTTCTATGTTTTTGTTCCTAGATTTCCCTGTAATGTGGTTTATATATGCATGAATCATTTTAGGCAATCAACATTTATGTGACATGAATCATATAATGTACTCACAAAAAAGTAGGTTATGGTGGGTTGTGGGAAATGAACATGATTTTCTAGTTTTCATACAGTTTTTAAAAAATAATTCCAAATGAAGATTTGTAGCTGGTTTTAACAATGAGTTTCTAAATTTAAATGGTTAAAATGGTGTATAACTAAGAAATATTTAAGTTGTTTTAATGTGGAATGGTTGAAATGGTGTCTAATGATAGGCATGTGATTATGTAAGTTGGTTTACCCTGAGTTATCCATGGCCCATTATAGGGATGGTTAAGGGTAGTGATAGATATGCCATTATATTTTTCGGGATAGCGTATTAAGATTGGGTGGTTTATGCCTAGTAGTGAACCCTCTTTTTTGTGAGCTATGGAAATTATATGATATGTGATTTGAGTTGTGTGTTTGACATTGTAGATATATTTCCCCACGATGATGTTTACTAATTAGGAGATAAGAGGAAATCACTGAGAATACTCATCTAGTAATGGGGGAAGAAACCTCATTGTTTATGAGTAATATGGGGAAGAGTAGTTCCATGATAACATATCCAATTTATGTATTTTATAGATAAAGACTTAGGGTGGTTTCTTCCTAGTATGTTTGACCTGATGAGAGAGTTTTTTTGTATCACCCTATGACCTTTGATGGTGAGGGTGGACTTGAGGTAGCCAAGATTTGGATTGAGTCCATATAAAAGATTTTGTGTCACTTAGAGACTTTTTTTAAGAATAGACTCAAGTTGGAAGCATTTACTTTAATATTACTAGAGAAGGGTTGGTGGGATATTCATTCTCAGGATGAGAAGTTGGAAGCCACAACTTCAAAATACTTCCAAGTGATGTTCTTGGATCACTTATACCCATGGACACTAAGGAAAAGGAACTATGAAATGTTTATAAATTTTACATAGGGAATTATGATGGTAAAGGATTCTGTTGGTTTTTTATTAATTTATATTTATTTTCTTTGACATTTACAAGATATGAGGGAGATGCGGTAAGACATTTTTAGGAAAAAATTGGTTGTGAGATCAAGTCCCAAATGACAATATTTTATTTTAGGAGGTTTTATGAGGTGGTGGATCAATCTCTCATTTCTGAGGGAAACCGAAAAGAGTATTATAGTGGAGGGAATATGGATTTTGTTGGTTGATCTAGTGGTTCATATTCTAATAGTATGAATCATCATTAGAAGAACTTCCACCAGGGTAGTGGTGTAAAGAGTATCCATGGTAGGGGATCATTCTCACATTACAGTGATTGAGTTCTATGTTATCAGTGCAGAATACAAAGACACATGTTTGGTCAGTTTCGAAGGCCACCAGTGGAATGATGATCTTTCTGTAGGATGGGTCACATATAGTGGTTCTACAGGAACACATAGTAGATGGGTAGTGATGGAGGATCTTGACTGGCACAGAGAACCAGTAGGGGATTGGTTACCCTGTATCAGCCGAGAAGTTGTATTCCCCCTAGTCGTACCAGTTAGGGTTGGGAAAATGGTACTTTAGTAAAAGTGAATACATATCAAAATATATGTGCAACCCAGTGGTATCATACTATTTCATAGGGTAAAGAGACATGCTAGTTTCATGTATTTCATCCATCACCCATTGGTGGAGAGGCTGGATTGTTGACTATTAAAGGTAAAATTATTAAAGATTGTATACATTCTTGTGATTTATTTGATATATTAGCCTCACAAACATTTATGTATTTCTAGTTTTTGAATTGTTAGGGTATAGTATTAGAGTATATGTTTGAGATTATGTCAATCGAAAAAATGTTGGTGTGTGATCAGAGGGTATCCATCAATGTATGGAGTATTCCCTTAAGGTTGGTGGGTATCAAATACTTTAGGACTTGTATATGCTTGAGATGAAATGTTTTTACTTGATAATGTAGTTTAATTGGTTGGTTACTTATCAAGATCATGTTGATTGTTATCTTTGGAGAGTGATTTTCATGCCTCGAGAGGGTGAAACTTATTTCTATAGTATGAAATGGAATATCCGTTTAGTCCATGAAGGCCCAATTAAACTAAAATTGTGTGAGATAAAAACCTAGGTGGAAAGTCTTATGCTTGATGATTGGGAGCTGTAACATGTTGTCTTCCCTTCTATAGGGGATCAGTTTCAGGATGTGTTTCCTAATGATTTTTTAGGGTTTCCACCTGGGCAAGAGGTTTAGTTCATGATTGAGTTAGCTCCTTGAGCAGTTCTAGTTTCCATTCCACCATATATAATGTCACCATAAGAGATTAAACATCTTAAAAAACCTATATGAATTAGTTGATAAGGGATTAATCTATTTGAGTAGTTCACCTTGTGTATCTCTAGTCCTTTTTTTCTAAGAATGTGGATGTAACCTTACACTTATGTGTTGATTATCAAAAATTCAACCAAGTAACGAGTAAGTACTGATATCCTATTACATGTATCTATGACATTTTTGATCATCTGAAGGGTGCTTAAATGCTCTCGAAAATTGATTTTAGATCAATAAATCATCATCTGTGTTTAATAGTTTTCGATGCACAATGGACTGCTTTCATAAATTGGTATGGTTTACATGAATTCATCGCATTATAGTTTGGGTTAATTAATAATTCTTATATGTTTATGTTCTTGAAAAATCAAATATTCCACCCATATCTAGATCAATTTTTTGTTTTTTAGATAACATATGGATGTACACCTAAAATCATGATGATCATGTCAAACACCTTAACATCATATTCAGTACAGTGAGAGAGAATAAAAAATAAACTAATCCATTAAAGTTTTAATTTTGGAATGACAAAGCGCATTTATTTGGTAACATAATTTTGGATTAAGGTGTTTCAATGGAGTCAAAGAAGGTTTAAGATTCAATTTCATTGGACCATGAAAAAAAAATTTCATATTAGAAGACTTTTTAGTTTAGCTAGTTACTACCTAAGGTTCCTAAAAGGATTTTATTATCTAGATGCACCAATTTTAGGTATGACAAAAAAGGGTGTAAGGTTTGAGTGGTACGAAGTATGTGAGAATGATTTCTAGGATCAAAAGAAACATTTAACCACTACACCAATCTTGATCTTACTTGATTCGAGTAAGGATAATTTTTTTTGGGATTCATCAAGAATTGTAATTAGTTTAGTGTTGATATAGAAATATCTATTCGTGAATTATAGATAATGTTAGTTAAAGATACATGAATGGAACTATCCTACACATGATCTTGATTTGGTTGCAGTGGTGTATTCTTTGAAATTCTAGTGTAATTATCTTTTGGGAGAGAAGATTGTTGTTTATACTGATCATAATATCCTTAAGTATATCATTTTCCAGAATAATTTAAACCACCGACATCTAAGACGGGTTGATAACATGTAATATTTTTATTTTTATCTAGCTTATATGCTAGGGAATGGAAACAGTTTTATAAAAGTGCCGAGCCATAAAAAACAGACTCGATAAGTTTAGGAGTCCAGTTCTGAGTATAATATGATGGATTTGTTTGTAGAAATGTTTTTATTTGTTCAGGTGGAGCATGAGTTTATGACACTCACTTCATTGTCTGTTGAGAACTGTCTTCTGAACTGTGTTAAGAGAACAAATAAGGAGGCTTCATAATGTCTAGCCTTGATAAATAGTTTTGAAGGTGGGGATCCAACTTATGATTGGACTGTTATTATGGATGAGATAATTCACATCCATTTTCATATTGTAATAATTAGTTTTATACTAGAATATATGAGTTTGGGTTTTATTCCTTAAAGTGGGAGGTTTTTCCTATTTTGACCAAAATGTTGTGTGATATTCAAAAGTAGTGTGGTGTATAGGAATGAAAAATGATATTAGAGGCTTCATGACATGATGTTGCACCTATTATCATGTGAAGGCTGATCATCAAATACCTATTTTACTTTTACAACAATTTCCCATTATAAAATGGAATTGGAATTATATTATCAAGGATTTTGTGGAGGGTCTCCCAATGATGTATTATATGAATAATGCAATCTGGGAGATTTTGGACCAGTTGAATAAGGTATCTCATTTCTTCCTTATACATGATACTTTCACCATTGACCAGTTTGGTGACTTGTATATATGTGAGGTAGTACATTTACATGGGGTATCATAGAGTATTGTTTCAAATTATGATCCAAGTTTTACATCATGCTTATAGAAATGGTTGTATAAGGTGTTGGGTACTAAGGTTTTTTTGATTAAATCTTTCCACACATAGAAGGATGGAAAATCGAAACATACTATCTAGGTGATCAGGGACATGTTGAGGGAATGCGTCTTAGACTTTGGGGGATCTTGGGATAAATTTTTTTTCTCATTGAGACTTCCTATAACAAAATTTTTCAGGTAACTATCCAAATGGAACTATGTCTCACTATGATAGTCTATATAGACATACCTTATATTGGATGGGTGGAGGGGAATCATGGTTATTCAGATTGAGTCTCATATTGAATACATCATAGTAGGTTCTTATAATTCAAAATAATTTGGTTACATCATAGGGAAGACAAAAGTATTACATTGATTAACTTCTTCTACCAATTGAGTTTAAAATTTGTGACCACGTGTTCCTTCAGGTGTTGCCAATATTGGGTCATCATAAAATTTGTAAGTAGGGAAAGTTGGAACCCAAGTATATGTGGGAATTTGATATTGTGGAGATGATTGAAATGATAGCACATAATTTTTCTCTTCCATAGTGGTAATGTTTTATGCATGATGTTTTTCAAATTTCATATTTTTAGAAGTATCTCATTGACCCATACCATGTGATGTATGTTGATTATGTAGAGCTTGAGGCTGATGCATCCTTTGAGGACTATATAGTTCATATTATGGATCATGGTGGGAACTTTGTATGGTGTAAGACCATGTCATTGGTCTGAGTGTTCTGGTAGCATAGTAATGATTAAGAGGAAACACAGGATCTAGAAGTTGATATGTTGGATCGGTGGCCTATCCTTTTTACCCTAGAGGCTTAGTGATATGGAAGAGAATATTGAGGATGAGAGGTTATAACGTGGGGAGGATAAATGATCCCTACCCTATGAGGAGGTATCTCATCATTTAAATTTTGGTTTGAACACTTTAAATTGGTAAAGGTAATGATTCCTAAGAGGATAACGGGTCTTGGGTGTGTTCATGGGGTTTAGGGAATGGAAAAGGGGTAAGAGAGGCCATTCTATTCTTGGAGCATGGTTGGTACATGCTTAGTACTAACAACACTCCATGGATCAGTAAACCATGTGGTTTGACCTCCTTGGGAAAATGTAGGTGCATGACTACGACATGATTTTTCAAACCATGTAGGTGACCCAGCTAAACCACATATCTTGGGCCCTCTTGGATAGAGGTATCCACATGGTAGTCACAGGGTTTATCCAATAGTGTGGCCAAACCATGTGTTGGATCTGAATCTACGGATTACACACAAGAGGGGGGGTGAATTGTGTCTTTTCAAAATTATTATAATCTCTTCAATTTAGACAAATTCTGTCCACTATGCTTTAGCACGATTAAATATGCAGCGGAAAAAGTAAAAGCATGAACACACAGATGTATAGTGGTTCGGGGAACAGAAGGCCCCTAGTCCACTCCACCAACGCTCAAATCCACGAGCTTGGCGATTTTCACTATCTGGTCCTCGTTTCCACAGACCTGTTCACAACTGAGTACAGGAAGTTGACACCTTTACAAGTTTCAGGAAAACACAGCCTTCCTGGTTCAAACACGAACCCACACAGCTTAGAACGAGAAGCTGATCACTCAAAAATAAAAAGGGTTTCGATAAAGAAAACACTTCTCCAGTTGTTCTTCACAATTGCAACAAAATGCAATTGACAGTAGATAGATCGTCGTCTTCAGAAAATAAAGATCTGTAATCAAAACAGTTCTGAGTCGATCCAGTTGCAATAGATATTACAAGAAACTTCACAACTTCAACAGCAGTAGATTCACAACAGATAGTCGATGTAGAACACGTGAATCTGCTATCAAGATCTTCCTTTGGTAATAAAGGTTTTACACTTCTTCTCGATCACCAGAAAAGAACGCCTTCACACAGTCTCTGTTTCTTGCTCGTTAAAAGATCAATCTATCTATTTCATACACTTTCCTGTGTATATATATATCCGAAGTTTCCAAGATAGAACATATATATTCAAATCTGAGAAAATCTTCCGCATAAATAGATCCATGAAAATCTCCTTTAGATTCGCGATATTAAAAAAATGAAATAACCGAGCCGTTGTAACTCCCCTGAAGAATTGGCATAAAAAGCTCCGTTTAAATCAATCATTAATCCGTTGAAAAACGTCTTTGATTCAGTCAAAGTCATACTTAAGAATCGGCTCGAAATCCGCTTAATAATCCGCCTGTTTGACCAATGCAAAAGGAAATATCGTCTGTCAAAAATATCTCGACGCCAAACGTAGGGTTGATGACGTGGCTCCAAACGTAGGGTTTACAAACGTAAGGTTCACAAACGTAAGGTTCAGAACGCAAGGTTCAGAACGTAAGGTTCAGAACGAAAGCTCAAATGTAAGATTGAACATACATACTTTCTCTTCAGCATTCAAACATAGGGTTGATCATCCATACTTTGTCTTGCTTCAACTCTCCAAAGAACGTACGGTTGATTATAAAAGTAAGGTTGATGATCCATACTTTTGAGAAACAAACTCGACACTGAAAACTAACGTACGGTTTCTCTTCCATACTTGTCCAACAACAAAAACGTAAGGTTCCTTCCAAACGTAATGTTCTTCTTCCATACTTTTCAACAATGTAAGGTTCATTAACCATATGTTTCAAAATAACGTAAGGTTCCTTAGCCATACGTTTCTTTTAACATAAAAAGTAAACTTTTCATCCATACGTTACGTTCATCAACGTAGGGTATGAACAGTGATTCCAGTACGCGCTAAAACTGATCTCGCGCTACAGTGATTCCAGAACGCGCTAAAATTGATCTCGCGCTACAGTGATTCCAAAACGCGCTAAAATTGATCTCGGAATAAATGAAGTATGAAATCTCGTTATATGAAATAAATAAATAAAATAAATTCCTGTAAAATACTCAACGAAATAATTAGTAAATAATTAAGGGTATTTGTGAGCATCAAAATCATCATAAAGAGACAGAGTATTATTTAAAATAATCTCCCCCTTTAAAAAACATTATTTTGAATTATTTGAAAACAATACATTGCTCAACAATCTCCCCCTTTTTGATGATCACAAAACCCATAAAATAATAGAACTAATTTAATTGCAATCTTTATTGAAAAATTAGTTTTATAAAATTTTAGAATTTTGAAAGGATTAAAAAAATATTTAACTAAAATAAAATTTCTCCCCCATAAAAATAAATTTTCAGCTAAAAATAGATAAAAGATAAATGTCGTATATATCCAAATTCTCCCATATATCCAAATTTCTTCATAGGAAACAAATGAATTTAAATGTTGTGGTTATCCAAATTCTCCCCCTTTTTGTGATATCAAAAAGAATGAAAAATTACGGATTTGAACACATTCAATATTGCACTGAACTATAAGTAAATGCTATAATTAACTGTGTATGAATAAGTGAATTTGTTATACTGGCTAACTCAATCATAAATCAATAAACAACAACAAAAAAGAATTTTCATTCACAAGCTGTTATATATAAACGATTGTGATATACAGAGGAATCAAGGTTTATAGATAAGACAGGGAAAAAGGTGTCTATCTCCTTTGAATCGCGGTCTTTGTCTCTGTAAACTGTTCTTTGAGCCTCTTCATCATCCCATCTCCTAACTTGATGATAAGATCTCTGTTCTCTTGAGTCATATGAATATCTTCAATCAAATTAACTCTGAAAAACTCATACATTCTTTCTTCTTTTTCAACAAAAAGAGCCAGTTTTTCTGATAACTGATTCAAAAGAATCCTAATCGGTTGCTCTCCAGATGTCAACTGATCCACTAAAAATCTCTGATTATCTAGCAAAACTGACAAAGGGGCACTATTACACTGAAGATCGTGTAATCTGTCACTCATATTGCTCATTGCTGCAGTAATTGCTTGAAATTTCCGAATCAAATCAGGTGAAGAACCTGATCCACTCACATCATTGTTTGCAACAGACTCAAATTTATTCTCCATGTAAATCTTCAACTCAGACAAATCATCTTTCTTTAACATCTCTGATTTTAACTGATCAACAGCATGCAGCATATCAGTCTTAAACAAATCTACTTCCTGTCTTGAAACAGTACATTCTTTCAGCTTCTGAAACTTCAACTGCTCTAAGTTCAGAGAATTTCTGAGACTAACATTCTCAGATTCTAACTGAGAGATACGCTTGTACAACTCAACAACTTCTTCTTTTCTCGAATCAGGGGCACCCTGTGCTCGATTCTCATGTCCAGAATTAGGTTGATGAAGCAGGGCAAGTGGTAAGGAATCTACATCTGACTGTTCTTTGTCCTTGTCCTGACAAGGTTGATCCACTGAACTATCTTTTGAAGCCTGAAACTCTTCCACTGAAAAATCTTCCTGAAGTACCTCTGTATTAGCTTCAGAAGTATGTTCATCACGAACAGTAGTCTCTCTGACTTCTACTGATTGGTCAAGAACTATATTTTCATGTAAATCTTGAGGTCGGGCCACTTCTTCACCAGGAACTGCCTCCATAAGTTGTTCTTGTTGAATTACTTTTTCAACAGCCATAGCAGCAGATTGAGGTTCTTTTTGAGTTTCTGTTTGAGCTGTTGGTTCCTCTATCGGTGCAGTCTGCTCCACAACAGCTTCTCTCACAAATGAAGAAGAAAATAACGGTTCAGAGGATTTCAAGGCAGGAGAGATAATTTCTTCATCAATTGACCTCTTCCTTCTAGATTGAAGTCCTTCTTGACTTATCTCTTCCTCAACTTCCTCCATCTCAAAACGAATTCTCCTTGCCACTGTACTAACTCTTGATTCTGCTTGTCCCTCCTTGGACTTAGCCGGTTGAGCCTGAGCACTCTCCAAGTTTTCCTCAGCTCCAACAGGTAAGAGTTTTCCTTTAATTGTGCTCCAGAAATATCCTACTTTCCTCAAAGTTCCAGCATTAAAAACATTACTGTGGTGACATTTCACCCCAGCATCTACCAATCTGATCCTTCCTCTTTTAAACAAAAACAAAGAAATGAACCTTCCATAAGGGAAAAAGGTCATTCTTGCTTCACTCTGACAGCAGTAACTCAGATATCTTATCATAAACTCAGGAAAATTAAACTTAATATCACACATCAGAAGATACATTATGTACATGTCAGGGTATAGGATTTTCTCCATCTCAGCCATTCTTGGTGCTAAACCAGTCTGAACAAATTTTACCAAAATTTTCTGATCGGGCTCCAAATCCTTAATAAACATCTTCTTTATCACTCTGGTTCCAAACAGAAAAGACATAATGTCTTAAGACTTATGTACAGAATCTCCAATATTCCGTAAATCGAAATGAAAAACTGCTTCATGAGGGAAGTTAAGAATTTGACTTATCTCTACAGATGATATTGAAAAGTCCTTATCCTCTATTTGAGCCAATAAACTATCCTCTGTATCTCCAAGGCTAAACTGAACAGTTCTAAAGAAATGTCCCATTTCTGCCTCATATAGAAACTCAGAATTTTCACTATTAAAAGCTTGCTCAAGGCTTTGAAACGACAACGCTTGCTTCAACAGTAAATTAGTTTCAAACAGCCACTCTAAATCTATGACTTTACCTTGCAGTATTTTCCGACTAACTACCTTAGGTTTCTTTGGAGCACTGCTCTCGGCTTCATCTGGACGCTTAGTCTTTTCCATTCCAACAACGATTTCTGATGGTTCGTAAGTTTAGGGTTTGAAGATTCAGAAAAGGGTTTTGGAGCAGATGTGCGGTTTTAGGTTTTCGAAAGGGTTTCCGAAAAAGGTGAAGCAGTTTAGAAGGTGAAACGGTTCTGACAGCCTTGATTCCCGTGTAATCACTAATCATTACTTTTATTTAAAACAAAATAAAATTACTTATAGCGGGAAACAGAAATTAAGCAGAATTCGAAAACAAAATAAGATTAAAAAAAACTATTTAAAATTAAATAAACCTAAATCCCCCTTAATAAATTCAAACCTTGCCGTGGGAAGTGGTTTAGTAAAAATATCTGCTAATTGATTTTCTGTATTTATAAATTCTAAAAATATATCCTTTTTAAACACATGATCTCTTAAAAAGTGATGTCTTATATCAATGTGCTTAGTTCTAGAATGACTAATAGGATTTTTTGAAATATTAATTGCACTAGTATTATCACATAAAATAGGTGTATTATTTAAATTTAATCCAAAGTCCATAAGAGTGTTTTTCATCCACAACACCTGTGCACAGCAACTACCTGCAGACACATATTATGCCTCGGCTGTTGACAGGGCAACTGAGTGTTGTTTCTTACTAGACCATGATACTAAAGACTTCCCTAAAAATTGACATGTTCCTGAAGTACTCTTCCTATCTAATCTACAGCTTCCAAAGTCAGCATCTGAATATGAAATTAAATTAAAATCAGAGGTTTTTGGATAAAACAGAGATTGATAAATAGTACCTTTTAAATATCTAAAAATTCTTTTAACAGCAGTTAAATGGGATTCTTTGGGATTTGATTGAAATCGAGCACAAAGACATACTGAATACATTATATCTGGTCTACTAGCAGTAAGATATAACAAACTACCAATCATACCTCTATATAACTTGTTGTCCACTGATTTTCCAGTTTCATCCAAATCAAGTTTTATATTAGTACACATAGGAGTTGTAAATGGCTTGCTGTTTTCAAGTCCAAATTTCTTAAGTAAATCAGTAATGTATTTCCATTGATTTAAAACATTTCCAAAATCTTTTTGAAATATTTGAAGACCCAAAAGGAAATTTAATTCTCCCATCATACTCATTTCAAATTCTTTTTGCATTAATTCTGAAAATTCATGACAAAGAATTTTATTGGTTGATCCAAAAATTACATCATCAACATAAATTTGTACCAACAAAACATTATTTTTCACAGTTTTCTTAAAGAGTGTTGGATCTGCCAGTCCAACAGTAAAATCATTTTTTAAAAGAAAAGAACTTAGTCTTTCATACCAAGCTCTAGGTGCTTGTTTAAGGCCATAAAGAGCTTTAGTAAGTTTGAAAACAGAATCTGGTTTTTGAGAATTTTCAAAACCAGGAGGTTGCTCAACATAAACTTCCTCCATTAAATAACCATTTAAAAAGGCAGATTTAACATCCATCTGAAATAATTTAAAATTAATATAAGATGCATAGGCTAAAAGGATTCTAATGTCTTCTAACCTGGATACAGGTGTAAAGGTCTCATCATAATCTATTCCTTCTTCTTGATTATATCCTTTAGCTACTAATCTTGCTTTATTTCTAGTTATTATCCCTTGATCATCCTGTTTATTCCTAAAGACCCATTTAGTTCCTATTACTGGATAATCATGTGGTCTTTCAACTAATTCCCAAACCTTATTTCTCTTGAACTGGTTCAATTCATCCTGCATTGCTATTACCCAGCTCTCATCATCTAAGGCTTCTTCTATGGTCTTAGGTTCTTGTTGGGATAGGAAAGCAGAGAATTCAACTATGTTTCCAAGGTTTCTTCTAGTTTGAATACCAGTCTCTAAGTCACCTATCACAGATTCTAAAGGGTGATTCTTTAAGGTTCTAGACTGTCTAGGCATTACATTCAAAGGTTCTTCAGTGTCATGTTCTTCTGAACTGGACTGAATTTCTTTTATATCATTTTCAAAATAATTCTTTAAATTCACAAGTCTCATGTTTTCATTAGAATCAGGTTCATTTATTTGTTCTATCCTTTTCTCAAAAGGATCAGATTCATCAAATTTCACATGAACTGATTCTTCAACAATCCTTGACTTTTTATTATAGACTCTATAAGCTTTGGAGGTTGCAGAATATCCTAAGAAAATACCTTTATCAGATTTTGGATCAAATTTACCAAGATTATCTTTGGTATTCAAGATGTAAACCTTGCATCCAAAAAATTTAAAGTAATTTACTTTAGGTTTTCTGTTATTCCATAGTTCATAGGGTGTCTTTTTCAAAATAGGTGTTATTAAAATTCTATTCATTATATAACAAGCTGTATTAACAGCTTCTGCCCAGAAATATATAGGTAGGCTATATTCATTTAACATAGTTCTAGCCATTTCTTGAATAGTTCTATTTCTTCTTTCTACAATCCCATTCTGTTGAGGTGTTCTTGGAGCAGAGAAGGTGTGTTTAATACCCATGTTTGAGCAAAAGGAATTAAATTCCTGGTTCTCAAATTCTCCACCATGATCACTTCTCAATGAGATTATATTAAAACCTTTTTCATTTTGAATAGATTTACAAAAAGCTTCAAATAAACTAAAATCTTCACTTTTAAATTTCAAAAAGAAAATCCAAGTAAATCTAGAATAATCATCAACTAATACATAAACATATAATTTACCAGCTAAACTTGCTACTCTTGAAGGTCCAAACAAATCTATATGGATAAGTTCTAGAGGTTTAGTTGTAGCAACTTTATTAACAGATTTGAATGATGATTTGTGTTGCTTGCCAAGCTGACATGCATCACAGAATCTGTCATTCTCAAATTTGAGACTAGGCAAATCAGAAACTAGATGTTTCTTAGATAATTTATGTAAAGCATATATATTGCAATGACCAAGTCTTCTATGCCAGATCCAGGATTCACTTATATTAGCAGTTAAGCAGTTTACTTGTTGTTTACACAAGGAATACAAATCCAAAGTATAAACATTATCAGTTCTGGGTGCTCTAAACTTAAACAGTTTATCTTTAGAAACAGTACAACTATTGTTAGTAAAATCAACAGTGTATCCATCATCATAGAGTTGAGAGATACTTATCAGATTGTGTTTTAACCCTTGTACATAAAGTACTTTGTTGATTGAGACTGTCTCTGGATCTCCAACTGTTCCAATACCAATAATCTTTCCTTTGGAATTGTCACCAAAGGTGACAAGTCCTCCTTCCTTTCGAGTAAGAGAAGAGAAATTAGCTGAAGTTCCACTCATGTGTCTTGAGCAGCCACTGTCCATATACCATATTTCTTTCTTTCACTGGTGACCTGCTATCTGCAAAGACATTCAAACAAATTGCTTTGGTACCCATATTTTGTTGGGTCCAGGAGTGTTAGCAAGCAGTGATCTGGGTATCCAGATTTTCTTTGTTTTCTTAAAATTGATTGAATCATATAGATCATTGGAAATATAAGCTTTCTTAATTCCACATATTTGAGGTTGTCTTAGAAAACAGTTTTTAGCTATATGACCTTTTGTTCCACAGAAGTTACAAATAACCTGTTTAGTGCTAGGAACAAAATAATTTTTGTATAACATAGGTTTTTCTCCTTTACTTCCAATTCCAAACCTTTCCTTTTTAATTATAGTTTTTCCAAGTATCTCATTTAAGGCGTTTTCTCCTTTTGTAAAAACTAATGCAGCCTTTTTATAAGATTCTACTTCATCCTGTAGAGTTTTTATTTTTGATTCAAAATTAATTTTATTTGAGTCAGCAGAGTTGTATTTGTCAATTAATTCCTTATGTTGTTTTAGAAAAGTATTTCTCTCATCTGAAATAGCTTTATGCAAGTTCTTTATAGATTTATATTTTTTAAATAATGAGTCATACCTTTCTTCAAGCATATTGCAGTAAGCTGCAAGTTTTTTATTTGAGAAGCTTGTTTCAGAGTTTTATTCATTATTTGAGTCAGAGGAGTAGTATGAGTGTACCTCATCAGTTTCAGCCATGAAACACATATTTGCTTTTAAATTGGCTTCCTCCTTCTCTAAGATTGATTCAGAAGAATTACTTGAGTCTTCAGAAACACTCCAAGTAGCTTTCATAGCTTTCTTGTCTTTCTGCTCATAATCATCTATTTTGAAGAATTTCTTCTTCTTTGCATCTTTCAATTTTGGGCAATCCGGTCTGATATGTCTCATCTTTTTGCATTCATAAAATCTCACTTCCTTGCTATCCTTCTTGAAGGATTTCTTGAAGTCTTTCTTCTTACTGTAGAACTTTCTGAATTTTCTGGCTAGCTGAGCCAGTTCTTCATCCGAATTTGAAGAATCATAGCTTTCTGATTTAGCACTTACTTCTCTGTTCTTCATCTTTCTATCCTTTTGTTGAGAAGTCACTTTCAAAGCAGTATTTTCCCTTTTTATGTAGACTTTATGCTCATTTACCTCATCTTACATTTCAGCCTCGTACATCATCAATGTACCAATAAGCTCTCTCATAGTTAGATCTTTAACAGAAGTTGATTGTCTGATTGCTGCAGAGATTCCATTCCATCGAGTAGGAAGTACTCTCAGTACCTTTAACGCTTGATCAGCCTGCTTGATTGGTTCTCCTAGAGCTGTTATATTATTGACAATTTCTGTCAATCTTCCATTCATCTGAGTGATGCTCTCTCCTTCACTCATTCTGAAAGTATCGAATTTTAATTTAGCAGTTGCATATCTCATCTGTCTTACATTATATGTTCCTTCATAAGCAACAACTATTGTTTGCCACATTTCATATGCAGTCGGGCATTGAGATACTCTGTTAAATTCATCCGGTCCTAGACCAAAGATGATTGCATTCATAGCTTTTGAATTCATGTCATACTCAGCCTCTGTAGCAGCACTCCATGTATCGGGATTTTCAGGAATTTCATAGGGAGTCAGAATCTTTGAATAGACTTTTTAACCAAGATTTTTCAGATAAATAATCATACGTGATTTCCAGCAGCCATAATTATCTCCACTAAAGTAAGGTGCTCTGACCATTGACATTCCCTCTCTCGTATCAGCCATGATACACTATGTATAATCTTTAAATACTTCTAGCTTGATAAGACTTTAAAAATAAGAAGCTCCTCCTCTGATACCAATTGTTGGATCTGAATCTACGGATTACACACAAGAGGGGGGGTGAATTGTGTCTTTTCAAAATTATTACAATCTCTTCAATTTAGACAAATTATGTCCACTATGCTTTAGCACAATTAAATATGCAGCGGAAAAAGTAAAAGCATGAACACACGGATGTATAGTGGTTCGGGGAACAGAAGGCCCCTAGTCCACTCCACCAACGCTCAAATCCACGAGCTTGGCAATTTTCACTATCTGGTCCTCGTTTCCACAGACCTGTTCACAACTGAGTACAGGAAGTTGACACCTTTACAAGTTTCAGGCAAACACAGCCTTCCTGGTTCAAACACGAACCCACAAAGCTTAGAACGAGAAGCTGATCACTCAAAAATAAAAAGGGTTTCGATAAAGAAAACACTTCTCCAGTTGTTCTTCACAATTGCAACAGAATGCAATTGACAGTAGATAGATCGTCGTCTTCAGAAAATAAAGATCTGTAATCAAAACAGTTCTGAGTCGATCCAGTTGCAATAGATATTACAAGAAACTTCACAACTTCAACAGCAGTAGATTCACAATAGATAGTCGATGTAGAACATGTGAATCTGCTATCAAGATCTTCCTTTGGTAATAAAGGTTTTACACTTCTTCTCGATCACCAGAAAAGAACGCCTTCACACAGTCTCTGTTTCTTTCTCGTTAAAAGATCAATCTATCTATTTCATACACTTTCCTGTGTATATATATATCCGAAGTTTCCAAGATAGAACATATATATTCAAATCTGAGAAAATCTTCCGCATAAATAGATCCATGAAAATCTCCTTTAGATTCGCGATATTAAAAAAAATGAAATAACAGAGCCATTGTAACTCCCCTGAAGAATCGGCATAAAA
Organism: Viscum album; assembly: GCA_963277665.1. Taxonomy (NCBI): domain Eukaryota; kingdom Viridiplantae; phylum Streptophyta; class Magnoliopsida; order Santalales; family Viscaceae; genus Viscum; species Viscum album. The sequence continues at coordinate 461,586,536 of OY728122.1, read as the reverse complement.
AGCTCCGTTTAAATCAATCATTAATCCGTTGAAAAACGTCTTTGATTCAGTCAAAGTCGTACTTAAGAATCGGCTCGAAATCCGCTTAATAATCCGCTTGTTTGACCAATGCAAAAGGAAATATCGTCTGTCAAAAATATCCCGACGCCAAACGTAGGGTTGATGACGTGGCTCCAAACATAGGGTTCACAAACGTAAGGTTCACAAACGTAAGGTTCAGAACGTAAGGTTCAGAACGAAAGCTCAAACGTAAGATTGAACATACATACTTTCTCTTCAGCATTCAAACGTAGGGTTGATCATCCATACTTTGTCTTGCTTCAACTCTCCAAAGAACGTACGGTTGATTATAAAAGTAAGTTTGATGATCCATACTTTTGAGAAACAAACTCAACACTGAAAACTAACGTACGGTTTCTCTTCCATACTTGTCCAACAACAAAAACGTAAGGTTCCTTCCAAACGTAATGTTCTTCTTCCATACTTTTCAACAACGTAAGGTTCATTAACCATACGTTTCAAAATAGCGTAAGGTTCCTTAGCCATACGTTTCTTTTAACATAAAAAGTAAACTTTTCATCCATACGTTACGTTCATCAACGTAGGGTATGAACAGTGATTCCAGTACGCGCTAAAACTGATCTTGCGCTACAGTGATTCCAGAACGCGCTAAAATTGATCTCACGCTACAGTGATTCCAGAACGCGCTAAAATTGATCTTGGAATAAATGAAGTATGAAATATCGTTATATGAAATAAATAAATAAAATAAATTCCTGTAAAATACTCAACGAAATAATTAGTAAATAATTAAGGGTATTTGTGAGCATCAAAATCATCATAAAGAGACAGAGTATTATTTAAAATAATCTCCCCCTTTAAAAAACATTGTTTTAAATTATTTGAAAACAATACATTTCTCAACACCATGTACCTTCTTAAAAATGGGTTATTTCACAATTTTCCACCCTTGGTGTGTAGGATTTCTTACCTAATTTTCCTCATATTTCATCTTCCAGTATTAAGGGTTACAAATTCAACCTCCCAAGCTCCCCAAAGGCGATTTTCATTCAATCCTTGGTCATTTAAAGCATCATTGATTGTGAATCAAATCTATAGGTCAGTCTACAACTCCTATTTATTCTATTTTCTTTGAGAATCATGGTCGAATGTTTTCTTATACTTCAGAATCCCTTAACCCTTATTTTTATAGAATAATTTAATATTGGGCATTTTGGATTTTTTGGGATTGAATCTGGTGTTGTTTTAAAGAATGTAAACTTCTATGAGATTAAATTATGGATTCTAAAAGTTATGTCCCATATTATTGAAAATTATTAATTTGTATATAGTTACGATTTTGGTTTTTTTATGCTGAAAATTTGATATTCTTGGTAGGAAATTATAAATTGGGTATTTAAATGGTGTGTTACACCAATAATAATCCATTTGGATCAATTGATGATGATTAAACCAGGCCTATGGTCATCCATGAGGTCTATTGCACATGGTAATTGACTTATTTAATGGTTAATTGAGGGGTTTTTGAGATAAACTGATGATAGTTGTGTTTTCCCTATCAACATGAAATAAAGGGGTGTTTGGATAAACTTGAAAGAGTTAAATGTGTTATCGAGTTTACATTGGAAAATGTGATGAATGGGTAAAGATGCATGCCCATGTGGTTAAATGGATTGAGAGGGGTGAAAATGGTGGTAATGTGGTTAAATGGTATAATGGTATTACTCTGGGAATTGATAACATATTGAATGTAATGAGCCATGGAAATGGGAAAAGATATTACTCTTGTTGACCTTTGGTAATGTGAATAATGGGTGGTTTTGATGTTAGAATGATTCCCATCTCCCTTGGTAAGGAAATATTGGGGCCCTTGGAACATTGATGAATCATAGTTTTGGAGGATGGAATGATGCTCCTAACTCTAAGGGTAGGGATATAGTATTCCATATTTCGGTTTGGGATAATGGAAATGATTTTCTGCATCGTTGGTTGGGACTATCAGACATGTTGATCTAATTCCTGGTTGGTTTCTTGGACCGATGCTACTGGCATGTTAACTTGTGACCTCTATGACATTTGCTTTAGGTGACCAACATGGTCTGAAGCATGTTGGCTGGGTATGGGTATCACTTGGGAATGGGAAATAATGTGGTTAATTTAAATGGTGTTAAATCATGGAAATTGGTTTATTTTACTATTTTCTATTATTTATTGTACCTATAAATACACTAATATTAGACTGGATATTGTTGTATACTCTATTTGTGTTGGTCTACTGAGTTATACTCATACCTTTCATGTGTCGTACCCATGAAGACTTCATGGTTTCATATTAAGAAAAGGGATACGACCCTATGTTAGATGGTTTATAAGGGATTTTGGGATGGAATATGGATGGGAGAAATGCATGTGGAATTATGACATGTTTTGGATATTTTCTTTAGTGTATTATTTTGGTTTCCTTTTATCACTTAACTCTATTATTACATGGAATGATTATTTTTATAGTTTCATTTATTTACCCATTTTAGGGGACTAATTATATGATTCATTGTTATTTATGATTATTTCATGGTTATCATTTATCTTTTCTTAAATTTTTGTGTTACAATAGTAAAGAGGGTATATCCTCCCCATATACATCATTAAACACTCATTATTACTCTGTAACATCTGGTATATGGGGAGGTGCACTTGAGGTCATATGGTGCACCATCTCAGAGCATTGTTTTAGTGGAACTCAAGTCGGGATGTTGCATCATACATCTATGTTTTTTTCTCATGATTTATTTTTTGGGTTCCATGAAAAATATATTTCACTAGTATTATCACAAATTATTGGAGTTCAAGTGATACTTCAAACGAAATCCTTGAGTTTTTATAGCATCTAAAATATTTCAACACAACAACTTCAAGTTACTAAATATTCAGCTTCATCAGTGGAAGATACTAGTGAATTTTTATTCTAGATAAACCCTAAAAAACATTCTCTTATGAAATTACATGATCCATATGTACTTTTTCAATGAAATATATAACCTCTAAAGTCATCATCTATGTTTCTTTTAAGAACAAAATCATTTCTAGAAGGATAAAGTAAACTTGGTTTCAAATTCCATTTAAGGTTTTAGAAAATATGGTTGATTAATTTTAATTGTTATTCCTTAAAATTTTCTTGGAAACTATCACATAATCATACTAAAAACATAATCCTCAGTCTAATTTATATAAGATATAGTATACTTCTTATTATACTTCTAATTTTTTTTATCTAGTGATTTATCATATTCATTAAGGTAAAGCTTGATATAAGTTTCTACTTGATTATATAAATATTATATTCATTTTCAAAAACACAATGTATTATAAAATAATTAATATATTTAATTTTGGATAAAATATTTCAATATGTTTTTTGAGAAATTTCAAAACAAATAAAAAAGTTGAGTTCATCAATCATGCTCATTTAAAACTCATTTTTCATCTGATCAAAAGACTATTAGAAAGAAATTTTTTATTTCAACCAAAATAATGTCATCAACAAAAATGTAATAAAAGGTGGTGTGTTCAAAAATATAATTTATAGAAAGGGTTAAATCATTACTTCCTTTATGAAAATAATTTTGAAGTAAATAAATACTTATTACATCATACCTTGCATTTGGTTATTGATTAATTCCATAGAGTGAGTTAGTTAGTTTAATTACATTTATTATAAATTTAATATCTTAAAATCTATGATGTTGTTCAAAATAAACTACTTATTTATTATACCAATTAAGAAAAGAAATTTCAAAATCCATTTGAAGTAAAATAAAATTCGAATATACTATAAAGGATAGTATTATTCAAATAGATTCTAATCTTGATACTAGTGAAAAAAATTCAATTGTAATGCCCCAACCTCAGTTACCCAGAATCGCTGCATTATACATAACATTCACATGATACAAGGAATCATGTCTCGAAATACCGATCAGTTTAGTAGCCTTGGAATTATTAAATACATACATAAGTTTTACATTACATCATCAAATAAAAAAACAACATTGTGTCCCCTTAGAACACTCTTATATCCATTAGAATATTCCTACAGGTTAATCATAATATACCTATTTGCATCCTGGGAAAAATAAAACATAAGAAAGGGGTGAGATCAGATGCTCAGTAAGGATAACAATATAGCAGAAACTGTCAATAATAATAATTAACATTTAGGGAAATATATAAGACTAGAACAGAAGTCTTTTAAACATAAACTTCATCATAATATGGAAAATATAAATCAAATAATGCCATTTACTTGTTTACATGGATATTATACTAGTCGAATAATCACATTTAATATCAATATCCATTTTCATAATGATGAAATGCATAATTCCAGACATCATAACCACATAGTCAAGGCCTCATGCCAAGACTACAAATAAGATTTTTTCAAGGCCTTGTGCCAAGACACTAGTTAGTATCATGAGACCTACCGATGCATCAAGGACCTATAAAGGCCTCCACCCATCACTTACTAAGTTCAATGCATTCATCATATGAAAAGGATTAAACATAATCTAAACATTCGTATTTAAACTAGCATACGAAATGTTGATATTTTAACCACAAACCATGAATGGTGTAAAAATAGCACATCCATAGTAAAACACAACTCATTCAATAAAATATGTAAGATTTTATTGTAATACATTAACCTAAAGAGAGAATAATGAAGGATATTTACATTGATTAAAAAAATCATCAAAACTCTTTGAGAAAAATATCCCCATTTTTCTTGAAAACATTTAAAATTCTCACTATTTATCAAGAAGCTGTTTAAAATCGATTTTTGAATCAAAGTGTATCATACCACTTTGAAACTTTGAAATGGAATTTTAATTTTAAAACATTAATATATATTTAAATAAATCCTTAAACCCATTTTTAAAACATGGACATTATTGAGAATGATTTAGAAGAATAAATTTTTAAAACATCTAAAATGATATTTTAGTTAGAGTTACTAACCAAATGAGAGATGCTTGAATAAAATTAATTGAGGTAATAAAAACATTATAATATTATGAGAATAAAGGGATTAATGATATTCTATGTCAATGTATTGTATATACACCAAATAAAAGTGAATTGGCTCATAACAACAAAGAAATATTAATGGAATGTAAGTTGAGATGAATTCCATTATAAAGATTGTGTCCTTAGGTTAAGGATAAATCAATGACATAATTATGTATGAAAAATATAAATACACTCAATATTATTATATATTCAGTGTAAATCAATCAGATGACATTCACACATATTATTTTAAAAACAACACCAATGACTTGGATGTTTAACTCAATGAATAGAAATTGAGTTAAAATTACTCTTATCAAGTTCATATAGATGACTTGAGAATTTATCAATGGAGTTATTATGTGTATCAAAAGTATATCCATACAAAGGGGAGTGTAAATTACTACCTATGTAAATAAATAATTATTTCACACATAATCTTAGAGTAATGTAATCAATGAAGTTTTTGTAAAACTGAGTGAGTGGAAATTGAAATTTGAAATTCCCTTACCGATTTGGTAACTTACGAAACATACACCCCATGAAGGAAGTATCATCCAATAACAATTTAAATACCAATAAATTAAAGTATATTATGCAAACAATACAATCATGGGTAGTACATACACCACACAAAAGGTAATAGTGTAAAATATAGCATGAATCTCATGGAAAGAAAAGTGAGATGAAAACCCCTTAACTTATACTTTTCCTTAGTCGAGGGTACGTTAACCTCCTATATAATAGTTAAATAATTGTTACTAAATTATAAAATAAACACATACATAAATATTATATCATATATTATATTCTAATATTGCTTGGTTAATAATATTTTAGTAGTATCATTATTTCGGGTGTTAACTAATTTGTTTTCATTTATATGTTTTGTTACGTAAGACATGTTTGTTATGGATAGGATGTATTTTATTCATATCCAGAATGATATAAAGTCTTCAAACATTATTTTTAATCATCAAATGATAATTAGTCTTTAATGGTTACGATGGGGAATGACATCTCATCGCGTCGTGGAGACGGTAAGTCGTACGTATGCATGAGCGACTATATCATTATTTTGATAGTGAAATTGTATATAATTGTATGTTATATCATATATAAATAATAATTAAAATTTTATATTTATTATTTAAATCATTTATACTCATTATTATACCCATCCAAATAATGAATTGTTTGAATAACAAACAACACCACGACGTGGAGATGGTAAGTTGTGTGTACGCACGTATGGTGACTTTGTCATTTAAAGGGTGGATAGAATAACGAATATGGTAGTACCATATTTATAATAAAATCATAGTATTCAGGAGGTAATGGAGTTATTATTTTGGTATGGAATCAAAAAAGGAAGAGGATGTTGAGGAAGGAAAGAATTTGAATGAGGGTGGTGAAATTATTACCTCTTCTTCGGGTGCTTCCTTTTGATTTGATCAAAAGGGCTCCTTAAGTTGGATTTCTGATAAAAGTAAGGACTCTAGGATGTAGTGATAGTAGTTGGGAGGATATTTGGGTAGGTTTTGGTCGATCCAAATGGCTTTGGAGGTGTGAAATTAAGAGAATCAGAAGTACCAACTTATAAGAGAGGTGAGAGTCACTTTAGGAAAACCTTGAAATATTATTTTATTATAAATCATTTTCGGTTTCTAATGGATAACAATTTATTTATTTAGAAGATAAGGTGGGTATGAGTTGAAATCCTCTCAACCAATAGGTTTTAGAAAAGTTTAGGCCACCATATTAACTTTATCTTTTAGATTTAACTATTTGTTAAATAGTTTTACTTTTACCATGTCTTCTTGTATTCTAACACTATATGGTTAATAAACATACTCTAAACTTCCAATAGAACCTAAAGTTGTTCATTAATGACATATAAAATATTATTTAAGCCCTTTTTATAAACCATAGTTTTTTAGTAATATTATATCAACCAAAAATATAGTATTTGTTTTAAAAACTCATTTAGGTCTATTTTGACACTATTTAGTATTTGGTTTTTGTGAAAATCATAAAAACATGATTAATTCAAAAAAAAAATTTAATAAACCCTAAAGTGTTATATTAACCTAGAAAATTAGTGTAATTAATCAAAATTTTCAAATTACATTTATTTTGATATTTATAAAATCAATTATTTTAATCTTTCATTAATAAGGCAATTACTGAATCATAATTGTGTCATAAATAAATTTAATTATTTAATGTCTAAAAATTATAAATAAAATAACATTATGTTGGAAATATTTTTATCTTTCTAATGAATATTTATTTCCTGATTTATCTTATTTATAACTATTTATTAAAAATATTGTTGTTATTAAACTTTGAATTTAACACTTTTAACTCTTCTTTAAATAAAATAATAATAAATTTCTTAATCTAATCCAAGTGGAAAAAAAGGATCATATTTTTTTCCTAATGTTTTTTTGTCGAATTAAACTTATCCAATAGAATTAGGACATGTTTTGGGGTAATTTTAATATCATTTTTACCTTTAATTACCCCATTTACTTTTAACCGTGGTAAATAAAAGTCAAAAGTTACTATTCACCAAAAATTATTTTCATCATATTAAACCACATTTTACTTATGGATATAAATCGTGTCACTTGAATTTTTAAAATTCAACTCCCAGAAGTGGTAAAATTATGTTTTATGCAAATTTACAAATGCTCCTATAAGGTGGGTAAAAGACGGTAAAAAGTTCAATAAACTTTTATACATCTAATTTTATTATAAAAATGACTCCAATGAATCACATTGAACTAATATAGGTATTATTTATATGTATTGACTTAAATAAATAAAATAAATAATTATTTAAATAAAAAGTCAATTTTTACACAATAACACAGGGTTTTTCACTATTCATCAAAAATTGAAAGTTTTCAAAAAACTACCCAAAATTCACCCTAAGATAATTTTGATATTAAAAATTCAAAAATGAATTATATTTTATCAAATTAAAAACATAAAATTAGCATTAATTAATTTAAAACTAATTCCCATTGTCAAAACAAAAAAGCGGATTTTTTAGAAGTAAAAACTATCAAAAGATTGGTATGTGTTTATGTCAAATTAAAATGTGAAATTACAAATAATGATCTACACTGTATTAAATGATAAAAATATAATCTGATAATACTTCCAAACCATTAAAATTCATAATTTAACACTATAAATTATTTCTATTAAAAAAGTTTTTTTCAATTAAAATTTTGTATTTTTCACTATTCATTAAAATATGAATGTTATCAGAAAAGTACCAAAAATTTATCCTAAATAAATTTTTATGTACCGATTATAAATAATAATTTAATTTCACTAAATTGAATATATAAAAGTCTCAAATATTGGTTTTAAAAAGGGTTCTCCATTAAAAGGTGGTAAAATTGCATTTTTGAAAAATACTTCTTTTATCTAAAAAAATGAATTTGTTCTTATATTATGTCTGAGAAACACATAATATGGATTCTAAAATTATATGGAGTATATAAAATTTAAAATATAGTTAATTCTATTCATAACCACTTTTTGAACGGCTAGTTAGGTCGTGGTGCGCTCGAACTCGGTGTTGCGTGTAGCGAAAGCTATTAAATTACTTTAAAAAAATAACTTACTATGAAATCTTGGGGTGTTATATCACTATAATCATTAATTTTATATTTATAATAACACTTATAAATAATTCATTATTTATTATAAATAATATTTCAATTTCATCACAATTTTATCTAAAAATGAATTTTACTCCAACTATGGGAATATATTTAGATCATTTAACAAAGTAAAAAACATAGCTCTTTGAAATTTATTGATCACTTCATGCATAGAACTTATCCAACTTTCATAACCCAAAGAATCATTTATTATTTTAGTTTAAAATTGATATAATAATGGATTATTGCCACATTAACTTATTAAGAAACTTATAATTTTAACCAGTTGACTTACATCACCAATAATATTCTCGATAGAATCATTCCTTAATATTGATTGGTTTTTAGGTAAATAAGTAAGTTGATATTCTTGTAAAGGATGTATATCTTTTTTCAAAGTAAATTCTGGATATTAATAATCAAATGGTCTAATTTCTGAATGATTTAAAATTTGTACTTGTGAATTATGTTATGGTAAACTAATAATATTTTTTTAAAAACATCATCTAGATGAAAAACTAATGGATCTTTCCAAAATATTATCTATTTTATCAAACTTTATGTGAATCATTTCATCAAAAAAAATTATCTTAATAAAAATATCAAAATACTTATTAATTGTACAATAACTAATAAAAATTACTTCTTCAACTTTCCTGTAAAATTAATATAATTGACATTTAATATTCAAGATATTTACTTTACACCCAAAAACATAGAATAAATACATTTTTTGATTTCTTCTCATCCACAAATCATAAATAGTTGTTTAGAAAATATATGAATAAAACACAATTTATAGTATAAAAATTAGTACTCACATCATAGAACAAATAATATCTTGGAAAATAAAAGTCTATTAGAAATTTTTAAGTAATTTAAAAATTAATTCTTTTTCTTCATTAAACTATATCATTTTTTATTGTATTATAGGTACAAAAAAATTATGAGTAATACATTTTTTACTAAAAAGGGGCCTCAAAATATGTGTTCACAAACTCATCATCATTATCACTCCATATATTAGTAAAAGGAATATTTTTATCATTTAAAATGAAATTACAAAAAACCATAAAATGATTAATATGATCATATTTTCATGTGGGAATGTCAACCCAAGTAAATCTATTGTAATTATCAACCAATAAATTCACATAGTTTTTCCCAAATAAATCTAGTTTTTGTGGACCAAATAAATCTATGTGCTCTAATTATAAATATTTGGATGTAGAGGCATCACATTAAGTCTTAGAACTTGGCTTATTTTGATTAATTAATTAACAAGTATCATATAATCCATATATATTATTAAAACGTTAGGGTAGATCTCTAACATATAATTTATTATAAAGTTTGGCTAAAGTATGAAACGTATGGTAACTTAATATCTAATACCAAAAACAATATAAATAATTAGTTTCACCTAAACAAGGTTATTTATAGTGACTTATTTCTTTTAATTCAAGAGTGTACACATTCCCATGCTTATCGGCTGGTGGAATGAAAGTACCTTCTAATATTTTAATATAATATTTATCATTTATGAAGTATACAAGATATACCTAATAACATAATTGACTAATGTTAATAAGTTCATTCTTAATCCCAAAAAAAGCTATAAAACATTAGAAATTGAATTTTTACCAAGAAAAGAAAAATCACTAATTCCAATAATTTCACCATGTGTTTTGTCTCAATAGGTGGATCATTATCCATCCAAATTTTTCAAATTCGAAAAATTAGTCTTGTCTCTTGTCTTGTGTCAAGAACAACAACTACCCATCTACAATTTTTTAGCTATTGGTACTCATCCTCTATTTCCAAAATTTATTAGAATGTGTTCTTGGTATATAAACTTTCTTGGGTCTAGTTACATTAGAAAACATATTTTTAGGAACCCACATCATCCCAGCCCATAAATATGGAATATATTCTAGTTTCTAAAAAAGAAATGTTTTTTCAAAGAAAAATATTGGACATGGTTCAGTGAAAAATATTATTCTAGTGGTCAACCCTTTGAAATTTAGTACAAATGGGTTGAAATTTATATACAAAGTAATTTTATTAGAAATGATATTTATTAGAAGTGAACTCAATTCAATCATAAGTTCTAGAGGTTATTATTTTCTATACATTTTATCAAAATTTTATTTTCCAAAAGAAAATTTAGATATAAGTTTTATCAAACTAGTAACATCATATTTAATCATAATAAGTAAATTCTAAATATCTTAATTTGATTATTAATTAGATTTAGATACTAATTTTGAAATAAGTTTTGAAACATTGGAAGTTAACTATTAAATTATCTTATTAGATTTAATAAGACTAGTTTTAGTAAAATCATAGTTATTTTTTGATTTATTGTGATATTTTTCAGTGAGATTAATATATCTATCAATTTCATCAACATTACATAAATAATAAACATATTATTATTAATTAAAGTTTTCACTGTATGATGATCTAACTTTTTCTTCATCTGATTAATTTTTATAATAATCCATTGAAGTATAATTGAATTTATATTCATGAGTTTTGTTATCAATGATTCAAAATTTACAATATCTATGATACATTTGTTATCTTTCAAATATTCTATATAAAAAACCATTTTTTTGAAAACATTTATGTCTATTGTCTATCGAGGAATTATTAGAAGATATATCCCACTCACTTACACTCTAGGTATGCATGAATTTTATGATATTACTTTACTTTTAAAATCTCTTTAAATTTCTATTTTCCAAATTTAATATTGGACAATATAGTCAAATATGAATTTTATTATTATGTTCATGTAATTTAACATTTATATCATGTCTAATTTTTCTATCTTTCTAATGAATGTATCAAATGATCATACTACAAAAAATCTTATTAATACTTGTATAAAGTTTATAAATCTCATTTTATCTATCATCTGAAATAATTCGATCAGAATACTTCCACTTATTCCTTGAAAAATGTTTATTTAGGAGTAACAGAACAAGAATAAAAAGTATCATAAGTAGACATAGATGATACTCTATTTTTTCTCTATTTCTCAATATATCTATTTAATCTAATTTCATAATTAATTAATGTACCAATTAATTATTCCAAAAATATCATAGTCAAATATTTAGTGTTTTTAATGGATTTACTCTAGATTCAAATTCATTAAACGTAATTTTAATCACTTTTTCAATAATATAATAATATGATAATTCTTTCCCATCCAACTATTGTAAACTATTCACTATAGTCATAAACATTTGATGCATTTTTTCTACTTTTTCACTAGGAATAAAACCAAAGGGTTGATAATATAATCTCGGCATATCTCTTTATGTTTCCAAAATTATGGGAGTTCTAAAATGAGTATCCTCTAATTTCTTATAAAAATAATTTTTCATCTAAAAAAACGATATCTGGTTATAAATGTTCATAGTAATACAACATAATATATTATTACAAAAATTATGATTTACAATTTATTTTTATTTTCCTCTTAATGAAATATAGAAACTTATTTCTATGGAAATTAATAACTCATAGTCCTCAAAACAAATTTCCACATCAAGTATAAATTATATAAGAGCTCATAAGACCATGATTTTATTGATAATCATCTCCCAAAAAATATACGGTCTAGTCATATTTAAATTTTCAAGTAGTACTATGGGAAAACATACCATTAATAAAATATTTCCACTTCCAATATAGTTTATTTAATGAAACTGCAACAACATTCCACTGAACTAATTAAAAATAACATAATTTCAGAATCACTTATAGACTTTCTTTGACGCCAAAATTTTCCCCAAGGATATAATATTGTTAATATTTAAGATGGGGGATGTATTTTTTTTAAATATACGATCTTGTTTTATGTTGAATATATTTATGAAATACTCATCAATTTAAATATTAGAGAAAAATATTTATTTTATAAAAAATAAAGATTGTAATAAATACAGTAAGAAAATAAAAAATAAGTTTTTCCAATGTTTTTGATAATTCCATATACTAAATCAACTAGGGTAAATTGAAATTTTTAGAAAAATGGTTATTAAACTATAAATATAGAAAAAAAATTAACAATACACAGTGTATTGGTTAACAATCCAAATACTCATTTGAAAGGATAATATAAATACACACACTTTTAATTTAGTGGTATGTAATTTAACAACTCTGAACTTACGTATCCCTGGTTTTTAACCTATCGAAATGTATCCCTAGTTTTAAAACTGTCAAAAAGCTTGTCTACCAATCCCTTTAATCTCATGACATAACCTATTAGTTGGTATAGTGCTCAATCCCCAATCACTATCTCTTCCTACACCTAGAAGTTTTTAATCAAGATGGATTAATAAATCAATAATTACAAAGTAAATACTAAGAGAATTATAATAAACCATCACAAGACATAGATCATATAAAAACACTCAAAAAGAAAAAAATTGATCTGAATCCATCTTGAAAAAAAGAAATTTTATAACTTCAAACATTTAGAATGATCTCTAATTATGTTTCTTCCAATGCTATAATTACATCCCCATTTATAAAAAAATTGTAGAATATCTAACAGTAAGATTTATAAAATCTTTGGAGCCAGTTATAACTATATCAATAGCATCTTTACCATATTCTTATTAACTAACATTTTTTATTTATCTACTAATGAGTTTATATAGCCCTACTATGTTGCTCTAGAACCCAGTGAATGTAATCTATCATGGAAGTCTAGAATTAAAATTTTTAAAAACCCTTATTAACTTCTATATTATTTTATTTACCCAAAATTCATTCTACAGAAACACAATAACTAAAAAAAATATCTTTCTAAATTATGTTCTTGGGAATTGTATCTTGATTTTGAAAATAAAATTGACGAGTACTTAACTAAATGATTTTTACCCTCTATAAAGTTATATTACATGGATTTCTTAACGAAATTTCATGTGCATGAAAATATTAATAATTTCATTCACTAACTACAAAAGTTTATACATTCTAAAAAGTACTAATAGAAAGTTTTAAATTGTTGGATGAATTTCATTGTTTCATACCCACTATTGACCCTTTGGTTATTCATTTTTATTCTCACTATCACTAATAACTTTCAATATGGGTTGATTTAGTACCCCATATGGACTTTAGGATGAAATTAATCATCATTTTTGTAAAATCCAATATCATCATTATATTTAAATCCCCATAAACTATCCTTATACGTAATTTCATGAATTTATATAGATATAAATTAAGGAAATTGCATTCAAAACATTTGTTACAACCTTTCCCCTATTCCCAATATCTTGTAGTTGTTAATGGGAAAATAAATGATTTTAATATGACCATATTAAGTAAATTGTAGAATATAGTGGATAAGGTGCTAATCATTTTTTTCCATTTTCAAAATCTGGTTTATGGGTTCTCGGTACCCCACTATATGATTCCAATACAACCACTTTCACCATTACCCAAAACCATCAAAAAACAAAGAAAATGTCCAAGAAACCACGAACCAGGGCACAAGAACATCAAAAAAACTGGCTGAACCACAGAAAGGATTACCTTGAACGTCCCCCGGCACGACCATCAACACAGGCCCAAATCCTCCCTTTGGCAAACTCCAATGGAATTTACCCATCCTTAGAGTGAAATGAAATGGACCTCCAGGAAGAATCCATCCAAAAAAGACGTCTAAGAAACCAAAATGAGGATGACCATAGATCCAGACGCGTAAGCACCCTGATCCTCAGAAAACTCAGAAGTTCCGCATTAAAATTTTAAATCGAATTCCAGAAGCACTACTTCAGTCATGCACCTTCGAGGCCAAATGATGCCAAATTCACCATCACCACTACTCATAAACGTTGAAGCCATTGTTGCTGGAACCGTCGCACCACACTAGAAAACCGAACCGATTCACAACCAACCGACGATAACCTGAATCACCGTAGAAATATTGAAACCCCAAAATGAAAAACCTACAAAAACTCATAGAATCTGAAGCTGAAAGCCACCCCCCTTGGGAACCGTAGAACAGACGTCGAGCCACATAGTAACCCGCCGTATGTGTGGTTAGGTCGCGATGAACCCACCAAACTGGATCCACTGTTGGCACTGAAAGTCCAAGGTGCTCTAAACTGAGACCGTGTTGATCCTCACCGTCAACAGCACGCCGAGACGAACGCCTGAGAACCTCGTCCTTGGGAGAGACACACCGAGCCGAGCGACGTCACCAGGAACATGTTAGTTTACAAATTTTAGGTCATTTGAAGATTAAATATGAAATTATAACAACAATTATTGTTTAGATAGAATTGTTTCTAAAATTGAAGACACTAATGATACTTGGGAAAATGTACCGATAATTGGGGGAAAATTGGATTTTCTTTATTTCCAAAAAAATATCTAATATAATGAGGTATATTCCATACTCACCTCAGATGGGGGGCATACAACACCACCTACCAATCGATGAATTATAAAAAAGAATGGGAAGGTTCATTTAAGCTATAGTTAGGTCCTCATCGCATGACCTTAAACCACATAACACCAAGAATCATATCAAAAAACCCTAAACTGAATGACACTTAATTTATTTTCACCAGAATTTAAATTTCATGAAATGTTATTTTTACCACATTACTTTAAATTCAAGGTATTTTTTCATTAAGATCATATTCAGAACTATCTGGTATACATTCCTAATTATAAAACCATACGTTTTGTGAAATATCATCCTTAACACATGATGTTAAACTTAATGGATTTGACCTCATCAAAATAATTCAAACTATATGAAACATTATCCTTATCACATAAATATGAAAAAAACCATACTCTTCCAAAAAATGATCTCAATGTATGCTGAGGCCCTTAACAATTTTTATTAATAGAACAATCTCATAAATTCATGTTGGATTCACAAGCCCATTTTTATGAGAGTAAAATGTGTATTACGCAGCCCATGTGTCATGATATTGAGTTTAAATATCCATCATCTTCATTAAATGTTGTTAAAAAAATCATACCCTCCTTTTATATGATCCAAATATATAAAAAGAATCTTTACATCCACTTTTCAATTCATTGGTCCATAATAATAGGATGTTCAACTTTAGGTTCATTCATGTCATATATTACATGCTATAATTTTTTTACTAATATCACCTCAGTGAGTGAGCCATCCATTATTTCACATTTGGATTCATTAATAATCCCATCACTTGGGTGACCCATCTAGAAAAATGAATTGTAGTCTTGATTCATCTTCCCGTGGGATACATAGTGATTCTTGTATCTCTTATCATTGTAGTATCTATAATCCCCCCTTTTATCTATCCCCTACTCTATTCATCCATTGATACATTCTAATTAATGGTCTTGATAATAGAACCACTATTAATTCTTGTTGGTTCATCATTATAGGTTTGTTGAAGTACATTACCATTGGGGTTAATTCATGAAATAATAATATAAAAAATATATAACATTAGTCCAAGATTAATGATAACAAATAATATAGTTTCACCTTAGTCCTTTGTTCATATCCTTAAAAGGTATAAAGATGATCCTTGTCACATACCCATAAAATAAATTAAACCTATTATAACCTATATTTCAGTATACAATAAAGATTTTTTTCTTTCTATATAATCATTAACTACATGGAACCCTTTTTGTATAATATCAATCAAAGATAGGCCCTCTTTTATAAATGTTAAGAATCACATAACATATGATAAAACCGCTTTTTCCAAACCATTCTGGTGTATCACCTTACTAATTTATTTTAGCTTTCAACTTCTATTTCATTTAAATGGTGTGACTTCTATTTTCAAGAATAAATATTACTTGATTCCTATTCTTATAGAATATTTAGTGATATGTAGATCCCCTATCATGGGCCCTGAATTAAATACATTTTTAATTTCCCATAAGTTTCCATTATCCCTTACTATTCAATATAATGTTTTTTATATTTGAGTTTTTAATTTATATCACTAATATCATCATTATGTATGTTTCTATAGATTCAAATTAATTTTTATGTACCAGCATACACTATGATGTTACCTTTTTCTAAAATAAAAGGTTCTTGATTCCTATCCCCATATGATATGGTGTGATAATCAATGATCTTATTATAGGTCTAAAAATAAATTCACCTTTTATTCTTCGATAAACCCAATTAGTTATGACACATATAATTCATTCACCAATTTTTTTCTCATCATTAAAATTAGGTTATATTTACATACACTGAGTAAGAAACCCCACTATTGGTCTGAACATTATGATTTTTAACAAAGAGACCTACTTTTTATAGATTGGGTGGATATAATATCCATATACCTTGGGTTTAAGATATATGATATTAAATTTCATGAACTATATTTTCATATAAAATTTTAATACCATAAAATACTTGGAAAAATACACAAAATTTTTCTACATAAAATCCCCTAATAAAAAACCTGGGAAAATCCGGTATTTTCTTATTAAGCTAAAAACCCAGAAATTTATAAGGAAGTTTTATAAAATGAATTAAAAATAGGGAAAAGTTAAGAGGAACTCAATTTATACTTAAGACATTCATGATTTTATCTCTAAATTTAAATACATTAAAAAATTATATCCATGTTGTGATGGTAACCTTTTCCCATTTTTTCTTTCATTTTTATATTGGATTCATTCCTTATTCAAGTTAAGTCAACATTTTTCTATTTGGATTGAAAAAACATCCTATGGTAAATACTCCATGTTATATATGAATAAATTGCATGAAAACTATTATATCACAAATAGGAGTTATAACATAGATCAAAGTAGTGCGAAATTAGACCTTAAACACCCATAGTCCATGTTGAGTGACAAAAAACATCATGTATCCCATTTTAGATCTCTATTTCTAATAAATTAATTTTTCTTATTCATGTAATGTGATTCCACTTTTTTTGGAGGTATATAACCTTAATCTTTATACAACTTAGACTATGTTTCTATAACCATAAAAGTCATACACTCATAATAAAGGCTTTATGGCCCTAATATTTGAGAGATTATTTGGTTCAAAAATTAAAAGACTCTAATATTCATAAAACAGACTAAAAAATCATAAAATCAAATACCCAAAAGGGGTTACCAAATAGTGGACAATTCTTCACATACTATGTAAGAAACCAATACAATACTTAGGAAAATTTTAATACTTAAAAAATAATGACACACAAAGCCCATGGAATGTGCATTTTTTCATGGTAGAAGTAAACACTAAATGTAAAGGATCAATGGAGTATAGTTATCATAGAGTTTATGGTTGTATTCTGTTATGGGGACTCCCTGCAAGCTGAGGAGATGGATATGATCATAGGTCTCCATATATAAAATCAGCACAATATCATCCTATCAGATATTGAATCATATTTCACAACACTGCACAACTCCCTGCGTCATTCTGGTATTATCCCTTGTTTGATTTATTAAATTAATAGAAAGTGTATGGGTCTTATTAATGACTGGATGAGTGTCCTCCACTTCTAGGGAAGGGTAAAAAAGTGATAGAATTCAAGGCATCAAAGGTGGTAAATGGTGTTCGGTCTTGTTGTATTCATAGAATGGATTATTTATCGTAGGAGGGGGAGAGAATAATGGAGGTATATTCTATTGGGATACATTACTTTAGGTCCCCATGAAGCTAGGTTTTCATGGTTTTTAGTTCTGGTTGCAGTTTTTCTTTTTTGTTTCCCTTTCTCTTTGAACCTGGTTTACTTGGATAATAAAAATATGATGATTTTTTCAAAAACAAAAATGGAAAATCCATCATAATGGAAATAATTTTTTACATGTGAGTATAAATTGCATCACTTAAATATAATATATATAAATATAGTCTATGAATAATATCACTAGTAAAAGATATGAAACCCTAATCTTCTTTTAATTAATCTCAACCTATGTTGTATGATGATAGAGTATTAATACCCAATTCCTTTCTATGTTTTCTTACCTTAAACTACAATCACAATACTAATAATCCCCCAATTAAAACAATTGGAACATTCATTGGTGTATGGACCATTATTCATGCTTAATAATATTTTCCAACATCAAGAAATTGACCTCATATTTGGTCCTAAAATAAACCACACGTAACACACACACATATATATATATATATATTACATAATTTTATATGATTAATCATTAAAAATAATTATTAAAACACACACAAAAATGATGAAGTTTTTTTATCTTCTAAGATTATATTTACATCCATATTATTTCATGATATATTTTAATTTATTTAATAATTTTTTCAACAATTTTTTCCTTATTAAATATAATACTATAAAAGTGAACTAGGGGTGAACATAGATAACAAAAAGGATGAACTAACATATCAGTAAGGACTATATCAATTTTGAATCATAGAGGATATGTCATTATATTATAAACAAGTTATTAAATATAAACATAGGATAATTAAAATGATTACTTATGTAATATCCTGAAATCATAAGGTATAATCATAAGGCATGTTAACATAATCAATGATCATGGAAAATAAAAATAAAAATAATAATGGATGATTAGTAAAGCATAACATATATCATGACATATGAATATGGGGTTATAAATAAATAATCATAAACCATGGTGACATTTAATATTAATGTATCACATTCATAAGAATAAAAGATAAAAACATACATGTAATCCCTCTCCTAAGACAATAATCATTATAGTAAACTAGCTGGGGTTTTCATGAAATTTCACTTGATCTATCTTTCCATAAGTCCTCAATAACACCTCTCCATTCACTATAGTGATATAAAATATATAGTGGTGAGACTATACCCTTATTCAATGTAGTGTAAAATGTAAAATCACACAAATTATCCAACATATAAACATAAGAGTATGAAATATAAATAACTAAAATAGAATCAAGATGTAATAAAATGGAATGTAGAAAATTATCATACAGACTAAGAAGCATGATAAAATAAACACCAATTGATAACCCACTAGGCTGAAAAATTATACAAAACAAAATAAAGATAAAATTAAATATAAAAGGCTCAACTTCCAAGACAGATCCAAAGAACGTACCTACTCTCCAATTTAAAGATACTCTTTCCTGATCATCAAACACCACACGAGTGATCATTCTAGATCAAGAAACACTAGGTCATGTTTCCATCCCCCAATTATCATGTTATCAGCCTAAATCTATATGTATGACTCTGTATTCACACTAAGGTTCATGTATAGTGGGTCTGAAATAAATATCACTAGAACAACCCAAAAAGTGAACTTATAATTTACTATCATAACAAGTTCATGAAACACATGATATTCCCATCCTATTTTAAAACTAACAAAATCTATTATAAAGTAAACAACTATAGTATATAAATTGGGATAAAAAAAAATAAAACATAAAACAACCTCCCAAGATAAATCTACCCCCACTCTAGCCCACATCAAAGGACTTGTAGATGTTAGATATCCTAGCCAAATGACATCAAGTGAATCTTCCAGATTTAGCTAGGGGGTCAAAGACATATAAAAGTGAAATGGTAAAGACTTTTGGACACTAGGGTATAACCATATGTGGCCAAAAATGACACACACAACTCTACATGGTCCAAGGACTCTAATTGAATGATCCAAAATAGAAATGGGAACTCAAATAACACAAATAGAATCCATCCAAAGCATAATACTCATATAAAAATAATTGGATCTATGAAAAATAAATTCAAGGAAAGGCATAGTCTATAATGTAACATCATGACATATTGAATCATGTAAATTGATATTGACTTTGATAACTTATATCACATGCAACAACAAACCAACGCAACACCTGAATAAAATGAACCATGATATATTAAAATTACATGAAAAATATAATAATTAGTAAATAAAAAATAATAGTCGATTAAAATAAAAACATATTATTATTATTCCTTGATTAATATTTCAAAATAAATAATTCTTTCAAATAACCATTTATATATGGTTATTTTATTTTACCATAATAAATTAAATTGGTCATAGTTAAAATTTAATCAAAGATGGTAATATTTATATTTATAAACTAATTAATCAATATTTAATTATTTATTAATCTATATGACATATCATGAAAAACAATTGAAGTTTAAAAATGTTATTTTTAATAAATGATGTTTTTATTAATATATTGTATTTATATTTAAAATATAATTTATAAATTTTAGAATTTTAATTTCACAAAAAAATAAAGTTATTTTTACATTAAACATAAAAATATTATCTTAGTGTAAATTTTTTGGATATTTCAAAAATTATAGATTTTTAGGTGAATAGATACAAATACCATTTTTATAAATAACATGTCTTTTACGAAAATATTAGAATAAAAGTTTGAATTTTAAATTAATGAAACTTTATAGAAAAACTAATATGAATTTGATAAGTGAATCTATAATTTTAAAAATGTTGGTTTTAATTTAGAAATCCTTATTTTACATTTTAGAACATAAGTTTATTTTTTCACAAAATTATTTTTCAAGCGTAATACATTTAGTATTTTATAATTATTATTTGACATCTTAGAACATAAGGTGCATTTTGTATGAGTAAATTATCTAAGAGTAAAATGCCTCAAAAATGTTTAAAAAATTGGTGAAAATGTGTGTTTTTTGACTTGATCAACGTTATCACTTCTCCTACCCATATTTATTCAATTTTGTATCCACATTCCTTGATAGTGAATTCCTATTATTGAGATATTTTCTATATTTACTAAAATTCCATCACATTTCACTTATAAAAGGGGAAATCATATCTTAACTTTCCCTAATACCACAACCCACTTTTTCCCCAAAATATATTCCCAAACCTCTCATAAACACTGATATCCAAATTAATTTGGTTTTTGTCTTCTTAAAATAGGATCCTATAAAGGATCAACCCCCTTCATAAAGGATATAATCCAAGTAGTGAGGTATTAATTTCTAATTGATCCTTCCATTTTATACTTGTTATTTTGAAATCATTCTTCCTAAAATTATATTACATAATATTAAAATGATAAAATGTATATCATTATTATACGGATTTTTTTATTATGATGATGATACAATCATTAACCACTTTTCCCATTTCTATTAAGAAAAACAGAACTATCACTCCTTTATTTTCCCGATGAACTCCTCCTAGAAGTATCATGTTTGTTTTAATTCACCAACTAACATAGAAGGTTCTAATAAGAAATTTAATATATAATTATTATATTTACGAAATATTATTTATTCTTAAAAGATAACTGTTCTACTCCTATTCCCGATTCATTGGAAAACAAGATCAATATCCATACGTACATGTGGACTACCACCTCCATTGAATGGTGTATTTTTTATTTCATTAAAAACTTTTAAGGCTGGTTATAATAATAGTTTTAAAGGATAAATATAATTTATATTATATTAATAATGTTCTAGTAATGAAAATTCAATATCCTATTAATAATATTAATGATAAACAATTGTTATAAAACATATCATCCTAAATAAACAATCTAATAGGAAAAAAATTATTCATACTATGAAATTGTTTTGGGTCCATAAATTCTTATCTTTATTCATTATAATTATAGTATATCACACTGAAAAACACTAAATTATGTCATTATTCTACTTTTACAATGATATTTTAACTTGATCACCCCATTATCATACATTAATCATGTTGTGTTAATGTTTGGGTCGGTTTGACCACATTCTTGAAAAATTATATGAAATTATATCATGGATGATTAATAAAACTTTAATAATGGTATAATATGGTAAAAATATATAAAAAATTATTTTTTTATGGAAATGATAAAATAATATTTAACTCATTAAATTAGAAAACACCATTTGTAGGTAAAAAATCACCGAAAAATGTTCATTGTCAATTTTTATCTTTTAGGATAAATTCTTATATACTCATGAAGTAAATTTATAATTAATAAATAATTATAATTCATCCATTAATTTAACTCTAATAAACCTATAATAACAAAATTTGGGTGAATAGAAAATAAAAACACTTCCGTTATGAGACTAGTTTAAAATAATAGATATTACCAACACCCAACATTGAAAATAGTTAATAAATAACTAATATAAATGTATAGATTAATAATAAATTAATTCTATTAAAAGTTATGTATATGAAAAAGGGTTTGAAATAGTTTGTTAATTTATTTATAATTTTTATACATGATCTTAGAGTACGTTCGACTAAGTAGGGAAATAGGTAAGGGGTTATTTGTCTTAAATTTTAATTCATTGGGACATGTTTATGTTATACACCATGTTTTATTTTTCATGATGAAAATACAACCCCATTATAATTTAGTGTCATGATTCTATTATATTTCATGATTTTATCTTGTATCATTCTAGGAATAATTTTTATTTTGATTCAAATCATCTTACATGATTGTTCTCTCGCCTAAATGAATTATTCTCCTATTAACAAACCGCCATATATTAGTTGGATATTCTTTTTCATGTCTATATTTTAAATCCCACTAATTCCCTCTTATATTTTTGCGAAAGATAATATGGATTATTTTTTATGTTTCTAATTATTTTATTTATCCCTTTTAAAAATTAAAAATTAATACTCTTTTTATGATGTGGTTTTTTAAATAAATGTATTTACAAATATTCTCCGACACAAATTTCATTTGATAATATTTATTGTATTTTAATGAATCAAAATTAATGTTTATTTTTTAAAGGAAATTTTTTTCCAATGTTTTCTTAATACCTATTTGAATGAAATTGAAATTTACCCATAACGTCTCTATTTTATGAATTGTGTGAAAATCATCTCATTTAACATTTTATATAGGAACATATATTTTTTCCACAATTATTATTTAATTTAAAACATTCTCTATAAATTTTTAGGGTTTTTAAAATACAATAATTTTGGTAACTTCCCTTGTTTTGATCTAAGGTGAAATTCCAGGGGAATTTAAACTTTTACGTTTACTAAATGGTCTGTTTTATAAACTGAGATTTGATATGAACTTCTAATAGTTGGAACACTTTAAATTATAATTTTTATGTTTGGGAAAAGGTATGAGAGGTTAATGAGGTTAACCATTGAGTTTTAAGAGCACTAGGTCCTGGAAATCAATGTTGAGGTGCTCTGAACAAGGATCACTATTTGTATGAAACTGTATGGACCTCAGTAGAAAACAATGTTCATTATAGTGGGGAGAAAAAATAACCCACACGGGATGAACATGGTTTACCCAAACTATAAACCTACCTGGTATTTTTAGTGGATTTTTGGGAATTATGATCACACTATTAATCATATGTTTGGAGCACTATTTGGAAAACTTTGTGACACAATCGTGCGAGGTGGTTTTCCTTGGAAAGGGAAGCCACATG
This sequence comes from Viscum album, assembly GCA_963277665.1. Lineage (NCBI taxonomy): Eukaryota > Viridiplantae > Streptophyta > Magnoliopsida > Santalales > Viscaceae > Viscum > Viscum album. The sequence goes on along the minus strand of OY728122.1, from coordinate 461,562,310 downwards.
GTTGGAACACGATTTGGCCAAGCCGTGTAACCGAATTATGAGAATTGGTTTTTAGGGGTAAAATGACTTATTTAACCTTAATGAATATTAAACCCTTATTTATTGTTTCTTTCTTCCTCCTCAAGTGGGTGACCTCCCTCCTTAGGCATTGTGGCTTTCTCATCAAGCCTATTCTAGGATTTGAGGTATCTCCTCTGTCGGAAGTTGAAATTGAACGTTGTCAGTCTCTATGGATCCACATCAGTAAGCTCTAAATTCCATTTTTACCACTCTTTATTTAATATCCTATCAATTAATTTATCAATGTGTCATATCATTTTCCCTATTTTTTGGTCAAATACCGATTTCTTAGATTTCTTCCAAACAAGACCAAATCATACCTTGATATCGGATGAGTAGGTCATCCTAAAAACAATGATGGAAGTATAAAAAAATTAATTCAAGTTTATATAATTTTATGAATAGTGTCATTCTGCCGCACGAGTGCATTTTCCTCACATTTCGTTATAATTGGTTCCTTTATATAAAACTAATCATTACACTAAGATACACTCATTATGAATGTTGTTTAGTTGTTTTAGGTTGAAAACCTTGATCAAGGACACCTCGTGGGTGTGCTGATGTGATTTTATCTTTTCAATTAAATGTTTTTAATGCATAGAATGCCTTATAAGTGTTTGGATTGGATTGATAGTGGTTTTTCCCCATTCCTTATATTATAAATGTAATGATTCATTTATATTTCCTTAATGAATGTAAGGCATGTGAGGTATTGCCTCATGGAAATTTACTATAAATATGATTATACCTTATACATAGACTTTGGATGATGGAAAGTGATGTTGAGCCTGGAGGACAATCACATTCCCTTACATCAGGTGTTGAGTATGCAATCTCACACCAGTAATACTATATGAGTGATGGGATTTTCACACCACATTCCATGATTAGATTGTTTCCATGTAAGCTCATTCACCATCTCTAGTATTGTGGCATGAAGTATCTCACTCTATTTAGATGTAGGACATGGACCATATTGCTTGATATTTTAGGCTCATTTAGACTGGTTATGGATGTGTGAGTTAAGCCCCAATCCATCCAACAACTATTATTCTAGGTATATGTACACTTACATCTTTATGTACTTGGTCCATATATGTGGCTTTAATATATAACCATAGTATGTATATGTTATTACTATATATGTACAGTTTCTATTTAGACTCTTATTTCAGCTCTGATCTGATGTAGGTAGAGCCTCTAGGTGTCCCATAAGAACTTGAGTGGGTTGTTTTTTATTTATTCTGCACTTCTTGTTTATCTTTTTTTTATACCTGCACACTGCTTTACAATATATTTCATATATACGATTAAGTTGTAGACACTTTGAGTTGGAACCTACTGGTAATTATATCTCAAACCCTTATTGGGCCTTTATTTCATTGGGGTACCTGGGTATACCTTATGTTTGTTGAACCGTGGTTGATTGCTTATGTTTTTTAGCTTATACCTGGGTGTTAGGAGCACAAGATCGAGATGGATCTTAGTATACTCATAGAGATTACCCTTGGGGGCCTTGCTGTATTTTCATTATTTTTTTACTGCCTTGTACATTTTTTCCTATTGTATATGTTTTTATATTATGTATTATCATAAATACATTCATGAATCTATTATATATTAGTGTTCTCCATATTATATATTTTGTTTTTAATTATTATTATTTTTCATCTCTTTCATTTATTATTTTTTCCACTATTGTTTGATGTTTATTTATGTTATACTATTGTAATGCTCGGACATGAGGGTATAGTATCCACATTTTACCATATTTATACCCTCACTACTAGGCGGCATTCTCTATTATATGGGTAGGCATGTTTGAGGTCATGTGACCCATAGGTCTAGCTACCTTCTTAGTGGTTTTCCAGGCCAGGATGTTACATAGTGGTATCATAGGTGGATAATTCATTTTCATACTATTTTGGGTTGGTAGATAGGAGACTTGGAATGTTTCAACACTAGGTAAAAATTCGTGTCTGTGACTGATCACCTCACCCATGGGGAAAAATCCATGTGGCTTGGGAAGGGATTGTTGTTCATGATTTTTCTATTATATTTGATTTTTATTTCACCTTGAGTGAATAGTGTATTTTTTCTACTTATTGCTTATAAATTTTATAATAATAACCCTTGTCCTTGTATGAAAAGGATGAATAATTGCATGCATCCTTATAGGAACATAGAAAATTCACATGTCATGTATACACCATGCCATGTAGTTACATTTTTAAATTGGATGCTGATTTGATTGTGTGCCTTTAGTATTAAAACATTATTATTTTTTCTTTAGCATACCTATTTAGATATGATTCTTCGATGATTTATTTATCATGTTCTTCCATTATATTACATGCTTCTTTGCTTATTCTAGCATGTTATATGTTTATTTCTTGTAATAACATGTTATTTTTATTTGGATATATAAATGGATATATGTGATAAATTTATTGGTTATGATTAAATGGGAACCAGTTTTCAATTGTAAGGTGTTTGGTCACCATATGATGGGAAAAAGGTAATATGTATACTTGAACCATGTTTGAGCTTTATATATATGTCTGTATACCATTCTTAAAAAGTAAAGGCTACTAAATTTTAAATGATAAAGTGAATTGGTATTGATTAATGGGATTTAAATGCTAACTGTAAAGTGTATAAACACTTTATAGATTGGTATATGGCCACCCAAATAACTGAGGAATAATATATGAGCATGTTATAATCTGAGAAGAAATTGATTTCTATTAAATGGGAGTGCGATTTTGGTCTATGAAATGTATGTGTTCTTTATATATTGGGGTGGTTGAAACCCATGTAATTTATCCTTTATGATACATGACCATATTATAATTGAAATAGTTTTAAACTTAAAAGTGGTTTAATTTTAATCTGAAATGAATTTATTACCTTCCTAAAATTCACAAATGGGCCCTATTAGGTCATTTGGGGCATTTTTTCTTTTGAGTTAACCTACTACGAGTGTTTTAAAAAAATTATAATTAAGAAACTTTTATTGGTTGCATTATGATAAAACCGAGTTGGATTAATGGGACCCTCATACATCACCTTATCTATTTTAACTTAAAATAAATTTAATTGATAAATTTCCTAATTTATGAAGAGAATTTAATAAATGATTAATGTTTAAAAAATGAAGTTTTATAATACATTCATGACATAGCTTTGTGTTTTGTTTAAAATCTTTTTAAAATGTTTAATATTTTGAATGCGAATTAATGAATTTAATTAAAAATGGAACATTAGGTGGTGTCCTTTGTTAAAACCATCATGTTAGGTTGTTTTAAATATCTATTGAGTTTCCTTATAATGGAACTATCATCATTTTTCCATAGACCTATCTATTTTTATAAATTTCATAAATGACAGGATCTTAATCCTTGTGAATCTGTTCAGTGTGACATAGTGATAGGTTCGACGCTTTATTCCAAGGGGGTAAATTGATGTTAGTATAACCCTTAGAGCTTAATTTCCTGTAAATATATATCATCTTTTTGATGTTTGGTTTTGTTTGGGTGTTGTTGTACCTAGTATGACTCTTATCTTCTAAATGATACCCCTGTTTGAATAGGTGTTAATGTTTTTCTTTGTCTTTGTTATGGGCATGAGCATCATGTAATAGTAAGTTTTAGAAGGATTTACATGCCAAGGTTAGGTCATCCACATTTAGGTTTCGTTACCCTAACTCTATTTCTTGGGAGACTCAAGAGGTCATAAATTATTTTACAGTCATATGGATAAAACAACTATGAGCTAGTTTTTTTGTATAAGAAATCAGATACTTTAATTCATAGGGAGGAAAGGCTATGGATATAATCAAGGATGTGAGGTCTTTCTTTATAAATCATAGGGTAGTATGCGTTCAAATATACAGTTCCCTTTGAGTGCTAAATGATGCAAAGAACCAATTGAGTTTGGTGAAAATTTTGAGATTTGAGCTATTGAGTACTTCCTTAGTTCATCTTCATAGAAAAGTGACCTTAATGTTTAAAGGAATCTAATTCTACCAAACACATGGGATATATTTCCAAGAGGATTGAGTTTTTTGAAACTCTGTTTAGTTTGGGTGTTAGCATTAATGCCAAATGCTCTGACTTTGGGACATGGTGATCATGACACGATGGAGAAACACACGCATGTTTAAAGTGTTTTTGATCTATAACACTTGTGAATGGCTATCCTACCTCTTTTTTTGCTTGAATTCCCTTGAGACCCACAATTTGGAATCATGTCAGTGCCTGCTCAGTAGCAAAACTTTGATATGGATGGATGTGTATTCAACCATTGAAAAACACCGTTGGATTTTGTTGAGCTTCGGTGGTAAATTTTTAATGATCATGAAATGCATTCAATGTTAAAGGCATGGTGGTTTAGTTTTTAGCGGGGTATCAGTAGGTTAATCTGTGCATCTTTCAATGGAAGTCAACTAGTAGTGGATCGACTAGTATTCTTTGGTTTCCTTAGTGTCCTCTTAGTGTACTCTTCATTAAGATATTAGCATGTTCCCTATCTTGAATTCATCATTAATGCACTAAGAGATTTTTAGTCTAATGCCACAGTAAACCTTTAAAACCTATTGGTCTTGTTTGGGTGGATTTCTTAGTGTTGTAAATTGGTTGAATTATTATTACCACGATGTGGTTAGTTCACAGTGATACTCAGGTTCCCTTATGGGAACACCTTGTATGGACTATTGGAAACCAACCATTCTTCTATGCCTATACCACCATGCATATTCAATTATAGGCTTATCCAATGACATGATTTAGACATCTTGGCTTTGAAATGACATTTTATTTGGACACATGAAGTATGGACTACCTTGGGGTAGTTCCTTGGACTCCAGAAAATTGATTTCGGGGTTATATTTGACTTGTTTTTTTGTCTCAAAGGTGATGTTTAAAAGGGTTCGATGGATCTATTCGACACCCATGTTAGTCATGAGGCATGAAAGTATGAATGGTCAAGTAATGGTTTGAAAAATGAATGTCATCGGAAGTAAGTTATGGGCTTCGGGGGATGTGGTTGTTACAAATGAGAAATTTCTTAGAGTAAGGCATCACAGTTTAGTTGGAAATGCACTAGCTATCTAAGATGGGAATCTTGGGAATGGTTAGTCAGAGGTGGATCAACCTATTTTACTTATTATTTGATTATTAATGTTGGTGAATAGCCATTTTAATCATGCCTTCATGTTATGATGGGTGTTGTTTTAAAAGGGTACGCTATTTATTTCATGGAAAGTATGTGCGATCGATTTCATCTTGGTTGATCAGAATTAGACTATTTTGTTCGGTGAGGTCTCTATTATGACCTAGGATATAATTGTGTTTTCCCTATTAAATAAACCTCTCCGAGAGAATCATAATATGTTGAGGGGGTTATTTGGGTGAAATTACATTTGTGGAGGTGTTGTGGTTTAGAATTGGAACCTTCTTATGTTAAATCCTAATATGGGGATTGCCTTTATCCATATGTTTGATGAGATGATTATGTGACTATTTCTCTAACTAAATGGGCTTTTAAATCACTGTTTAAGTGTTTTGGTTGAAAATCAAGCATTGTCTTAATTATTAGTGGATTAAGTTCCCAATTATTGAATTATGCTCAGAGGTTCATTGGGTATTTGGAAGCACAGCACGACCATTTGAACAAGACTTCAAGACACTTGTAGTTGAGGTTATGTTTTCATTTTTATCGAAGGATTCTCAAGGATGAGAAGTTATAATATGGGGAGGTTTTAACAAACCATGTTTTGAGCCAAAGTTAAATTTCAAGAGAATTTGAACTTTTCCATTTACTGGATGGGTTGTTTTGCAAAACAATATTGTAAATTAAATTATAAGAGTTGTGACACTTAATAGTATTGTTTTTAGACTTGGGTAAAGGCCCGAGAGGTTTTTTGGGTGCTCTGTTGAGTTTTGAGAGAATAGTTCCCTGAAATTATGCTTTAGGTGCTCTGAAAAGGGCACATAATTCGTCTAAAATGATGTGTCCCTCTACAGCGAATTATGTTCCTTACGGATGGAAGATGAAATTCCCCTCATGGGATGCGCATGGTTTACCCAAAATGTACCTATCCAGCATGGTTAGTGTCTTTTTGGGAAGTATGCATGAACTATTCACCTCATGGTTGGTTCATAGTTTGGAAAACTATATGACACAATAGTGTGAGGTGGGTGTCCTTGGCAGGGGAAGCCTTATGGTTGGCACACAGTTTGGCGAAGCCATGCGGCCAACCCGCATGACTTGGTTTTGGGGGGGAAATGAATCTTTTACCCTTAATTATGGTCAAATTCTTATTTATTTTTGTATTTTTTCCACCTTTATTGGGTGAGATCCATCCTTAGGGGTCGTGGATTTCTCCAAAATCCTATTCTAGGATTTGAGGTATCTCATCTATCAGAATCTGGAATCGAACACCGTAAGTTTCTGTAGATCTACACTAATATGCTCTTTATTCCCTTTTTATCGTTCTTCATTTAATATCCTCTCAATTGAGTTATCAAGGTAAATTCTTGTTTTCCCTATTTTTAGGGAGCATGTCTATTTCTTATATTTCATCCAAACTGGATTGAATTAGACCTTGATTTTAGATAAGTAGGTCATCCTAAGTATGAGGTAGGCAGTCTATAATATTTTCTTCATGTATCTATCATTTTATGAATAGTTTCACTATGCCACATGCTGACCTTTTCCAGAAATTGATTTATAATTGTTTCCTTCATATCAAATTGATCATTTCACCTAGATACACACCCTATGATCATTGTTTAGAAGTTTGAGGTTTCCAACATCGATCACAGACACCCTTTCGGTGTGTTTATGTGGATTTCCCTTTTTAATTAAATGTTTTAAATTCCAAGAATGCTGTCTAAAAATTCATCTTGGATTGATAATGGTTTTTCCTCATTCCTTGTATTATAAATGTAATGATGCCTTTATATTGCCTTAATGGATATAAGGCATGAGAGGTATTTCCTCATGTTCTATTACTATAAATATGATTATTCTTTATACATATGTTGTGGATGATGGTAAGGTATTTTTATCATGGCAGATAATCCTACTCCCTTACTTCGGGTATTGATTATGGAATCTCATACTAGTGATACTATTTGGGAGATGGGATTTATGCACTACGTTTCATGATTAGAGTGTTTTCATAGAGTCTCACTCACCATCCCAAGTGTTTTAGCATGATTTCTCTTAATCTATTGGGATATAGTACATGTACCCTATCGATTGAGATTTTAGGCTTAGTTAGATTAATTATGGATGTCTGAGTTACACCTCAATCTATCCAGCAACTATAATTCCATGTATATATCCATGTACTTCTGTATATACTTGGTTCATATTGGTGGATGCAATATATAACTATACTATGTATATATTATTATTATATACATATAGTTATTATTTAGAGTCTTATTCCAGTAATGATCTGAAGTAGGTGTAGCCACCAGGTGTCCCTTAGGAACCCAGGTGGGTGGTTTTTTATTTATTATGCACAACTTTATTTTCTTTCCTTTTATACCTTCACACTTATTTACATCATATTCCATAGACTGGGTTTAGTTGTAGACTCCATTGGTGGGAACCTACTGGTATTTATATCTCACACCTTTATTGGGCTTCCTTTATACTGGGGTACCCATGTACACCTTATGTTTTCAGTATTATGGTTTATTTATTGTGTTTTATAGCTTGTACCTAAGAGTTAGGAGCATATGATCGAGCTGGATCTTGGGATGCTTGTAGAGATCACACTTGGGGGAATTTCTAAATTTTCTTTACTTTTCTACTGCCTTATACATTGTTTCATTTTTTGTATCTATTGTTTTAGTTTATGTATTATCATTATGAAATTAATGCATCTATTATATATTAGTATTGTCCATATTTTATATTTAATATATTATTATTCATGACATTGTTCTGTATTTCATTTATTATTGTTTTCACTATTTTCTATTTTTTATTTTTGTTATACAATTGTGCTACTATGATATGAGGGTATAGTCTCATTACTTTACCATATTTACACTCTCATTGCTATTTGATAGCCTCTGGTGTATTAGGAGGAACACTTGATGTTATGTGACCCACCCATCTGACTAATATCTTAGTGATTAGACGGGCCGAGACGTTACAATTTTTCTTCCATATTTTAACAAATATAAATTTTAAATTTTTTAAAAAATTTTAATCATATTTTTTATTTATATAATAATTTTTATAAAACACATTAATATTTTTAATATAATTCATTGTCCTTGGATATATCTTATTCTTGATCAAGAATGTTTCTCGAATCTAATGATCCTCCTTCTATCTCGGGGTGTCATAGGTAATTTCCTTATCTTTTAATGAAATTACCCAAAACTTCTTTCATATTGAATACTTTTTTTGATGTATAAATTTAATTTTTCTTCCAATGTATTTCCTCTATAAATACTTTAATCATGATTCATTTGATTGAAGGGTGTTTACATAGATACCATATATCTATTGATTAGGTAAAATTATTATCTTAATTATATATCTTTTATCTATATGGTGTACATATAATTTGATTTATTATAATTTTTGAATGGTATTTACCAATAAAGTTTCACAATGTCATTTTATAACCATTTATTTACCATGGATTTATCAATTTATGATTATTTATCAAATTATTAATGACTTCATTATATGAAATGATTTAAAAATGATATGAAACCCATTTTCCTTCCATAGGTTATTTATGATGAATTGAACCCATTTTATTTCCATGGGTTCTTTATGATATGATGAATGGTTGGTTTTTTATAGAACTCATATGTATGGATGATGATGGGTGGGGTCATATATCAACCTCTAATGCATTGGATAAGAGTTTATATATCATGAGAGAGGTATTTATGAGTACACTTTAGTTTCTAATAACCATGTGAACTGATGGTGCGGCTTATGAAATTTATGTTCCCTATATAGATTTATCTTCGATATTTGAAAGATGTTTAATTGTTTTATTCTTATATTCATGAATATGTTATGATCTATTGTCCCTTGTTTATTGACTCACACTTTTGATACATGTCTTCTTTTTTTCAAGATTTATTCCATGATTTATAACCTAAGATTTATGAGGTTTGATTTTCTTATTTATCTTATTTAAGCCCATATACTCCTCTTATCCTCACTTATGATCTTTGATTATTATCACTTACGATTTACCATACAGAACATATGATCTCACCCATTTCTTATGTCTTGACTTCCCTAGGTTATAAAAATAGAAAAATTATATAATATATAGAAAATATTATTATTTAATGAATTATTGGGAGAAATTGAAGACTTGTTACAGATTAACCAGTTACTCTCAAAGTGGAAAAAAGGACCATTAGTGAAAATGGGGTTAGTATTTCTAGTAAATGTTTTTAACCTAACTGTTTGAAACTATAAACTTAAAATTTATTTGTAATGTATTTTAATGAATATTTTTCTATGTCATGTATTTATATGGTCACCTTTGTAGGATATTATAGTTGGTAGTTCTGTAGGGTTTAAATAAATTTAGAGATTAAGATGTTATCAATTTGGGATGATTTGGGAGTTTGAGATGAAATTAATGTTTCGTAAGTAAAATTATATCCTAAATTTAATGGTGTACATAACTCTTTAGGTTAGTTGATATAATATTGAATATTTTGGGGATTAGGCTAAGATAATTTTTTTGAAAACCATTGGGAAATTTATATGGGATGTTTATATGTATAGGATAAAATCCTAAAATTTTGGTAAAGTAAAGGTTATGTGGTTTACCTAGAAAATACATACCTTTCTTGAAAATGGAAATTGGATGCAAGTTCTGGCATAGTTTTACCTAGTGGTAATAACCCCAAAAGGGTATTTTGGGTATTAACTCAATTGTTGCATACTAAATGACAAAGAGGTATAACTACAGACCTAGATAAAAAATCCTAGGGGATATGCTTTGGTTAATCACTTTCCCTTTACAAACTATTATAAATGATTCATTTCTTAATTCTGGATGTGGTTCAAAATTATGGGAGAATACAGTGTAAATTAACCTAGTTAGAACCATGAGAGTTACAATATTGATAAAGAATTACATAGTTGAAATGAAAGTACCACAGGTGAACAGAAGGACATACTAGGGAATCCATATTAGTAATGTTCTTTCATATTCATATACTCTAATACTTTTGTATGTTATCATAAAAAAATTATTATTTTGTTGAAAGATTATCACAAAGTTGAAGTTGAGAAAGGTATGTATCCCCAAAATTACTTTTTATTATATCAATAAGGGAGAATAATTAAATTGTGGATAATATTATTATTGTCCTTCTTTGATAGAAACATTGAGTTTATTAGTATTACCTAAGGTAGTGTGGTTCATACCATAATAAAAATTATTTTTTGATAGGCATAGGTATTTATATTATTGAGTGATATTTATTGATGGTGTTCTGGTATATTATATAGTTATGAGGGTTATGTGAAACATATTAGGAGTTTTCTTTAATAATTATTCTATAAATGTGTTTAAAAAATATATTAAATGGAAATAATAACCTTGAAATGTGATTTTATGAAAAGGTTTTATTTTGTAGGATAATTATTGAAAAACACATGATAAAGGTCTGGACAACCCTCAATATTGATATAAACCTGATGTAGACAAAATAAAGGGTTAATAGATTTTTAGAAAGGTGATCAAGATAATATTTTAATTTATTATTTATCTACATAAAAATTAAACTTGGATAATTTTTGTGGTGCTTAAATTTTTTTAGATTATGATATATACTAACTAGTTTGTGACCTCATGTACTAGTGATTAATACATGTTAGGGTTAAAAATAGAGTTAATGTTTTGGAGGAATATATGATTTCCATACAGTTTAATATATTGGTGATGAAAATTGTTTTGTAAAATTTATTTAATAGATATTATATTCTTAGGGTATATACATATAGGGGTACATGACTGTATGAATGGTTAATATTGTTTGAGGAAATATAAGTAAGTTTGTATAGCCTAAGAAATTAATGTATATAACATATTAGAATTTATACCATCAACTATGGATATGTTAACATTACCATCACCAATATTCATCATTGATTAATAATTAAAATTTTCAAGATGCAATTTATTTAAGAGGGTAAAATGTAATGAACTAATATTTTAGATCCATTAAATTGATAATATCTTCGATAACTTCTATCATATGCAAAACAAATCCCATGAAACATCAAACAAAAAAACCATGAAATACTGAAATTAAATTATATGTATAATAATTGGAAAATATAAAGATATTAATTTATTAAAATAACTACATATTATTGTTTTTCATTGATTAATATTTCAAAAGAAATAATACATTTCTAAGAAACATTTAAAAAAGGGGTATTCTATTTTTATATTAATAAATTGAACTAATAATAGTTAAAATTTTATCATGGGGGTTAATTTTAATATTTATAAACTAATATAAAAATATTATATTATTTATAAATCTACATAAAATAATATTTAAAAGACTTGATGTTTAAAAAGCTCGTTTTTTCATGAAAATCAATTTTTCTTAATAAATTGTATTTTTATTTAAAATATAATTTATAAATTTTATTATTTCTATTTGAAAAAAAAAATTCATTTTTTGGATTAAACATTTCATTTTTAGATTAAGATGATTTTTTTATTTTTCTAAAAAGAATGATTTTTAGTTGAATAATATCAAATACTGTTTTTATAAATAACATGACTCTTAATGAAATTATTAGTATATAAGTATGAATTTTAAATTCATGAAACCTTTTTATAAGACCTAATATATGTATTAAAACTTAATTTATAATATTTACAATGTTAAATTCAATTTACAGACCCATTTTTGACATTTTAGAGATTAAATTATATTATAAAAAATTATTTTTAATACATTATACATTTGGTGTTTTAAAATTATTTTTTACCAATTTTATAATTTGAATAAAATATAATTTATTAAAAAATTAATCATTATTTATATATTATGTAATAAGGGAAATTTAATTTTTTGGCATAAAAGATAAGTTACACTATGTAAACACTTGTTAACAGTGTAAAAGCGAAAATAGTAAAAGTAAATAATCAAAGAGTAAAAGACCTCAAACATTTTCATAAAATGTCTGGTAATGTGTGTTTGTGAAATTTAATAAACCTACTCTTATAAACTACATTATTTATTAGTTTTTTATCCATATTACTAGAGAGTGACATCTCGTTTTTGAAAAGGTTTTTTGTATTTACCAAAATGACATCCCTTTTCACTTATAAAAGGGGAACTTCCCTCCCCACATCATACCACAACATAGCCCACTTATTTCACAACAAGATCTTTTTAAAACTATCATAAACTCTCCTATATATCTTAATGATTTTATGTTTTTCTCATAAGACCAACCCATAAAGGATTAATCCCCTTCATAATGAAGATAATCTCAGTAGTGGGGTATAAATTTATAATCACTCATTTATTTTTCTATTTATTTAAGTTCAATCGTTGTTACCCAAATTAAAATACACCATATTAAAATGATAATATATTTATAATTAGTATACAATTATTTTATTATAATTACAGTACAATAATTAACCACCTTTCCCATTTCTATTAAGAAAAATAGAAATGTCACCTCTGTGTTTTGGGAGGACTACCGCCTCTTATAAGTAACATTTTTATTTTACATTACCCCCAAACACTCATTATCCTAATATTTAATTTAACATATAAGTATGATATTTATGAAACATTTTATATTCTTAAATTATAATCTATATTACTCATTTTCCCTGTTCTAGTGAAAATAAAATCATCATCCATGTAGACATGTGGGCTACCACCTCTATGTAACAGTGTATTATGTAATTCATTACCACTATTCAAGGATGGTTATATGAGTGGTTTTAAATTATAAATATGATTTTTATGATAGGAATAAGTTATTTTTAATAAAAATTTAATATCCAATTAATAATATTAATGACAACAATCCTTTTGAAATTATTTATCCTAAACAAGTGAACTAAGTGGAAAAAATATTCAAACTATGAAATGGTTTATATATGTAACATAATAACATAATTATTTATAATTATTTAATATCACAATAATAAACAATTAATTATATCATTATTCTATTGTTTTAAAAAAATTATTTTTTTATCACCTCATAATCATCAATTAATCATGGTATATTCATCTTTAGGTCGGTTTGACCACCTACTTGTACAATGCTAAGAAATTATGTCATGGATGATTATGAAAACTTATTTACTTGTATAATATGATATAAATATTAAAATAACATTTTTATACTATTTCTATAAAATATACAAAAAAAATTGACACAATAATTACGAAAATGACCTTTGTAGGTTAAAAATCACCGAAAAATGCCTCTTATTGATTTTATCTTTTAGGATAAATACTATGAACCCATTAAAGAAAATTTAAAATTAATAAATAATTATAATTTATACACTACATACACATTGATAAAAATTTAATGATAAAATTCATGAGAATAACTAATTACAATATCATTATTACAAAACTAGTGTAAAATTATAAAGATTACTCATAACCAACATCGAAATTATGTACTAAGTAATAAAAATGAACGTAAGAATTATAAATGCAGTTTATAAAATTGTTTATATAAAGAAAATATTCTTTAATTGGTGAATAATATTTTTATCTTTTTTTTACAGTATATTAGAGTTTATTCAACTAATTAGGTAAATAAGGAATGATATTCTTTCTCTAAAATTTGAGTTCCTTAAGAAATGTGTATGTTATACACCATATTTTCTTTTACATGGTGAAAATGTTGCTCCATTATCATTTTTTATCATTATCCCCTTATATTTAATGATTTTATCTTTTATCGTATTGGGGAGAATATTTATTTTGATTCAAATCTTACTACTTTATTTTTATATCCACAAAATTATAACATTGTCAAGAATAAACCTCTATACTTAATTGAACCTTTGTTTTATGTACATAATTTCCTTTTAACTGATATTATCCTGTCTTTTTTTATAAATCTAATATGCTTTTTCTATTATTATTATAATTTTCATTACCCTTTCTAAAAGTAAAATTTAATACTCTTATTATGATGTGGGATTAAAAAAAGGTATTTTAAAATATTTTTAACCCCAAATTTATTGTGGAAATATTTAAGGGTTTTCTGGGAATCAATATTGAGGTTTATTTTTTGAAGATAAATGTTTTACAAAGCTTTCAATTTTAATTTTTGAAAATAATTTTTTAATGTTACCCATAACCTCACCATTTTAATAATACGTTGAGAATGATCTCTTTTAAACTTCTCCATGGGAATGTATCTTTCCAAATGATTTATCATTTAATTTAATATTTTCTCTCTATGTTATCATGATTTGTAAAAGAAAATTATTTTATAATAGATTTATAAAAGATCACATTTAAAATGATTTAAAAATATCAAGGATATTTCTTTTTTTAAAAGTGATTTTTCCAAAAAAAAATTAAATTTTTTCATCTTCAATGTCATTTAGCTTTAAAATATATTTTACTTGATTAAGGATGTTTTTTAAATATAACCATCTATATTTTTTCTCTAGTTGGATTATGTAATTTCTTTATATTTTATAGAAATGGTCTATCATAACCTTTGTATTGCATAATCATTTTTGGGTAATAACAATAATTTTCTTCTAATGCCTTTTATTTTTGAATACCCTATTCTTGATTTCTTTGATTTAAGTGTGTTAACATAGATTCCATACATCAATTAACTGGGGTGAATTATTATCTTAATTGTATATCCTTTATTTATACATTTTAAATACCATGTTTTTTGTTAACAAGATTGAATTTTAATTACTTATGAAGTTTCATGATATCATTGGATATCCATTTATTTTCCATGGGTTTATCATGTATTTAGATGGTCACATATATGGGTTGTTATATGAAACATAGGTCCATCAACATGTCTGGGACCGTAGACACCCAACCACTATCTTGGTAAGTATCCACTAGCCTAGGAAAGGGTTAAAATTTTCCAAATCATCAATTATCTCCCTATGATCATCTAACCACAACAACCCAATATGGGATATAGTAAGTTTAAATCACAGTGAAAAAGCCCAGTATAAGGATGTCCCAAAGATCTTCACCCATAATAACATCCTGAATAAGAACTAACTCAAACATCTCTTTCAAAGTCGACAAACCATGTGTCAATCAATTCTCAAACCCATCATCTAAACTTTTAAAACATAATCATCAACCAACTTGTGTTTTACAAATCTCAGGGAACCTTCTGTCCCTTGAAACACCAAAACATCCACTATAGGCTCAAACCATTACTATTCTAGGTTATAAAGAGACACCTAATGTTTCAAATACAGATAAAGAACTAAAACCACACTGGTTCAACCAAAATCATGGGTCTCTCATGGTCCCCTACATCACACCAATCTTAAAACCTAAGCCACACACAATATAAGAAACCCTAGACAATGTCTCGGCACCCAACCCATTGAAAAACAACCACTTACCCATATGGCCATCCAAAAAGATAGAACATGAAACCCTTTAAGGGGATCCTCTTTTGTATATATATCATGGGACAATAATTATATGAAAAAATATCCAAAAACCCCTTAATAGCTAAGAACTGATCCTTGATAACCAGTATTCCTGAAAGGGAATCCAATGAATTAACACAACCATCATGAGAATTCACAATGATCCCTTAGACTCACCTAAATCCATAGGTCTACAAAACCCTATTGCACCCATCATTACATGGTTTCAACCTGTCATAGGGGATCTAACTAATATGATCCTAAAACATAGGATCTAACTTCAATAACTCAAACCTTGAGAATATGGCCCCAACACCCAATGACCAATCCAATATCCCCTCAGATATACTACTTGATCCTACCTTATAGAAATCATCTTAATAACCTCAAATAACATTTGAACCCTCTATTCCAAGTCCATCATGATATCTCTCAAGTAAAATATTTTGGCATCTGAAGCCCCAAATGACCACCAAACAAACAACTCTCACCAAGAGTATTTTAGAACCAAAACCTTTAGGGAAACCACATATCCAAACTCGATAAACCCGAAGAACCCCACTATATCCCCTAAGAATAGTAAATCCACACTACTATGTCTCACAATGGAAGTGACACTGAAAAAGGATTATAATAAGACCTATCATTGTTTAAATCTTATGAGGGTATATAAGTTCCCCCCTTCAAAGCCTTTATGAATCTCCATGACACATAGTAGTTGTGTTCTCAAAAGAGTAAGAGGCACCCAAAACCTAGGTGTTTACCTAAAAATAAAGGCAGCATCCCTCAAGGGTCTCTCAAAAGGAAAAAAATCATTTAAAAAAATAAATGATTATAAGGTAGGGAAATGGAAACAAAACAAACCCCCAATCTACCTTAAGGAGTAACCATCAAAGCTTCAATCCCAAAACTACACTCCACCAAAAACTAAAGAGCCTACGTCATACCATAAGAGAAAATATAATTAATTAGAAATAAAGAAATTAGTTTAACTCCAAAGATACATAAATCATTAAGGAAGGGTGAGGAGGATAGGATAAGAAGAAATTTACCATAGGGAAGGGTGATGGTGAAGGGGGATACACAAAAATCAACCATAAGGAAGGGGGGAAGGGGAGAGGATAGGAAGAAATTGGCCTCAAAAGTTTCAAGAATGCTTCAAAACCCATACAAAAATCATGGGGGGTGAAGGAGAACTAGGGGAGGATACCCTTATGGTCAATATGTGAATAAGTATGATGATTAGAGGGGTAAAACATAATCATGAGGTGGGAAAAAAATTTCTTACGTTTCAACCCATCCTAGAAATTCCCATACTTTTTCCACATGGTTTTCTAAATTGTGTTCCAAGTGTGGGGTACACACTAAAGAAGCCAACAACCCTCTCATGGTTTGGATGCAAGATTACTAATTTTGATCCAACCATGAAAAACAATGTGGTGGCACCTCTAAAAATTTATTCATGGTTTTTCTATAATCAGGAAATATTTGGGTGCCATATACCTTAAATCCACTCACCCCACATGGTTTACTGTAGAATCTTCATAGTTTGGAATTAACTATGAAAAAGTAACTCAACATAAAAACTTTATAAGAATGAAACAAACTAAAAACACCTTGATCGTGAAAGGGATGTATAGTTTACACCAAACCATGCACACAAAACTGTATGTCAAGCCAAATACAACACGAAAATTCCAACTCACACCCAAATCTCTTATGCTTTTCCCAATAAACTAAGATACCAATACGGCCTCAAACTATACCTAAAAAACATCTAAAAAGATTCTGTAAGTCTCATAATTTTAATCTAAATTTCAATTCACCTAACAAACCCTCAACAAGAATAAAAGTAAACATTCTTATGAATTATATAACCCAAAAAATGTTGATCATTACAAAATCCCCACTATAAATGCTACATACGCCAAAGAATCCTTAGTTTATAGAAAACATATAATACAATATTACCTCAGTCACCATCTCACAGACCACCTACCATATTTTTTTTCTAAAGGCCCAACACGATTTCGCCACATAGTTCTAACTACCAAGACCAGACATACTGTCTCTTCTCCCAAAATCCCTGGTGTGATCCTTAAACCATATAAACCACACCTCAAAAAAAATTCTAAATGTGGTTTTCTACTTGATTCATCCAAATATGTGTAAAACCACTAGTTTGAACCTCTTAGGTTGATCCCTCTTAAAATACTTGGCCTCAACTTCTGAGACACCACTAAAACATTTTAACATAAGGGTCATAGAAACGTCGTCCCAGGCCTGATGAAATATCCAAAATCTATGTAAAACTTCATCTAAATTTGAATATAGTATTTCCAATATATCAAAATCCATATATATCCAAATACACACCAAAACTCTAAAGACACAATGGTTAAACCACAATCATGAGGATTCTCCCCATCATAGAAGTACCCTTATTGTAGCCTTGAAACAAAACACCATGCTCCATAGATAATGATCCAATCACCAACAAACATGATGATTGGATATGGCCAAACCACTCTCACCTGAATTCCAAAATGGAAATAGATACCACCACCCATTCTTATATCACTAATATTTATGTCCTCTAATGGCATATGATAGGCTCCCCACCATAAAGCTTCCCCTACTCTGCTCTTTGAGAGATGACCTCAATAGTTCCTACATGAACATTATGCTCATTGTTTTCGAGATATAATCAAATCCATCATGAATGTACCTTCACATTCTAAAAAACACATGCTCACCTGAATACAATGGTTGCACATTTCCACACAACCTAATCATAATACCAATTCCACTCTCATATGATCCATGTCCTAATAAAATCTTCTAACACACCTAAAATATTTATCATTATCTATATGTATTTAATATCCAATAATATAGAACACCATCAACACTATTTAGCTCAAAAAAAGGCGCCTCGCACTCTATTGAAGTCAAACCACATGACTACTCAGTGTTGTATGATTATTAAAACCATAATTTCCTAACCATGCTCCCACCATTCCATAAGAAGTAAAACTAGAAACATGTAGGGCTAGGAATCTAACCAAACCTTCCCTATCAAGTTAATTTGACCCCACAAGAACCACTGATGATAATCCACAAATCTATTGTAACATGACCCCGATATAAACACATCTCAGTCATTTTTCCCTCATCGGGCTATAATTAAGGCCTCCGGAGCTTGTACTAAACAACTAGGGTCAATACACATCCCTCGACGATGGGGAAAAAATTTTCATCGCTATATAACTTATTTCCATAAAAAAACATGACCTATCAAAAGAATAAAAATTCATATAGTTTAGTTGAGTATAATTGTAACACCCCGAGATTTTGTGAATTATTTTTTTCAAATAAATTAAATTTATTTGATGGCTTTCATTTCATGCTACACCAAGTTATAAACAACAACATATTATTATTTTACTATATGAAACACTTATATTATATTTTGGTACACAAATCAAAATGTTTTGCTTGTGTTACAAATAATTTTGAGTTCCTTTGATAGCTAGTGTTATAAGAAAAACTGATTTTTTCCGAACTATAATATATTATTTATATTATTATTACATTATTATTATAGTTATCACCTAGAAATTTATGTAGAGGGTATATAAGAGATTAAATATATTATAAAAATATATTTTATTCAGGAATTATTTGGAAATTAATTAATTATAAATGAGAGTATGATCTATTTGAAAATAAAGAAATTCGTTTTTTGAAAAACTATTTTCTATGCAAAAAAATGTTTTATCTAAATAAATTTAACAAACCACTTTTGATGAATTATTTTAACTTTATTGATATATTATGTATTCAATAAAATATTTAAAATTAATCTAAGGTATTTTCTAGACAATATATAAGAATAAATCCATTTTTATCCATAAAATGATGTATTTTTCTAAGAGGATGTTTTGCATCCTTTTAATAGAAGATGTGTTTTAAAAATAATTCTTGATAAATTTAAAATTTATATTTAAAAAATTAAACTTCATTTATGAAATAGTAATATAAAAATTTACTTTGGGTAAATTATTGGTACATTTTTGAGAAGTTTCATTTTTTTATGAATAGTGAAAAACACCGAATTTTAATTTAAAATGCATTTTCATCTAAATTATTTATATATTTAAATAATATTTTAATTAAGTTTAAAAGAATAATTAGTTTAATAATACATAAATAAATCCATATTAGGACATTTGAACTAATTACACGTTGAAATTGGATATAAAAGTTTTTCAAACTATTGAACTTCTAACATTAAAAACCAATTGTTAAATCTCGTCTGTGAGATTACTTTTAAATTAATTTCTACCAATTATATGAATAGAATTTGAAAAAATAGATTAAATATTTTTAGCAATCATCTTTTATAATTTCTATTAAGTTAAAATTAGTTTTTTTTTCAAAGAAATATTAGTGAAAGAAATTAAAATTAATTATAGCGGCTAAAAGAAAAACATGTTTAATTAGTGGTTAACATTTAAACATAAGGGTGAAAATGACCTAGAAAATTGTCAAAAATAAATTTTATGCCAATATTTAGACCATTTTCCATATTTTATTTAAAATTTACCACTATTGGAGGAAAATGATGTAAGGTAGACCCCTCAATAGTGTTTACCTTATTATATTTACAAGAATGTCACTTCTCCTCCACTATAAAGGGGAACTCACCACCTCACTTTTTTATGCCTCTCAAACCCATTTTATCAGGAAAAGTATTATCTAAATAATCTTATAAAATCCATCCTATAATTTTATATGACTCTATTTTGGCATAAATAAAACCAAGGTGGTTATTTAGTGCAAACCAAAAGGAGTTACCTGAAGAAGTGGTAATGTTGTCCAATGAGAACTTTTGATTTATTTATTTCAATACTCCTTAAATTATTATTATGTAAAGATTATATAATAACCTTATTATAATCAATATTCTTAGATATTTTTTGTTAAGGGTATAACCTACACATTCACATACTTCCATAAAATGGGATACGAAATCATCATTTGTATGTACGATGGACTACAACCTCATGAACTGATGTCGTCCATTCATCCATTACAACCTCTCATGGTAGGTAAAAAGGATGTACATGCTTTTTTTACAAGATATATTTTTTATTTTTTATTTATTTATGATTCTGTAATTATTATATAACACATACCTTCATGTTTTCCATTTTTTAGGAATATGATAACATTGTTTGTGGATGTCTGGACAATCGCCTCCTCAAAGTGATGTGATTCATTCATGCTTTATGTGGAATTTATTAAAGAAGTATTTAATAAATATATGTGATACATATGACAATATAATTATAATATAAAGATAATATATATATATATATATATATATTTGTATATTATTTTCTTTTATTTCTTTAAAAATATGATTAGAATATGGAAACATTGTTTATGCATACATACGACCTACCATCTCCATAAACATTGTATTTTATTTCATATTTTTGTCTTTTATATAATATTATATGTCACATACATGATTTTTTTGAGTTATTATTTTTTTATTTTTTTTCTTACATTTATCCTTGGGTTTACCCTTGAGTTTTGGGTGAAAAATGAGATTTTGGGCTTGCCAGCATGTGGGGCACAGTTGTTTCGCGGTTTGCGAATATTGTTCTCCTTTTCATAATAAACCATACCGAAAATGTTCATTTTGGGAAATTGATATCACATAGTTGGGGAATATTTTAGAAAACTATGTGGGAAAACCATGCATCTTACTCTTCTTGGACAGTGAAGGATGGACATTCACTGAACTATTTGGAAAACTATGGGGGTAACCATTTGACCTATCTTGGTTATTAAAAAGTGGGAAATTATATTTGTTCTGTATTTATATTTAACCCCCAAACCACCCCTAATCCGCCCCATATGGGATTTTTAGCCCTAGGAGATCCCACTTCTCCTCCTTTTAAATCTTAAAATATAATATTTGGGTGTTTTTTGTGTGATAACTTCCAAGAATCGTCAATAAAGTATCTTTTCTATTGATTTATCCCTTCTTTTAGGGTTATTTTTCCCTCATTCTTGAGTTATTATTTTCTTTTGGGTTATTTTACATAATGTGGGTCCAATATTGAGATGTTGGGTGAAATCATTAAGTTTATTATTTGATCGCTCCTTTATAGGGTCTCATAGTGGTACAGTTGTGGTTTCAAACCAGATTTTGTAAGTTTACAAGTGTAAGATCAATGGTTCCATGATTTTATATTATTTGATGAGTTTTTATTACTTTATTTATCATTTAAAAGTGTTACATGGATTAGTTTTCTGATTTGAAACTGGTTTCTAGAAATAAATTACATTCACATGTGATGAAAATGAGTTTTCTAAAGTAAGGTGGCCATGTTTCATTTGTGCGTCAAAGTTTTGTTTCTTGAATATGTTTTATTCCATTTCTAAAAGTTCTGAAATGTGGTTTTCATGAGATTTAAATGAGAGAATGTTTTGAAAGTGTAATTTCTAAGAGAAATGGGTTTTTTTACATGTTGTATTCTTTTTTTTGCACCATAAATGTGTCTTTGTATTGTGAAAGTGATGTGAATCATGTAATGAAATGGTTTTTATGTGAGTATGAATTTGAAAGGGGATTTTACCATGGAAATACATGGATTCCATATGTGTTATTGATGTATTTAAAAATGGTTTCTATAAATTGTACAAGTGGTGATAAATGTATTTCCAAGTGGTTTTGGTGTTTGTATGAAATGGAAAGTGGTTTTTTTATAGAAATAATGGTTTCCATATGGGTTTTGATCACTACATCAATGTGAAAATTTGAAAGAGGTGGTTTCCTTATGTGATTGTGATGCTTGGTATGTGTATATAAAAGTGATTATTTATGTGATGTGTGAAATGTAATTTGATCATAAAATGAATCCAGGGTATCTATGTGTGAAAAATTTAACTAGTATGCTATTTGATTAGAAGGTGGTAGATTCTTGGATTCTTCAAGTAAGATTGATGATTACAATTCTAACTAAACATGTGATATGATCAGTGACCACTATACCTTAGGATGAGATCCCTTCTAGTGGATCATGAATGGGAACACTATTGGTTTTAACTTATGATATGAATACCACTTAACCTTGGGATGTGTTCCACTCTAGTGGCTCATTCACGAGGATGTTATTAGTAGTTTAGTTGGAGGATTTTGATCACCAAGGTATGAGGTTCATATGGTCCCATGACTGCTAGTTACCTATAGGGAATTTTCCATGGTTCCCTATTTTGAAATTATGCTCATGTGATGTGGTTCTATCCATTGGAATAAATTAGACCTTGGGTACATTTTTATTTCAAGAAAATCTTATTTATAAAAAAATCATTAAAAAGGATTTCATGAGAAAGTATTCCTTAAAGTGTTTTCTTGAAATGTTTCCAATTTTCTTATGAAAATGTTCATGTTGGTTTTTCTTCTAATGTTATAGCATGGAATCCTTTTTTTTAGGTGGAATCCTACTGGGATCTAGATCACACCCTATATGTATCTTTGGTTTTTTTGTGGAATTTTTTATATATGAACCATGTAAAGGAAATATGTATTGTGGTGGTGATGTTGGATCTAGTTGCTAGCATTCAAATTCTTGAAGGTGTTGATGGTGGTGTATTTAGGGTGATGTTCCTTTTGTTCTATGTAGGTTTTTGGGATATTTTTTTTGTTCCCATTCCATTTTAGTATTTTGGATTTGATTAAAGTTGTAAAACTTTAAATTCAAAAATTATTGTACCTTATTTTTTTGTGTTTATCAGTTATTGTGTTGTATATTATTATTGGTTGTTGTGATTATATAAATGGTTGAAATAATTCCCAAAGAGTATTTTTGATACACAGTCACTAGTTTCTATAACATAGGGATTGGGAATGCCCTTCAGACCAAGCCATAGGTTGGGTTGGGTATCAAATTGGATGAAACCCTGGCATGTTTTGTGATAAAATGGAATTAGATTAGGTCACACTATTTTGGATCAGGTTATTTGGGATGAGTCTAGATAGACCAGAGCCAGGATTTTTAGGGCTTGAGGTTCTTGTTTCAAGTGGGGTGTTTGGACAACACACCTCGTAACAAGACTCATTTATCCATGGGATGTTTGGATCTGGTTTGAATTCTACTCCATGTGAGATGTATAGGATGAAGATAGTATATAGACACTAGGTGGGGGTGGACGTATTTTGTTGGAATTTTTATTGGGATGGATTAGGTTATGATTTGATTTATGGAAATTTTTGATATTTTTTATTATTATTGAAAACATTCAGAATGTTCATTGATGGTTGTATTGATGGTATTTCCTTCAGATTGTGGATTATTGTAGAAATATGACACCCTGGAGACTTCCTATGTTACCATGGGAAGAGGCTGGAGAGATTTCTCCCTCATCTATTTATCAGAGACTAGTGGGATTAGTGGTTTGGTATATCCAATATTTGGTAGATTTAATGGCCTCGGGTCCTGCTCAGGTTAGAGAAGCTGAACCATGTCCTAGAAGGGACTAGGCTTAGGAATTCCTCAAGAGAAATCCTCCTTTATTAGATAGCATGGAACCCCAGGAAGTATAGGAGTGTCTATAGAAAAAATATAGGATGTTTTATTTTCTTGATACCCTTGAGGTAGTTAGAGTGAAGTGTTCTTCATTTTTCTTATAATTTCCCACTCAGAAGTGGTGAGACTAAGTGGCGTAAGCTGGTAAGCATAAGCTGATGAGTTTGAAGAGTTATGAATAAGATGATGATGAAGGAATTTTGTATTCACATGTCTTATTTTTTTGTCATGGAATGTTTATGAAAATCACATCACTTTGTTTCTAGATACCATTTTACTAACATTAGTTTTGAAAAGAACCAGACTCGTGTTTTCAAAAGAATCGAACTCACAGTGAAAGTCCATCGTAATGAGAAGAATTTTTTTGGAAGAAGTGGTTCTGTTCAGACACACCTCAAGTCCGACTAAAAGTGAGAATATATTACTGGAAGTAAATGGTCATCAGCATCTCTATGGATATAATGCGGGTGATTTAATTATATTTAAGAATAATCAAAGTCTTTGTTACACCAATAAACTAAATTTGATGATTCTATGCTGATTTTTATTTCATATAAATGCCACAACCCGTCCCCGGGGCCTATGTCGTGACTACCCCAAGCCCGCCTTTTATAGGTCAGGGGCCTACGACTAGCACCGACGTCATATTACCTAATAACGGGAAGGCATTGCCTTTATAACCTGTAAACTCACATAACCAAGAACACAACAAGATACAGTCACAAGAAAACTTTATAGTAGACATAGTGTGTACAGTAATTAAAAAGTGTCCAGAATACAAGACCAACTGGAAAGTACAAGAAAACTGAAAATAATAAGTAAAGTGAACAACTCCTACGAACACCCACCAAGGATCCTACCTGAAGGGTAAGTACAACTCTCATACGGTCGTCTCTGCGGTACACCTCATCTAGATCCACCTCTGAGCTACCTCCAGTCCTGGTACCCTCGTCCTCAGTCAGCATTGTCCATCATCTACACCAAACACAACAGGGTGCAGTCATAGCCCGTGCAGGGGTGAGTATAACAATACTCAGTAGGGACCTCGAGACCCTCAAGGTCTCACAAAATCTGGAAATAATAAACCACAAAGCATTAAATCAACAGACAACCCAACTTAGGTATATGCCCATACATATACCTAAGTTATCAAGTAGACCCATCTCAGTCATGAGGAAACATAAGGTCCAACTCAAAAGCCCAAATCTCAACTGTTCCACAAAGGAAGGAATACCACGAAGTTAAGTACCATACAGGTAAACCACACAGAAGAATACCACCAAGGTATCGCCCTAAAGGAAAGTACCACATAGGTACAAACTCAGCTCACACCAGGTATGTATTAGATACTGTAGTAGAGATGATTAGATGTAACTACTGAATCATCTTACTCTGTTAAGAGGTAGACCCACGAAGGATCCAAAATCATCATCGGACCCACAGGGGATCTTAGTACATCTTCAGACCCACATAGAATCCTCGTACCTCGTGAGACCCGCATAGGATCCTAGTACATTGTCAGACCCACACAGGATCCTAGTACCTCTTCAGACCAACACAGGATCCTAGTACATCGTCAGACCCCCACAAGATTCTAGTACCTTTTTAGTACATCGTCAGATCCACACATGATCCTAGTACATCATTAGTACATTGTCAAACCCACACAGGATCCTAGTACATCATCAGTATGTCGTCAGACCCACACTGGATTCTAGTACATCGTCAGTACGTCGTTAGACCCACACAAGATCCTAGTATATCGTCAGACCCTCACAGAATCCTAGTACATCACTAGTACATCGTCAGACCCACACAGGATCCTAGTACATCATCAGTATGTTGTTATACCCACACAGTATCCTAGTATATTTTCACAGCCAGCTACAGGGTTCCCGCACTAAGCTCACATGTCTCTGGGAGGGTCCGCTCCTCAAGCCACTAGTTGATACTCCAACTGACATGAAGTCCCACGAAGATGTATCCAAAAGGAACGCCACATAAAAGGGGTCTCAACGCAATAGATGGTACATCAATCGGATGTCCAGTCTGTAAGTTATTAGACTTTTAGTTCCAAGGGTCTAGTTGTATTCGTGCTCGATCTAAACCGATCGTACACTATATTTATCCAAACCTCAAGTTGGGTACACCAAAAGGACAATCTCACTCCAAGGTTTTTGGTGTCATAGATAGTTTTCCAAATGAACTCCCAGTGCCAAAGTTATGGCCAAGAGTATGGGATGGGTCAAAACTGGTCTGGGTCCAGTCCGACCCGGTTGGACCGACCTAGCCCGACCTGCTAGGTCCGGCCCAGCCCACACTGGGCGGCCCAACTAGGTGTCCAGGTGGTGCGGGGTGGCCACGGTGTGGTGGGGAGGTCACGGTGTGGTAGGTTTTGGCGGGTAGCCACAGTGTGGCGGGGTGCCGCGGTGCGACAGGACGGCCGCGGTGCAACACGACGACTGAGGCGCAGCAGGGTGCCGTGGTGCGATGTTCTTCCATAGCTGTCCAAATGGCCAGATGTCCTCCCTTCGCTGCCATGGAACAATCCGAAATTCTCTTCCATTGAGCAGCGTGGTTGCGCCATCACCTTCGTCGCGGCCGGCAGTGTGCCGGCCAATGTATCTGAGTCCCACTGGTTCCATTCACCGACATTGGTCACTTCTCTCTTCCATTGTGAGGAAAAAAACAAAAACCTCAAAGAAATGTGGAGAGGTCAGTCCATGTTTGTTTGTCCCACACCCTCCGTGTTATGATGGTAGCAAGAGGCTTAATAAATATTGTATGAAGAACGTCAAGAACGGTAAGGGGGTACTCAAAACATCAAACCCTGCCTCGATGGTTCATAGATGTCGGTGTGGAAAGATGAGCGGACAGGGGTACATCATTGTTGAAGACGTCCCACATTAGAGGATGACATGTTCTTTGTTGGAGAAGATGACACATTCTCTATTGATGAAGATATTCATTCGGAGGTGTTCTTCATTAGAGATGAATAATCCTCCCAAAATATCTCCCCTTCTCCTTTGCCAACAGTTTCTCCCAACAAAAACAAGTGTGGAGCCAACACCAAATTAAATTCGGTCCATAAATTAAATTTTATTGGCAAAATTAATTGGAATTATTAATTAAAGGTGGGTGGCATAATTAAGGTGGAGGAAGTTCAAGAGACTTCTCCACATTAAAGAGGGAGTTTTTAGTTCGGATGGTCCCCACCATTTAAATTCAAAATGGGGGGTTTTAGTTCGGCTGGTATGAACCTCCATAACCCATATAGAGGGGTTTACAAAATAAAAATAAAATGTTAAATATTTTATATTTATTTTTCCACGAAAAGGTGAAAAAACTTACTTTCGCCCTCGACCTACTGCAGTCGAGGTGAAGGTCTCCTTAAGTGAATATCGGAGTTGCAAGTTCAACGGTGTCCTCATATTTCAATTTCGAACACTGGTTCAAAAGTTACAAAAACCCTCTCATACATTTACAGAATATACTTGAAAGAAAGTTCAGCAATTCATTTCGGGCACACCGGGTCGCAGAATCACGCACCATCAATTTTCACAGACTCGTAAAATTCCCATATAATAAAAAAAATTACATTGAATTTTTGGGTCTTTACCAGTTATATTTATATTCGGGCCCCTTTTTACTTACTGTACACACTCTGTCTGCTATACAGTTTACTTGTGATCATATCTTATTGTGTGATTGGTTACATGAGTTTACAGGTTATAAAGGAAATGCCTTCCCACTATTAGAGAATATGCCTTTAGTGCTAGTCGCCAGCCCCTGGCCTATGGAAGGCGGGCTTGGGGTAGTCATTGCACGGTCCCAGGGGGACAGGTCTTAACAACAAATCATAAGTTGATTGGAGAACTTTTGATACATGACATGTAAAGGAAAGGAAGAAAAATGTGGTACCAATTGTTTTCAATGTAATTAGATCCAGGTGTAAGTGAATAAAAATATTTTTCAATAGAAAAGGTATCATACCTAGATTAATCATATCCAGGATGAAGAGAAGGAAAAAATGGTGTCAATTTACTGTATCATCCGATCATCCATCGGAAATAGAAAAAAATCATAACCAGGATGATCATACTCAGACTCAGAAAGAAAAAGATCATACCCAGAATAATCATACCTAGAAATGAGCATATCCAGGCCAATCATACTTTGAAAGATATTACTTTGGACTATCATTTTCAGATAAATAATTTATTGAGGACAATGGATTAAAAGATAAAGAGATAATGAAATTAATAATGTAGTCATCCATTTCAAAAGGGTTTGATTACTTTATTGGTTTTTAACTAGGTCAAAAGAGGAGGATAATACGATGATTGGTATCTCAATTGGGTCAAGAAAAAAATAGGAGGAGCTTACTAGAAGTTTTGTTGAGGGTTAGATTTAATTTTAATGAGTATTTTTATTTTCTTCATTCATGTATTCAAATAGTATATATCATTATTTTGAAGAAAATTGGACATGGAAATTAAAATTTGACTCATCAATTGAAATTTTTCAGGATATTCAAATGAAGGGATAAAGAATGAGATTAAGTTTGAATAATAACTAAGAATCTTATAGAATATTTGATGAAGTCAAAATTAATCTCAATATTTCAGGGGAAATTGAAAGTTTCGGTGAATTTTTGTGAGAATGAATGAATTTTGGGAATCCCACATAAACTCTCAAGGGACACCTATAAATGGAAAAAATTATATTGTACTTTGTGTGTGATGATGAAGTATTGTTCACTACAATAGATGGAGAATCTATGAGTTTTTAGAGAGAATAAGAAGTCTTCGTACTGATCATTTTTTAATAGGTTTTGATAGAGAAGTGAAATTTGTATTTGTATAATCATTATATCAAGCTGGATTAATCAGATTCAAGATTTCTATATTTGGTTTCTTAGATTTAGAAAGAATCATACGGAGTTTATTGGGCTTGGGAATTGAAGTGTTACCGATTCATTTCTATTTTATTCTAAAATAAAATCATACTTGAAGAATCGTATTGGGTAGAATCGTACTTGGAGGAATCGGACTGGGAAAAACGAACCCAAGAAAATAAAACTCAGTTTTTTATAACAATTTCTAGGAATTTATTGCCTTCTTCTGCTTAAGAATGTGAAGAATCATATTTCAATTGAATACATTTGTTGAATTGAAAAGAATCACAGGTAATGTGAGTTGTTATACAAAATTTTTATAACCCTATTTTTTCTAAGAGGGTGCACACATACTTTTTGATTGTCTTCAAAGTACCACATGAGTGAATGAGAATATCCTACTCATTGTAATCCAGGGATTGTTTTCTAGTGTATTTTTTGGTATTGGATTATTTCCAAACCCTACTAAGGATGTAACTATTCTTATAAAATAATGAAACTTGTAAATACTTATGTTCCTATGGATGCGTGTTAGAGTTTCTTTCAATAGTGAATAGAATATTTAATAGGAGGAGAAGGTTTTTTCAATTGATGTAAAACAAAAAAAAATTATCACTAATTCACCCCGCCCCATCTCAGTGATATAATCCTCCTTGTTGTGAACTTGCAATTGGTATTAGAGAGTAGTTCCCTTTACTTATTATTTGCTGATGTGGAATTTGAATTATGTGAACAGTAAAAGTATTCTGTTATTTTATGGAAGGAATATTCATATCTGGAAAGATGGAATGTTTTCATATCTTATATCTATCAGTTATGATGTTATTAAAGAAACAACATTTGGGTTTACACCCATTGATGACAACGCTCCACTTACACCTATTGACAATAAGGATCTTGAGAATGATAGAAGGTGAAAGAATGATATATTATCATCACTCTATGAAAGTGATTTCTTGAGAGTAAAAGGAGTTTCCATAGCCAAAGGTATATGGGATAAATTGAAAATCATATAAAAAGGAAATAAATAAGTGAATAAGGAAAAGTTATAAATCTAGAGATTAAATTATAAAGACTTTAAGATGGGTGAGAATGAATCTGTTGGGGACTTCTTTACCATGGTAAATGATATAGTGAATACTATTATATGTATTGGTGAAAATATTGATAACTCTACAGTAGTTGAAAAGATCTTGAGAATCCTACCTGAAAAAATTGACGGAAATGTTTCTTCATTGGAAGATAGAGATCCTAAAACATTATCTCTTAAGGGTTTACATAGAACTCTTATTACTAATGAAATGAGAAGAGATAAATATTTGAAGACAAAAAAAAAGTTGATAGTGAAATGTATTTCATGGCTGTAACAAAATTAAAATCAAAGTAGATTCTTATTAAAAAGAAGATGGTGATTCTGAATCTGAAAATGAGGTATGTAAAAATATCAGTGATATTTTATCCTTGTTATCTAAAAATGTGAAAATAGGTATTGGAAAAAAAAGGAAAACTTCCCATTAAATGTTTCAAATGTGGACGAGTTAGTCACAGTGTGTAAAACAATACTCAAATAATGAAAGAAGAGGATATTGAGGAAGAAGAAAGAAAACCAAGAAGATCAAGGAATAAATAGGGTATTAAAGGAATTTCTTTTTCTATATGTAATGAAAATAAATTCATCAAATCCAAAAGAATAATCTTGTTATATAACTATGATAAATAAGAAGGAAATGATGTTGAATTTGAAAAACCAATTGAGTATGGTATTGAGAATACATTTATTGCAATATTGAATGATGAATAATATATAAGATATAGTTTTGAAGAAGAATAAACTCAACATGAACATCATTTGAAAGAATTGTTAAAATAATTCTTGAGTAAGATCAAAAGTCTTGAAAAGAAAAAGAAAATGTTGGAAGATGAATGTTCTCAAACAAGAAATAAATATTTTCTTCCTAAAGATAATATAAGGCTGGTGAAATAGATTGATGATTTGAATAAGTCTATTGAAAAAGAAAAGAAACATAATGAGCATATGAAGGTGAAGTTGAAAGAAAAGTAAGAATACTTGGAACTTTTCTAAGAGAAAATTCCCAAAGATGAATTGAAAAATAAAAGTTTCTAAAACTATGTCATCGAATTGGTGAAATTTCATGAAATAAGAAACCTAAGAAGGTTCCAAAAAAATAAATTAAAAGGGTGAGAAGAAGAATACTGGGAAAGTTATGTATGTGGCCAAATTGAAGAAAAGTTACCAAATAGCCTGAGACTGAAAAGGTTTTATCTAGATTCAAAAAAGATTAGAATATTTTTGATTCTATTAAGGATGAAAGGAATAAATATAATCTGATTGAAAATTAAAATAAGGTGGCTGAAAAACTTATTCATAATTCTGGCCAGCATGGAGGTTTCAAAGGAAAATACTCCTTATAAGGATATTTCTGGTATTGTGGTGGATTTAGTCATATGGAAAACAAGTTTTGGTTCAACAAACAACATTACTATTATTAAATAAGTTATGAAAGGAATATATTGAGGGGGAGTAAATTCCCTCAAAAGAATAAGTCTGAGAAGGATATTGTGAAGAAATATGAAATGAATGAGCAGAAAATTAAAAATAGGTTCCAAACCTGGAAAGTATTTGTGAAATATGTGAACAATAATGATATCATGAAAAATGATGTCTTATTTTGTTACTGGCACAATAAAAGACTCTTAACAATACTCACAAGATAGAAGTGAATAAATAAAAGAAAATATAATAAACTCTTGTAGTTGAGACTACATTGAAAACCACAAAATGAGAACAATATTGGATAATTTATAGTGGGTGTTCTTCTCATATGAAGGATACTTGAATTTCTTTAATAATGTAAAATATTTTAAATAAGGCATAGTGACATTTGGAAATGATGAATCCCTAAAGATCAAAGGTGTTGGATCTTCAATCATTGGGAAAGAAAATATGGAATCCAAGAAAACATTATGTTTTTGTAGATGATAATGGTGACCTTTCATTCTATGGTGTGAGGTCTTTCAGTTCTCTGTGTGTTTTTTTTGATGATGATGGTAAACTGTGACGTTGATGATGATTTATGCCGGTTCCTTGCTAGTGTCACACTGTTCTATGAAGTTTCATTTTGGTTTTTCATGGTGGTGACGATGGACTCCAACAATGATGGGATGTTCATGGTGGATGTGGAGCGGTGAAACTCTATTATAATGAAAATATGATGAAGGATGGTGACAATGATAATGATGATAGGTTGGCATCAACGATAGGTGTGAATCATGATGCAGATGTCATATATCTTACTGATGTGGTTCCTTGGGGATCAGGGCTTAATTACATTATGTGTGTTTGATGCGTTTTAAATTTTTCATTTTGAATTTGGAATCTATGTTTTTTTTCTCACATGTGATGCTTCGGTTTCCACTTAGCCTCAAAGCAGTTTTTTGAAAATAAAAAAAAGTTGATTTGGAGAAAACATTTTATATTGATGGGCTGAAACATAATTTTCTAAGTGTTTCACAATTGTGTGATGAGAGTAATGAATTTATATTCAAGAAATATGGGTTTTTTGTGAAGAGTGAATAAGATTGGAAGATTGTTACAAGATGCCAACATACAAAAGAAAAAAACTCAAGTCAAAGATACAAAAAAAACTTGTTATGTCACAACCCGTCCCTCGGGGCCCGTGTCATGACTACAACAACCCCACCTTCCATAGGCCAAGGGGTGGAGACTAGCTCCAAAAGGCATATTCCCTAAAACGGGAAGGAATTTCCTTTAACCTGTACAAACATACGGTCCAAGAACACAACAAGAAGCAACTATGATGTAAAATGTTGTAGTAAAAAGGGTGCAGAAAGTAAAGGGGCCGGAATACAAGCCCAACTAGAAAAAGTACAAGTACAACTAAAAAGTAAGAAAATAACTGAAAGGTGAAAAGAAGCTCATGGATCATCCACCACAGATCCTACCTGACGGGTAGGTACGGATTGCCTCCACATTACTCTGTGTACACCCATCTCCTCTGTGTCATGTCATGTCGAATGTCCACCTCTGAGCACCATCCAGTCCTAGCTCCCTCATCCTTGATCAATGTTGTATGTTGTTTGTACAAGACACAACAAGGTGTGGGCAAAGCTCATGCATGTTTGAGTATAACGATACTCATTAGGGGTCTCGAGTCCCCATAGGTCTCCTAAAGTTCCTCAAAGGGAAAATTACAAATCTAGACATCTATTATACTTAGGTATATGCCCATACATATACCTAAGTTATCGAGATATACTCATCTCATACATGAGGGTAGTATACTACAAAGTTAACACCATGAAGGTAGAAGTACCACATAGGTAACAGCACCACATAGGTATAACCACAAATATAGAACCACGAAGGTGAAAGTACCACACATGTAGAAGACTTGGTTTAAACAGAGTCTCAGCTCAAACTAGGTTTTCAGTGAAGTATAGAAGTATAGATGATTAGTCTCAAAGCTAGATCATTTAATTCTATCAAGAGGCACTATTTCTAACCATACAGAGTCTGACCCACATAGCATCGATAGGTAACTAACCCCCACTGACCCACACAAAATCTAACCCACACATGATCGATAGATAACACACCCCTGCAATGACCCACACAGGATCTGAATCACACAGGATCGATAGGAAACTAACCCCTGCAATGACCCACATAGAATCTGACCCACACATGATCGATAGGTAACTAACCCCCACAATAACCCACATAGGATATGACTCACACAGGATCACTCAGTACTAACTTTCGTATGATATGTCTCCAACCTCCACCTCACTTCTAGCCACTGGATTCCTCGCACCCGGTGCGCTCAAGTTCAGTTGTAACTGCCCCTTGAGATATCAGTCATACCTCGACCACCACTAAGATCCACAAAGTAGTAACCCAAAGTACATCCATGTCATAAGGGTTCCATCACGATAGATAGTGCGTCAATCGGAAGTCTTGTCTGTGAGTTATAAGCATTTTAGTACTGAGGGCCCGGTTGGATTCAGGTGTGAACCAACCCGGCCGAACTCCAAGTTTTTCAGAAACTATAAAGGAGTAATTCAAAACGATGGTCTCGATCCAAGGTTCCCAACTCCGCAGACGGTTCTTCAAATGCGCACCCGGTCTGTAAGCTATAAGCATTTTAGTGTTGAGGGCCCGGTTGGATTTGTGTTTGATCCAACCTGGTCGTACTTCAAATGGCACCGGATAACCGAAAAGGTCACATCGTTACGATTCACGTGGAAAAGCACATGAGATGGACTACCCATTTTTTCAAAATGGATACCCGGTGAAAAGGTTGCATTTCACCACAACACGCGCAAACCGGGCCTCATGGGGCCCACACCTTGACCTCGACTTAAATATCCAAAATTGGTCTTGAAACATACATCTTAATTTTAAGTTGCAACATCATAGACGGTTTTTATTTTAAACACTGTATGAGGGAGATATGTCATATATAAGATCGCGTAATAATATTATTATTATTATTGGGTGTTTCGTGGACCCGAGCCACGAACCAGAATTTTGTATCCAACTTTAGACTTGAATCAACCATATTAATGATAGGATGACATCACCACTAATGGGAAGTCAATAGGATGTCACACGTAGGAGTTATTGTGGATCTAAGATTTAATAATATTATTAAAACTATTATTTCTCGAGTGCTTCGGGTACCTGATCTGAAAACCCAAATAAGACATCCAATATTGGACTCGGAATGTCCATCTCAGAGTCAGGGTCGCATTGTCATAGATGGTTTGTCAAACCGAGGTCGCACAGAGAAATTACAGACAAAAGGTGTTTTATCATCAAAAGTAATAATAAGAATATTTTAATATTATTATTAATTACTTTATTAATTACATCTCATTAACTCCAAAATCAATCACACATGGAGCCCTTGTTGCGCGCCAGAAACAAACACATCAATTTATTATTATTTTATTGTTATTTTTACATTATTGAATTTTATTTTTTTTCTCGCCAATCTAACATATACTTTCACCTTTTCTTCTCCTTCTCAACCCTAACGGCCAGGCCACCTCGACAGTCTCGTACCCCGCTACCTGCTGGGCACCCGAACTGCTGGCCGAAGCTGCCTTGGACTTGCCGCACACCACCAGACTACCTTCATCATGCTGCCTTGCTCTCCCCATGTTGCGCCGACCACCACAGTACGTCGAACAACATATATCGCCTGGAGTCATGCCTATGTCGGAATCACACCGCCGTGTCTCCCCTTCCGTGGGTTGTTGCATCTTCATTCAAAGCCCAAAAATTATGAAGATCGCAGATTCGTGATCCTCGGGTCGAGATCTCTGTGTCTGTACACCACAATGAACAAAACTTTGTGTTTCCAGCATCATTAATTATTTGACGTTGATGAATGCATGAAGAACACATGAAGAACAAAAGATAAAGGGGCATGGTATATGTGCAGGATGATTTCCATGTTAGTTTGGCCATCATCATTGTGAATCCAGAATATGAAGAATTATCAAATAAATTCAATCACAATTCAAATTAAATCCTCTACCTCGATCATCCGTCGTAGGTGTCACGAAGAGGAAGATGATGATGATGATGTCGGTGTTTGTCGCTCCCACGAGACGCTTCCGATCCGGGCTCGAGCATCATCCTAGTTCTTTATTGGGGGTGGTTCTTCGTTGTAGGATCTTCTTTGTTGGAGGATCTTCCTTCAAAGGCCTCTTCTACCATTCTCCAATGGAGAAAACCACCCTCAATTCTATCAAAAAGAGTTAATAAAAATAACTCTTAATTTACAAGTTGGTTCATTAATTTAGATTTAATGAACCCTATTAATTAAAGAGAGTTGTGGTTTCACAATTTGTGTAACTGAGAATTTAATGCCCAGCCTTAAATGCTCGACCAACCTCTTATGGTCCCCACCCCCACAATTCAAAAAGGAGGTTTCCAAAAGAAAAATAAAATGATATTTATTTTATTTTTCTTCTCCCACAAAAATCCGAAAAACTAACTATTACCCTAAACCTACTAAGGTCAAGGTGAAGGTCTCCTTAAGAGAATATCGGTGCTACGAGTTCAACGGTGTCCTTGGATGTAAATTCTGAGCACCGATTCAAAATTTACAAAACCTCGCTCATGTGTTTACTGATCGTACCTGAAAAAAAGTTCGCAAAATTATTAACAATCACCCTCAACCCGCGTCGGTCGAGGATAGGCTCTGCCTATATGAAAAACTCCCCAAAAAACTCAATGGTACTCTCAGATTTCCAATCAGATTTACCATTTAAAATTTATGGTTTTTACAATAAAATAATTTTCACTTAAGTATTTTATTTACGGCCAAAAACTAACTTTCTCTGGTGGCCCACACCGGCCAACATTAGTTTCTTCCTAAAGAAAGCATACCCTCATGAGTTCAGTGGTGGTCTCATATTTTTAATCTGAGTTACCATTTGTGAGTTTTAAGCATTTAAAAAATAAAATAACTTTATTTAATTATTTTATTTACGGTTATGCCATTTTCGGGTTTTCTCACCGTAGGCTTGTTTTGACTAAACTTAAGTTATGCCTAGGGTAAACCCGCCATCATAAAGGAAATGGTGCCCTCATATTTATGATCTGGGAAACTGTTTAAGATTTATTCCACTTTTTCAGGAAAACTTCTTACGTGCGTTAATTAAAGCTTAACCAAACTTTGACGGTTCATTACAAGCACTCCGGGCCTCAGAATCATGCGTTGTCAGATTTTACAGTTTCAAAATAATTCCATATAATTAAAAACAACTATACAGAAATTTTGGGTCATTAAATTCTCCCCACCTTAGGGATTTATGTCTCCGAAAGCCACATCATAGACAAAGGAAACAAATGGGGGGGGTACTAAACATGAAACTGAGCCTCCCACTCCCATTTTCTCCTTTGGAGATTCATGTGCTACCAGCGAACGCACACCAGAGGTATCGACTGCACACAAAGGACATTCTCTTGTCGATCCTTAATATATAATAGAACCTACATAATCGTCACCCCATCTTCTAATTCCATCTATCCACGGTCCATAACGTTCGATAGATCATGCACACATCTCCTCAACTGGGATATGTGGAAGACGTCGTGCACCCACTCCAACCGTGGTGGTAGCGCCAAGCGGTATGCCACCTCACCGATCCTCTAAAGTATAAAAAATGGTCAGATAAACCTCGGTGATAACTTGCCACCTTGTCTAAATATCCATAGTCCCCGTCGATGGGAGACTCGCAAGAAAACGTGGTCCCCCTCCAGGAACTCCAAAGTTCTCCGTCTCCTGTCGGTATAAGGCTTCTTCCAGCTCTGTGCAGTCTTCACTTGCTGAAAATTGGGACATCGTGATACAAACTTTTCCACTAATTCCTTCATCCAGGGCCATTAGTACAAATGCCAGAGGTCCTAGTACATCATCTCTATAACACCCCAAGCTTCCACGGTACGTTTCCCTTCGAATAATTCAATGGTGTGCATTGTACGCAACTTCGAGATTTTAACACACCACAACCAATCAAACTAGCCGTTATGAATAGTAATACCTACTTTTTGAAATTTTATAAATTCTATCTCTCAAAATGGACTTAATTTTTGGATTCGGAATATCGAAATTAGCCTAGGGTGAAATTTTGTTACTTTTCGGATAACTTTCATATTTTTATGAATAGTGAAAATTACTAAATTTTAATTAAAAACAACTTTTTTAATCAAAATAATTAATATTGATAAATTATGGATTTGAGTAGTTTTAAAGTATATTTAGAATATATTTTTACCATTTAATTCAATTTGTGTCATTGGACATAATTCCACAATTAAACCAGACATAAACAAGTGCCAATCTTTTGATAGTTATTATCTCTTAAAAACACGCTTTTTGTTTTAACAACAGAAATTAATTTTAAATTAATTTCTGAAACTTCTGTGTTTTGAATTTGGAAAAATGGATTCCATATTTGGAATCGGTATGTTCAAATTGTGTAAATAGGTAACTTTTATTTTTAGACATTTTGGATAATTACTTCGGTAAATATTTTATTTACCATGGTTAAAGGGTAAATCCGGTAAACAAGGGTTAATAAATAATATTATAATAATACTAAATTACCCTAAAACGTGTCTTAAACCTATTGGTTAATACATAGTCGACCATGGGCATCTTTGGGTCGATTTTGGGACCCCATGGATCCACTTGTAAGTGATAATGACACTTTATTTTAATTAAGTTAAAATAAATACAAAAATGACACAAGCATATATCTTTTAGATAAACAATTGTTACATAGGGTTATATATGTTGGATTTTAGACTATAAATATTCATTAGAAATCTAAAATGATTTCCTACATAATTATAGTTTATTTATAATTTTTAGACATTAAATAAGTTTATTTATTTATGACATAATGGTGATGCAGTAATTACCATAATAGTGAAACATTAGAATAATTGATATTATAAATACCCAAATAAATATAATTTGAGAATTTTATTGAATTAAACTAATTTTATAGGTTACTATGACATATTATGATTGATTTAATTAACGTTTTTTGAAGTAATCATTCTGTTACGTGTTTCACAAAAATCAACTATTGAATAGTGTCAAAATTGACATAAAAGAGTTTTTAAAAAACATATTATATTATTAATTGATATTAAATTCTTAAAAATATAAGGTTCGACCAAAATACTTATATCATGATAGTTATATCATTAATGGACCACTTGGGGGTCGCTTGGATGTATATGGTAAGTTTATTAACCATATAATATAAAAATACAGAGAGACATTGTAAAAGTGAAACTAATTAACTAAGAGTTAATACTTAAAGATAAGGTTAATATAATGACCCAAACCTGTCTAAATTCTATTGGATGAGTGGTTTTAGACCTATCCCCACCTTAACCTTTTAATAATCAACTTTTTATCCATTAGAAATCGAATATGAATTTATTATAAATTAATATTTCTAGATTTTCCAAAGGTGCCCCTCACCCCTCTTATAAAAGGACACTCCTCCTTCTCATTTCCTCACACCTTCAAAGCCTTTTGGTTCGGCCAAACCCTGCCCAAATACTCTCTCAACTTCCCTCAATACAACCTAGAGTCCTTAGTTTGATCATAAAGCCATCCTAAGGAGCCCTTTTGATCAAATCAAAAGGAAGAACCCGAATAAGAGGTAATGTTTTCACCACCCTTTTTCAAATTCCTTTCTTCTTCCACTTCTTCTTCCTTTGTTGTTACCATTCTAAAATAATAACTCCAGTATCATATATATACTGTGATGTTATTATAAATATGGTACAACCATATTCACTATTCTATCCATCCTTTGAATAACATGTCACCATACGTGCGTACGTATGGCTTACCGTCTCCACGTCGTGGTGTAATTGTTATTCAATAAATTATTATTTGGGTGGGTATAATAATGATGTGTAACTCATGTAAATAATAAATATAATATGATAATGATTCTGTATATATGATATACCATCCAATTATATATTATTTTAATATCAAAATAATGATATTGTCGCTCGTGCGTACGTACGGACTTCCTTCTCCACGAACGCGGTGAGATTCATTCTCCATCATATCCATTCAAGTATAATTATAATTTGATGATTTAAAAATAGTATATAAGGACTTGATATCATTCTGGATATTAATAATATACATCCCATTAATAACGAATATGGCTCACATAACAAAAAATATAAAGTAAAACGAACCCATTAACACCCGAAACGACGATAATTATAAGATATTATTAACAAATCAATGTTAAAAGATCATATAGGATATCATATTAAAGTAAATGATTCTTGTATAATTCAATAACAATTATTTCACCATTATACAGGAGTTTAACCTACCCCCAACCAAGGAAAAGTACAAGGTAAGGGATTTTCTTATCTCACTTTCAATTATGTGAGATTTCCATTGTTCGCCACTAAATTATTGAAATTGGTGTATTGTGTACTTCCATTTGATATATATTATCATGATTCTCTTTATATTCATGTTATTATATAAATAATTTGGTGGTTATTAACTTTTGTCCATACGACTCAGTTGATTACAACGTGGTAAGGGGTTTCTTATCTCACTTTTAATTTCGTGAGATTTCCATTATTCACCACTTAATTATTGCATGTGGTGTATGTGTACTGCCCATGATTGTATTCATTGTGTAATATACTTTAATTTATGGGTGTTTACATCATCAGGGTATGATACTTATTTCATGGGTGTATGTTTCGTAAGTTACCTAATCGATAAGGGAATTTGAAATTTCAATTTCCACTCATTTGGCTTTACACATTTTTCATTGATTATATTACTCCAAGATTATGTGTGGAATCACTATTCATTTGATTATGTCATAATTTCGACTCCCCTTTCTGTGGATATACTTTTGATAAACATAATAACTCCATTGATAATTCTCAAGTCATTGATATGAATTTGATAAGAGTAATTTTAACTCATTTACCATTTGTTGAGTTAAACATCCAATTCGTTGGTGTTGTTTTTACAAGAATATGTGTGAATATACTTTGATTGTTTTACACTGAATATCCAATAATATTTAGTGTATTTATATTTTTCACACATAATTATGTCGTTGATTTATCCTTAACCTAAGGATATGGCCTTTATGAGAGATTTCATCTCAATTTACATTCCATTGAGACTTCTTTGTTGATATACACCAAATCACTTTTATGTGGTGTATATAATGTACTTTGACATAGTATATCATGAATCCCTTTATTCTCATGATATTAAAAAGTTTTTATTACCTCAATTATTTGTATTCAAGTGTCTATTTTGGTTATAATATTTAACTAAAATACCATTTTTAAATGTTTTAAAGACTTATTCATCTAAATCTTTCTCATTAATGTCCCTATTTTAAAAATGGTTTTAAGGATTTATTTATATGGACATTAAAGTTTAGAAATTAAAAATCCTTTTAAAAAGTTTCAAAGTGGTATGGGACACTTTGATTCAAAAATCTACTTTTAAATGGCTTATTGACAAATAGTGTGACTTTTAAAAGTTTTCAAGAAAATGGGGGATATTTCTCTCAAATAAGTTTTGATGATTATTTTCATCTATGTCAACATCCTTCATTATTCTTGATTGAGGTTAATGTGATACAATACAATCTTCCATATTGTATCGAATGAGTTATGTTTGACTGTGGATGTGCTATTTTTATACCATTCATGGTTTGTCGTTAAAGTATTGACATTTCGTATGATAGTTTTAATACGAATATTTATGTTATGTTTAAACCTGTTCATATGAGGAATGCATTGGACTTAATAAGTGACGGGTGGAGCCTGCTATAGCTCCTCGATGCATCGGTAGGTCTCATAAGACAAACTAGTGTCTTGGCACAAGGCCTTGGAAAAATCTTATTTGTTGTCTTGGCATGTGGCATTGGCTATGTGGTTATGATAGTATGGAATTATGCATTCCATCATTATGAAAGTGGTTATTGATATTGCATGTGATCATTCGACTAGTAGAATATCCATGTGAGTAAGTAAATGACATTATTTCATTTTACCCTTTCCATTTTATGCTGAAGTTCAAGTTTAAAAGGCATTTGTTTTAGTTATAAATTGCCTTAAATGTTTATTCTTATCTATGTAAGCTTCTACTGTAATGTTATCCTTACTGAGCATCTGAGCTCACCCCTTTCAATGTTTTATTTTTCCCAGGATTATGAAGAAGTAATTTATGAATGACCTGTAGGGATAGTATGAGGGGATATGAAGACAAGATGTTGTTGTAGTTTTTTTTACCTTATGATGTAATGTAAGACATATGAATATATCTAGTGTTTCCAAGACTACTAAACTAATAGGTCTTTCAAGACTTGATCCTTTGTGATCATGCCAATGTTATGTAATAATGCACCGACTCTGAGTATCTAGGGTCGGGGCGTTACAGTTGGTATCAGAGGAAGTTTAGTACAAACCTTGGAAGCTAGATTTAGATAAACTCTGATTAGAGAACGTAGACCTAAGATGAACTTTGAGGATTAGTATAGAATAACTTCCTAGAAGTTTGGTATTGTAGATATTTTGTGATTTTTCTGAGCAATACATCCCTGTCTGGATACGACCAGGTAGAGGCAACTCTGGAACAGATGTACCTAGGGGTAAAACCCAAAAACACCGCTTTGAGCTAGACTCGAACGGGAACTGGTGCACGACAACGGGCCTTGATTCACTCTTGGTTACGACACTCCCAGGAGATATGCTTAGGATAATTTACATTTTCGTTACAAACTGATTTAAGTAATATATATAAGATGAGAGTAAATGACCTTGGTTAATCCTAATATGTTTCAAATTGAGAATATGGTGACATGTTAATCTCTAAATGATTTTATGACTACTG
The DNA here is from genome assembly GCA_963277665.1 of Viscum album. Taxonomy (NCBI): domain Eukaryota; kingdom Viridiplantae; phylum Streptophyta; class Magnoliopsida; order Santalales; family Viscaceae; genus Viscum; species Viscum album. The sequence goes on along the minus strand of OY728122.1, from coordinate 461,519,584 downwards.
TTACTCACACAATTCTTTCTGGTTTTAGTCAATGGCTGGATTCCAAGGAATTCATAGTGACTTTCAGAATGATGTACAAGGTGGGAACGGTGGTGGCAATGAGCAAAAAATGGAATGTTGATAGGTGTAAAATATATCTTCTTTATGCCAAATCAGTTTTCCAAAAATATGATCAAAAACATATATATTAAACAACTCCCAGACTCAATAAGGAAGAGAAAGATGATGAATGATAAGAGTTCCAGTAATGGAGACCATGGAGAAAAGAACTCTCAATTTCCATCATACAAGAAATGTGGTAGGAGACACCTGGGAAAGTGTCTCAATGGGACCAAGAAATGCTTTACGTGTGGGAAGGAAGGACATAAAGTGAAGAATTGAAGAAGAAAAATGAAGGGTACTATGGAAGAAGATAAAAATGGTACCAAGAGTCCATTTACAGTCATTTGCCGTAAATGTAGGGGACCTGGCCATTACCCGAGTGAATGTCCTATTCTATAGGATATTTTCTTGGTTAAAGAAGAAGCTATGTGGAAATAAATGGTTGGAGAAATGTTTAAAAAGTATTAGCGTTGCTTGTTGATGGGTTTAATTTGGAATAATTTTCTCTTGTATTTGAAACCCCACAGTTTGCCATGTGAGAATGATATTTGAGGAAGAATTGTCTCTTCTCTTGTGGATATAGGTATAAATAACCGTTTGGTTTTATATAATCATTGGGGTTGGAGAGAATTATAAGTTATTATAATTTGGGATGAAAATGCAAGGTATGATATAACATTTGTGGTTAAATTATGTTATTTTGAGGAATTTATCTCATTTTGGTAATATTATAAAATATAGTTTTTGAAAAAGGACAACACGTAGATCGTGTGACAACCCGTCGCGTCGGAAAAAGCTGTGGGAATCGAACCCACAACCAAAGTGCGATTGGGATTTATCGCCTACCACTGGACTAAGTGAAGTCCCTGGTTAGTGTGACTATTTTTTTTAGTTATTGATTTTATTGATCAATAATATGTTGATTTGGGTTCTTATGTCTTATCAAATGAATACCCTTAGTATAGGAAAATGATTTGGTGATTAAGTGATAAATGTTATTTTATAAGATGTTCACTTTGTTGGGAACGCTATATGCCCAAGGAAAATAGAATACTATGGTATTTCATTAGAGGAGTAATGGTGGATTTTTATCTATGTTTTTATTGTGGATTTATAGGGATTTGGTTTATTTATGGAAATGATTAACCTATAATAAAGAATATGTGATTAGGTTATGTGACTTTAAGAGTAGATGATTTCATTTGGAGATACAATTTAACGTGGAAGACTACATTCTTATAAGTTTTGGGTTTCAATATTAGTTTGGATTATATTGAAGGATTTTAAGGACAATTTATTATTGAATGGAATTTATTCAAATTTGGGGTATTGTTGGTTTAATTTTAGAAATTAAGATTAGTGTTCATTTATCTCAAGGAATATCCTTTTGGGGGATCATTAGATCTTGTACTAACCATTTTGGTTTTGATTAATCTCTAAAGACAAGTTAAATATATAGTTTATCCTACGTGGATCATGTGATTCTATATAAGTTTATTCTAGCTCTTCCAGTGTGACCAAGTCTTCTTGAATACTCATCGTTTAAAAAAATGAGTTAGTGGTGGAAATTTATTAAAGAATGAAACTCTTCTTAAAAAGTAAGTATATATCTTTATATTCTTATTCAATATCATAAATGAATTCCTCATCCTTATTTAATGTAACTTAAAACAAAAAAATGTTGTCTGTTTACATTTCCTACTAGGAGACTAATGATCGTTTGTCCCAACACAAGTTTGTGGTTTTCTTATTGTTAACTTTTTCATGATCATATTTTCTATCCCTCTCCATCAGAACTTTACACTTAGTTTATCATCCATATCCATTTTTTCCTACATGGAATCCGAGTATGGGTTATCTTGGATGACCTTTATACCTCTCTTTCTTTCTTTTAAAGTGATAGTTTTATTGACTCTATTTCCGATGTGGGACTTTCCATTATATTCCCAAGCACAATTTTAAAAATTGTGAGGACGAAATTTATTGAAGGAGGGGATAATGTAACACCCCAAGCTTCCACGGTATGTTTCCCTTCGAATAATGCAATGGCGTGCATTGTACGCAACTTCGAGATTTTAACACACCACAACCAATCAAACTAGCCGTTATGAATAGTAATACCTAATTTTTGAAATTTTATAAATTCTATCTCTCAAAATGGACATCATTTTTGGATTCGGAATATCAAAATTAGCCTAGGGTGAAATTTTGGTACTTTTCAGATAACTTTCATATTTTGATGAATAGTGAAAATTACTAAATTTTAATTAAAAACAACTTTTTTAATAAAAATAATTAATATTTATAAATTATGAATTTGAGTATTTTTAAAGTATATTTAGAATATATTTTTTCCATTTAATTCAATTTTTTTCATTGGACATAATTTCACAATTAAACCAGACATAAACAAGTGCCAATCTTTTGATAGTAATTATCTCTTAAAAACACGTTTTTTTGTTTTAACAACTGGAATTAATTTTAAATTAATTTCTTCCACTTCTGTGTTTTGAATTTGGAAAAATGGATTCCATATTTGTAATCGGGATGTTAAAATTGTGTAAATAGGTAACTTTTATTTTTAGACATTTTGGATAATTACTTTGGTAAATATTTTATTTACCATGGTTAAAGGGTAAATACAGTAAAAAGGGTTAATAAATAATATTATAATAATATTAATTACCCTAAAACGTGTCTTAACCCTATTTTTTAATACATGGTTGACCATGGCCATCTTTGGGTCGATTTTGGGACCCCATGGATCCACTTGTAAGTGATAATGACACTTTATTTTAATTAAGTTAAAATAAATACAAAAATGACACAAGCATGTCTTTTAGAAAAAAATTGTTACATAGGGTTATATATGTTGGGTTTTCGACTATAAATATTCATTAGAAATATAAAATGATTTCCTACATAATTATAGTTTATTTATAATTTTTATACATTAAATAAGTTAATTTATTTATGACATAATGGTGATGCAGTAATTACCGTAATAGTGAAACATTAGAATAATTGATATTATAAATACCCAAATAAATATAATTTGAGACTTTTATTGAATTAAACTAATTTACTAGGTTAATATGACATATTATTATTGATTTAATTACCTTTTTTTGAAGTAATCATTATGTTATGTGTGTCATAAAAATCAACTATTGAATAGTGTCAAAATTGACATAAAAGAGTTTTTTTAAAAATATATTATATTATTAATTGATAATAAATTCCTAAAAATCTAAGATTCGGCCACAAGACTTATATCATGATATTTATATCATTAATGGACCACTTGGAGGTCTCTTGGATGTATATGGTAAGTTTATTAACCATATAATATAAAAATACAAAGAGACATTGTAAAAGTGAAACTAATTAACTAAGAGTTAATACTTAAAGATAAGGTTAATATAATGACACAAACCTGTCTAAATTCTATTGGATGAATGGTTTTAGACCTATACCCACCTTAACCGTTTAATAATCAACTTTTGAGACTTTAGAAACCAAATATGAATTTATTATAAATTAATATTTCTAGCTTTTCCAAAGGTGCCCCTCACCCCTCTTATAAAAGGGCACTCCTCCTTCTCATTTTCTCACACCTTCAAAGCCTTTTGGTTCCACCAAACCCTGCCCAAATACTCTCCCAACTTCCCTCAATACAACCTAGAGGCCTTATTTTGATCAGAAATCCATCCTAAGGAGCCCGTTTGATCAAATCAAAAGGAAGAACCCGAAGAAGAGGTAATGTTTTCACCACCCCTTTTCAAGTTTTTTTCTTCTTCCACTTCTTATTCCTTTTTTGTTACCATTCTAAAATAATAACTCTATTATCATATATATACTATGATGTTTTTATAAATATGGTACAACCATATTCACTATTCTATCCATCCTTTGAATAACATGTCACCATACGTGCGTACGTACGGCTTACCGTCTCCACGTCGTGGTGTAATTGTTATTCAATAAATTATTATTTGGGTGGGTATAATAATGATGTGAAACTCATGTAAATAATAAATATAACCATATAATGATTATGTATATATGATATACCATCCAATTATATATTATTTTAATATAAAAAGAATGATATTGTCGCTTGTGCGTACGTACGGACTACCTTCTCCACGAACGCGATGAGATTCATTCTCCATCATATCCATTAAAGTATAATTATAATTTGATGATTTAAAAATATTATATAAGGACTTGATATCATTATGGATTTGAATAATATACATCCTATTAATAATGAATATGGCTCACATAACAAAGAATATAAAGTAAAATGAACCCATTAACACCCGAAATGACGATAATTCTAAGATATTATTAACAAATCAATGTTAAAAGATCATATATGATATCATATTAAAGTAAATGATTCTTGTATAATTCAATAACAATTATTTCACCATTGTACAGGAGGTTAACCTACCCCCAACCAAGGAAAAGTACAAGGTAATGGATTTTCTTATCTCACTTTCAATTCCGTGAGATTTCCATTGTTCGCCACTAAATTATTGAAAGTGGTGTATTGTGTACTGCCATTTGATATATATTATCATTATTCTCTTTATATTCATGTTATTCTGTAAATCATTTGGTGGTTATTAACTTTTGGCCATACGACTCAGTTGATTACAACGTGGTAAGGGGTTTCTTATCTCACTTTTAATTTCATGAGATTTCCATTATTCACCACTTAATTATTTCATGTGGTGTATGTGTACTGCCCATGATTGTATTAATTGTGTAATATACTTTAATTTATGGGTATTTACATCATCAGGGTATGATACTTCTTTCATGGGTGTATGTTTCGTAAGTTACCTAATCGATAAGGGAATTTGAAATTTCAATTTCCACTCATTTGGCTTTACGCATATTTCATTGATTATATTACTCCCAGATTATGTGTGGAATCACTATTCATTTGATTATGTCATAATTTCCACTCCCCTTCCTGTGGATATACTTTTGATACACATAATCACTCCATTGATAATTCTCAAGTCATTGATATGAATTTGATAAGAGTAATTTTAACTCATTCACCATTTGTTGAGTTAAACATCTAATTCGTTGGTGTTGTTTTTACAAGAATATGTGTGAATATCCTTTGATTGCTTTACACTGAATATCCAATCATATTTAGTGTATTTATATTTTTCACACATAATTATATCGTTGATTTATCCTTAACCTAAGGATACGGCCTTTATGAGAGATTTCATCTCAATTTAAATTCCATTGAGACTTCTTCGTTGATATACACCAAATCACTTTTATGTGGTGTATATAATGTACTTTGACATAGTATATCATGAATCCCTTTATTCTCATGATATTAAAAAGTTTTGATTACCTCAATTATTTGTATTCAAGTGTCTCTTTTGGTTAGAATCTCTAACTAAAATACCATTTTTAAATGTTTTAAAGACTTATTCATCTAAATATTTATCATTAATGTCCATGTTTTAAAAATGGTTTTAAGGATTTATTTATGTGGACATTAAAGTTTAGAAATTAAAACTCCTTTTAAAAAGTTTCAAAGTGGTATGGGACACTTTGATTCAAAAATATACTTTTAAATGGCTTCTTGACAAATACTGTGACATTTAAAAGTTTTCAAGAAAAAGGGGGATATTTCTCTCAAATAAGTTTTGATGATTATTTTCATCTATGTCAGCATCCTTCATTATTCTTGATTGAGGTTAATGTGATACAATACAATCTTCCATATTGTATCGAATGAGTTATGTTTGACTGTGTATGTGCTATTTTTATACCATTCATGGTTTGTGGTTAAAGTATTGACATTTCGTATGATAGTTTTAATATGAATGTTTATGTTTTGTTTAAACCTGTTCATATAAGGAATGAATTGGACTTAATAAGTGACGAGTGGAGCCCGATATAGCTCCCCGATGCATCGGTAGGTCTCGTGAGAAAAACTAGTGTCTTGGCACAAGGCCTTGGCAAAATCTTATTTGTATTCTTGGCACGAGGCCTTGTCTATGTGGTTATGATAGTCTGGCATTATGCATTCCATCATTATGAAAGTGGTTATTGATATTGCATGTGATCATTCGACTAGTAGAATATCCATGTGAGTAAGTAAATGTCATTATTTCATTTTACCCTTTCCATTTTATGTTGAAGTTCAGGTTTAAAAGGATTTTGTTTTAGTTATAAATTGCATTAAGTGTTTATGCTTATCTATGAAAGCTTCTGCTATAATGTTATCCTTACTGAGCATCTGAGCTCACCCATTTCAATGTTTTATTTTTCCCAGGATTATGAAGAAGTAATTTATGAATGACCTGCAGGGATAGTATGAGGGGATTTGAAGACAAGATGTTGTTGTAGTTTTTTTACCTTATGATGTAATGTAAGACACATGAATATATCTAGTGTTTCCAAGACTACTAAACTAATCGGTCTTTCGAGACTTGATCCTTTGTGATCATGCCAATGTTATGTAATAATGCACCGACTCTAGGTATCTAGGGTCGGGGCGTTACATTCTCCGCTCCAGGATGTACCATAAAAAGGGATGTATGGATCTCCTTCAAAATCTCCTTCTGAATCATCATTGGTACCATGCTGCGTCCTCTGAAGAGAATGATGTGCTCCCCAACCTCGGAAAATCTTTCAGGAGACCGTCCTGAGGATATCTGACCACGTCGGACCTCACAGTCAACATCTCAAGAAATGCCTCCCTGACTCACTGAAGGAGTTGGGGAGTGACTGTTAGAGACTGAAGATAAGCTACTCCATCTCTATCCATGAAGGATATCTGGAACGCAGCTAGCTGCTCTGTCGCCTCACTCAGCAACTGCAGACCAGACCTCCTGCTAAGTGCATCTGCTACCATATTCCCCTTCCTAGGAGTATAGACTATCTCAAAGTCATAGTCCTAGAGGAACTCCAGCCATCTTCGATATCTCAGGTTCAGGTCCTTCTGAGAGAAGATATACATGGGACTCTTATGATCAGAGTAGACTATAAAACGTTCTCTCATCAAGTAGTGCCACCACATCTTTATTGAAAACATCATTTCTGCTAACTCTAGGTCATGGGTGCCATATTTATACTTGTCATTCACTATCTCAGCTCCTGAAATCTCTGCAAACACTTCTCCATCCACAGTAATGGCTCCCCCTTTTTCGTCAAAGCTGACAAGGGTGCCACTACCCTGGAGAAGTCAGGTATAAATCGTTTGTAGTACTTAGCCAAAGAAGAACTCCCTCTCCCTTCAGGGAGGTAATCCTGGAAACATCTTTTGAAAAGATGTCCCCATGCCCTTTCACTCCTGTTTGGAACTGAAAACTGAAAACTCCTTCTGCCATGAGGGTAAGTCTATCCGACTCAAGATTGATCAGCTCTACCCTCTTATGCATGATTTTATCCTATGCTGTTTGGGTTTCCTTTTTTACCGATTAAGGTAAACCCCATCCCAACATTGTAGACCAACCACTACCTTCTTTCCTAATACAGTCAATATGAGTATGAACTGTGGATGTCCAGTCCATACCCAAACTAATGTCGTAAGGCCTCGACGCTGCCACCAATAGGTTTCAACCGAAACACTCACCTTAAGGGTCAGATCACACTGTTGGTGTAAGTGGGATTATCGAGTCTCCTCCCAAAGGAATTTATAGATGTGAGGGTCAAGTCAATGGCTTAACCGGAAACTCTAGGTCTTAGACAAGATTTGTGGAAGGAACGAATGATTGGTACCTATGTCTATTAATACGACAGCTAGTAGTAGACATATACCGTTCATAGAATGATTCCTAGAGCTCTTAGGTCACACTCCTGGACCGCATGCAGCTACTCTCTTCCCCTATCCCCCAGATCCTTGAGCCGGGAGGGGACTACAAAGGGGGGTGGTTGTAACATGTCAAAATTCACACCACCTCATGCTGCTCTCCTAGTTCTGCTTCCACATCTGCAGCCCTACATATTCATCTGTCCATAACACTTCTTCTTCCTGAAACATTTTTACATGCCCAAGTCTTTGAGACTGGTGGTAGTTTCCTGCTTTCCCACTACTAACATTCACTGGTTTTATCCACTCTGCCAAAGAGCATTCAACAGTAATGGTTCCCTCTAGCACCCTAAAATAGGTAGGAATGCATAGAGGAATAGTGTTGGATCAGACTTCCATAAACACACCACACTTGGAAGTCCGAGCCACAAAGAACTGATAATATCGTATTCATGGAGTACCGGGAATGGTTGGTACACCTCGATGAATACTCAACTACCGGCATGTCTTCCTGCCGAAGTTATAGAAGCTCTAGAGAACTCTCAACCACATCCTCAAGCCAATCCTCAACCTCCTGTGAGTCAGGATAGCCTCGGAACCTGAGGGATATCTGCTGCTGAAACTTACATAAGGAACTATCCCTAAATGTGTCCTCTAACAGTTCCACCGGTTGTAACTAATTCCCAATGAGTGGTGGTGCTACCGGTACCCCACCTGAAGGTGCCAACGTAGTAAGAGGTCCCTACATCGGAGGCTCATCGCTCGATGGGCCGTCATCATGTACTCTCTCAGGAAACCTAGATGGCTATCTTTATTGCAGCATTCTGATAAGTAACATGTGCGCCATGGTCATTAAGTTATGCCTGGAGAGCTGACTCCAAATAAATCCAAAGAAAAAATTTTCAAAAACACACGCAATCAGTGTTTTCATGTGCTGAGTTGGAAATTAGAATTCAGGTTCCTGGTGTATGGATACGTCGGCTGCCGCACCAACACTGGACTCCCAGAACTGAAAACCACACTCATAACACTTAACACTATTGCCACAGTGAAAAGATCAGAGTCATAGTTCTTTGGTAGAACCAAAAACCTCTGATACCAATTTGTCATGACCCGCCCCCCGAGGTCCATGTCGTGACAACCCCAATCCCACCTTCTATAGGCCAAGGGCTAGAGACTAGCTCTGAAAGGTGTATTCCCTAAAATAGGAAGGCATTTCATTTAACCTATAAAAATACACGGTCGGAGAACACAACAAGAAGCAACTATGAAGAAAACTACTATAGTAAAAAAGAGTGTTGAGAGTAAAGGGGCTGGAATACAAGCCCAAAAGAAAAAGTACAAGTACAACTGAAAAGTAAAAAAAACAACTAAAAGATGAAAAGTATATCCTGGATCATCCACCATCAATCCTACCTGGAGGGTAGGTATAGATTGACCACCACAGTACGTTGAACAACCTATCTCTCCTGGAGTCGCACCTATGTCGAAATCACACCACTGTGTCTCCCCTTTCGTGGGTCACTTCATCTTCGTTTAAAGCTCGAAAATTGTGACGATGGCAGATTCGTGATCCTTGGGTCATGATCTTAGCGTCCATATACCATGCTCAACAAAACTTTGTGTCTCCAGCATCATAAATTATTTGGCGTTGATGAACACACGAAGAACATGTGAAGATCAAAAGATAAAGAGGCATGGTATATGTGCGGAATGATGGCCATGTTAGTTTGGCCATCATATTTTTGAATCTAGAATATGAAGAATTATCAAATAAATTAAATAATAATTCAAATTAAATCCCCTACCATGATCGTCCGTTGGAGGTGTCGTGAGGAGGAAGACGATGATGATGACACCGGCGTTTGTCGCTCCCAAAGACGCTTCTGATCTGGGCTCAAGTGTATTCCTTATTCTTCATTGGGGCGGCTATTCGTTGGTGGATCTTATTGGTTGGAGGATCTTCCTTCGAAGGCCTCCTCTCCCTTTATCCAATGAATAAAACTACCCTCGATTCTCTCAAGAAGAGTTAATAAAAATAACTCTTAATTAACAAGTTGTTTTAATAATTTAGATTTAATGAACCCAATTAATTAAAGAGAGTTATGGTTACACAATTCATGTAACCTGACATTTAATTCCCAGCCTTAAATTCCCGACCACCCTTGTGTGGTCCCCACCCCCACAATTCAAAAAATGGGTTTCAAAAAGAAAAATAAAATGTTATTTATTTTATTTTTCTTCTCCCACGAAAATATAAAAAACTAACTACCATCCTCGACCTACTCTGGTTGAGGTGAAGGTATTCTAAAGAGAATATCGGCACTGTGAGTTCAACGATGTCCTTGGATTTAAATTCCGAGCACCAATTCAAAAGTTACAAAATACCGCTCTTGCGTTTACTGAATGTACCCGAAAAAAGTTCGGAAAATTATTAACAGTCACCCTCGACCCAGGCCAGTCAAGGTTAGGATATGCTTAAATAAAATATGCCCCAACGAACCCAATGTTACTCTCAAATTTGTAATCCGAGTTAACGTTTAAAAGTTATGGATTTTACAATAAAATAATTTTCACTTAATTATTTTATTTACTGTCAAAAACTAACTTTCTCTGGTGGCCCATTACAGCCAACATTAGTATCTACCTAAAGAAATCATACCCTCATGAGTTCAGTGGTGGTATCAAATTTTTAATACAAGTTACCATTTGTGAGTTATAAGCATTTGATAAATAAAATAACTTTTTTTAATAATTTTATTTACGGTTATTCCATTTTTGGGTTTTCTCACCGTAGGCTTCCGCTGACTTAACTTAAGTCACGCCTAGGGTAAACCTACCATCCTAAGTGCAATGGTTCCCTCATATTTCTGATCTGGGAAACTATTTAAGAGTTATTCCACTTTTTCAGGAAAACTACTTAAGCACATTAATTAAGTATTAACCAAACTTCGACGGTTCATTCTGGGAACTCCAGGCCTCAGCATCACATGTCGTTAGATTTCACGGTCTCAAAATAATTCCATATAATTAAAAAAATTATACAGAAATTATAGGACATTACATGTTACATGATTATAGAGGAAGAAAATGAATTGGGGAACAAAATTATAGGACACATGTGTCATAGAAACATAAAAAAATTATCTAAAAGAGACAGTTTCTAAGGCATTATTTATTTTCCAAGAAGAAGAGATTGATGTTGAACTATTTTTCTTAAAGGAATGATTACAAATTTTGTGCATAAGAAAGCTAAAATTTGTTCAAAATAACCCATAGAGCTGATACATTCTGATATATGTAGTCCAAAGAGAAAAGAGTTAACAAATGTGTATAAGTACTTAATCACTTTCATCGATGATTTTATGTGTATTACTTGTTTCAGGTATATGATAAATAAATCAGATGCTTTGAAAATGTTTAAATTTTTTATAAGAAAAGCAGAAAAGGAATGTGAGTATTTAATGAAGAAGTTGTGAACATATATTGGTGGTGAATTTAGAAGTGAATATTTTTAATAACATCTTGAGAATCATGGGATTCGACATGAGTATAGTTCCCCATATACTCCTAAAAATGGTTTTTTTGAAAGAAATAACAGAATCTTGGTAGAAATGGGAAGAACCATTTTACTTGAACATGGCCTCTCTCATTACTTTCAAAGGAAGCCATGAGTACTTATGTTTATATTCGAAACCATTGTTTCTACTTGATTTAATCAGAAATAACTCCCTATGAATTCTTTTATGGAAACCCTCCAAGTTTGAAACTGTTTAATGTTTTTAGGATTCCATGTATTATAAAAAAGAAAAGTGGAAACTATGGAATGTTTGATCAGAAAGGTGAAGATGGAATATTTTTTGTCTATGATCTGGAAAGAAGAGGATATAGATTATTCAAAAAAATAGGAAGAATAGTTGATTCAGTTGATGTGAAAGTGATTGAAAGATCTAAGAAAGGGAAGCATGATCAGGTAGAAAAAAAAAGTTGATTAGGTTGAATAAAACAATTCTGATCAAGATACAATCAATTGTAATCCTTCTCAAGAAGAATAAATGGACTCAGATATTTCTAGTGATGTATAAGACACATGAATGTCTCATCCAAGGATGAGGAAATAACTATAAGCTCCTTATATAATTTGTGATCAACATCAAAAGGTTCAAACTAGAAGAAAAAATGCTATTATGTATACTTATTTGTATTCAAAAGTGGAACTGAATGATGTGAAAGAAGATGTTGAGCATCTAGAATGGGTTAAGAAAATGAATAAATAATTGGATTAGATTAAAAATAAAAATACATGGGAACTCGTACCCAATACTGAAAACAAAAATATCATTGAAACAAAATGGGTTTTTCAGAACAAGCTGAATGAAGAAGGTGAATTTATAAGAAATAAATAATTTTTGGTTTACAAAGGGTATTCACAGATTGAAGGAATTTATTTTGATGAAACCTTTTCTCTGGTGGCCATATTGGAAACAATTATAATATTTCTTTCTATTGCTACACAATGAGGCTACAAGATCTTTCAAATAGATGTCAAATATGAATTCCTAAATGGTGATCATAGAGAAGAGTTTTATATTGAACAACCATGTGGATTTGTTGTGGGGAAATACGAAATCTATGGGTGGAAATTTAATAAGGCCTTGTATGGGTTAAAACAAGCTTAGAGGGATTGGTATTCCAAATTGGATATTTGCATAAGGAAGATGAGTTTCAAGAAAGGAAGAGTATATAGAAATATTTATATTAGAGAAATTAAAGAGTATTTCATCATCATAATTGTTTATGTTGATGATGTAATATTTTCTAGGAATTATGAAAGAAGTTGAGAAATATTTTTTGAAGAAATTAAGAAGGTATTTGAAATTTCCATGTTGGGGGAAATGAAATAATTTCTTGGGTTACAAATCTTCCAAAAGAAAGAATATATTTTTCTCTCCCAAGAAGAGTATGCTAAAGAACATAAAAATAGGTTCAGTATGGAAAACTAAAAACTAGTTTCTACAACAATATCAGGGGGAACAAATCTTAGTAAAGATAAAGAAGGGCAAAAAGCTGATCATAAAGAGTATCGAAAGCTGATTTATAGCCTATTGTATTTGACTTCCTCAAGACCCGATATTGTTTATGATGTTACCTTATGTGCAATATTTTAGAGTGCTCCTAATTAATCGCATATTATTATTGGAAAAAGAGTTCTTAGATACATCAATGGAACAAAAGAATTCATAACCAGGTATTGTAGCTCAAAAATAATTAATTTGTTTGGATATTCTGATGCATATTGGGTAGGAAATGTTGAGGATAGAAGATCCACATCTGGTGGAATATTATTTATTAGAAAGAATTGTGTTAGTTGGAATTCAAATGAATAGAATTTGGTAACTCTTAGTATGGATGTAGCTGAGTATGTTGCTGCCACGGAAGCCGCTACTCAACTCTTGTGGATGAAAACTCAATTAGAAGATTTACATGTTTAAGTGAAGTTACCCTTGCTCTTTGGTTGTGATAATCAATGAAAAACATTCTCATTATTAATACAGTTCAAAATTCTCATTCAAAACATATTGATATCAAATATCATTTTATCAAAGAGAATGTCGAGAAGAATGAATTGAAGCTGGAATACGTTTCAACTTCGGAACAAGTTGCTGACATATTCACAAAACTTTTCTGAAGGAATCATATTCTAATTTGATGTTGAACATGGGTTTCCAACCTCTTTATCATCAAGGTTGAGGTTTATATTTTTTATCCCCTCTATCTTTTTACCTTTTTATTGTTTTTCAAGGGGGATATTTATTTCATAAATCAAAGTGTTTCTTGTAAAAATAGAGGTTTGTGGGTAATTTTGAATTCATCATTATATTGTGAGTGAACTATTCTAACTGTTTGTTGAGGTGGTTATAGGAAAGAAATTTTTTTTGTATTCCATGGAGGATGAAGAAAAATAATGTTGAACAATAGATGAGGAATTAAAAAGAAAAAGGTCGTCATAATCACTTCTTTTAGACAACATGGTCTTGATGTCAATGATTCTTGTTTCCTGTAATGAGTTAGCTATGATAGGCTAAGAATTTTTGAAAAGTAATCCATTGCTTGAGGATACAAATTTAAGTGATTTATTAAAATTGTTTGACAAAAAAATCCAAAGGGTTAGATTGTTAGGACCAAACTGATGATGAAGGTATTTGGTATTCACGTGTGGCCTTTTTTGACAAAGAAAGTTTATGAAAATCACCTCACTTTGTTTCTGGAAAAAATTGTACAGACCCATGTTTTGAAAAGAATAAGACTCATGTTTTCAAAAGAATAGAACTCACTATGAAAGTCCAAAATAATTAGGAGAATATATTTGGAAGAATTGGTTCTCATCAGACACCCCATGGGTCAAATTGAAAGTGAGAATATCTAGCTAGAAGTAAATGGTCATCTAAATCACTTCGGATCTGATGTGGGAGATTTAATTGTTTTTATGAAGAATCACAGTCTCTATAAAACTAATAAATTAAATGTGACGATGCTTTACTGATTTTTATTTCATATAAATCAAAAGTTTATTGGACAACTTATGATACATGCCTTGTGAAATAATGGTAGAAAAAGGTGGTATCGATTGTTTTCAAAATAATTAGATCCGGGTGGAAGTGAAGAAAAAGATATTGCCAGTCAAAAAGGGATTGTACCCAGATTAATCGTATATTGGTTGAAGATAAGGAAAAGATGGTTTCGATTTACAATAACATCTGATTATCTATTATAATCATAATAAAAATTTTGTACCTATAATGATCATACTCAGGATCAAAATAAAAAATATTGTACCTAGAAATGATCATGTACAGGCCAATCATACTCTGAAATATCATACTATGGACAATAGTTTTTAGAGAAGTAATTTATTGAGGGTGATGGGTGAAAAAAATGAGATAATGATTTCAAAAATGTGGTCAACCATTTTAAAAGGGTTTAGTTACTTAATAGGTTTCTAACTAGTTCAAGAGAATAGCAGAAGATGAAGTTATATATCTCAAGTGGGTCAAGAGAAAATGAGAAGGATCTTGTTGGATGTGATTTCGAGGGGGAGATTGAATTTCAAAGAGTACTTTTATTTTCTTCATTCATTTATTCAAATAGTACAGAGCATTTTTTTGAAGAAAATCAGACTCAACAATTGAAATCAAACTCATTAATTGAAATTGGTGTGACAATTCAAATAAAGGGATAAAGAAGGATATAATGTTTGAAGAAGAATCAAGAATCTTTGAGAAGAGTTGATGAAGTCGAAATGCATCCTGAAATTTTAGGGGAAATTTAAATTTTGGGTAAATTTTTGTGGGTAGGAAAGAATTTTGGGAATCCTACCTATACTTTTGAGGATCGCCTATAAAAGGAAAAAAGTACACTGTACTTTGTGAGCAATGATGAATTACTATTCACCATATTTGAGAGAGAATCTCTATGTTTTTAGAGAGAAGAACAAGTCTTCATATTTTTCTTTTTTTGAAGAGGTTTTGACGGATAAGTGAAATTTTTATTTGGTCGATCATCGTATCGGGATGGATTAATCGTCTTCAAGATTTCCATATTGAGTTTCTTGGACTGAGGAATAATCGTACTGAGTTTATCAGGATTAGGAATTGAAGTGGTACCAATTCATTTCTATTGTATTTTGAAAGAAAATATGACAAGATGAATCATATTGGGGAGAATCGTACTCGGAGGAATCAGACTGGGAAAATAGGACCTCGGAAAATCAGACTCAATTTCTCATAACAAAGTCCATGAATTTCTTACCTTCTTCTAGTTAATAAAGTGAAGAATTTAATTTCAATTGAAAACATTTTTGGAATTGAAAATATGAATTGGTAACATGAGTTGTTACACAAACTTTGTAATACCCTATTTGTGCTAAGAGGGTTCACACATACTTCTGTATTGTATTCAATGTACTACACGAGGTAAAGGGAATGTCCTAATTATTTTAATAAAAGAATTGTTTTATAGTGGATTTTTTGGTATTGGATCATTTCAATGCCATACCAAGGACGTAGCTATTATTATTGAATAGTAATCCTTGTAAATACTTATATTCTTGTGGATGTGTGTCTGAGTTGTTTTCATTAGGGAATAGAATATTTAAAAGGAGGAAAAGGTTGTTTTAATTGAAGTGAAACATAAAATAAAAAGTATCCCAAATTCACCCCCTCCCCCTCTCAGTGATACAATTATCATTCTTTGGAACTTTCTTGAAGGGATTTATGGTCGATTTCAATGAACAGTATTTCCATCCAAATTTTTTTTCTTGGTCCCAGGAGTTTTTGGAGCTTATTCCAGGAGATAAGACTATGACAGAGTATGATTGGTAGAGTTAGTTTGATATTCACCAGAGGTTGTTTCCTTTCAGCATCTAAAGGCTCAAAATTTTGAGATGGGGTTGTGACCAGATATCTAATCTCATGTATTCCTATTCAAGCTGAAGACTTATGATGAGGTGGTCAGTCATACTATAATGGTAAAAATTGATCATAGGGGAAATTATAGTTTCCCAGATGCAGTGTTAGCAGTGGGTAGTGGCAGTTCATCAGAGAATAAGAGGATACATGACAAGAAAGGGAATAAGGGAGGAGATGGTTCAGGCCATCCCTCCCGACTTTCTTTGTCTGTTTCTTCCAATGTTGGGTTAGTTGTGTGCCATCTTTGTGGAAAAGAAGGGCATGTGTGTTCTACATGTTTATCTCCACCTGGAACTTTTAATAAGTGTGGATCTATGATTTGCATGCAATGATTCTGGAAGGTGGTGTGCCCATATCAAAGTGTTTTAGGATCTAAAGCTTTTAAAGGGATGTCAGTTTGGTTAGAACCATCCAGGATAGAAGGTTCTTGGTATGGTAGTCTTGGTGGTCAGGCTAGATCTTATTTTGGGAAGTAGCAGTTCAGGTAATAGCCATAGGTCAGTGGTCTCTCTTAGGGTTAGGCTAAGATGATGCAACTTTATGTCATGGAACGAGAGCTAGTGGAATCAGATATAGGGTCTATAATAGATTGAGGTACCTCTATTATTTCATCATCTTTAGTTATTGTTCTTTTTAATACTAATTCTTTGGTTTCTTTTATTTATTTCCATCTTGTGGATGTGTAAATGTTTCCAAATGATCTTATTTAGTGTGTGATGAAGTTGGTAACACCACTCAGTAAGAAGCAAGATTAGGGCTTTAAGTGTATTTCTTGGGCACTCACTATGTCAGGGGAAAAGCTAGAATGGGATTTTCATGATTTCAAAATAGAACTCATTGATGTGATCCTTGGTATGGATTAGATGGTGATTTTCCAGGTTCATGTCTATTTTTATAAGTGGTGAGTGAGTTTTGTGGAACCTAATGGAAGTAAAAAAGTTTTTCAAGGTGAATGGGATCCTCAGTAAGGGATGTGTTGGGCCTCCACATCTGGAATTGGGAAACATTGTTTATCAGATATCATAAATCACATTGAAGGATGATGATGGCTCTCATGGGGTGGATTACCTCTTATGGTGGATAACCTCCCGTATGTTTTTCCAGAGGATTTAAAGGGTTTTCCTCTGGAGTGGGATTTTGATTTCTCGATTGATTTGGTACCAGGAATACAACTGATATATATTCCCTCATACCGTATGGGCCCCATAGAGTTGATGGGATTAAATGAAACAACCAAGATTTTTATGAGAAATATTTTGTTTTTATGTTATATACATCATCAAAGGAATCTTTCACTACACACAACACTATCTTGGCTTGCTTTACACGCAATCTCGACCTTCCTCGATAGCTTGCGTTGTACGCAATACCGAGTTTCATTAAATAATGATATTCTATTAAAATATTTTTAAAACTAGCTGTTATGAATAGTAATACCCACTTTTTGAAATTTTATAAATTTTATCTTTAAAAATGGACTTCATTTTTGGATTCGAAATATCGAAATTATCCTAGGGTGAATTTTTGGTATTTTTCTGAAAAATTTCAATTTTTGATGAATAGTGAAAACACTGGGTTACTATTTAAAAACTGACTTTTTATTTAAATAATTATTTATCTTGTTTAAATTTAATTTAGGACAAAATTGATACATAATACCCATATAAGTTCAAAGTAATTCATTGGATTCATTTTATAATAATTTTAGATATATAAAAATTTTATTGAACTTTTCACCATCTTTTACCCACCTCCTAGGAGAGTTTGAAAATTTACATAAAACATAATTTTACCGCTTTTGTGAGTGGAATTTCGAAACTCCAAGACACACGGTTAATATCAAGGAGTAAAATTTGGTTCAATAAGATAAAAATAATTTTTGGTGAATACTAACTTTTTATTTTTATTTACCACGGTTAAAAGTAAATAGTGCAATTAAGGGTAAAAATGGTATTATTATTACCCTAACACATGTCATAATTCTCTTGGATAAGTTTAATTCGACCAAAAACAACCTTAGGAATAATCTATGACCATTTAGGTCCACTTGGATTAGATTAAGACATTTAATATAATTTTATTTAATGAAGAGATAAAATAGTTAAAATCAAAGTTTAATAACTAAAACATTTTTAATATAGGGTTATAAATAATATAAATTAGACTATAAATATTCATTATAAATATAAATAGATTTCCTACGTAATGGTATTTTATTTATAATTTTTTTAGAATTTAAATAATTTAATTTATTTATGACACAATGATGATGCAGTAATTACCTTATTAAGGAAATATTAACATAAGTGATATTATAAATACCCAAATTAATGTAATTTCAGACTTTTTAAGAATTAATTTAATTTTTATTACTGATTTAATTAACTTTTTTCTAACTAATAATGTTGTTATGATTTTCACAAAAATCAATTACCAAATAGAGACAAAATTGACATAAAATAGTTTTTAAAACAAATATTATATTATTAATTGTTATTTTATTCTTAAAAATCTAATGTTAGGAAAAATAACTTATATAAGGTTATATAAATTAATAATTAACCACTTTGGGTTCTTTTGGCTTGTTATAGTATGTTTATTAACCATATAGTGTAAGAAAATAAGAAGACACAGTAAAAGTTAAATTATTTAACTTAGAGTTAAATCTAAATGATAAGGTTAAAATAGTAACCTAAACATGTCTAAAATATATTGGTTGAGATTATTTTTACCCATAACTACCTTATCTTTGAAATAAATCAATTTGGATCTATTAAAAACCGAATATGTCTTTATTATAAAATAATAATTTAAGTTGTTCCTAAGGTGCCCCTCTCCTCCCTTATAAAAGGGCACCTCCTCCCTCTCCTCCTCACACCACTTTGAGCCTTCAAGCTCAGCCAACCCCAGAAAAGTTCTCTTCTCCAATTCTATAGAAACATCCTAGAGGTCCTGGTCCTCTTCAAAGACCATCTTTAGTGCCCTAAGAGGAGGTTAAGAAGAGGCGCTTCAAAGAAGAGGTAATGTCTGTTACTGATTCTTTCAACTTTATTTCTTCTTCTACTTATTCTTATTTAGTTGTTTCATTTTGAAGTAATAACATAAGTATCACTAATATACTGATATGTTATTATAAATATGAAACAACCCTATTTCACCTTCTATCCATCCTATGGAAAATGGAATCATCGCACGTGTGTACGTACGGAATACCGTCTCCACTCCGTGGTGTAATCTGTTTTCCCACACCACCTTACTTGGATGGGTATAATGGTGTAAATAATAACTATATATAATTATTTTAAAGTGATATTGATTCTGAAATAGTATACATACACTTCAATACAATTCCACGATCATGGGAACGATATCATCGCTCGTACGTACGTACAGCCTACTGTCTCCACGATGTGATGTGACTCGTTCGACATGATCTTCATTTCATAATGATAATATAAATGAATTGAATTAATAAATATGATATATATTAAACTAATACCATTATTGAAATTATTTATCTATAACCTAAAAAAAAGAATAAGAATTTATTCGACAGAACACGCATAAGAACAAAAAGCAATAAACACCCGAATAACAATTAGCAATGAAATATTACTAATAAGAAGCTAAGAATATGACCATATATGATATCATAACAATGAGTACGATTATGGAATAAGTCAATAACATTATTTAAATCATTATATAGGAGTTTCGGACACATACGAAGAAAATCGGACCTAAGGTAAGGGAAAATCTCGCAATCTCAATTTTTATCTGAGATTGTTTATACTTCGGTATTTACTGGGGAATATTTATCATCCACATTCATGTTTACTTAATATGTAATATTATTTACATCCTCCTAAAAAATTTTAAATCCAATTTTACCCATTGGTAAATTTTTAGTAAAAGATATTAAAGGAATCTTTTGTCATTTTTAGTACAAGGTACTTTTTTGACATTTCCAGCAAAAGTACGAGAAGAATGTTTTTCTTTTACTTATACAGCATGAATGGATTTTTAGAACATTATTTCCATGAAGCTTCCTTTACAAGTTTTCAAGTTTATTTTTAATCAACTTCTTTTATTTTAAAATTGTATAAAATGTTAAGAACGGAAAAAAAATTGAAGTAGAAAGGATATTTTCCTCAAGAATGGAGTTCAAGTGTTTTATCAAAATTATTTTCCATCTAGGATAATATAGGGTTATGTTTCTATCCCTATTTTTACATTGATTTGATTATGTTATTATGGAATTATTTTTTATTATGTACTTTTATCTTATATAGATTATGTTATGATGGCATGATGTTTAAGATTCCCATTTTTATTTCATGGCTTATGCTATGATGTATGATTTATGATTTTGTGGCACACATAAGAATGGTTTCATTATGAGATGGGTGGGACCTATATCTCCCTCCAATGCATTGGGTTAAGATTTATATCTCATGAGATAGACATGGCTGGAATGGCAGGTTAATCCAGTTCAGTGATACAGGACTGAAACGAGGAGTGAACTCGGTTCAGAAATGGACTTTTTCTGCTAAGATAGTCTTGGAAATGAGTGTTGACTACTAAGAAATGATTATTTATGATTATGTGTGTATGCCAAAAATTTTCAAGTTATGATTATTGGGATTACATTTCACTACTATGATTTATCCCATGTTATGAAATTATGATCTCTTTTTCAGGTTAAGAGTTCCAAAATGTTATGTTCTTATGAATATGATGTGATTGATATTTCTTTTGTTTACCCCTATTGAGCATTTGAGCTCACCCTTTTTTATGTTTTATTTTCCCCAGGTCAGGAAGAAGGGTTTTAAGTAGGATATTCCAAAAAGGGATTCTAGATTTGATGAAATAAATAGGATACAATGTTGATGCTTTATGAACTAGTTATTTATGTTTCCCAGTTTCTAAAGACACTATACCTATATAGTCCTATTGTGGTTTTGTTATATGTTTTAATAAGTATTCTTAAAATTATGAAGTAATAAAAATGTATGTAAATTATTGGTTGTTATAGTTGGTATTAGAGGAGGGGTATAGTCAACCTTTGGAAACTAGGATGTGAAAGCCTTAGTAAGAACTCTAAGGATATATCTAAGCATAGAACAATCTTAGTGTTTTAGAAATGGCCATGAACAACCTATGAAAATACCTTAAGTGTGAAATTTTATTCTTGATTATGTGGTTTTCCTATTATAATTAGTGTTGCTCACACTATTCTTCTTGGTTTTAGTTAATGGCTAGAACCCAAAGAAACCATGTTAATGAGGAATACAATGGGAAATTCAATGATTGTCCCCCTGAGCAACCAAACGTTATGGGTGCTAGAATGAAAAATCTTGTAGCCATGCTCCAACAACTTTCTCAAGCTATGAATCATGCAAGACTTCCAAACGAGCAAAGGAAGGAGAAAACTTCTTTTGAATCCTTCATGAGGCAGCGTCCACCTTCATTCAGTGGGTCTACTGATCCATTAGTGGCTAAAAAATGGATTAGTACCACTAAAAAGATATTTTCAGTTCATCAATGTTCTGAACATGATAAAGTCATCTTAGCAGTATATCGTTTGGAAGGTGAAGCTGATAAATGGTGGAATCTTATCAAGAATATAATTCCAAGAGATGAAATTGAGTCCATGGAATGGGATGAGTTCAAGAACTTATTTTTCAATAAGTACTTCCCTCATATTATTCAAACAAATATGGAGAAGGAGTTTCTTGAACTGAAGAAAAAGTATGATGAATCTGATGGTACCTACGACGCAAATTTTACAAGACTTGCAAGCTACGCTTTTGGGATTATTAACCAACATGAGAGTAATATCGATCGATTCTTTAGTGTCTTAAAAACAAGTCATTGAAGGGCGTTATCCATAAGGGACTTCAATAGCTATGAGGAAATCGTTCGATGTGCTCTCAAGGATGATATGGAGATTGGAGTAACCCATCAGTCATATGTGTTTGATAAGAAGTGGTAAATGGAATTGAAAGGGAAATCTAAAGACCACACTAAAAATAATATTATTTTTCCCTTATTCTCAAAGTGTCGAATGAAACCTGGAGGGAGTTGTCTTAAAGGGACAAGTAAATGATTCAAATGTGGAAAGGAAGGTAATCGGGCATTTGAATCCCGCAATAATGGGAAGAAGATGTCTAGTGATGCGAACAATGAAAAGGCTACACAGAGTGCACCTTCTACACTTCAATGTTACAAGTACAAGGAAATGGGGAATTATTCCAATCAATTCCCTAATCCAAGGGTTTTTGATGATGATCGACATCAAAAAACTCTTAAGGCTAAAGAGAAAGGAAAGTCACGTGCAATTTCTATCAGGAATGTGGAGTATGATAATGAAGTGGTGAAAGGTACACTTACCATCCACTCTAATGTATAAAATGTTTTATTTGATTCTGGATCCACCCACTCTTTTATTTTTGAAGAATTTTCTAAGGGTATCGCCATATTACCTCAGCAATTAGATATTGAGTTAGCTGTGACAACCCCTAATGGAATAATAGTTGCATAAAAATTTTACAATTCTTATCCGATTGAAGTTTGTGGGAATGTGCTTCCTGCAAATCTTGTGATCCTTCTTATAGTGGAATTTGATGTGATTATTAGCATGGATTGGCTTTCTTTATATGTATCTCATATCAATTTGCAAAGAAGGGAAGTCACATTTCATATTCCAGATCAATCTATGATCGTCTATCGATGCAAGGATGAACATAACCTTCTAGTGAAAATTTCATCCATCCTATGGGTCTTGATTCCACTAAAAGAAGGTTATTTATCTCAAATGATTGGAGAGAAACTCATGATTAAGAATATTCCCACTGTACGGGAATTTGATGATGTCTTCCTGAAAGAATTGTCTGGTCTTCCACCAAATCGTGAAGTTGAGTTTTTAATAGAACTCTTACCGGGTGTTTTACCTATTTCAAATACACCTTATATAATGTCACCAATAGAGTTACAGGAATTGAAGAAGAAACTCCAAGATAATCTTGATAAGGGATTCATACTCCCTAGTGCATCACCTTGGGGAGCACATGTTCTATTTGTTAAGAAGAAAGATGGATCAATGAGACTCTACATTGATTATCAAGAACTTAACAAGATCACTATCAAGAACAAATATCCTCCCACATGAAATTATGACTTATTTGACCAACTACGTGGAGCTCAATACTTTTCCAAGATTGATCTTCGTTTAGGGTATCATCAATTAAGGGTCAAAAGGGAGGATATATCAAAGACGGATTTCTGTACAAGGTATGGACACTATGATTTTATAGTGATGCCATTTGGTCTTACAAATGTCCCTAATATCTTCATGGATCTAATGAATAGAGTCTTTAGAGAATATCTTGATCAGTTTGTGGTAGTATTTATAGACAATATTCTTGTATATACAAAGAGAAAGGAAGAACATGAAGATCACTTGAGAATTGAATTGAAGACCCTGAGAAAGGAGAAGTTTTATTCCAAATTTTCCAAGTGTGCATTTTAGCTTCAAAAAGTTGCCTTTTTGTGTCACATAATCTCAAAAGAGGGGATATCGATGGATCCAGCAAAAATAGGGGTTATCGAAAGATGGTCAAAACCAAAAACAGTAACTGAGATCCGAAGTTTTCTTGGTTTGGTAGGATATTATCAACATTTTGTCAAAGATTTTTCACAATTATCTAATCCATTCACTAGGTTGACTCGAAAAGGAGTTAAGTTCGCTTGGATAGAGGAGTGTGAAGAGAATTTCATGGAATTAAAAAGAAGGTTATCCAGTGAACCTGTGCTCACACTGCCTTGTAGTGGAGAAAGGTTTGTGATCTATAGTGATGAATCCAAGAAGGGATTGGGGTGTGTTCTCATACAAAACAATATGGTGATATCTTATGCCTCACGACAGTTGAAAATACATGAGAAAAATTACCCAACTCATGATTTGGAGTTAGCAGTGGTAATCTTTTCTTTAAAAATATGGAGGCATTATCTTTATGGTGGAAGGTGTTATATTTATACTGATCATAAAAGTTTAAAGTATATTTTCACACAAAAGGAGATGAATATGTGCCAAAGAAGATGGTTGGAGATTATTATGGATTATGACTTCTCAATTCATTATCACCCTAGGAAAGCAAACAAGGTGGCAGATGCATTTAGTCGACAAGACCATGCTAGCTTATCCATGATGAGGATCACAAAAGATCCAATATTTATGGATTTACAAAGGTTGGATCTTTAAATTATAATGGAACGGGAAAAATCTTATATTTCTCAAATGAATGTTCAACCATCTATACATGTGAAGATTAAAGAGTCACATAAACAATATGTATAGTTACAAAAGAAGGTGAGAAATGTTCCTAAATTTCACTTTGATTGTGATGAAATAATAAGGTTCATGAATCGGGTTTGTGTTCCTCCCATCCCAAAATTAAAGAAGGAAATATTGTATGAAGCTCATAGTTCTTCATTCTCTATTAATCCTGGAAGCACGAAGATGTATAGGGACTTGAAAGAATACTTCTGGTGGGATGGCATGAAAATAGATGTTGTTAAATATGTCTCTTGATGCTTGGTTTTTCAGCAAGTTAAAGCTGAGAGACAGAAGTCTAAGGGGATGTTACAACCATTATCCATACCCAAATGGAAATGTGAAAACATCACTATGGACATTTTCACCGGACTTCCTAAAACATCCAAAGGCAATAATTCTATCTGGGTCATAGTTGATCGTCTTACGAAGTCGGCACACTTCATTGCTATTAGAGAAGATTTCTCTCTAGATAAACTTGCCAGGATATATGTAAAAGAAATGGTAAGATTTCATGGAGTGACACTTTCCATTATATCTGATGGGGATCCGAGTTTTACCTTGAAGTTTTGGAGAAGTCTTCAGCATACATTAGATACAGAGTTGAGTTTCAGCACTGCTTTTCATCCTCAAACAGACGGTCAGTCTAAGATAACAATTCAAACTCTAGAAGATATGTTAAGAGCTTGCTCTATGGATTTAAAAGGTGGTTGGGATCAACACCTACCTTTGGTGGAATTTTCTAATAATAATAGCTTTCACTCCAGTACTCAGATGGATCCTTATGAAGCTCCCTATGGAAAGAAATGCCGAACTCCAACTTGTTGGGATGAAGTTGGGGAAGGAAAGCTATTAGGGCCTGATCTTGTAGATGAGATGGCAGAAAAGGTCCGATCTATTCAACAACACATAAGAGCAGCTCAGAGTCGACAAAAAAGTTATGAAGATAACCGAAGAAAAGACCTAGTGATTGAAGTGGGTGATAAAGTGTTCTTAGGAATATCTCCTTGGAAGAGAGTAATGAGATTTGGAAATAAGGGAAAGTTGAGCCATAGGTATATCGATCCTTTCGAAATACTGGATCGTGTTGGGAAGGTATCTCACCAATTGGCACATCCACTGAATCTCTCTCAAGTTCACGATGTGTTCCATGTATCTATCCTGAGAAAGTACATACCCGATCCTTCACATGTACTCAGCTCAGAAGTTGTACCGATGGAGCAAGATCTTTCTTATGAAGAACAACCGATAGAGATTCTGGATCGTAGTGAAAAAGTCCTATGGAATAAGACCACTCTCTTGGTGAAAGATTTATGTAGGAACCACCAATTATAAGAAGCTACATGGGATCTTGAGGATATGATGAGGGAGAGGTATCCTCATCTGTTTGTTGAAAAGTGACGAATTTTGAGGGCGAAATTCATTTTAAGGGGGGTAGAATGTGACACCCGATTTTTTTATGAGAAATATTTTGTTTTTATGTTATATAAATCATAAAAGGAATATTTCACTGCACACAACACTAGCTTGGCTTGCTTTACATGCAATCATGACCTTCCTCGATAGCTTGCGTTGTACGTAATACCGAGTTTCACTACACAACGATATGCTATTAAAATATTATTAAAACAAGCCGTTATGAATATTAATACACACTTTTTGAAATTTTATAAATTTTATCATTCAAAATAGACTTCATTTTTGGATTCACAATATCGAAATTAGCCTAGGGTGATTTTTTTGTATTTTTCTGAAAACTTTCAATTTTTAATGAATAGTGAAAACACTAGGTTACTATTTAAAAACCAACTTTTTATTTAAATAATTATTTATTTTATTTAAATTTATTTTAGGTCAAATTTGATACATAATACCCATATAAGTTCAAAGTAATTCATTGGAGTCATTTTATAATAATTTTAGATATATAAAAATTTTATTTAACTTTTCATCGTCTTTTACCCACCACCTAGGAGAGTTTGAAAATTTACATAAAACTTAGTTTTACTATTTCCTTGAGTGGAATTTCAAAAATCCGAGAGAAATATTTAATATCAAGGAGTAAAATGTGGTTCAATAAGGAAAACATAATTTTTTTTGAATAGTAACTTTTTACTTTTATTTACCACGGTTAAAAGTAAATAGGGTAATTAAGGGTAAAAATGGTATTATTATTACCCTAAAACATGTCCTAATTCACCTGGATAAGTTTAATTCGACCAAAAAAACATTATAAATAAAATAGGACCATTTAGGTCCACTTGGATTAGATTATGACATTTAATATTATTTTATTTAAAGAAGAGTTAAAATAGTTAAAATCAAAGTTAAATAACTAAAAATTTTTAATATAGGGTTATAAATAAGATAAATTCGACTATAAATATTCATTAGAAATATAAAAATCGTTCCTACATAATGTTAGTTTATTTATATTTTTTAGACTTAAATAATTTAATTTATTTATGACACAATGATGATGCAGTAATTACCTTATTAAGGATATATTAACATAATTGATATTATAAATACCCAAATAAATGTAATTTGAAAATTTTAAAGAATTAAACTAATTTTATAGGTTAATATGAAATATTAGTATTTATTTAATTTAATTTTTTCGAACTAATAATGTTGTTATGATTTTCACAAAAATCAATTACCAAATAGTGTCAAAATTGACATAAAATAGTTTTTAAAACAAATATTATATTATTAATTGTTATCTTATTCTTAAAAATTTAAGGATCAGAGAAATGACTTATATAAGGTTATATATATTAATAATGAACCACTTGGGGTTCTTTTGCCTTGTTATAGTAAGTTTATTAACCATATAGTGTAAGAAAACAAGAAGACATGGTAAAAGTTAAATTATTTAACTTAGGGTTAAATCTAAATGATAAGGTTAAAATAGTAACCTAAACTTGTCTAAAATCTATTTTTTGAGAGTCTTTAGACCCATACCCAACTTAGATTCAAAATAAATTAATTTGGAGCTATTAAAAACCGAATATGACATTATTATAAAATAATATTTTAAGTTTTTCCTAAGGTGCCCCTCTCCTCCCTTATAAAAGGGAACCTCCTCCCTCTCCTACTCACACTAATTTGAGCCTTCAAGCTCGGCCAACCCCTACCAATTTATCTTATCCACTTACCTAGAAACATCCTAGAGTTCCTGGTCTTCTTAAAATACCATCTTTAGTGCCCTAAGAGGAGTTTAAGAAGAGGCGCTTCAAACAAGAGGTAATGTTTGTTTCCAATTCTTTCAAATTTATTTCTTCTTCTACTTATTCTTATTTAGTTGTTTCATTATGAAGTAATAAAATCAGTATAACTCATATACTGATATGTCATTATAAATATGATACAACCCAATTTCACCTTCCATCCATCCTACAGAAAATGAAATCATCGTGCGTGCGTAGGTACGGAATACCGTCTCCACGGCATGGTGTAATCTGTTTTCCACCACCACCTTACATGGATGGGTATAATGGTGTAAAGAATAACTATATATGATTATTGTAAGGTGATATTGATTCTTAAATAGTATACATACACTTCAATACAATTCCATGATCAGGGGAACGATATCATCGCTCGTGCGTACGTACGGCATACCGTCTCCACGATGTGATGCGACTCATTCCACATGATATTCATTGAATAATGATTATATAAATGAATTGAATGAATAAATATGATATATATTACACTAATACCATTCTGTAAATTAAGTATCTATAACCTAAAAAAAGAATAAATATTTATTCAACAGAACACGCATAAGAACAAAAAGCAATAAACACCCGAATAACATGTAGCAATGAAATATTACTAATAAGAAGCTATTAATATGACCATATATGATATCATAACAATGATTAAGATTTTGGAATAAGTCAATAACATTATTTAAATCATTATACAGGAGTTACAGACATGTATGAAGCAAATCGGACCTAAGGTAAGGGAAAATATCGCAATCTCAATTTTTATCTGAGATTGTTTATACTTCGGTTTTTACTGGGGAATATTTATCATCCACATCCATGTTTACTTAATATGTAATATTATTTCTATCCTCCTAAAATTGTTTAAATCCAATTTTACTCATTGGTAAGTTTTTAGTAAAATATATGAATGGAATCTTTTGTCGTTTTTAGTACGAAGTACTTTTTTTACTTTTCCGGGCAAAGTACGAGAAGAATGTTTTTCATTAACTTATACGGCATGAATGGATTTTTAGAACAATATTTCCATGAAGCTTCCTTTACAATTTTTCAATTTTATTTTTAATCAACTTATTTTAGTTTAAAATTTTTTGACATGTTAATAAAGGAAAAATGTTTTTGAAGTAGAAAGGATATTTTCCTCAAGAATGGAGTCCAAGTGTTTTATCAAAATTATTTTCCATATAAGATAATATAGAGTTCTGTTTCTATCCCTATTTTTACATTGATTTGATTATGTTATGATGGAATTATTTTTTATGATGTCCTTTTATCTTATATGGATTATGTTATGATGTCATGATGTTTAAGATTCCCATTTTTATTACATGGGTTATGCTATGATGTATGATTTATTATTTTGTGGAACACATAAGAATGGTTTCATTATGAGGTGGGTGGGACCTATATCTCCCTCCAATTTATTGGGTAAAGATTTATATCTCATGAGATAGACATGGATGGAATGGCAGGTTAATTCGGTTTAGTGATACAGGACTAAAACGAGGAGTGAACTCGGTTCGGAAATGAACTTTTTCCGATAAGATAGTCTTGGAAATGAGTCTTGACTACTAAGAAATTATTCTCTATGATTATGTGTTAATGCCACAAAGTTTCAATTTATGATTACTGGGATTTCATTTCACTAATATGATTTATCCCATGTTATGAAATTATGATATCTTTTGCAGGTTATGATTTCCAAAATGTTATGTTCTTATGAATATAATGTGATTGATATTTATTTTTTTACCCTTACTGATCATTTGATCTCACCCTTTTTTATGTTTTCTTTTCCCCAGGTCAGGAAGAAGTGTATTAATTAGGATATGCCAAAAAGGGATTCTAGATATGATGAAATAAATGGGAGACAATGTAGATGCTTTATGAACCAGTTTTTTATGTTTCCCAGTTTCTAAAGACACTATACCTATACGAACCTATTGTGGTTTTGTTATTTGTTGTAATAAGTATGATTCAAATTATAAAGTAATAAAAATGTATGTAAATTATGGGTCATTATATTAAAGATATATTTGGATAATTTAGAATCCCAAGGATTCATTTTCATAATCTTATCACCTTGGTCTTCTCTAGTTTTGTTTGCGATAAAGGCCAATGGATCTCTCTAGTTGTGCATCTTTTACCATAATATAAACAAGGTAAAGATCAAGAACTTGTACCATTTCCCCATATTGATAACCTTTCAATCGTTATAAGGGGGAAGTGGTTTTCTATGATTGACCTGTTTTCTACATATCACCACATTAGAGTTAGAGAGGTGGATTTTTAAAAATAGCCTTTTGAAGCATGTACGATGATTTTGAGAACATGGTCATTGCTTTCAGGATGAAAAATACTCCATCAATATTTATGGTGCTCATTAATGGGGTGTTCAACTAGTATCTTGATTCCATTATCATGATATTCAAGGATGAAATCTTAGTCTATTTCAGGACCAGGGTGGAGCATGAGCAGAATTTTAGAATTGTATTGGTAACCCTTTAGGATCATCATCTCAAGGAAAATATTTCTAGGTTCACCTTATGGATCAGGGAGGTGAAGTTTCTAGGTTATGTGATCTCTTAGAAAGGGGTTCTGGTGGTCCCTAAGAAGATCATTATAGTGATTTCATGGGAATAGCCGAATAATGTTTTGAGATTAGGAGATTTTTGTACTTGAAAGGGTATTACAGGTGGTTCATTCAAGATTTCTCTCAGTGTGCTTCATCCATTATAGCACTTACCCAGAAAGGGGTAAAGTTTGAATGTATCCTAGAGTGTTAGGCATCCTTTGAGGAGATAAAGCATTGGTTGTCCAAATCCCCTATTTTGATCATATCATAATCTAAATAGGGATGTGAGGTCGATTTTGATGCCTCATTTATGGGTCTTGGGTGTGTTTTGATGCAGGATGACCATGTGGTGGCTTATGGTTCGCTCTAACTCCGACCACATTGAAATAATTACCCAAATCATGAAATGGATCATGTAGCAGTGATACATGCCCTAAAGTTGGGGATACATTATCTTTTTGGGTAGAAGTTTATGGTATATTTCAATCA
This sequence comes from Viscum album, assembly GCA_963277665.1. Classification (NCBI taxonomy): domain Eukaryota; kingdom Viridiplantae; phylum Streptophyta; class Magnoliopsida; order Santalales; family Viscaceae; genus Viscum; species Viscum album. The sequence continues at coordinate 461,488,578 of OY728122.1, read as the reverse complement.
TAAGAATTTAGCCTTCATTTTATCTGAGAAGGATTTGAAATTAAGGTAGCATCATTGGGTTCAGTACATTCAGGGTTTCGATTTTGATATATTCTATACCCCAGGTAAGGGTAATGTTGTGGTAGATTCTTTGAGTAGGAAATTTTCATTGTAATCATTGAAAGAGTCCAGTTATGAGTGGAATTTGATAGAGATTTTTTATCAGATGCACCTAGAGGCCAAGTAACATAGTAGAGGTGTGTTCTTAGATGGTGTACATCTAGAACCTTCCCTTTTGGAGTTGATTCTATAATAGAATCCATGTGAAGAATTATTTTAGAATTATATATAGTTTTTAAATAGTTGTTTGATACATTGTGATTGGTCATTGTCTCTTAAGGGAGTCTTGTGCTTCAAGGACTACTTCGTGGTGTTGTTTTAATTGGGGAAGGTGATGATGTAGGATAGAAACCAGTCCCATTGGGCAATTCACCATGGTTCCACCAAGATGTTTTATTATTTTCATAAGTAGTTTTGGTGGCTAGGTATGAGGTGGTACATATTTGACTTCATATCATAGTGTTAAACATATCAGAATGTTAAAGAAGGGCACCAAAGGCCCTCCAGTTTTCATCAGCCACTACTTATTCCTACCTAGAATTTGGATGACATTGCCATGGATTTTATTTTTGGCTTGCATCATACTCCCATGGGGAGAAATATCATTTGGGTAGTGATTAACAATTTTACCAAATCATCCCATTTCATTAAAATCAAGGATTCATCCAAGGTGTGTGAGTTGGGTCGGTTGTATGTTTGGCATGTTGTGAGGCTTCATGGTATGTCATCAGAAATTGTTTAAGATTGGGTCCCCTATTTTACCTCATGATTTTGGGATGTCCTTGAGAAGGTAATGGGGTCATAGGTGATTTTAATCATGGCATACACCCTCAATCAGATCATCAAACAGAGTGGGAGAATAAAATTTTAGAAGACATGCTCATAGAATGTGTGTTGGATTTCGAAGGTTCGTGGGATAGCCACTTGGGATCAGATGAGTTTTTATATAAAAATAGTTACCAAACCTCATTGTTGATACTATACTTTGTTCAGGAAATGTCTGATAAAGTCAAGTTGATAAGGAAGTGGTTTTTATCATCATAGAGTCTCTATAAGTTTTATATCGATCAGAGGCTCTAAGCTTTGGAGTTTGTTGTGGGTGACTGGGTATTCCTAAAATTGGAAGCTTTCTTGGGTCACCGTCATTTGGGTAATCAAGGGAATCTAATGCTAAGGTTTTTTGGGCCATTTAATATTATAGAGAGAGTTGGTAAGGTGGTAAAAAGGTAAAATTTTTCCTCGCAATTTATGTCAATTAATGATGTGTTCCATGTCTCTCATCTGAAAATGTATTACCTAGATCCATCTCATGTGTTGAATTGGGAAGTGTTGGAATTGGATCCTGATTCGTTAGTGTTTGATCAACCTGTATGAATTGTGGATTATTTGTAGAAAGTTCTTTATGGGAAGTTTATTCTATTTTTCTAGGTTCTTTGGTAGCATGGTAGAAACAAGAATGGGACATGGGAGTGGAAGTCTTGGTTTGAGTAGGAGTATCCATATTTGTTCTCTCATCAGGATTCGAGTTGACTTTCTGAGAGAAAAAAGTTTTCCTGGTGGGGAGAATTGTCACATATTTAATTTTTTAGGTATTATTTTATTTATTTATTTACTTGAATTTATCCTTGGATTTTATCTTGAGTTATTTGTGAAAAATTGATATTTTTGGATTAAAAATAGGTGGCACATGGTTGGCTCATGGTTTGGGGAAACTATGCATCTTCACCCAGAAAACTGTGCGGAAAATATTCATTTTGGATAGTAGTGATCACATGGTTGGTGCATATTTTTGTACAACAGTGTGGGGTAACCATGTGTCTTTTTCCACTTGGACATTAGGGATAAACAATAATCAAACATTTTGTAAAACCATGCGTGATAACCATGTTACCCATCCAGGTTAATAAAGAGTGGAAAATTTCATTTATTCCCTCTTCGAATTTAACCCCCAAACCACCCCTAATCCACCACATTAAGGATTTTTAGCCTTAGGATCTCCCTCTTCTGCTAATTGGACCTCTTGAGCTTTAATATTTGGGTGGTTTGGTGTGGAAACTTCAATTAATCCTCAAGTAAGTCTATTTTTTCTTGATTTCTTCCATCTTCTAGGGTTTCTTTTCCCTCATTTATTTCTTCTTTTCCAGTGGATTATTTAACCTAATGAGGGTCCAATCTAGAGATTTTGGGTTAAATATTTATTTTTATTGTTAGAACTTACATTTATAGGGTCTTTAGGTGGTGTAATTTTGGTTTCTCACAAGATTCCAGAAGTTTACAAGTGTGAGGTACGTGGTTTCATGCTTTTACATTATTAGATGATTTATTATTGCTTGGATGATTGTTTAAAAGTGTTTTATGGATTATTTTTGTGGCGAAATACTTGTTTTTTGAAAAGGTTTTAGATTCAGATATGATTAAAATGGGTTTTCTAAAGGAATGTGTTCATATTTCATGTGTTCTTTATCGTGGAGTTTTTTGAATATTTTTTATGCCTTATGTGAAACTAAAAAATGTGATTTCAAATATATTTCACTGGGAAAATGTGTTCAAAGTGTATTTTCCAAGATAAATGGGTTTTCTTAATGTTTTCTTATTTTTTGTGAACCTAAAATGTGCCTTTCAATTGTGAAAATTATGTAAATCATGTTAGGAAATGGTTTCGATGTGAGTATGAATTTGAAAGGAGATTTTCCTATAGAAATGGTTGTATTGAATATGTGTTCTTATTGTTGTGATTACAAATGGGTTTCATTAATTGTGAAAGTGGTTCAAAAATGTATTCTTAATTGGTTTTTGTGTGTGTTTGAAATGTAAAGTGGTTTTTTGAATGGAAAATAGTGGTTTCCATGTGGATTTTGATTGTTGGATCAATGTAAAACTTTTAAAGTAGTGAATTATTTATGCTCTTGTGATGATTGGTATGTGAATGTGAAAGTGATGATTTTGCGATGTGTGAAATACAATTTGATCACAAAGGGAATCCTGGGTATCTAGGTGGGAGAACTAGAACAGGTCGGCTATATGATTTAGAAGTGACTAGGTCTTGGATTCTTCTAGAAGGATTGACGATTACAACACTAACTATATATCTGATATGATCAAAGACCACTAGACATTAGGATGATATCCCCTTTAGTTTCTTGGGAATTAGAAACATTGTTAGTTTTAGAATTTGATATTTATACCATTAGACCTTGGGATACATTCCCCTATATTGGATCATTCATAAGGAAGCCATTGGTAGTTTAGATGGATGATTTTGATCATTGAGTTACGAGTTTCATAGGGTCCCACTAGTGATAGTTACATATAGGGAATTTTCCAAGGTTCTATATTGTGACATTATTCTCATATGATGTGGTTCTAGTCGTCATCATATAGTAGACCTTGTGTATATTTTTATTTTAAGAAAGATTATTTTTTAAAAATGTTTCTCGTAAAAAGTGTTTCTTGATAAAGCCTTACTTAAAGTGTTTTCTTGAAATTTTTCAAATATTATTATGGAAATTTGCATGTGGATTTTTCTTCTAATGTTATATCCTGGAATCCTTTATTTTGGGTTGAATCCTACTGGGATCTGGATCACACCTAATATACACCTTTGTGTATATGTAGACATCATTATGTATGACTTAGTTAAAGGAAATATGTACTATGGTGGTGGTAGATTCGGTTGGTAGTATTCTACTTCTTTCACGTTTTGATAGTGGTGGATTGAAAGTTATGTCCCTATTGTCTCATGTAGGTTTTTGGGATAGCATTTTTGTTCTCATTCCATTCTACTACTTTTGGTTTTTGTTACAGTTGTAAAACATTGATTCGGTAAATTGTTGTACCTCATTTGGTTGTGGTTATCAGTTATTATGGTGCTTATTATTGTTGGTTTTTTTATTATATAAATGGTTGAAATAATTCCCAAATATTATTGTTTATACCCAACCACTAGTTTCCATCCTGTGGGGATTTTTAATTCCCTTCAAGACATGCCACGGGTCAGGTCAAGTGTTGGGTTATATGTCACTCCATCTAGGTTTGTGGCATTATAAATACTTATATAACGAATGTATATGATATTTATATCTTGTTTTATATTATATAAATATGTAAATAATGATCTAAGTAATATTATCATGAAGAAAAATTCAAAACATATACAAAAAAATTGTTCATTACCTGAAACATCATTTTAACATGAAATTGATAATAAATAGGTAATAATATATTTTTTATTTAATATTTATAATAAACTTATATTAAATATAATTTATGTTTTAATGTGTACAAGAAAGTCAAGACTTAAAGCAAGGGGATTTCTAGTCTTACTTTTATTTTTGTGACAAATATGTCATATTTACAACTCACTTATTTTGTGCGGTGTATATACTAACCATGAATGTGTTCTATGATTATTATTCTTAAATTTATGGGTATTTTAATATAAATTTTATGATCTCTCTTAACTAGAGTTTATGGTTCAAAATTTTCCAAATTGGTAGAATAATTTTTTCTCAATTTTCCTACATTAAGACACATGTTTCGTTATTCACCTATGTTCTTTTAAAAGGTTTATATACTTCCCTTTGAAATGTTTTATCATGAATATAATTATTTTCATGATATTATAAGATTCATTTTATTTTACTCTCTCATGTGGATTATGACTCAAAATTACTAAATTTTTAAGATTTTATAGCTACAATCTCATCAATTATTGGGCTTTCTTGAGATTATACTTCCATTGATGAAATAGTATAATACATCTATCAAGAACACTAATTAAATTTATTACCCTCTATTTATTCATGACATCTTCATGTATTGGTATCATTTTTCTACTCTTTGGTTCTTAATATGATTAAGAAAATGTTTTTAATAAAATATGACCTTATTTCTCTCTTCGGTTAGAAATCTATTTTCTCTAAAACCAAGTTTTCTAAAAATGTTTTCTTAAATGTTTAATCCTAATTTTTATAAGTTATTTTTACCCATGTTTTATTTTTTTACAAAAAGGTTTTTAAAATGAATATTCTTGTTGTCTTCTGATTATATCTCATTTAACATCTACTAAAAATTTGAATGGAATATTTGTTTTAACATGTACGATATAGACAAAAATCTCCACCACCATTACCAATAATCACCTTAAATATTATTTTATAGGTTTTCTCGGATATTTTAATAAAAAATATTTTGAAATTGGTTTCAAGATTCCTTTATAAATTTTCAAAGTAATGTTCAGAGAAAAGTATTTTAAAAATATTTTATGTTTAAAAAAGTGTTTTCAAATAAGAAAGGATATTTTCCTTAGGAAATGTTCTAAATGATATTTAAAAATAATTTCTCATATAATATGGATCCCATTGGTGTTAATCAAGCCTTACTAGGTATATGATCCATGGGTACCATTCATCTTTATTCTCTAAATGGTATACGTTTTTTTTCATGATGTTTATGAAACCCTTTTCTCTTCCACAGTCTATTCTTTGATGAAATGATTACAAAAACTATCTATTTTAAAAAGGTTATGATATTATGAAATTTTTATGATACCCATTTCATTTCATAGGATATGATGTTATTTTTATGAAACCCATATCTTTTTATAGGTCATGATATGATGAATTTTTTATTATCTTTCATCACATTGATGTGTAATTTTATTATGTGAAGGGTGGTACCTAAATATTTCTCCAATGAATTGGGTAATGATACATGTTATAGGATCTCAGAGGTAACATGAGTGGATATCCTAATCTTACAAAGGAGTTTACATGGGTGGATAGTTCAAGCCTAAAAAGGAGGTTACACGGGTGGATATCCCAAGCTTGTAAATGAGGGTACATGGGTAGAAATCCCAAAACACTAAGGGAAGGTACACAAGTGGTCATTTGAATCCCAAAGTAGGTATACATGTAGTTATACAAATCCTAACATGTAATAAAGGTCTTGGCATCTAACCATTAAATAATATTTCTTATTCTTATGTGTATACCATAAATCTTTGTCTTATACCTATGTTATTTTCTCATGGATTATGATATTTGATTTATTTATGATTTAGGCTTATGAAATACCAATCCTTATGATAGGAAATAATATTATGATCTTTCATATGCAGAGTATAATAACCAAATTTCATGATCATGTTCTCATACCCTTATATTCATATTATGCTTACATATATTCTTTATTTAGCCTTACTGAGCATCTAAGCTCACCCTTTCTTATGTTTCCTTTCCCCATGTTATAAAGAAATGTTTTAAGTACAAGTACTAAAGTCTAATATATTTATGATATATTTTTATGATATTTCACAAAATTAGAATAATGTGCTCCAAGAATCCAATGAAACTAAACTATCATGGTCCTTAGGCATGTAGTTTTGTAATGTGCTTAATATTTATCAAGAATGATGTAATAACCATGTATGGTAATCCTATGTCACTATAGTTTGTAGGAATGTAAAGTATTATTCAAACAGTGGAAACTAATATGAGAAAACATTAGGGATATACCAAGGTATTATAAGGATACATCTAGTGATGTCTCTAAGGGTAATTATAAGGATGAGTTAAATTATAAGAAAATGTCCTCAAATTTTGGTAAAGGATAGTACAAGTGGTTTCCAGCAATACATCCTTGTCTAAATACTAAAAGTGGATGTGGATCCAATATATATGTACATAGGGGTAACAAATCTGAAAATACCATATTGAACTGTACTTGATCAGGAACGGGTATATGAAAATAGACCTTATTACACACCCGGATTGACACTTTCAGGGATATTCTTTGGGAATTCACAAACTCTTTATGAACCATCACGAAGAATTTAAATATATGATCACTAAAATAACCTAGGATAAACCAAATGTTTCATATATTAAATAAAGTTTCATAATTTGGACACCCTATAAGTTATTTCCTGGATTATGAACCACCCCACTATGATTATTGTTTCTTACAATATGATTTTTGGTTTTATTTAATGTCTAGAACCTAAAGGAACTTTGTTAATTCCGAGTGTGATAGAAAAAATAGGTATCATCCTCCAAAGAATCTAGATATTATGGGAAATAGAATGAAAAACTTCATTGTTATGATCACACATCTTTTTCAAGCTATATATAATGAAGAACTTCCAAATGAGAAAAGGAGAGAACAATGTTATATTGATTCCATCATGAGGAAATTTCCACCTTCTTTCAATGGGTCTTCTTAACCACTAGTTTTTGAAAAATGTATTGGTACCACAAAAAATATATTCTTTATTCTTCAGTGTTAAAACATGAAAAATTCATTTTTGTAGTTTATCATTTAAAGGTGATGATGATCAGTGGTGGACTCTTTTTAATAACATAAGGGGACAATAATAAATTAAATCTACGGAATGGGTTGATTTTAAGGGGAAATTTTTTAGTAAGTACTTTCCTTATATTATATAGAAAAATATATAGTAGTAATTCCTTAAGATTAAGAAAAAGTATAATGAATATATTGGTATGTGTGAAGCTAGTTTTACAATAAATTCAAGGTATGATTTTGGTTTAATAAGTATCCCTAAAATAAAAATTGATTGGTTCTTTGGTGTCGTGAAACCAATTCTTCAAAATAAATAGACTATAATAGAATTTAGTAGCTTTGAATAAGGTGTTATATGTGTTAACAAGGTGGAAATAGATATTGGATTTTTAAATAATCTCATGGTTTTGATAAGAAAATAAAGATGGAGTTCAATGGAAAATCTAAGAACCATGGAGAAAAGAAGATGAGCCTTACTTTATGAACAAAGTGTGGCAAGAAACATAGAGGGAATTATCTTGAGGGGACTACAAAATGTTGTAATTTATTAAGGGAAGGTTATCAAGTAGCTTAATACCGATGTGATGGGAATAAGTTGGCTAAGGATGTGAATAATGAAAAAACCCCATAGAATGAACCTCTCACACTTTAGTATTTCAATTTCATGGAGGTTAGGAATTATGAAAACAAGTAACCCAAACCGAGGAATAATTTGGATGATAAGACACAAAAAACACTGATGAAAAAGTAAAAAAGGGAAGTCTTATACTATTATAATTTATTTAGTGAACCATGGTAATTATATGATACTTATCCTCCTATCCTTTATTGGGAATTTCATGTATTATATTTTATAAATAATCCCAATGAAAATATTAATCTTCATCATTTAATAAAATTTCATATTATTAAATACCTCTACATAGATTCTAGAATAATAAAATCAAATTTTATATTCTATCAATACAAGAATAGAATCAAGTTTCCAATTAAATGGTATTTGGTATCATATATGTTAATTTTTAAGGAATAAAGGGTGAATTGTATTTTTTAAGGGTTTTAAGGTTATCCATAGATGGAATGGTTTGAGTTGAAATTTAGATGAGGTTCTAGAAATTAACATATTAATTTACCATATGAAGACTTATACATATTGGATAACATGTTTTAATTTTTTTTTTTTGATGTTAACGAAAGATATATTTAATAACTGATGGTTGTATTTATCGATCTTATGATCTGTCAGTGCTTAAAGAATAAGAAATTCACCTTAATTTTTTAGAGTAAGAAATGATATGGAAATTGGTCAAGGAAAAAACAAATGGGGGGATTTTGTGGAATGAAATAAAGTAATTATATCTCCATGTTAAAATTCTTCAACTCTAGGAAAATGACATTATAACTAAAATTTAATCCTAGTACCTTCATTTTATATTAATCAAATTATCCCATAGATCATCATAGATTTATGGATTTCTTATCATAAATTTTATATGGATCACCCATTTTATTATGATGAGTGATCCCTATCACTATTTATAAATATTTATTCTTTATTTCAATTTACAAATATTCACCAATGTTCTCCTATTTTGAAACCTAATTATGAGTTCCATTGGGTAACCTTTATGTTTCCAACTTTACCTTTATAAAGGAGGTTTTAGTATTCATTTTTAAAATGTGGGTTACTATGAAATAAACTTCCATGTATTAAACCTTTGATGGCCAAGATGAATTTTGAGGGTGGAATTCAATTTAAGGGGGTTATAATTTAACACATTGAGTTTTTATGGATTAATTTTTTTTGAAAAAAAAATTAAATTTATTTGATGGTTTTCCTTGCATGCCACACCAAGTTATGCTTTATTTATACACAAAAAAAAGTTAATATTTCATTATACATAACACTTATATTATCATTAGTTATACGTAACACTATATTTGGATTGTGTTTCACATAATTATAAGTTCCTTTGATAGATTTTGATACACAAAAGACCGAGTTTCACCAAACTATAATATACTATTTATATTGTTGTTAAAATATTACTATAGCTATCACCTAGAGATTAGGATGGAGGGTATCGAAGGTATTAACTAAATTATGAAAATATTTTGTATTCATGAATTCTTTGGAAATGAATTAATTATAAATGATAGTAAGAACTATTTGATAATTAATTAATTATTTTTTTGATAAACTATTTTCTAGGAACAAACATGTTTTATCTAAAAAAAGTAAACAAACCAATTTTGATTAATGGTTTAAATGGAATGTATATTTTACATATTTAATAAACAATTTAACATTCATCATATGTATTTTATAGATAAAAGATAATAATAAATCTAATTTTACGCATAAAATGATGTATTTTTCTAAGAGGAAGTGTTACCACCTTTTAATGGCAGTCTTATTTAAAACAAATTATTGGAAATTTTAAAATTTATATGTGAAAAAATAAAATTTATTTTTAAAATATTAATGTCAAAATTTACTTTGGGTATATTATTGGTACTTTTCTAAGAAGATTTATTTTTGATGAATAGTGAAAGACATTGAATTTTAATTGAAAACTGTATTTTCATCTAATTTATTTATAAGTCAAATTATATTTTAAATTAGTTTTAAAGTATAAATAGTTTAATAATAAATAAATTAATCCAATTTTTTTCATTGGAATAAATTTCGTGTTGAAATTATATATAAAAACATTTCAAACATTTGAACTCTTTACTTTACAAACTTGTTGTTACATCACATATACGAGATTAAGTTTAAATTAAATTCTCTCACAACAATGATTATAACTTATAAAAATATATTAAATATGATAATAATAATATTTTATAATTTTTATTAGTTTAGACTTAATTTTTTAACAATAGGATTAGGGAAATCAATTAAAATTAATTACAGTGATTAAAAGAAAAACATGTTTACTTAGTAGTTAAACATAAAACCTAAGGGGAAAATAACCTAAAAACATGTCCAAAATACATTTTATTATAATATCTATACCATTTAACCTATTTTATCCAAAATTTACCATTATTTAAGTTACATTATGTAAGGTAAATCTCTCAATAGTGTTTACCTTTTATATTTACAAGAATGCCAGTTCTCCTCCAATATAAATGGGAACACACCCTCTCACATATTCACACATATCAAGAATTTTTTTCTTGGACAACCCCTACCAAAATAATATCCCAAAATCCATTATATAATATAATAATCATCAATTTTTTCATAAAGTATACCAAGTTCATCCTTTGGTTCAAACCAAAAGGAGTTACCTAAAGAAGAGGTATTGTTATTGAATGAGAACTTTTGTTTTATTTCTTTCTCCACATCATCAATTATGTTTATTTCAATATTTTATAATAAAATTATTATCCTCTATATATTAATATTTTTTTATATTAAGGTAATGTGATGAAACTTCACACACTTTTAGAAAATGGGACACACAATCATCATTTGTGTGTACGATGGACTACCGCCTTGCAAACTAATGACATTAATTCTTCTATTACCACCTCTCGTGGTTGGAAATAATAATGGAATTAATATTTTATATGATATATATAATCTTTATGGTGTATTTTTTACTTTTTTTAATTATTATATAATGTATACCTTCACATTTTCTATTTTCTGTGAATATGATAACTTCATTTGTGGACATCTGGACTACCGTCACCACAAAGTGATGTGATTCATTCACGCTTTACATGGAATGTATTCAGGATGGGTTTAATAAAAATATGTGATAAATATGAAATAATAATCCTAATATAAATATAATATATATATATCATTTACTTTTCGTTATTTAAAAATAATATAAGAAAATGGAAACAGTGTTCAGGCGTACGTACGGCCTACCGTCTCTATGAACGGTGTTTTTCGTTTCATATTTATATAATTTATATATTATTATAAATACTTATATAATTAATATATATGATATTAATATAATTTTTTATATTTTTTAAATTAATTAAATCATGATATAAGAGGACCAATAATTACAAGTCAAAACATATGAAAACAAAGAAGTTATTACCCAAAACGTAACTTTAACATGATGTTTTTAATGCTGGGTAATTTAAAATCATAATAAAAAAATATATTGTATTATATATAATAATATGGTTATTTTTTATCTTTATAATAGTATTATATTTATTATGCATGATGTTTTAATGGGTATGAAGAAACTCAAGATTTAAGGTAAGGGGATTTCTAGTCTCACTTTTATTTCTATGAGACTTATGTCATATTCACCACTCATTTATTTTGTGTGGTGTATATACTTCCCATGAATATATTATATGATTATTATCCTTAAATTTATGGGTATTTAAATAACTCTTTTATGATTTCTCTTACATGGGGTTTATGGTTCAAAAGTTACGAAATTGGAAAAGTAATTTTCTCTCAATTTTCCTTCTTTGACACACATGTTATGTAGTGAACCTATATTATTTTAAAAGGTATATATAATTCCCTTGGAAATGTTTTATTATGAATATAATTATTTTCTTGACATTATAAGACTAATTTCATTATATTATCTCATGGGGATTATTATTCAAAGTTACCAAATTGGTGAGAGTTTATAGCTACAATCTCATTGTTTGTCCAGATTGTTTAAGATTATGCTTCCATTGATGAAATATTATGATACATATCTCAATAAATCTCATTAATTGTATTCACCTATGTTTATTCATGTTATTTTTAGGTATTGGTGCCATTTTATACTCTTTGGTTATTAATATTATTAAGAAAATGTTTTTAGTAAAATTTTACCTTATTTCTTTCTTTGTTCGGAAATCTATTTTCTCCAAACCCATGTTTTCTAAAAAAAATAAAAAATATTATACCGTGTTTTATAAAATAAATTTGTACCCATTTTTACCTTTTAAAAAAAATGGGTCTAAAAGGAATATCCTTGTCATATTTTGATCATGTCTCTTTTTAATTCTACTTACAACATGAAAGGAATCTATGTTTTAACCTATACGACAAGCATAGAAATATCCACTGCCATAACCAATCATCACATAAAAGATTAATTTATCATTTTTAAAGGTTATTTTCATTTAAAAATATTTTCAAAATGGTTACATTCATCCTTTATATGTTTTCAAAGTGATTTTAAAATAAAAGTATTTTAAAAATGTTTTATGTTTTGAATATCATTTTTGAAATCAGAAAGTATATTTTCCTCAAGAAATGTTTTAAATGATCTTTTAAAATTATTTCCCATATAATATGACATCCATTGGTGTTACTCATTACTTAATAGGGTTATTTTCTCAGGGTACCATTCATATTCTTTCTCTAAATGGTTTCTGCTTATTGTCATGATGTTTAAGAAACCTGTTTCACTTCCATGGGTTATTCCATGATGAGATGATTATAAATCCTATCTCTTTTCCATAAGTTATGATATGATGAAATGTTTATGATACCCATTTAATTTCATGGGTGATGATATGATATTTATAAAACTCATTTATTTTTATGGGTCAGGATATGGTGAATTTTTTATTATCCTTGTCACATTGATATATGATTTTATTATCTGATGGGTGGGACCTATATCTCCCTCCAATGCATTGGGTAATAAAAATTTTATATGAACTCAGAGGGTAAACATGTGGAAAACCCATGACTATAAAAGAGGGAACACAGGTTGACCACCCAAACTTATAAAGGAGGGTACAAATGTGGAGATCACAAGCCTGTAAAGGAGGTTATATTAGTGGATAGCCCAATCCTATAAAGGAGGGTACCCTGGTGGTCATACTTATCCCAAAGTAGGTATTTGGGTCATTATTCCAAGCCTAACATGTTATGAAGGTATTCATGGATATCCTTTACATAAGATTTCTTATGCTTGTGTTTCTAACACAAATCTCTGTATTCTGACTATATTATTCTCTCATGGATTATGTTATTTTATTTACTTATGATTCATGTTTTATGAACTGCCAATCTTAAGAATATGATATTTGATATGGATGGTATGATCAAAAAATGTTATGATCATGTTTTCATACCCTTATACCCATGTTATGCTTATGTTTCTCTTGTATCTACCCATACTAATAATATAATCCCACCCTTTATTATGTTTTTGTTCCACAGGTTATGAAGAAATGTTTCAAGAAGGATTAATAAAGTGAAATATATTTATATCATATGTTGAAGATATTTCCCCAAATTAAAAGAAAGTGTTCCTAGTTTCCAAAGACAATAAACTATCATGGTACTCAAGCATTTAATTTTGTAATGTATTGAACATTAATCTAAAAATTTGAATATACATGTACATTAAGCCTGGGTCTCTATAATAAAACTATCAAGGTGGTATATAGAATAGTTTCACATAGGTCGTTGCATAAATTTTAAACAATTGGACCTCCATCATCAATAAAGTTACACACTGATTGGAATATATCATGAGATTCCTATAGTCTTAGAATTATGCAAATACACTGGCCTCTTACCAATGTTCTGTGGGCCAAAACCCATAAATCCATAAATATATGCACACAATTGAATTTCCCAAATTTAAATAAAAAAACCATAAAAATGTAAACCAATAATAGAAATAACATCACACTAGTAGCGTAGACTTTCCATTAGAAAAGGTGTTCATGGTGCACCACTCTGAGGTTCATCGCATGATCTGACACATCCCTATGCCACTAATCTAAAAAATCCCCAAATATAGAAAAAAATATAGCTATGATAAAATTTATTAACAAACAAAACTAGGTTGATTTGACACAACACCTGATCTGGCTTACCATAATGCCTCAAGAACACCTCCCCATGTTCTAAAGGCTTCTGACTAGCAGTGAGTGTCTAAAAAATATTGTGGTGAGACTATAACCTTAATCATAGTACCTTAAAAGTGAAAGTAACAAATAAAATACGTATTTGAAACATTATAGTAAACAATATAAATAAATGAAATATAATCACGTTGTAATAGAATAGAATTCATCATATGGTCATATAGAATAACATGAATTCTAAAAAATGTTGGCAACTAAACTCCCACCATGCTGATCATGTATAAAAACAAAATAAATCTGAAAATAACTATAACAATCTTGACTTAAGACACAAAGAAAAACCATTTTCACATTCTACCACATTTAAGATACTCCAAACTAATCACCAAACCCCATACGAGTTGTAACTCCTGATCAAGAAACATTTTACAATGATCCTATCCAAAATGCATCGTACGATATGCCTGAAATCAGATATAAGGGTTTACACACAAAAAAATTTATTTATAGGGGTTGAGAAATAAATTTCACTAGGAAACCCACAATGGTGAACCTATAATCTATTGTTATAACTAGTACATGAAACACATGATAGGACCATCCTAGTCAAAAACTAAAAAAACTATCATAAAGTAAATAACTATAGTAAATAAGGTTGGATAAAAAAATTAAAAAAACATAAATCAGACAATCCCGATGGATATTTTTACTCCTCAGGTAACTTTACACCCACTATGGCCTGAATAAAACTATTTATAGCATGTGGCGCATCCATACACATAAAATTAGCTATGTCTACAAGTTATATAATGGACCTATAAGGTATCTAACAAAAAAATATGTATTAATTCCAAACCTATGGTGTGTCCATTATCTTCCAAAATGACAAGCGAAGCTCTATAGTTACCCAAGACTCTAATTACATGATCTAAACTAGTGATAGGAACTCTACTAACATATATGGAACCCATAAAATGCTTGATATCCATTTATAAATAACTATATCCATGAAATATTTATTCAGGTAAAGGAATAGCCTACAACTCAAGACCATTAACACATCCATGACCATGGACACCCGACCTTTATCCAGGTAAGTATCACTTGGCCAAAAGGATAGATTCACTCCTCTAGATCATCCATTATCTTCTTATTCCTGTCTAACCATAGTTACTAAACAGAGGAGAGAACCAGAAAAATTCTCAGAGCCAAATCTTAATCCAAGGATGTCTCAAAGATCTCTTCCCATAATAAGGTTCAGAATAATAATTGCCTCAATCATCTTAGCCAAAGGATAACTAAGATTGGTTTGAGGAACTCTTGACCCCTTTATTCAAAATGTTGAAACATCATCATCAACCATCTTGTACTCAACAAATATTAAGGCTCCCTCGATCCATTAAAACCCAAAAAATGATATCATAATCTCAAAACACCACTTCTATAGGTTATATGGGGACACTTGATGTCTCTAACACTATGAAATAACTAAACCCTCGATATGTAAAAAAATAGGGTGGCATTACCACATTCCCATGGATCACTTCCATCTCAAAATATGATCCATAAATTTTGTGAGAAACATCATCTAATGAATCATCACCCAACCTACTCAAAGACCACCATTTCTTGCTAGGGAATCCAAAAAGACAGAACAGGACACCCTATGAGGGGTTCCTCTATCATATCCAAATAACGAGACAATCTGAGTTAGATAAAATTCTCTAGGTGTCCCTCAATAGAAGACTATTGATCCTCAATCATCCGCTTTCTTTAAAGGGAATTCAAAAAAATAGCACACGCATTAGGGGAATTCACAAGAGTCCCTTATACTCCCCTAGAGAAATATCTCAATGGAACCCTGTTTCACCTAATACCACATGGTTTAAATCCTTCTAGAATGCTCCAATCAATCAAACACTCAGATAGAGGATCTCACCTCAAATTATCATACTTTCATAAAATGGTCCTAACACACAAAGACCAATAAAAGTTATCCTAAAACATACAACTTAATACCACCTTCCATAAATCATGTGAATAACCTAAAAAATCTCATTGACACCTAATATCCCATTTTATCCAAAATACTAATCATCGTCACTTGGGGAGAATAGCTCTCAAGTAAAACCTTTTGGAATATCATGGATAAAATAACCACTAAGAACATAACCCTCACATTGAGCATTTTATAACTAAAACCACAAGAGAGACCACTTGTTTAACCTTGATCTTCCCAAATAACCTCTTTGAATCCCATAAGTGCATGAAATATTCACTTTCACATCTCACTCTAGTGGGGAGACAAAATTGGACTATAAAAAATTCCTCTCATAGTTCAAAGACAATGAGGGAATCCAATATCCTCCCCTTCACTTTATTCATCAACACCACACACACTAGGTTCATTTTTGAAAGCAAATCCAAGAATGAGGGGGTTTCCAATCTAATCCACTTTACAAGGAACCTAAAACCCAAGTCTTTACATTAAACCAAAAGCATCATCCCTCAAGGGGTATCAATAGACCAAAAATCATTTATAAATAATTAAATAATTATGAGGAATGAAAACAACACCAAAATAAACCTTTGGACTACCTAAAGTCATAATCTTCAAAGCTTTAGGACCAAACCCACACTCTTCCAAATACTGAAGAACCTAACTCACACCATAAAAATAAATGAAATTAATTAAAAAAATTAAATTAATTAATCAATTTAATTCTAAATAGGGATAATGATATAAAATTGACATAGGGGCTTCTACTATCTAAAACCTCAACCAACTACCCCCAAATTATTACTACACACCCAAAGAATAGATTCAGGAAAAGGACTTAACACATAATAACAATTTAGAAGGAAATTACATTAAATTTAATTGAAATTCAATGAAAAATACACCATGAATTGAACTTCCACCCAAAAAAATAGAAACATCATGAAGAAACCATCTTTTGATTCCCTCTTTCCAAGATAAAATAAATCCCCATCATCATTGGACAGTTCCACCATGCTCAGATAGAATTAAAACCAAAACCCAAATAAGGAGACAATGTAATCAACTAAAAGGAAATCAGTGCAAGAAAGTGGAGAAGATAAGAAGATTCTATCCCCAAAATGATAAATAAATCATCAAACACCACCAAAAAATCAAGTGGGGGAGGATAAAAGGGGAGGATTACCTCCTAGTATATGCATTCACAAGGGTGGAATATGGGATGGGAAAAGAATTATTATTGAGGGGGTAATAGAGAATTTTAACATTTTTAAAATTATCCCAGAAATTCATAGGCTTTGGTCGCATGGTTTTCCAAACGGTGTACCAACTATACAGTAGGAACTACCAAAGCCAATACCCCTTGAAAGGTTTGGAATCATGGTTTACTAACCATGATTAAACAATGGAAAACAATATTGAAACCCCTATATAACATCCAACATATTTTTTCAACACTTGTGTGAAAGTCATCCACCCATAGTAAGGCTTGGTGGGGAAAATCCAAATACCCAGGAAGCTCAGTCAGAGGAAACCCTCTGACCATTTATTAAAGAAAATAAAAATCCAACAAGAAAGTACAACAAAGTAAAAGGACATTATAGATCATAGTAGTCAGACCCATAACCATACCCATGATAGATTGCATCCTCTTTAGTTGTTGATTCCCACTCTGAACTATCGTGGTGCCTCAAAATCTTGGCATACTTTATTCTAAGATTTAACTTCTCTAAAGAGAGAAATTCCATAGAAGACTGTGCAGCCCAACCTACCCTCCCAACGGAATACCTGGTGGTTATTTGCTTTGGAAGATGAGAATAATCCCTCCTTGGCCTTCTTCGTGGTGGGGCATTCATCTCTTCTACATTCCCATGCACCTTGTCTTTCCCGCCTGGGACAACATCGTTGTAGGTTGTACGGACCATTCCACATTCATTTTCCTTGTCGCTATCGAGACAATCACCCAATTTTCAAGAAATATGCACTTCACGGTAACCCTCCTCCACACCCCATTCCTACTAATATTGGCTGTTAGGATCAAGCATGTCAAGACACTATGAATGACCCACAAGCTCACAGCCAGCATTTCTCCCCATATTCACAATGTCATCACCAACTACAACCTCCTGAGAATCATTGTCGTCTTCATTGACATCATCATTCCCTTGAAATGGTTTACTATAAATAGTGGTGCACTAGACGCAACTTGGGAGGCATGGCCTCAAGTTACTCCATGAGGTTGTATTTTTTATACAGTCTTGCACCATTCATAGCCATGGTTTCGGAGAGGTCCTTTATGCCACAAGCAAGTGGATTTCTATAAAAGGAAACCCCAAACCATGAATTTTTTCTATAGTCCCTATGAACACATCACAAAGGGTATCCCACACAATTGTTTTAGAAGGGTTAAACTAGTAATTTATTGGTTGGGGTGATTTCAATTTTAGGGGAATAAGTACACAGGGAGAATCATTTTTTTTTCTAACTCCCCTCTTCTTTTTCCCATCCATTAATATCCATTTTTAGGGGTTTTTTTAGTGATTTCATGGAAAATTTAGGTGTATTCTTAAATATTCCTTTAGTTTTTAGTTTCCCCTTTTCTATCCCTTGAATTTTTTTTCAACCAGGCTAAGGTTTCAGTATCGATTACACTGGGGAATTGTAAAATTCATATAGAATTATACTAATTTCATGTGTAATATCTAAAGTATGTCCCTAAAAGTTGAACACATTTCATACTTGTTCATTTAGATTAAGGTAATACACTACCATAATTTTTTAGGGTTTTGGTAAAATTGTAAAAAAAAATTGATTTTATGGGGTTTCTCATGATAGTGATTTTTTTGGATGGTGTCATGGGTACTCTAGGGACCTTCCAATGGTGTTTATTCATGGTTTCGTGAAATCTCAATGATGTGATGATGCAAAATGATTTTTTCTATTATTATACATCATTAGTTAAAATTAATTAATTAATTATAAATTTTTTTAATTAATTTTTTGTTTTGTATGGTGTGAGGTAGGTGATCAGAAGAATGGACAAGCTTTGGTGAGGCTCGATAGAGCTCTGTGAGGGTTAACTCTTGTATCGAGGTTGGTGGGCCCTATGATATAACTCTGTGAGGGGTTAAATCTGTGAGGGGTTAATTTTTCAAGTCCTATTTTTACCCTTTAGAAAATGTTGTTGAAAGTGACTTATACCTCCATTTTTTTATAAATATTTCCAAAATGTAAAAAAACTATTATCATTGTTTTTCATCCATTATCTTCTCAAAATATAAAATATCCATCATCTATAAAATTGCATTTCATTTATCAGCCTCTAAATACTCATATGATAGGTTTTGTTGGGTGATTAAATTTTGGGAATTTTTTTTATCCAATTCCTAATTCATTATTATGTGATGCCTTTTTAAAATGTTTTGTATAACATTAATGGGTTTTTCAATCATTGACATAGGAATGAAATATTATGACACACATATTTATGTTTTTTCATTTTGGGATGGTTAGTCCTCTAATTTTATATCTCTTTAATTTATTTGGTAAGGATTTATATCTTATGAGATTACTATAGTGAACTGGTGGCTAACATTAGTATACTAATTTATAAGACACAGGTGGTTAGCAAAATCCACTTTGTTTTGAGATATAGGTGGTTATCCCTTTACAGCGAGATATTAATTAATTGGTGTCAAACATGACATATGCTTTGATTCTCTATGTTCATCCTTGTTCAATTTTCTGAATTTATATTCCTATGGCTCCTAATTATTGTCCCATGATCTCATATTCCTATGTCATGGTATGCGTTATTCTTATATAATGACTCATTTAAGGTTATGAATTCTTATTCTTTGAAATAGTATTATTATATCACACATTTTTATTCCTTTTTTATATTCCATTAATCAAATATTTCTCTCATGGTTATGTTTTCTCACATTTTTATGATCTAATGGTAGATACTATTAAAATAATTAAAATGTTTCATTACCTTATTGAAAACCTCATCTCACTCCTTTATTTTATTTCATTATTTTCCCCATGAGATTATATGCAATAAAATTTCTTAGAGTAAATCATGTATAGATAATTTTTTGTGATGTGTTACAACATTATTGTGTAATAAAGTAATTATGTAGCTAATTTATGAAGGTAATAAACCTTTGGGTTCTAAGAGCATGTTTATAATGATATTAATTTATAATTATAGTAAATTATGTAAAACATATGTATTTTATTTTTTGGTTGTCTCAATATCATCATAGTCGATATAAATTAAACCACATATCATTTTTACTAGAAAATAACATCATAGTAAAATAGAGTTACAACCGGTGTCATACCATAAATAAAATCATACACCATGTTATAATAATGATACCCATGTTGTTTATATGGTTAAATATCAATATAGAACAACCCAATTTAATGATTGTATACAATAGAAAAAAAATAATAGGAAAGAGTCCAAACAACTATCTTTGACCACCCATTGAACCTGTCTTTATCTCCCCGATTAGATACTCAATCCTACTCACTGGTTATGGGGTGTGTTCTCTGAAATGTGTGCTAACCATAAGTTCTACACATCCACCAACATGAATATTTAGGTTTTGAACATAAAACATTATAGGAAACTACCAATGATGTCCCTCATAATAACTAATGCATATTTATGTGTGTGTGTGTTCTTGTTTTAAAAGAAATGAAAACTACAAACCACCACATGAACTGCACATGTCAATTTTTCATGTATACCTAATGTCACATTGATAATTTATTCAAAAATACTTTATCCAGTACCTAAAATGAAATGATTATTCCCATGTTTTGAATATAAAAAAAGGTGAATAGTTTATCTAATCTTAAAATAATAAACAAGGGTGAATGCTTTATCACCATAATAATAAACTTAGTGATCTATATATCATCATAAGAAACAAAAAGGGTGAAATATGTGTCACTATCATAATACAATAGGTGAATAATATATCACCATAGTAATGAACAAGGGCTAATGATGTATCATGATAATAATAAATATGGGTGAATATTATATTACCATAATGAAAACAAGAATGAATGATGTATCACTAAAATAATATATGAGGTTGAATGATGTATTTCTATAATTAAAATAAGGGTGAATCATACATCCCCATAATAATATATATGGTTTAATGTTGCATTATCACAATAATATACAAGGTAAAATGACGTATCACCATAATAACAACAATGGTGGATGATGTATCACTGTAATAATATACAAGGTCGAATGATGTGTCACTATAATAACAACAAGGTTGAATGATATGTCACTATATTAACAACAAGGGTGAATGATGTATTACCAAAATAATATATTAGAGTGAATGATGTATCACTATAATGAAAAAAATGGTGATCAATGTCTCACAATAAAAATAAACAATGGTGAATAATATATCTCCATAATAATAATAATAATAATAAGGGAAAAAATTATCACCAGTAAAAATAAGTGAAACCAATCACATAGAAACATCCTTCTAATAGATATTGTATCATATATTAGATCCTCTAGAGATCACCCAAATAGCAGTTCTATCATCCTCATTCTCTTAGGTCGATTGATACACCTCAACAATATAATCATCACAGAAATCACAATCACAGTCATGGGTTATACCATAACTAAATCATAGTGATTATTTATTACCCATGATAGCTCATATAGAATGTATCCTGACATAAAAATCCCTTTCCCTCGGAAAATTTCACAGATCTCAATACATATATCACTAAAGCCGATATACTCAATAGGTCTCAATCATCACAAAATCAGACCATAACTTTAGAAGACACCACTTAGTGTTTGTAAGACTCTAAGCCATAACACATAATTCCATTTTCATGGTCATGGAGAAAGCCTATCATCCATCAATAATGTGAAAGGATACCTTGTAAGGGTTATTTCTTAAAATCCCTCAATGATGGTTTTGGTTTATGTCATTAGTTCAAACTCATCTCACTATTCACCCCACACCTAAATACATAAAACAGTATCACCATTATCCTAATCCCCACCCCAATCCCTGATATGATCCCATCATTGGTTCTAGGGATCATTATTATACCCTTTTTAAAAATGACATTGAATCCCAATAAATCCATTAAAGATTTTTCAGAAAATCCCTTATTAAATTCATAAGTCATGTCTCTTATTAAAGCATAATACAATAATGTGGACTCTACTAGAAATCACTCCACTCACCTTTAGTCATTCCTAGAAGAAGCATAGCACTCAATGAATATGTTATGACATCATAGTATAATTAAGACCCTCTATGATCCTAATAGATATAATGTATATCCCTTCACAAAAAGAATACACCTCACCTCATACAAGTACTTTCTAATATACATAATACTTTACCCTATGTTGGACACTAATCCAGGTGCCTCTCGCTATATTACCACATATCACCACCCAAACAGTGTTGGATTATACCCATATACTTTCACTTAGGTTAAAAATACCAACTTATCCATGGATATATTGCACACAATTCATGCATTATCATATAAAACTGGTAAAATTAGCGACCACATACCTAAAACTAGAGGTATATATACATAATCATCACTCACTAACTAAAAACAAAACCAAAAACCATGTGTAATCCCATAACATCCATTAGTAATAATGAATAAATTTTATATCAAACAATGACACAAATAATTTAATTATAAACAACTTATAATTAAATTATGCAATAAATTCATAATCTATTCATTTAAAAGACTGACTGAAAAATTTAACCCAACTGAAATCCCAAAAAACCAATGGTAGATAGATCTTATACCACTATTGAATCGTATATGAGAAAATTTTCCAATTCCATATTCCAAATCATCTATAAATTTCACTATAAATCATTAAAATCTAGGAAATCATGGCTCTAGTGAAATGGATCACAACCAAATGTAGTCAACTCTCCTGGGCCTACTCTATCCATCCTATATAAAAACCCCATGTTATCTATATGATTTTACTATGATTGAGTGTAATAATAATAAAATATTTAATTTAATAAAATAAAAATTAGAGTAAAATAGGAAGTAAGAAACAATTATTAGATAATCCTACCTTAATCAGTGAACCAATTTACTCTAATAATCAAGGATCAAATTGACGAAAATGAGTGAATTAGTGGAGAAAAGTGGGAGCCCCATCCCTCTCATACCTAGCTATAAAAGATAAAATATGGTGAGGTTTTTTATTAAAAACTCCCAAAACATGAAACTTCCCCCACATTAAGTCAAAACACAAAAAAGCATAGCCACCTCCACTAGGCTTGTATTTAAGACACTGGTTCCCCAATGACCCCACAAACCTTTTTTGGGATGCGCTATTATCACTATATTGAAATCAGATGTTCAGTGGGAGCCTTTTATCCTTCAAACAGTATACTTCTATAACCATTAGTACCACATTTCCTACTTAATACTAAATATTTTTTAAGCTATAAAAACATAAAATTTCACATCAAAAAATTAAAACTAATCATCCTAAACATGTTTAAAATCTCCATTTCATAATAAAAATTCAAAAATTAAAAAATATTTTTAAATTCAGTTCCACTAGAGTATTTTTATTCCTTGATTCCAATAACATGTAATGTTGAAGATTATTATGAACTCCCCCACTAAAAACCTTCCCATCCTTAAGATTCTAGTTCATGAATCTTCTATGATCCTCACATATCACTATGACCTGATGTACACATCAATACCTATACATTCAATAGATTACGGTGTACGACCATTGTATATAATCTTGTAAAACAATCCAATCTATAGAAACATCTTTCTATGGTCGAACATATGCTCTAGTAATTACCTAAATTACATTTAGAAATAAAATTTAATCATATCTCCACTAATAATTTGTGAAAACATCATTCGGTTCACTACTATACCAACAACCTCTAAAAATCCAGTGACCCTCACAATACATGTTCAACTAATTACACCAAATCCACAATGATGTTCTGAACTATGAGAATTTTTATATATCTAATTTATAATTTTATACCCTTATGGTTTAGTCACCAGTATTTTCTAAACCGTTATCTATTATGTTCTAAACTCTAACATTTATGATTCCAAGAATTCAAATTTTCTCTCCAAAAACAATATCTATTATCTATTTCCTTGATTTTTTGAGCTAGTAATAGTAATATCTTATGATTACTAACATTAACTTCATGGTAACTATACTAGTAAATTTTTTAAATAGAACACCCTATAAATTACTAAACACATCGACTCTTTATTTACATCCTAATTCTAAAAACAAATGTGGTTTTCCTCATATATCCAAATATATCAGGGCTTTTGTATCCATTTTACATTATAAAACCTAAATAACTTCCAATATTGGTTTGAAATATGTATATCCCCTAGTGATCATCACAAATATACAAAATAAGGGACAAAATTTAAAGACTTATATGGTGTACTGCTTAATATAGGATTTTCCTTATCTTAGCAAAAAAATGTTTTAACCTATCTATATTTCACCCTTACTATGATTTTTAACTCTTGATTCATGCATAATATTACCTAGTAGACCTATCCCATGAGACTCTCTCTAGGATTTTCAAATATCATAGTGCACTGTGATATCATTATCAAATATCACTAACAATTTATCACTATAAAACTTGAGTTTTAATAAATTTATCTCATGCTTCAAAACTCACTTGATGTTTAAGGTTGGTCGTGCCTAAATGATCATTAATCTAACCATAATAGGTATAATCTTATGTTATTCCACCCCATATATAATATATATCAAGAAAAATGATACAATCTTAGTTCATGTTAAGTGATTACATTAAGAACAATATATATAATTTCACATAACATCTAATGATTTCTAACCAAATATAATCCTAGAGAAAGTACACAACTTAGTACCATGCTTCCATAATGCTCAACTCAATCCATTATGTGTTGTTTCCCATCAACCCCATACTCATATACTTAGTTTAATGAAAATTCATAAAATTCTTATCAATAAAATTTTATGATTATCTATGCTCTCATACCCAAAACATTCTAAAGGCATCCGACATGAAATTACCTATTTCTGAACTATGCACAACTCATTGTTCATTCATACCACATAAATTATCTACCCATGTTTCCCATATCTAGTTTTATAAAGATACTAGGGTTAACCAGTCCCAATTAGTCTACCATCAGGCCGCAAAACCTGTAACATCCCATGTTTTTGAAATAAAACACTATGTTTGATAGCATACATGATACGCCACATCGAATATAAATTAAAAAATAAATATTATTATTTGATATGGAAGTTATCACATAACCATTAGAATGATGGGTATGAAAAGGATTAACAAAATTATGAATATAAGGTTTACACATTTATATATAATAAATTCTTTTGTGACCAATTAGTTATAGATTAAAATAACATCAATTTTCAAATAAGAGTAAAAATTTTTCTTAAAAACTATTTAAATGTGAACAATTATGTTTATAAAATAATAAAATCTATATTTTTGGATTATATTAATTAAATATATATTTAATATAATATTTAAAATTCATTTTATGTGTTTTCTAGACATGATATAATAACAAATCCAATTGTATGTATAAAAGATGTATTTTTCTAAAAAGACAATTTTTCCACTATTTGAGGGAACACTTGTTTTAAATCTACTTTTAGAAAATTTTTCATATTCTATTTTAAAAAATAAACTTATTATTTAAATTTTAATTTAAAAATCTACTTTGGTTTAATTCTTGGTTTTTTTCTAAAAACTTTCATGTTTTGATGAATAGTAAAAATACTAAATTTTAAATAAGAACATCTTTTAAATCTAAATGATTTAAAGTGTTAATTATATTTTTGATTAGTTTCAAACTATAATTAGATAAAAAATTTATCATTTAATCCAATTTTGGTCATTTTAATCAATTTTACAATGAATTTTTATAGAAAAATATTTCAATCTTTTGAATGGTTTCACTTTAAAAACATGTATTCTCATTCCTTCAATGGGATTAAATTTTAATTAATATTTGAAAATTATATGAATTAAATTTAGGAAAATGTATTCCATATTTGGAATTATATGATCAAAATTTATAAAATATGTTCCTTTTATTTTTTGATAATATTAATAGTAACTTTAGTAATTGTTTTACTACCACGATTGAGATTAAATATGGTAATTATGGGAAAAATAATATTATAAATAGTATAAAATTGACCTAAAAGTTGTTTTAATTTTTTTTATGAGTTATTATTAATAAAAATAATCCTTGTTCCTCTTTTATGACCTATTAGAGCCACTTTGATGAATTTAATCCCTCTATAGTATTTTATTTTAAAGAAAAGTAAAAGATATCATACTTATGTTTTAATAAATATAACATTTTTAGTAAAGGGTTATTTAAATGATATATTAACATTTAAATAGTATATGGAAATATAAAATTTTTATCTTCATCATGGAAATTTATTTTTAATTTTTAGGAAATAAATAATTACCTTAAATTATTATATAATGATAAGGTAGTAATTGTTTAATTAATGAAAATATGAAATAAATGATATTAAAAATATTAAAATTAATATTATTTGAAATAATTAAGGTCATACAAGAAATTTATAGATAAATTTAACATTTTATTGATGTTTTAAAATAATTAGTTCGAATGTTTCTTCTTTTTAGGATATTTTTTAAATGTCAAGTAACGAATAGTATTAAAATTAACAATAATGATTTTTAAAACAAATAATATTTTATTAAATGATATAAAATTCATAAAAATATAAAAGTAGGTCAAATGATTTTAATGAGGTTTAAAATTTCATAAATTATCCATCTATTTTAATTTATCATTTTATGGTAACTATATTAACCTTTAAAGAGTAAAAACACATGTTATCATGATATGAGTTAAAGAGATCAAATAAAGGTTAAAGGCAAAAGATATAGATTAAAAATAGAAAAAAAACTTATCTAATTTTCATTATATAAAGTTATTTCAACCCATAATAATCCTTTATTCTAAATTAATATTTTTTGAGCTATTTTGAATATGAAATTAATTTATATTAATCTAATATTTTGAGAGATTCCAAGAGTGCCCCTCCCCTCTATTATAAAAGGTAACCTCTTATTATATATTATTAACACTTAAAAACCTATTTGGTTTAGACAATATATTCCCAAATACATTCCTAGAATAAAACCCAAAATTTTAGATCTATTATCTTATCCATAACTTCATCCTTAGTTGAATTATGGTGTTAAGCAAATAAAGTGGTCCGAGGAAGAGGTATCATTTTTAATCAAGTATTTCCATTTTATTTATTCTCCCACATACAAAAAAATCTTATTCAACAATGATGAAATAATAACTCCAGTATAATAAATATACTAATAAGTTATTATTTTAATATCATCACCCAAATCTATATCTACTCCGTCAAACGGAAAAAAATTCATCGTCTGTGAGTACGGTGGACAACCACCTCATGAACATATATAATTCGTTTTCCATCACCATCTCTCAATACTGGATATAATTATGTAATTAATGATTATATATGATATTCATGAAATATTTATCATTATTAAAATTTAATATATCATTTTATTTCTTACCTTTCCATGCACAAAAAAAATATATTATCGTTTGTGTGTATGTGTGATCTATCACCTTCACAAAGTGATGTGATGCATTTTTTTACCATCACAACATATGGATGATATATATAAGTATATTTAAATTATTAATATGATATTAATAATATTATGATAATTATTTTAAGATAACATAATACTTACCTTCTTTCCATAATGACCATTGAAAAAATAAAATGTTACTCATGCGCGCGTACAGCCTACCGTCTCCATAATTGTAACATAGTTTATTTTTAATAACCATATTTAAATAATGAGTTTAAAAGTATGATTGATTTATAATAATTATTATTATATCATGAATAATATTCTGAATATTATGGACTAATGACCACTTTGACTATTGAAATCATACCAAATTCATTTTGGACTCAAGTATCGAATATTGTCAAAACGTACGACATGAACATAAATAATTTGGTAATTCTTACAACAAGGTAATAAGTGATATAAATAGAATTATAAACTTATAAAATTTTCTCAAGAAAGTAAATAATTAACCTAATTTTATTATTCAATAAGATAAATATTTAATGTGAGGATTCAAAATCAAAGTAAGGGACTTCGTCTCAGTCTCCCTTCATTGAGGCATATTTTGATGTTATACACTCACCTTATTTTATGAGTTTTATATAGACACCATTAAAATATAATATAATTTATTTATTTATTATCATGTCATTTATTTTTTAAAAAAAATTTATTCTTCATGGTACTTATGATTTAAATGTTCAACATAATATAGGACACCTTGAATGTTTAGAGAATTAATTATCAAATATTTTTCTCCATGTCAATATTCTTGATATTATTTTACATATTTATTTATATAGATATAAAAGGATTATAAATGAAATTTTATGTATATTTTTAATTTCATTCAAATATTTTAAAAGGTAATATTTTTAAATTTCTTAAACTAAATGTTTTAACAAACAATAAAAGGAATATTCTATTCTTAATGTACAAAGCGATAATGACTTCCCTCATCCATGACTATTTTTTAATTTCTATATACCTTTGAAATATTACATGTTTTATTTACTGAAAAAACTTCTTCCATTATTTTTTGTATTTTTAGTTTTGAAAATGGTTTTTAAATAAAAGTGTATTTTTATTCGAAAATATTTTCATATAGGATTAAAAGAGTTTTTAATGGATTTATGATTAAAGTGTTTTATTAAAGATATGGTACTCAAGAATTATAGGAAATGGGTGAGAAAAATGTATATTATACATGGGGTGGCCCAGATAGATCCTGGTGATCCTTTTACAACTTAACATTGGTTGGCCCAGATAGTGTTGGGGAATCCCATTACTACTTAACATGGGGTGGACCGGATAGCACCGGATTAGCCTATTACATCTTAACTTGGGGTGGACCAGATAGCATCGAGTAATATTGTAATATCTTAATTATCATTTGAACATATGGTTATTCCAATCAAAAGGGTTTTGAAAGGGTTTTTTAAATGTTTTTTTGTATATGATTCTCTAAGTAACCTAAAGAAGATTTAATTTCCCACTACGAGTTTTAATGATTTCCTTTGAGAAAATGTGTGTTTTCTTTTCATGTGAAAATTTTATATTTTATATTCTCAAATAACATGGAAGATAAAGGTAAACATTATATGATTTTTCTTCTTTTACAGAACTACTAGTTTACTTTCTTTTTATTTCACTTTCGGATGTTTTTTCTCATCCCATGTTTTTAGAAATTCTTTCATAGGGTTTAGGGGGTAATTTAAATTATAATGAGATCAACGGGATACTTTTGAAAACTTTTCATAGAGAGAAATAATTTTTTATTTTAAATAGTTTTATATTATTGAAAAAATGGACCCTGATTATAAGTGTCCACTTGTAATGAATGGGTTTACTTGGTAATATTTTTTCCTAATTCTATAATAGTCTAAATTTAAAACCTATTAAAATTCTAATTATAATTCAAATACACTATAATATGTAATTTTTATGGCCAATTCCTGGTATTTGGTATCAAAGGATAGTTTATAAAACTTTGGATATGAGGATGTTTTCTTAAGAGTTACGGATATCGTTATGGGTTTATAATTTTTTGGTTGATAAAAAGTTTAGTGTCATAGAAAACCCTCTGAGGCTTTATGTTGTCAAATCTTAAGGTGATTACCAATAATTTTGGAGACATTTATTTTTGAGGTAATTATGGTTTAATAAATTTGCGAAGCAAACTGAAAGGTATGAGATAACCTTTGATGATAAAACATATTAATTTTATTTTTGATGATTTTTCTAAAATTTATGGTATTTTATAAGGATTATAATAATATAGTTTAATGAAAAGGATAACCCATAGGATGGGTGAAAACCCATTTCATCTAGTAAGGCCATGAATTTTGAACCCACAACTGAAAGGCGATAAGGTTGAATCACCTACCACTTGCCAACATAGTGTATTGGATATAATGGGTTTATATTTTAAGTTAAACGATTCAATGGATTAATAATAATTTTATTTTGAGAACAAGATTTACATCATATAGATAAAAATGGGTTTCGAAAATGATTTGATGATTAAGTGATTAATGTTATTTTGAAAGATGTTCACTATTTTGGGAACTAAATATGGTTGAGATAGATAGAATAATAAGGTATTTTATTTAAGAAACAAAGGTTGTATTAAATTTTTTAAGAATCTATTATTTTACTGTGGACTTCTGTTCATTCAGGTTATTTATGGAAATGGTTAGCATATCTTGAAGAATACTAAGGTGATTTCTTTTTGTAGGATACTTTAAGAGTATTTGATGCTACTTAGATACCATTATTAAAATTTATCTAGGAAGACTTTGTGATCAAATATTTCAATATTTTGTGTTTAAATATTAATATAGAATATTAATGAGGAATTTTAAGGTTATATATTTTTTGAATGATCTATGTTGAACTTTAGGAGTCACTATTGAATTTTGGAGGTTAAAATTTGTTTTTCTTCATATAGAGTTTATTCTTTTTGAAAAATTAATTTATATTTTACAAACCATTTTTCTTTTGGTTAATTTATAAATGCATTATGAATATATTTTTATCCTTTTATAGATTTTTTAATCCATAAAAGTTTATTCTAATGATTTAGGCATGAAAAAGTTTTTCTTGAATACTAAAATTTGGAGAAAAAAGATCATTTTGTGGTGGAAATTTATTAAAGGATGAAACTATAATTTTCAAGTAAGTATATTTCCTTATTTTATTATTCCAAATAGTAAAATAATTCATCAACTATATGAAAAGGGGTTTGAAAAAAAAATGTTATCCATTTACATTTATCAATGTCCTTTGAACCCATCACATATTTATTGTTTTGTGATGGTTAATGTTCCCTTGATCATGTTCTATATTACTCTATATTAGTCCTTGAGAGTTAGTTTTCTCTTCCATGTAAATTTTTTCCTATAAGGAAACATAGTATGTGTTTTCTTATGTAACCTTCATACTTCCCTTTCTTTCTTTTAAAGTGGAACTATTATTAATCCTTTTTCCTATGTGGTTTCAATAACGATAATCTGAATAGTTGAAACCTCACTACCAATCCTAACTTTAAATTGTGTGGATTCAATTTATTAAACATGGGAATGTAACATTCTAATTTTTTAAAAGGAAACACTATGTTCGATATCATACATGATATGCCACATTGAGCTTAAACGAACAACTAAATAATATTATTTAATATGGAAATTATCACATAACAGTTAGAATAACAGGTATGAAAAAGACTAAATGAATTATGAAAATATGGTTTACACTATATATAATTAATTATTTTGTGACCAATTATTTATAAATTAAAATAAACCCCTTTGAAAAAAGAAAGAAATTATTTTCTGAAAAACTATTTAAATTCCAAAAACTATGTTTATAAAATAATCAAATCACTATATTTGGATTATATTATTGAAATAAATGTTCAAAATAATTTTTAACATTTATATTATATGTTTTCTAGGCATTATGTAAGTAAAAATCCAATTTTATGCATAAAATATGTATTTTTTTAAAAATACAGTTTTTCCGCCTTTTGAGTGAGAAATTATTATAAATCTAATTTCAGATAATTTTATAAATTATGTTGGAAAAACATTTTATTTTAAATCATAATATCAAAATTTACTTGGTTTTAATTTTTGGTATCTTTATGATAAGTTTCATGTTTTGATAAATAGTGAAAATTAGTAAATTTTAATTGAAAACAACTTTTGCATCTAAATTATTTAGTGTTAAATTATATTTTAAGGTGGTTATAAATTATAATTAGATAGATTTTATTTAATTTAATAGAATTTTTGTAATTTGAATCAATTTCACCATGAATTTGGATATAAAAACATTTCAATCTTTTATACGTTTTCACTTTAAAAACTCATTTTCTTGTTCTGTCAACAAAATCAATTTTTAATTGTTTTTATAAAATTCTATGAATTTAATTTAGAAAAAACTATTTCATATTTGGATTCATAAGTTAAAAATTTATTAAATAGTTTCCTTTCATGTTTGGACAATATGAATAGTAACTTTAGTAATTTTTATTACCAGAATTAGGGGTAAATCGTGTAATTAAGGGTAAAAATAATTTTATAAATATTAGACAATTACCCTAACAATTGTCATAATTTCATCGTATGTGTTATTTAATAAAAAAATACTCCTTGGGATAATTTTATTACCTCTTTAAGACACTTGGATTAAATGAATCCCTTTATAGAATTTTATTTTAAACAAATGTCAAAGATGTCAAACTTATGTTTTAATAAATATAACATTTTTAATATTGGGTTATTTAGATTGTATCTTTGAATATAAATAGTATTTGGAAATATAAAATTATTATATTAATCATGGATTTTTTTAAAAAAATTAGGAATAAAATAATTACCTTAAAAAATTACATAATGATGATGTAGTAATTGTTTAATTAATGGAAATGTCAAATAAATGATATTAAAAATATAAAATTAAATATAATTTGAAATAATTAATGTCATGAAAATTTTTTATAGATGACTATAAAATTTTATTGATGTTTTTTATTAATTCCTTTTTATTTATAATATTTTAATGATATTTTCTAAAATTCAAGTAGTTAATAGTGTCAAAATTGACATTAATGATATTGTAAGATAAATAATATTTTATTAAATGATATAAAATTCATAAAAATATCAAATTAGGCCTACTTATTGGGATAATATTAAAATTTTCATAAGTGTTACATTTATTTTTTCCATTTTTTTATTACTACATTAACTCTTAAAGGGTAAAAATACAAGGTACGAGTTAAAGAGGTTAAATAAGGGTTAAAGCCAAAATATAAGGATTAAAAAATAGTAAAAACTTATCTAATTTTCATTGGATGATCGTATTTTTACACATAACCATAATATATTTCAAATTAATAATTTTTATCCATTTTTAATATAAAATTAATTTATATTAATTTAATATTTTAAGAAATTCCAAGAGTTTCGTTACCCTCTCTTATAAAAGGGAACTTATCCTTCTATTTTCATCCCACATAAAAACCTATTTTGATTAGAAAATATATTCCCAAATACCTTAATATAATCCCTCAACACATTCTAGAGATATTATTTTAGGCATAACTCTATCCTTAGTGGACTTATGGTGTTAAGAAAAGGAGGTGGTCCAAGGAAGGGGTATCATTTTTAATCAAGTATTTATGTTTTATTTCATCTTTATCTTAATTAAAATATTATTCAACTATGATGAAATAATAAATCCATTATACTAAATATAATCATATTTTATTAGGTTAATATCATCACCTAAATCTTTCTCCACTTCCATCAAATGGGAAAATAATTCATCATTCATGTGTAAGGTGGACTACGACCTCGCAAACATATGTAACAGTTTTCCATCACCATCTATCAATATTCCATATAATGATAAAAAATATATATATATATGATATTAAGGAAAAATTTATCATTATGAAAAGTTAACATATCATTTCTTTTCTTTCTTTTCTAAGAAAAGAAAATTTGTAATGCCATTTGTGTGTGGGTGTGAACTATCACCTCCACGAAGTGATGTGATTCCTTTTTTTATCATCACAACATTTGGATGATATATATAATTATATTTAAGTTATTAATATTATATTAATGATATTATTATCATTTTTATAGAAAAAATAATACTTACCTTCTTTCCATATTGATCATTAAAAAATGAAAACATTACTCTTGCGTACTTACGGCCTACCGTCTCTATGATTGTAACATAGTTAATTTTTATATCCATATTTAATGAATGGATTTAAAATTATGATCTATGTATAATAATGATTATTATTTCCTGAATAATATTCTTAATATGATTGATGGATGACCACTTTGACTAGTTACATCATACGAAAGTCATTTTGGACTCAAGTACCGATATCATCAAAATGTCTAACATTAAATTAAATTATTAAGTAACTATTATAATATGGTACTAATTGATATGAAAATAATAATTTGATTTAAAAAAAATTTCAATAATTTAAATAATTAGCCTAAATATATTATGCATAAATATAAATATTGTATGTGACGGGTCAGACTCAAGGCAAGGGACTTCTTCTCAATCTCCTTTTATTGAGGCATATTTTGATGTTATACACCAACATTATTTTATGGAGTTTACATACAGAAAACATTGAAATATAATATCATTAATTAATTTATTATCATTTTATTTAATATTTTTTTAAATTTTATTATTTTAGGGGGCTTATGATTTAAACGCTCAAAGTGGTATGAGACACCTTGAATGTTTAAAGATTTTATTATCAAATATTTTTCTTTATGTCAACATACTTTATATTATTTTACATATTTATTTACATGTTTATAAAATTATTATAAAGGAAATTTCATTTCTATTTTTAATTTCATTTAAAGGTTTTCAAAAAGAATCTTTTTACTGTTTTATATGTAATGTTTTGACAAAAAATAAAAGGAATGTTCTATTCTTAACGAACATGGTGAAAATTAATTTCCCACCCCTAATACTATTATTTAATTTATCGATTACTTTTAAATATTAAAAATTTTCTTAAATGAAAAACCATATTCCCTTATTTTTTTGATTTTTGGTATTAAAAATGGTTTTTTAGAATAAAATAGAATTTGTACAAAAAAAATGTTTTTCATATGCTATAAAAAGTGTTTTTAATGGATATATGATTAAAGTGTTTTATTAATGATATGATACTTGATATTTTAGGAAATGGGTGAGCCTAATATAGAATATGTATGGGGTGCCCTGGATAGCACTTGGTACTCCCAATATAGCTCAACATGGGGTGGCCCAAATAGCACTAAGGAATCCCATTACAGCTTAAAATGGGGTGGCCCAGATAGATATGGGTAAGCCCATTATAGTTTAACCTAGGGTGGATTGAATACCACAAGGTAAGACAATAATAGATTAATTTAAATTCAGTTGTATGGTTATTCCAATTAAAATGGTTTTGAAATGGTTTTGGAAGGGATTTATGTATATGATATTATAAGTAACCTGAAAGAGTTTTAATTACTTTCTATGGGTTTTGATGACTTTATTTGAGAACAATTTCGGTTTTTTTAAGAGAAAATGTTTTATTTAATATTATCAAAGAACATTAAAGATAAAGGTAAGATTTATATGATTTTTCATATTTTTACTCAATAAGTTGTTTCCTTTTTTTATATCTCATAGTGAGATTTTGTTCTCATATATAGTTTTTAAAATGTTTTTCATAGTGTTTAATGAAGAATGGAGATAAGGATGAGATCAAGGGGATAATTGTCAAGATTTTTCATAAAGATGATAAATATTTTATTTCAAAGAGTTTTATATTGTGGAAAAATTGATACTGAGTATAAGTTTCCACTTGTAATGCATGAGTTTACTTCTAAATATTTTATCCCAATTATCTGAAACTCTAAATAGAAAAAAAATCATTCAATTTTAATTCTAGTTGAAATACACTAGAATATGTAATTTTTATTTTCGGGTCCTTAAAAAACCCATCAATATTAGATATAGAAAAGTAAAATTTTAATCAGCTAACACAGTTCACTAAATACTATCAAGAGCCATATATCACCAGCATTGACCTCCCCCACTAAGTATATAGACTATACTCCCTATGTATATCACACTTCATAAGGCAAATTTGAGTCCTTATCTCATAAAAACTGAGGTATCCCATTTTCCAAAAATCCCAATATATAGTTCTTATACACCTTAAGTGTCAAGATACCCATACTTCCAATTCTAGGGAATAATTTTCCATATTCATATCAATAATATCTCTATAAATAAATTCATATCAATTTAGTTTTCAAGAAATAGTTTGGTTAGGTAATGAACCATAAAAATATTATTTGGGGAAACATCCAATAAGTTATTGTAAACCCTTTTAGTAACCAAAACCATTTTCATTAATTGAAAATAAACTCTCAATTACACACAAACATGAATATGAAATAAAAATATATGTACAAAGTATGATGCATTTACACATAAATATTTTATGATAATCCAAGAAGAAAACCAATAATCATAACAATAAACATTATACTTCATCAAAATCAACTCATCTATAACAATGAAAGGGTAGAACAACAATCTCAACTCCTTCAAATCATGGATTTCAATCTATAAATATTCTAGACATGCTAAAATATTACTTATATCCCTTATTATAACTATTTTTATATCTATCAACCATATCCCAACAAAAAAACAAAAATAAGTTATTGATTTAACTTTGTAAAATCATCATCAAAGTGACACACCACATAGTCTAAAATAGAGTACTACACAAGGTTTGATTTATCATATTCCAAAGACTACAGGAAACATATGATGGTGAAATAAAAAAACATAGTGAGACTATAATCTAAGTATCAATATAGTTAATATCCAGTCAATCACATAACAAACTTCATAAGAACATAACATCATAGTATAATTAAATTATTGTGGAAATCGTAGCATAAACAAAATCATACACCATATTATTACAGAAATTCCCATGTAGGTAATATATTCAACGATTAATGTATAATTTCCCAATGGGATTATCATATATAGTATATAAATAATAAATAATAAAATGTCGTGGTGACTAGAACACTTCCCATCACCTTACCTTATAAAAATTTCCATATTCTGACAAAACTATTCCTATTATCCCATTAGTGCTAAGGCATGTTAATTTTTTATGTATGCCAATAATAAGTTCTTTAAGTGAGCTAAGGTTTATATATAGGGTTTTTTTACAAAAGTAATTAGAAACCACTAGTAATTCCCATATTATTAATGAGTATTTATGTGTGTTTATGTACTAAATGAAATGAAATCCATAAATGGTGACATGGAAAAATCCTAACCTACTATTAAGAAATCATGATATAACTTTTACTTTCTATTCATACAAGTTTCATCTAGTTTTAGAAATATAATGTGTATTCCAATGTCCTAATTACAACATATGGTAAAATAGGTTATGACTTTTCATAATTATATTCCTTATTCTAGGTGTTATTAATGAATCCTAGACCTTCACTCACATGTCTCGTGATAAAAACACTTTATTTAAACATTATATTTGATATAAATTCATATGAACCTATTTTTATTTTACATAATTACCATAAGTTAACCATTATATCTCATAATAATCACAAAATCCCCTTAATGTAAGGTTTAGTGTCTTTCTAGATCAATTACATAAGAAAATTATTTTATGACACTTGTTAACATTTCTCTATAATCAGACCACACTAAAATTATTTCTATACTTTTAATAATTTTTACTAATCTTTATAACATGGAGAATGAAATAAAAAGAAATGGGGAAGATCAAATTCTTAATAAGGTAAAACTTATCAACATTTCATAAAGTATTAGATTATACGCTAATAGTAAAACAAGAGATGTAGTTAAATATCTTGTTAAAAATAAAATGGAACAATAAGAGTTATCTATTATCCATGATAGAATGATATGTAATCTCCAATGAGAAAATATATAACAAGGTATAAGTGTGTGGAAATTTATGATAATAAAGATGAGCTATGGAAAATAATCATAGGCAAAAAGATATGGCACATCCTATAAATGAATCATAATAGTATACTATGTCATTAAATTAGAAACAGAAATAATAAAATTGTGGATTAGAAATCACTACTCATTTCCCATAACATGGTATAATAGGTATTATTATTTGATTCCCATAGTGGATAAGGCATCACTATATAATTCTCATAAACATAATGTAGAAGGTATCACTACTCGTTTCCTATAAACATAGTGAATGGGGAATGACAACAGGATTCCTAAAAAATAGTAGAGAAGGCATACATTATGATTCCTATAAACATGTTAGAGCAACCATAACATCCTGATTCCCATAAACATAGTAGATCATGAATCTCTTCTTGGTTTCCATAAACATAGTAGATTATCCATCACTTCCAGATTCCCATTATAGAGTGAGAATCAATACTCAATTATCATATTGATATCATGATTTTTATATCTTTAACTAATTCATTGGAGGTTGATATAGCACCTAACTTATAGTCTAACAATCATCCATACATATACATGACATTAAAACACAAAAAAAAAATCATACTACAATCATCACTTAATTAACCCAATGAAAGGATATAGGTTTCATGAAAAATACTCCTAGAACATTCCATAATGCATCAATATAAATAAGTTCTATTGTGGCTTAAAAATATCCCTATTGTAACATAAGTAACAGTATGATGTTTTTATAAATAAAAAATTACTTTTAAATATCTTTGGATAAATAACTTAAAAATATGAGGAAATACCCCTTTTTTAAAAGGCTTGAAAAATCCTTAAAAATGTTTTCTTTAAATTTAAATAATCGATATTGATAAAATATTTAAAATCATAATATAAACCTAAAAATATGGTTTTCTAAAAAAATTATAAGATAAATTTTCATTCAAAAATATTCTTTTAGAAGATATAAAAATACTAAAAAATATTTCTTCAAACAAAAACCTTTAAAATCCATTTTAAAATCAAAAAGTAATTTTAAAAATATAATTTTCCATTAAAAAATATAAGAATATTTCATTTTCATTTAAAAATCATCAAGAGTCAAAATCATTTTGAAAAATATTTTAATTCATTTAAAGGAAGACAAGTAGCTTTCTTGGGAAGGATGAGAATTATTATTAACAATGTCATACTTTTATGGGGAAGAAATTCATAAAGTTGGTATATTTGAATTTAAAAGTTATTCTATCTATAGAGAATGATAAATTAACATGAAATAATATATTAATGTGCAAAAACTCAATCATATAATAAATAATCTCAGGAATAGGCATTATAACTCAAAGGATGTATATTTAAGTTATCAGAATACCCCACAACTTTATTAACACCGGATTTCAAACCCATTGAAAAGGTATCTTAATATAAATTTTTAAATTCATTTGATTTAACTAAAATTTATGATAATATAAATTCATGGAATATATATATATATATATATCATAAAAATGGAACAAGTGTGTAATACACATCATATCTCAATGAATCAAAATTTAGATACAAAACCCCTAACAGTATTGATATCCATTGAAATGAAATCCATTTAATTAAATAACAAATAATGGGTCCTAAAACCCCATTAATTACATGAATAAAGTAAAATAGATCCATTATTAAATAATCACACCATTCCAAATATATTATGGTGCACAAACATGAAATATGACTCAAGAAATTTATTTTGAGAAAAGAACCCCTTACCTTAAATCTGACTCGTCAAGCATTCTCTAAACTCATATAAAATTAAAATAACTATAATAATAAATAATTTTAGAGACTTATTTAAATTTATTACCTTTTATACATATAATTTTTTAACATTTACTACAAATATGTTACCCATTTACAGTTTACATCCATCATTGGGTGTTAGAATTTTTTGATTATCTGTTTCTTAAAAGATTCACGATGGTGAGGTTGATTCAAATTTATGGGTTCAAAGTTCATTAGTCATATATTATTAAATATAAATTAATAATGTATTTTAAATTAATACTTAATTCCCATTTTAATTGGTTAAACACATTGATATTGTTTGTGAAAAGGTAAATTGTGATTAACTATTTTAACGATTGGAAGGATATATATTAATAAATATATTAAATATTTATAAAACATTTATAGAAAAAAATAAACCATCTAAAATAAATCATTATTCAATTATAAAACAATTATATGACATTCCTTAATTATTCAATATATTAAAATTATAATATCATTCACATAGGTAATACA
This sequence comes from Viscum album, assembly GCA_963277665.1. Classification (NCBI taxonomy): domain Eukaryota; kingdom Viridiplantae; phylum Streptophyta; class Magnoliopsida; order Santalales; family Viscaceae; genus Viscum; species Viscum album. The sequence goes on along the minus strand of OY728122.1, from coordinate 461,448,234 downwards.
ACCAACACAAAAAATACAATATGATAATGATATAATGAGAAAAGATATCTTTTATATAATATTAATATAACATTTATATAATATTAAATATTTCATAAATATCATTTAAAATAATTAAATTCACTCTTATAACCATCCATGTAGGGAGGTGATCAAAAGTGTAATTCGTCATTTATGGAGGCGGTATTCCGTATGTGTGCACGATTAATGATTTCATTTCTCAATGAATGAGATGGAATAAAGGTATATAATAAATTATCATTTAATAATTAAAATTATAAAAAATTGAACATATTAATTCATAAAATCCATCCTTTTTACCAACAATTAAAGTCAGTTATGAAAAACAAACCTCATTTCATCCTGAAGGTGGTATTCTGCACTTACGCATGATCAATGTTGATTTTTTTATTAGAAAATGGAATGGATTGAAAAAAAAATTAAAATAATATAAAAACATTAAAATGTATTGAAATTTATAATTTAATTATATTATGGTGTCTATAAAATTTTTGGAAGAAGAATATTAAGAAGAAAAGACTATGGAGTAATAAATACTCACGCTGAGAGCTTGTAATTTCTGTTGGAAACATCCTTATAAATAAACAAACTTAGGCTAAATAAGTGAGAGGGTATGGAACCTGCCATCGGGACAAGCCTGTGCATGCATGGAAAATCCTAGCTGAACAGTAATGCGATGGTGGAGAGATGATTTCACGATGAAGATGCTGGGGAGGAGTAGTTCCATGTAGTTAGTCTGGGTTGTATGTAATGTTTGAAGCCTACGGGCAATGAATTCCTCTAAGGCCTACGGGCCATGTAATGCTTACGCCTATGGGCCTTGTAAGGGTTCCACCTCACCCCTTGAATGGTGGATTATCATAATCAAAAAAAAATGAAGGCCTTCGGGCCATTGTAGGAGTGAGACCAGAAGCTTTTGAACATGATATTAGATTATATTATAAGAAAAATTTATATTTTCAAGATGAAATTATATGGGATATGTGTATCATGAAGTGGTGGAATTGATCCCCTTTTATAAGTGAAAATAAGGGTGATTTAGGAAGTATGCAATACATTTCAAAAATGGTATTCACTATTAAAGGGTAAGAGGATTCAAAAGTTAAAAATAATGGACCATATGATTTTTTTCCAAGAAAAATACACACTTATAATCATGTTTTATAAATTTCGGATGTCTTTTACAATTAGTAAAGCTTATTTTACTATGGAAACTAATGTTTTTAACCACAACAAGTAATTTTAATGGACAAAATTAAATTTTCCTATTTGAATAATTTAGACATGATTATATTAAATATGAAAATAATGTTATCAAATAAAATATCTATGGTATAGAAAAGTTATATTTATATTAACACACATTACGAGTAAAAGAGTTTTTAGAAAAAGTGTGTTTTAAAACATAAAATTTCTATGCTGTTTCGAATTATCAATTTTATTAATTTACATGAGATATATTATTTAACCATAAAACAAAAAATATATATATTTAAAATAAATTTGAAACCAAAATTTAATATAAAAAACTTTAATAAAAAAATTGTTTTTAAATTAGAATAAAATGTTACCTAATTTATAAAGATTAAAAATATGTTTTATAAGTTTATAATAATATTTAAAATGAATAATTTTAACCCCTAAATTAATATTTTATTAAATAAAAATTTTAATAAATTTATATGAATTTATTATATAATGTTAAATTTATAAAATTTATAATTTTGATAAAAACTATATTTTCACTGTTCACTTAAAAGGTAACTATTTCAGAAAAATCACAAAAAATTATCCTAAGATTATATTGAATATATTAATAAAAATTGAAGTTAATTTTTTAAATTTATAATTCTAAAATTTAGGAATAAAAACAAAAAAAAATATAGTGAAAAATATTTTCGAAAAAAACAACCTTTTCAAAATATTTATTATTTTTAATTTTATTTACAATCAATTACTAATTGGATTAGTGATAATATATTTTTATTTGAAAAAATATATACTACCTATAATATAATTAGTTTCTTTAAAAAAATTCATAAAAGACAATAAAAAATTACTTTTTAAAATAATAAAATTATCTTACAATGTTTATCAGTGAATTAGTAAATAAAATTTATTTCCTATGAAATACATGTCATAAATTACATACAACATTAATATTTACAATATTATATCATCCTAATTTATTTTTTCATAGACCCTATATATATTTTAATAATATCTAATCATTAGGTAATCTCTTTTTTTAGTTGCGGGTGGTGACTCTACTAGCATGGATATCATTATAATTTCTAAGTGCTTGAATATATCTCGTATATAATTATGCTCATACCATAATTATTGGATTTCATATTGGGATTGTTCAAGGGAAAACTTTGTGAAAGAAGTTATTCAACACATTTTATTTATTTAGAATAAATATCTATAGTAATATCTTAGGGTGTTACATTATCCCTCCCCACAACATATATAAACTTCATCTAGTTAATTGTAATTATTACACACTAGTGAAAATAGATAAGGGTATATAAAATATTGTTACAACATCAAGACTTAATTTCTATAGATATATAGACCTCATAATAAAATATTCTAGGAGACTCATCATTTCCTGTATAATAAGAATGTATTGAGATTTTTAGTTATCCAAAAAAATGTATACCAAATGTTCTTCCTTAGTGGGTTATATGAGTTTCAGGGGATATACCTCTCACACCATCACTTTCATGATTATATTTTAAACCAAATAATAAAACCAAAATGGTTATGATAATATCCAACCAACTCAAATTAAATTATTATATTAATATGAAAAATCAATCCTAAGATGTATTCTCTAATGACAACTTTATTCAACCTATGAGGTTATGGATTAATTATTATATAACTGGATCAACTTATTAGTCCTTTATTTTAACCTAGGTTTTTCATTGTAATATTCATATTAGGTTGTCTAACGTAAAAAATATAATATATCCTCAAATACTATTTAAATATTTCATAATATTTTGTAAAGAGAATTTCATCTACTAAATAATATCCCTCAGGAGTGTCTAAATAGGTGTGGAGTCTTAGTCACACTCATCATGCACAGAGTGAAGAGATAATCAATTCTTAGATAGAATTGTTCAGGGTGATTACCCTTATGTAAATTTGTTCCATAGCTGCATTCACTTTCCAGTATCCAGACAGTGATTTATTTTCTAGGAAATCATAAAATCATTAATTTATAAAAAATAATTCAGTATATAATTCAATACATTGACATGTATTGATTGTTTTAATAAAGTTATATTATCCTAATCTTAAAAACAACTGAACTAACCCTAAAAATATCTAAAACTTACTTTGATACCAACTAAGGTTCTTCAAACCCATACTCCTAGGTTTTTTGTTCAGAACACTTTCTTTAAACACTAGATTTGAAATAATGTGAGACAAACCAATATTTATTATACAAAATTACAAAAAGATTAATATTATATCTCACAAGAACAAAAAAAATCTCCAAAAGGGAAGGTTTTGTGTCTTTGAGGATCAGTTATATAAGAAACTTATTTTATAATACTTGTGAACATTTAACTATAAACAAACCACACTATAATTACTTTTAAAATTTTATAAGTTATAATCATATTCATAACTTAGGTAATATAAATAGAAGAAATTGGTAAGCTTAAACATGCAATGAGGGAAAACATATCAACATGTCATCAAGGGTTAGATAATAGGCTTATGGGAAAGCATATGTATGGGAGAAATATCATATTAAAATTAACATGAAACAATAGTAGTTATCCACTAGTCATGATTGCGAAATTTTTAATCCCAAATGAGAAAACATATAACATATAATAAGAGTTTTAAAACATGAGATAGTAAACATGATCCATGGAGCATAATCATAGGCATAAAGATATGTCATGTTATTGAAATGATGCATAACATTAAAAAAAATCACTAACATTGGAATATAAATTATAAAATATTAGAGAAGGAATCACTACCCAATTCCCATAACATAGTGGATCAGGAATCACTACGTGATTCCCATAGTGTAGCAAGAATCACTAGCTGATTATTATAAACATTGTGGAGTAGGAATCACTAAATGATTCCCATAAAAATAGTTGAGTAGGACTCACTACCTGATTACCAAAAACAAATTAAACCAATAATATCTTCTAATTCTCCACAATAAAGTGGAGTAGGTATCTCTTCTTGATTCCTATTAAAATATTAGAGTAGGAATCACTTCTTAATTCTAATAAACATAGTGGAGTAAAAATCACTTCCCGATTCCTACAGTGGAGAAAGCATCAATACTTGATTCTCATAACTATCTCATGATATATAAATTTGTAACCAATGCATTGGAGGATGATATATAACCCCACTCATCACACAATAATTTTTCATATATATATGTTCCATTAGAACATGAAAACATTCATACTTCAAATATCCCTTAATTAACTCATGAGAAAGGGACGAGTTTCATAAAAAACATTCCTAGAACATTCTATAAGACGTCTAAATAAATAAGTTTTATGATGTATTAAAAATATCACAAGTGTAACATAAGGAGGATTAATTATATTTCCATATATGAAAACAAATTTTTATGATATTTACATAAATCACTTGAAAAATAAAAGGAAATTCTCAATTTAGAAAGGATTGAAAACTCTCTAAAATTAATTTTTAAAAAATAAAATATTTAACCTTGATAAAAAATTTAAAAATCATCAGTTAAAACCAAAATTATGGTTATCATATAAAAAATTATAAGAGAAATAATCTTTTAAAAACTTTATTTGGGAAGATATAAAAATACATGAAAAACTCATTCTTAAAACATGATACTTTAAAATATGTATAAATACTTGACTATAGTATCCCTGAGCTAGTGATTACAATATTAAATTGAAACTATATACAATAAATCACTTCTAAATGACCGAATAGTATAACAGTCTTGGTTAACTAGATACATACTTTAATTTTACTTTATATTTGAAAATTCAAAATACAATATAGTATGTTTCTCAAAGAACAACATTGTACCCTTTATCAAATCCCTATACATCATTCATAAAACATATCCTGGTATCTTGGGAAAATAAGGCATAATAAATGGGTGAGATCATATGCTCAGTTAGTGAATGAATTCGTCAAAATCTAAATATTTCATTAATAATATGAAAATAATAAATGGTGATCAAATATTTCCATATAAATAATTTCATAAGCTAGAAACGTATCCATTGATGTCATAAAAAATAAAATAATCACATAGATATCAATAAATGATTTCATAATGATGGAATTTGTAATGTTGGGAAACTGAAACATACCTTTTAGGACTCTTCCAAGACATATTAAAATATAATCATGCCCTTGTGTCATGACATCTACATAAATGTGTAAGGCATTGGACAAAATCCAAGTTATTTTGTCTCATGAGACCAACCGATTCATCGAGAGGATATAGTGGTCCCTTTAAATTACGTAAAAATTCTGATGAATACCTCATATGAAAGGGTTTAAACATAGTCAATATAAAAATTCATATAGAAACTATCATACAAAATGTTAATAATTACCCTAAATAAACATAATAATAAACCCTCTAGAGTAGTATAGAGAACCCAAGTTAAACTGACCATAAACCATAAAATTAAATATTTAAGATTATAACATAATATAATAAAATTATAAATGCATAATATTAGAAAAATTATGTTGGTATATATGAAAATACTTTAAAAATATTATTGGAAAATTTTTGAGGAAAATACTCTTTTCACTTTAAAATCGCTTATTTTTAAAAACTATGTAATTAAATATGAAAAAATTTATTTGAAAATAAAATTGTAAAAATGAAAAGTAATATTCATAAAAAATATTATTCATATTAGTATGAAAATACTTTCATGATTTATAATTTATAAAAACATTGCTTTCACATAATTATAGAAAGGTTAAAAAGTACCTCTTTCAGAAAATGATTAGAAGATTCCTTTCAATCCATTTTTTAAAAAGTTAAAAATGGGTAAAAGTGTCATTAAAAAATAATTGTATTTTAATTAAAATATTAGTTAAAACATTTTAAATAAAATTTGGATATGGGTGATAAATATTCCCCCAACAGGGTTATAAACAAAAACAATCTTGAATAATAATGAGATTGTGAAATAAACCCTTACCTTTTATCCAATTGTCCTTTATAAATGCTAAAACCTGTTTTATAATAAATATAGATTTATTATAAATATAATATTGAAGAAAAATATCTTATATTATTTACTTAAAATATTTTATCTCCTTTTTTTAATAATGTTTTGTTAAATTAATTGTTTCGGGTGATAGCGTTTTTGTTTTTCATGTATGATTTGGTTCGGTAGTTTTGATCCTTATAATTTGATGAATGTTACACAATCTATAGAATGATTATAAAGATATAAATATCATATATATTTATAAAATTCATATTTAGTGAAATTAATAAAATTTATAGATGGAAAATGAATTACACCATTCATGGATATGGTACGTCGTACATATTTATAAACTAGTATTCACTTTTAGAATGATGGAATAAAACAAAGGTAGATAATTATTCGCCATTAAAAAATTATTAATATATAATATAAATAATTTAAATTAATCAAATCTATATTAATTACCATCCAAGTAAAATATAAATGAAAAATTTATCGCATCACTTTATAGAGGTGCTAGTCCACACGTACACATGCGTAACGTTATCCTTCCCCAACAGTTTAGAAGGTAAGAAGGTAGAAATGATATTATAATTAAAAAATTATAATTTCATTATAAATATAATTTATAAATATTAAATCCATTATAATTATCATCCATAAAATATGGTGATGAAAAATTATGTGTATCATTATGTGGGGACAGCAAGTCGTATATATGCACAAGGGGAACTTTCACTTCTCAATTGATGGGAAAGTGGGAAGATAATGATTATTTAATAATAATGATAACATTTATGTATATATATGATACTGAATTTACCATTTTATGATAAATACCATATATTTATAAAAGGTATAAGAACATGTAAAAAAGAAAGTGATTGGCTATGTCGATTACCTCTTCTTCGGAAGAAATCATTTGGATCTTCAACAAAGGACCATGGAGTTGGACTTTTGGGAAGACCAAAACCACTAGAATGTTTCTAATGGATTTTGGAAGATATTTTTCCACGGGATGGAGTATATAGAAGGCTCAAAATGGTGTAAATAATTGAGGGGGGGGGTCCCTTTTATAATTGAGATGAGGGGCACTTTTACAATTTCATAAAAAAAAATAAAATATAATAAGACTATTCTAGATCAAAATGATTTCAAATGGTCATGAATTAGATTTAAAAGTTTCTAGGGTATAAAAAAATCTTTGAATTAATTTTATACATGTTTTCATATAATTTTTATCCTTATATTTTTTATTTACCACTTAGTTAATTATTTTTTACCTAAACTGCGGCAACCACTATTTTAATCACAAAGGGTCAACATATTACTATAAATGGAAAAATAACTAATAAGTAGATCATGGATTATGTTTTAAACTATATTACATTAAAATTTCCGAATATAAACATTTTAATTGATTTTAAATAATTTCATAAAATATTATTTTGATAAAATATTATTTTATTAAAATATTATAAATGTCAATTTTGACACTATTCATTTAATTTGACATTAAATATATAACTAAAAAGGGATAACTAGAATATAATCATTTAAATAGTCTTTAATATTCATATAGGTCAAAAATATTCATGGGACATAATAACCAATTAAAATTATATTAATTTTAATTTTTTATAAATTTTTTTTTGTTTCTGTAAATTTAATAAATATTATATTAAAATTGCACAATTAATTAAGGTGACTATATAATTTCAAAAAATTATAAATAAATTTATATCTGAAAAAAATCAATAATATCAAAATTTACATTTATGTTCACTAATATCTTTCTTTTTTTCCCTATGGGGACACATAATAGATATTCAAATTTAAGAGAGTGATATTTTGTAACTTTATTTTCTTTAAATATTATAAGGGTCATTTTCATGTGAATGTGACCATTAAAATTGACAATTTCAAGCATAAGGTGATTAGATTAGAATAAAATTCATTCAATAATAATTATTGAGAAAAATTATGGTCTTATGACTTTGTTGCAACCTAGATTAACCTGATTTGCAATTTACCAAGGTGATGAATTTTACTGTAGTTATTATTCACAATGTTTATAATTAAAAGGGACCTATATACCAAATTTGAACCATATAATTAAAAATATTGAATCAATTTTATAAAATTAAATACATATAAGTTTCATAATTTAATTTTAAAATAAGTATGCAAAATATGATGAAAATCTTTTTTAGAAAAATAATGTTTTTCTTAAAAATGAATTTTTTTAAAACTAATGTTTTTAAACCAAATTCAACTATAAAATTTATTCCAATGATTAAATTTGATTATTAATAATATAATATAACTAATTTTACTTTGAGATCTTTTCAAATGGTTAAAATAAAAATACAGTTTTAAATAAAAATTGGTATTTTTATCTATTTATTGGGAAAAAATCATTTCAAAAAAATATAATAAATTCACCCTAATATAATTTTGATATTATAATTTCAAGAATGATATTATTTTTATAAAATAAATTTTATATAGGTTCCATTACTTAATTATAATATTTTCTCACAAAAAGAAATAAAAATCATTTTTAAATAAAAGTATTTTTAAAGCATAAAATAATATTACCAAGGATTGAGTACATATTTCCTAAGAATTACTCAATGAATTTTTATTTAGTATATCCTTTATATATATTTTATAATTTATTTATCATTATTCAAACTTGTTAATTCAATGCCTAGGTTATAATGGTAATACTTAAAAAATAATATTATGTGGCTTATTTAAACATGGTATTGCATGTTGAATATTCTATCAAAAAGAGTGTTCTATCAAAATATCAGGGTGATATATCCCCCCCACACCTCAATAAATTACATATTTGGAATTTTTACTTGTGCTTAGTTAATTAGGGGTTTTTTATTTTGAAAATTCCTATATGGAAAACCCACACAATTGAAAATTTAGTTATTTAGGATGGGTATTTTGCAATGGGATCTCATCGCAAATGACCCAATGTAGAAAATCTTGTTGTAAAAAACATATTTGCGATGACAATTTCACCTGTCGCAAATAGATAACATGTGGTATTTAAAAAATTCTTATTTGCGATGGACCCGTCGAAAATACGAATTTTCCAAGCGCCCATCATAAAAAACTTTAAAAAAATAAAAAAAAAATTATATGAATAAAATTTAATAAAATAATATTAAAAATAATAAAATAATATAAAATAATATTATTAATAATAAGAAAATAAATAATAATAACAATATAATATTAATAAAATAATAATAATTAAATAATATTATTATAAGTAATAATAATAATAATAATATAAATAATAATACTAATAATAAAAATAAGAATAAAATATTAATAATATCAATATTAATATGAATAATGATAATAGTAAAGTAATAAAAAATTATAAAATAATAAAAACCTCAATATTCCTAAAAATAAAAAAAATAAAAAAAAATTATTAATAATAAAATAAAATAAAATAATCATTTTAATAAAATAATAAATAAATAATAATAATAATAATAATAATTAATAAAAAATAAAAAATAAAAATAAAACACAATATTTACAACATTATAAAAACATACTTCTTAGAAATGTAAATGTATAATATTATAAAACAAAATAAAATTCAAATTTTTTATTATAAAATGTAAATATGTCACTGGTGGTCTTCTGGAAGAGCTAACATCACTAAGGGTCTTTTGGAGGAGTTGACATCACCATGGGTCTTCTAGAGGAGCTGGAGGAGATGGTGGAGGGAACCCCGTCTCTAAACCACTAGTCAGGTGACACATGTATTTGATCATCTTCTCATGCTACTAATGCCGCCATCGATGCATATCCTCCTACTCTTGCTGTTGTTGTCGACAGAGCTCTTCCTTCTCTGTAAAAAAACTCTCTATAACCTCACATTGATCTTTCAGTTTCTCATGATAATGTCTAACCGATGACGATGACTCTCCCCAAGACCCTCTTGAGATGGACGTTGACATTACAGTGGTCCCAAAATAGCTCACATGCGTCAATTGAGATCTGATACCAATAACTCAGTCTTTCTCAAAGCCATATTGGGTCACTTGCATCCATGTTGTCTAATAAAATCAGTTGGCACTGGTCTGTCCCTCAGTCTTGGCCTAACTCTCAATCTGTGTTTGAGATTTTGTGGCCTCATATAACTCCTTCAATTACAATTTTTTTAAAAAAATAGTTAAAATAGTATTTGTAGTTAATTTTAAAACTCAAAAAGAAACTGCATTGACCCCAATCTGAAGCTAGTGATCACCTCTAATATATCCAGTGAATAGATCATTGTACATCCTCCTATAAATGTCAAACTCCATAATATCGGGTTTTTTGACTGGTTATATGAATATAAATAAATATTCTTCATTTAATATTATATAAATTATTTAAAAAAGTACTTACCATATTTCCCCTATGCATGCTGAATCTATGACTACCAGCTCATTGTGTCACCTCTTATCTCGCCCAATTTTGTCGACCAACCGATTATCTCCTCTGAAAACAATCACACATCTAGTGTGAACATAATCCACCTCAAACCTAAGATGAAATGTAATCAGTTCGCTGAGCATTATAAGTCTCATCAAACTCTGTCACTCCTGATTTCTTCATTTTTTTCCTTCTCAAATTATACAAAAACTAATAGCAACACTCATGTATAAACCCCTCTCATGCCTTCCAGATAATTCCACGCATGGTCCCATCGATGGGAAAATGTAAACCCTAAAAATAAATTATAATATCAGTTATTAATTAAATAATATTTAAATTAAAATTTATTTATTTATATACAAGTCAATGATTGAAAAAACGTTGTTGAAGATCAATAGTAATCTGATACCATGTGACCCATGCTTTATAAAAAAAATTGTGCAATATAGTGATTCCCTGTCAAAAAGCTATATGTGAAAATATGTGAAAAAAAGAACAAAAAATCAAAAAATTAGTATATAAATAATATAATGAAAACTAACAAAAATATATGGGTAAATATACCTATGCCTGAGTAGATCTAATCCAATATGTGGACGTTACTCTGGGATAAGGTTATGAATCATCAATTAGGCAAGACTATTCCCCCTATAAGTCCTCCCTAAACCGTCGGAAATCTGAGGGTCAGATGATCCAATATCCTGCTTTTCCAAAGGTGGATTAACCTCTTGTAACTGATGAAACAAATCCTCACCCATCTGAAACACAAAATAATTGTTGTTAGAAAACAGTTAAAAAACTATTATATATATATTATATATGATTATACCCAGCATTTAACCTTGTCATCCATCATCCACATCCTCATATTTATATCTAAAGATTTCAATGTCTTCATATTCCCCATCTGCTTCATCATGTTCCATAAGAGTTTTAGTTTCATCATCTCTTATCATTTAAAATTCATTTGTAATATCACTAACATCGTTGTCACTATCAACCATTAACTGTAGGGTAACATCATCGATATTCATGTCTCTTCCTGAAAAAGATATATTTGGAGTAGTCTCTTAAAATTTTTCAATTCCTTGCACTTCAGCGGAACCACATTCACATTGAGTAAACTGATTTTCCTAAGTTTTTATTTTTATTATTCTCCACAAATCATCCAACTCTCTTGATGTAGCACAGTAATTTGCATAATAAATTTTAATTTCATGATGATCCAATAAAAATGTTTCCTTTACTGTAAGAAGACTTTTCTATTTAATATTAATGATTTCATGGCTCAGAGGAACGTATGAACCTCTCTTTGTATCCTACCACTAAAATATAAACATTATTATGTAATTTTTTCTTAGATAACACAGTTCAATAATTTCTTCCAGCATGCCATAAAATTCAACATTAGTTTCTCTATAATGAGATCCCTTTAAGAAAACATGACAATTCATTGTTTTTTCATTCTCTATATACATGTGTATGCAATAGAAAACTATTCACCACATATGGATTATAATATTTAACCATTTTGGATGGTGGGTTACTCAATACACAGAATCCATTATCATTTTTATTAGCATGTTGAGATACGAGAAAATTTGAAAAACAATTATCAATATAACAAGTAAAAATTGATTTTATATGTTAAACCATAAATAATCTATGTTACCAGTTTTTGAAACTAGTGTGAAAAATTATTTTTTCAACGTTCTTCAAGAGCTTATGTTGTGATTTTTAGAAGTTATTTCTTAATATGATTATCATATAACCTATAAATAAAATAATATTAATTAATTGTAACAAATTTTAAAGAATAATTGTTATTTATTACTATTTATTACTATTTATTCTTATTTATTTCTATTTTTTACTAATTATTCCTAATTATTCATATTTGTTACTATTTATTCCTATTTATTACTAATTATTCTTAATTATTACTAATTATTGATAATTATTACTATTTTTTACTATTTATTTCTATTTATTCCAAATTACTCTTAATTATTACTAAATATTCCTAATTATTACTAATTATTCCTAATTATTACTAATTATTCTTAATTATTACTTATTATTACTAATTATTCATATTTATTCATATTTATTCGTATTTATTATTATTTATTATTAATTATTACTATTTATTACTATTTATTACTATTTATTACTAATTATTCATAACTATTCCTAATTATTCTTATTTATTTCTATTTATTCTTAAGTATTCTGAATTATTACTATTTATTACTATTTATTACTATTTATCCCTATTTATCCCTATTTATTCCTAATTATTCCTAATTATTACTGATTATTACTGATTATTACTAATTATTACTAATTATTGCTATTTATTACTATTTATTACTAATTAGTACTATTTATTACTAATTATTACAAATCATTACTAATTATTACTAATTATTACTATTAATTACTAAATATTACTAATTATTAACTAATTATTATAAATTCTTACGTATTCTTACTAATTATTACAAATTATAACTAATTGTTCAGATCTATTAAAATAATACTAATTATTCATATTTATTACTAATTATGAATAATTATTAGAATTTATTAATAATTATTAATAATTATGACAATTTATTACTAATTACAGCTAATTATTACTTATTTCTGCTAATTATTACTTATTATTACTAATTTCTAATTGTTACTGCTAATTATTAATAATTATTACTAATTATCACTAATTATCACTAATTGTGACAAATTATTAATATTTTTCATAATTTTTCTAATTAATACTAATGACTATTAATTAATAATAATTAATATAATAACAATTAATTAATACTAATCACATGTAATTATTTGTAATAATAAATAATGGAAAACAAAACGATCTAATTCTAATGTAATTTAATTGCATCTATTTAACAATAATTATAACTAATATAAAATAAAATGAATTGACTAAAAAATAAAAGAAAATGATAAATACCTTAGAACTGAATCTTTCGTAGGATGTAAGACCTGAATATTGATTCTATGTATAATCTTAAACTATGAAAAAAAATTTGAGAAGAAAAATATAAGTAGAGAGGGAGAGAGGGGTAAAGAAAGGAGTGGAATGGGAAAAATCGGATGGGGGTATATATAGTTTATAGTATTTGCGACGGGAGGCCCGTCGCAAAATATGAATCACGCTATTAATTAGGGGTTGTGGTTAAAAGGTTATTTTTGATGGGTCTCATTGCAAATACCCACCTATTGACATACTATTTGCGACGAGAGATAAACCCCATCGAAAATACTAAAAAACGCCATCAGGCATTTGCAACATGGACAAAAACTCATCGCAAATACCCTTCCTACGGTTTGGCGCGCTACCCATGCCAAACCTTCTTTGATAGGAACCCAATGAATGTCACAAATAACTCGTCACAAATATTATTTTTTCACGTAGTTTCATATCATAAAAAGGGTTGATAAAACTTCTCTTAAAAAGTGGGATGTGGAAGTATGAAGGTTGTCACAAAACTATGATTCTAAATAGGAGAACAACTATGGGAAGTGAAAAATATGGACATGAAAGAGAAAACTAACACCTGAGTATTGCCGCCTAAATGGCCCGAAGGCCTTCTTTTTTATTTTATTATAGATAATCCCCCTTTTAAGGGTTTAAGGGGAACCCGTACATGACCCATAGGCCCAAGGCACAAGGCCTAACATGACCCGAAGGCCCAGAGGCATACCATTCCCAATACATGACCTGTATACCTAGCCTAATAGAACTTCCCCTCCCCATCTTATACATTTCCTGATTTCCATAGCTATAATATCATTGATAAAATAATTCTACAACATAATTATTGAATTCAAATGTACAATAATTGTAATCATTTCACTTTAACTACAGTAATAGAATAATATTTCCCTTGATCCCTCTTCTTTTGAGGTATATTCCCTTGACTCCTGGAGAATTCATTTGCATAGTGACCCGCCTCCTTACATTAGAAACACTGAACATTGGATGCTTCTTTATTACCCTCACATTCTCACACTTCATATCTTTTCTATCTGTACTTGAATCAAACTCACTTTCCCTTCAAGAAAGTATCAGGGTGTTTCTTTCCACAATTATAACATTTTGTAAAAAAATTCTTTCCCTTCCTTCCATTATCTATTTTTTTCTATGGAGCCCTTTTCTCATATTGTTTTCTTTCAAGGTTTTAATACTTGGAGAATTCATTCTCTATCTAGATATCACATGATAATATATCCTCATATGATGATAATGTTTGTGAGTCTAGTTCCATTCAATGGATTGGATTTATCCCATCAAATTAATAATCAATAACACTCTTTAGATTTCATACATAGTCCGGAGCATGCCTTATTAACCGTGTAAAGTTGGATTCATACTTAGAAACATTTTAATATTTCTTTTGTCTAAGACTCAAGAATTGTCTCTTCGTATCTTCTCATTGCTCGTAATGGAAATATTTTTCTAAGAATGTTTCCTTAAAATCTTTACATTCCTTGATCGCTATTACCTCCTCGTCCTTAGTATTTTGAATCAATGACCACCATTGATCTATATCCCCTAAGATATGATAAACTTTTAGGAAAACCTTATCCCTTTCATTACTTCCCAATGTGACAAATATATTCTCTAAGGAACTTATCCACTACTTAGCTAAAAAATAATATATATTGAAATTTAATGATGGATGTCACTAATGAATGAAGTAGTCAAACATTTTTACACCACATTTTGGATCTGTAGGATGACACATATGAGTAAAGTTATGGATCATAACTTGAGTTAGCTTCCCAAATATAGTTATACTTTTTCATCTCTATCTACAGGTTCATTTCCATCCTCATTAGTTTTCCTAAAAGAGAAATACATACATGTATTACATGCATTGATATAGTTTTCATTCTTTCAAATAGGTTCCATTTTTAAATAATCTCATATGATATATTAGATAATAACATTATGAAACATAATGTACAATAAAAAAATAGTAAAACACTTAACATAATTTAATAATTATGTATAACTAATCTCAAAGTTTCAAGCCTGTTTTCTTTGGGAATATTATCATGATCCATCATAGGGTCACATTCTCTTATCAATGTTTTCCTAAATCTAGTTCACAAGGTCTCTACTAAAGTAGATCTGATACCAATTGTAATAACCTCAACACTAGTATCCCAGAGCCATTGTTTACTTTATTAAATTTTCACTTAATACAAGAAATCACATCTCAAAGAATGAATATTTTGGTAGTTTTTTTAGAACTAGATACATACTTTAATTTTATATTACCTTTGAAATTTTAAAAAACAATATAGTATTTTCATTGATAACACTATTGTCCCTATTAGCATATCCTTCATATCAATCATAAAGCACTTCCCGATATTCTGGGTAAAGAAAACATAAGAAAGGGGTGAGCACATATTCTTAGTAAGGGTATGAATATAGTGCAAGAGAAATAAGTCATCAATAATATAGAAAAAATAAAAAAAGATTAAATAATTCCATATAAATAATCTCATAAGCTAGAAAATTATTAATGGATATCATAATAAATAAAATAATCACATGTAAATAAATAATTGATTTTATAAATATGGAATTCATAATTCTAAGAATATAAATCGTACCTTCAAGGCCTCATCCAAGATATCTAAAAACACCATCAAGGCCTTGTGCCATGACATCTATATAAATGGGTAAGGCCTCAGGAAAAACCCATGATAGTTTATCCCATGATACATACCGATGCATTTAGAGGATATAGTGGGCCCCACCTATCACTTACTAAGTCCAATAAATTCCTCATATGAAATTTGAGAAACATAATTAACATAGATATTCATATTGAAACTTTAATTAAAAACATTAATAATTACGCCCAATCAATAAACATAATAATAAACCATCTAGAGTAATATAGTTAACCTCAATTAAGGTGATCATAAACCATCCAATAAAATATTGTAGATGGTATTATATTATAATATCATCATTAAAGAATAATATTCAACAAATTATATTTATATAGATTAAAATAATTTAAAAAGTTCATTGGAAAATTCTTGAGCAAAATTCTCTTCAATTTAAAATCACTTATTTTTAAAAACTGTGCAATTATAAAGGAAAAATTTTCTTTGAAAGTAACCTTATAAAATTATAAAGTAAGAATAAAAGAAAAAAATCATGATGGAGAAAAAAATTCATTAATTTCATATAAGTAAAAAAAACATTCCTTTCAAACTTTTTTAAAAAGGTTAAAAGTACCTTATTCAGAAAATGATAAGAAGATTCCTTTCAAACCATTTTTGTAAAAAGTAAAATAGAGGTAAAAATTTCATTAATAAATAATTTTAAGAGTAATATATACATAATATTTTAAACTTTTTAAATAAAATATGGATATGGATGAAAAATATTCCCCCAGATGGAACTAAAACTTAAACAATGCCAAGTGATAATGAGACTGTGAAATAAAATCTTACCTCAGGTTAGATTATCTTATATACATGTTCAACCCACCTCTATAATAAATTGATTTATTATACATCTATTACAGAACTATACTATGAAATATTATTTACTTATATTATATTATCACCTGTTTATTATCAATTCATTGTTAAAATCATTGTTTCAGGTGGTAACTACTTAATTTTTCATGCATGATTTTGTTTGGTAGTTTCAATACTTGTAAATTAATCAAGGCTTCATTATATAAAAAATTTATTAATTATATAAATTTCATATATATTAATTATATAAATATTTATTTTAATCGATAAAATTTAGAGATATAAAAATGAATTGCATTATGCACGGAGACGGTAGGTCGTACATGTGCATAAATGGTGTATTCGCATTTAGACGGATGGAAAAAAAAAGAAAGGTTGATAATTATTAAAATTTATAGAATAAATATTATATCATGTAAATATTATATATTCATTAAATCCATATTCTTTACTATCCAAGTAAAATAGAAATGAATAAAGAATCACATCACTTTGTAGAGGTGGTTGTCCAGAAAAATGTAAGAGTGTCATTATCGTTCCCCAAAAATTTGGAAGGTAAGAAGGTAGATATTATATTATCATTAAAAAATATTATTTATGTGGTAAATATCATATATAAATATTAAATCTATCAGACTTATGAACAATAAAATGTGGTGATAAAAAATTAATTGTATCTCTATGTTCGGATGGTAAGCCGTACATATGCATAAGGTATACATTCACTTCCCATTTGATAGGAAAGAGGTTGGATAATGGTTGTTTAAAAATTATGATAATGTCTAAGTATATATAGGATACTTAATTTATTATTTTATGATAAATACGAAAGATATATAATAGGTATACAAATAAGTTAAAAAAGAAAGTGACTGGTAAAGGTGATTACCTCTTCTTTGGATTAACTCCTTTGGATCTCCTCCTAAGGACCCTAGATTTGATATTTTTGGAAGAAAACACCACAAAAATTTGTATAAAAAAGTTTAGAAGATATTTTTGAAGTTTTTGGTCGATACATAAGTCTCAATTTGGAGTAAATAAGTGTGGTTGTAGGATGCCTTTGATAATTGAGGTGAGGGGCGCTTTTGGAATTTCATAAAAAACATTAAAATATAATAAGAATATTCTAAATAAAAAATCTTCTAAAAGGTAATTAATTTAAATAGAATTTTTATAGATTATAAAAAAATATCCAATGAAATTTATACAATGTTTTATATCATTTTAATACTTATCTTGTTTATTAACCCCATGGATAATATTTTGGACCTTAATAATGGTAATAATTATTTTAATCACAATGGGTTAATAATGTTACTATAAATAAAAAATTGACTCATAAATGGACCATGGATTATGGATTCAACCATTTTACATTATAATGTCAAAATATAATATTTTTAATAATTTTAAATAATTTAATTAAATATTATTTTGATAAATTTTTATTAATGTTAATTTTGACACTATTCATTTAATTTGACATTAAATATTTAAAAAAATAGGGAGTTAGAATATAATCCTTTAAAAACTATTTAATATTTAATATATTCTAATAAAAATAACTGTATATGGTAACTCATTCAAATCATTTCACTTTTAATATTTTTAGAATCACTTTTTTATGTTTTTTTAATTAAATAAATATTGTATTAGCATTTCACAAGCATTTAGGGAAATAATATAATTTATAAAAATTAGAAATAAATTTATTTCAAGAAAATAATTTAATTAATCTCAAAATTTACATTTATTTTCATTCATATCTTTATTATGTCCCTATATATATGCATAATAGATATTTAAAACTAAGAGAGAGACATCTTGTAAGTTTCTTTGATTTAAATATTATAAGCCTCATTTTCATCAAAAAGTTTCCATTAAACAAGTAACTTTCAAGAATAATTTCATTATGTTAAAATTTCATTCATCTAATAAGATTTAGGATAAAAATTTATGGCCTTATCCAAAAAATTTCACCAATATTTACCCAATTTACCCTTTATCGATATGATAAATTTTATCATAGTTGTTATTCATAATGTCTATAATTAAAAGGGTTATATTTACCAAATTTGAACATACTAATTAAAAATATGTAATATTTTTTATCAAATTCAATACCTATAATTAGAATAAAGTAATTTTAAAATAATTGCACAAAACATGATAAAAACTCTTTTTTAGAAAGATAGAGTTTTTCTTAAAAATTCATTTTTTGTATAAAAGAATGTTTCTATACCAAATTCAAGTATAAAATTTATTCTAATGAACTTAATTAGATTATTAACAACATAATATAACTAATTCTAATTTAAACCTATTTTAAAATAAAATTTAACTTTGCAAATGGTTGAAATAAATATCGGTATTTTTCATTATTCACTGAAAAATAAATCTTTTCATAAAAATTCAAAAATTACACCCATAGATAATTTTGATATGATGATTTTAAAAAAGTGTTAAGTTTATAAAAAATTATATATTATCCAAAAATTAATTATAATATTTTCTATACAAGTTACAAAAAATCATTTTTGAAGAAAACATATTTTTGAAGCCTAAATTAATTTTACTAAAAATTGAGCACATGTTTCTTAAGAATTAATCAATGTATTTGTATTGACTAGGTCCTTTATATATATTTCATAATTTTTTGACACTATTCATGTATTCTAATTTAATAATTGTGTAATAACAGTTATATTTAAATAATAATATTGTGTGGTTTGTTCAATCTTGGTGTTATGTGTTTAATATACTATCAAGAATAGTATTATTTTAAAATATAAAGGTGTTAAAATTCATCTAAAAATAATTAATTAATTTTAAAAATTAAAAATTTAATTTTTTAAAGTATAATAATATTTCATTTTTTTAAATCATCAAGATCTAAAATCATTTTGAAAAACTTTTTAAAACATTAAAAGGAAGATAAAGAGATTTCTTGTGAAGGATAGTAATTATTATTAACAAGTTCATACTTTTATGGGGAATAAATTAATCAATTTAAATTCATTGAATTATAAATTAATTCTACCAAGAGAATAAGATAATTTACCCTAAAAAATTATATGGATGGATGAAACGAAACATATAAGAATGATGTTTAAGAATAAACGTTACAACTCAAAGAATGGATATTTGAGTAATCAAAATATCTTATAGCTACAGAAACACTAGATTTGAAAACCATTGAAAATGGATATCAATATGTATTTTTAAATACATTATATTTCATGGAAAATTATTATAAAATAAATCTCTATCCAATATATATATACACCATAAAAAAGAAACAAGTGGTTAATGCACATTAAATCTCAATGAAAAAAACTTAATGAAAACACCTCGACAACCTTCATATCCTTCGAATCAAAATCCATTTAATAAAATAAAAATATATGTTTCTTAAAAAACCATTAATTACATAAATATGATAAAATAAATAAATTATTTGGTAATGATACCATATCAAAAATAATATAGGGAACAATATGAAACATGTCTCAAAAAACTAACTTAGTGACAAAGAACGCCTTACCTTCAACCCATCTTAGTCAAATGAAATCTATAATCATATACAGTTAACATGCCTATCATAATCACTAATTCCATATCCTTGTTCAAATATATTACCTTTTATGCACATCATTTATATCCATTTATTATAAATATTTTACCTAGTTATAGTTTATTTCCACTATAGGATGTTATGATTTTTGGATTTTTTTTCTTTCGTACAAGTTTCATGGTGATGATATTGATTCTAACTTTTTGGTTACAAGTTAATCACTATCATATTATTCAATATAAAATAATAATTTTTTTCAATGATTCCTGAAGTCTCATTTCAAAGGTGAAATACATGGATATGGTTTGGGTCAAAGGAAATTGTAATGAACTAGTTTTTGAATGTTTAATGATCAAAATGTGGTAGATTAAAAAATATATTTAATATCAATAAAACATTTATATGATAATTAAATAATATAAAATAAATAATTATTACATTGTAATACCATTTTATAATATTCCATAATCATTCATGATACAAACATTGTAACATTGTTCATGTGTGTTGTAAAATTAACCTAAACGAGAGAGTGCTATAATAATTTAATGAGTAAGGGAATTTTTTTTATATAATATTAATATAGATTTTATAAAAGATTAAAAAATTTACAAATATTATTTAAAATTATTAAAATTATTATTATAACTATCTATGTAGGGTGATTAAGACAAATATAATTCATTTTTCTTATATGTGGAAGTTTGAATGTATGTACGATTAATGATTCCATTTCTCCACAAGTGGAATTGAATGAAGGTATATGAAAAATTATAATTTCATAATTATAATTTTTAAATATTAAACATATTTATTCATCAAATACATCCTTGTTACCAACCATGAAATGAGTTGATAGAAAATTAACCACATCGCTTTGTGGAAATAGTAGTCTACATGTGGGTGTGATCAATGTTGTTTTGTTTTTATTAGTGTATGTAAATGGTTGAATAATGATTGATAAAATAATATAATAACATTTAAAAATATTATCAGTATTTATTTCATTATATTAAGGTGTCTATAAATATTATCTATGGATAAGATTAATAAGAAGAGACTATTGTGTAAGAAATACTCACATTGAGAACATGGGATTTCTCTAGGAAATCTCCTTCTAAATGAAGTAATTAGGCTAAATAATTTATACCATATGGTTATGAACATGAGTGAATATTATAATAGGATAAAAATGTTATATTTTAAAGAGTAAATTAAAATTTATTGGAGTATAATGATGTGATGAAAGTGATCCCCTTTCATAAGTGAAAAGAAAGGTAATTTTGGAAGTACACATTACATTTAAAAATTAGTACGTTTATTTCCAATGTTAAAAGGATAAAGAGGTGTCAAATAATTTATGTTAGGAGTTTTTACCAATCTACATCTCAAACATATAGTTATATGTACTTATCTTAAATGTTTTAGGTCTTTTACACTTAGTAAAACTCTTTTTATCCTTTTTAATTTTACCATAGTAAATATTGTTTTTAACCTCAATATCCAATTTTTTTGATCAAATTTAAACATATAATTATTACCTAATTTGAAAAAGATAATTTAAAATATGAAAATAATTTTATAATATATTAATCTATATGTTTTAGAAATGTTAATTCCATAATTAACGCACATAAAATGTAAAAAAATTTAAAAAAAGTTTGTTTTAAGCATAAAATTTATGTGTTGTTTAAAATTATCAATTGTATTAATTTACATGAAATAAATTTTTTTATTATAAGAAAACAAAACTGAGTTTTAAAGAAATAAAAAACATAATTTTACCATAAAAATTTTTAATTTAAAGAAAATATTAAATACTATTTTTAAATTAAAATAAAATGTTATCTAAGTTCTAAAAACTAAAAATAGGTTTTATAAGGGTAGAATAATATTTAAAATGAATAATTTCATACCATAAATACTTATTTCATAATTTAAGTTGTTTAATAAATTTCTATGTATTTATTATATAATTATAATGTCATAAAATATAAAATTTTGGTAAAAATGTATTTTTAATTATTCTCTTAAAAATTAACCATTTCAGAAAAATCCAAAAAATAATCCTAAAATAATATTTAAATTATTAGTCAAAAAATGATATAATTTTTTTAAAATTAAAATTCTAAAATTTAGGAATGAAAAAATAAATAATAGTGAAAAACTTATTCTAGAAAGATTCCTTTTAAAAATATTAAGAGTTCTTACTTTTATTTCAAATCAATTGCTAATTAGGTTGGTGATTATGTATTATAAATATAAATAATATATCTTATCTATAAAAAAATTATTTTATTTAATTAAATTTCATCAATATCCAATAGAAAAAAAATCTTTAAGAACAAAATGATCTTACTAATGTTATCAATACTTTAGTAAATAAACATTCTTTTTCTATTAAATAAATGTGTTAAATAGCATAGAAAATTAATAGTTACACGATTATAAAATCCTAATTTCTAAGAACATAGACCTTCAATATATCTGAATAACATCTGACTATAAGTAAAGATATGGTTACAGTCGTTAGTGGTGACTCTGTGAGTATAGATCTTATGGGAATTTTTAAAACCTTCAGTTTTCTTCTCCTATGATTTATCTTGTACTATAATTGTTAGACTTTTTCTTGGGATTAGTCTATGGAAAATTGAGTTAATCTACCTCCTACCAAAACTCAAAAAAGTGATCTTTATAAGTGATATTTCCACTACCTAATTTATTTTCATTCCTTTATTCATAGATTTTGTAATAAGGTTTCTTCTTTTTATACCCACTAATTTAACGACTATATTATAACATTTTATTTCATTAATTTTATTTTAAATTATCATTGTTTCATTTTAGTTCAATGTTTCATGTAAAACAATATGTCAAACATATTATATTTATTTAAAGGAAATATAGATATTAAAATAATTTGGTGTTATAACTATCACCGTAATAGTAAACTATGTGAATGATGTATCACCATAGTAAAAAAATAGGGGTGAATTATGCATCACTATCATAATAAAAATGGATAATGATATATCACAATTATAAAAATAATAATAATCACGGTTTAATTTAATGTAATAATAAACAAGAGTGAATTATGTATCACCACAATAGAAAAAAGGATGAACAATGTATCACCATAATAATATATAAGGTTGAATTATGTATCATTATAATAATAATAAGGGTGAATGATGTATCACCATAATAATATTCAAGTGTGACTAATTTATCACCATATTAATATACAATGGTGAATGATTCATAACCATAATAATAAGAGATAGAATGATGTATCATTATAATAATATTAAAGGGTGCATGATGTATCACCAAATTAATAACAATGGTGAATGATGTATACCCATTGAAATAAGAAGAATGAATGGTGTATCTCTATAATAATATAAAAAGGTGAATGATGTGTCAACATAATGAAAATAAGGGTGAACAATGAATTAGAATCACAATAAATAAGGGTGGATGATGTATCACTATAATACTAAATAGGTATGAACATATTATAATCAGTTAAAAGAAGATACAAGGTCTTTTCAGAAAGTAACATCTTCGTGATAGCTATAATATATATTTTTAGATCCTATGGAAATCACATAAATAGACTTCCAGACTCAATATAACTCTCCATCTGACTAAGTATCCTCCAAGACCCCTTACTAATATCACACATATTCATTTCTCAAGGGAGATTCCTACCTAATCACATTAGACATTCCAAGTTCACTAGATCCCATAATCAAGATTGTACACCCTCTAAGGTATAATTACACCCAAAGTTATATTTTTTCATATGAAACATAACACCTAGAGGATATGTAAACATGTAAGAGAACTCAAAGGACCCACTATGAGACTAAAATTCCTTACTTTTCATACCTCAAAAGAAGAACCAACCTTATCTCATACAAGCCCCCACTATGCAACTTGTACCATTACAAAAATTCAACCCCCAGTCTAACTACCTCTCACTATGTAACCAAATATAATCACCCAAAAAGGGCCAAAGAGAAGTTATAAATACATAATATGAATGTATAATCATATCTATGACCATAATAAATTAATAATAGTCTCCCATAACCATAGTAACCCCCTTTGATTTTACTCAGATCAAACAAACCATCATTGATCCACTTTCATTCAAAAAAAATTATTCACTTACATATTATAGAGGAAAAATTAGGGACCACCTATCTCAAAACAAATATATCCACATATAACTATCATCTGCTAACTTAATCCATGTTTAAAAACGTGATAAAATCCCACACCATCCATCAGTCATGGTCAATAGACCTAATCACAATAAAGGATTTGTATAATTTAGTTTAAAAACAATTATAATTAAATTAAAAAATAATTCACAATGTAATAATTTGAAAAAATCATTGAATGGAACATACACACCAAAATACCATATAACAATTGGTAGATATAATAGTGATCTTTATGATGAGTGACCTATCATGGGTCATTTTCAAATAAATTTTGAATCTTTATATTAAATGAGATTAAATAGACTTTGGCAGTCTTTGGAGAGGATATTGCTATGGGTACGTTTTTTGTAGCTTCCTGACCCGGAAGCCACTAAACTGGTGCTCCAAGCCAGTTCGTCACAAGGCCTCAAGTGCACCTCCCCATATGCCAGAGGCTACTGACTAGTAGTGAAGGCATAAGGTGTGATAGTGGGGAGACTATGCCATTATACCAGATTAAGCAAACAATGAAAATAACTAAGTATCATACAATGTGGAAAGTAAATAGAGTGTGGAAGTAATAAAAAACTAAAATAGAACAAGTTGTAATAGTAAAATGTTGTAAAATCCAAAATAGCTATGTAATAAAATACACACTGGTCACCCACTGGGCCGACCATACAGATACAAGTACAAAAGAAACTGAAATTAAAATTATAGGGCTCAACTACTAACTCTGAGCCAACCTACGTACCCGATATCCAAACACTGTCGAACTGCACCAGCCAAATCAATAGAACCACTCGAGCAGCTCTGCTTGATCATGAAACAATGGGCCTCATCCCTATACACCATGAAACTCGTGTACAACCTAAAAATAATACATAAGGTCTACACATACACCGAGGTGCACATGCATTGGTGAGAAATAATCTCAGTAGGGAACCCCGACAAGCAACCTATTACTGTGATTCTAAAAGTGTATGTAACAACAACATGCTCATCCTAGTTGGAACACGATAAAAAGAAGTAAACCAAATGTGCAACCACAATCGATCTCGGGGTCTTCCATCCCTATCAACTAGGAAAGTGCCACTATGGATGTCCATATCTACATGCATATACATGTATATTCCCATACCTATATAAATATACATAAATATGAATATTCATTAGTATGTGAATCAAAAAATAAGAAAACACATCAGCATTCCATCCTTGTGTCCATAATCCTAATCTCCTAGACATCTTGTGCAAGGTCCTTGAGCTGTACATTATGCCACTCAAGTCGTGTATCATTAAGCCGGTCTCAGGGTCTATAATCACATCTACATGTACCTGCTTTGGCCAATGCTGAAATTATATCTTTGAGTAAGATACGTCACCACAGGGGGAAACTAATCCTACACCTCGGTTCACTCATACTAGCCTCCAATCACAACTAGATATCCATATACCGACGGTCAACCCTATAAAGAAGGATTATGTATACCAAAGTTCAATCCTATAAATATCTGGAAGAGAGTAATCATTCTGATCATATAACATCCATCCTATGAGCCCATCCAAGGAATTACAACCTGGGAATCAAAATCTCACTCAAGGCATAGGAGTCATCAACCCACTGATCCCATACAAGGCATCCCTCAACAGGATCAAAATATCACTCAGGGTACATATTTCTATTACCCACTGAGCCCGTTCATGGAATCCCTCAACTGGATCCATGTATCACTCAAGGTACATAAGTCTATCACCTATTAAGCCCGTTAATTCCATCCCTCAACTGGATCCTTATGTCACCCAGGTTATATAAACATATTCAACCAATGAGCATGTTTATGGAATTCCTACAATAGGAATCCATGTATCACTAAAGCTATAACCATATCCAACCAATAATACCATTTATGGAATTCCTACAATGGGAATCCATGTATCACTCAAGGTTTAATTACATTCAACAGTTCACTAATCCCGTCCAAGGCATTCCAACAATGAGAATCCATTTATCACTAAGGGTATATAAATAAACAGCCCAATGAGTCCGTCATAGGCATTACTACTACGGGAATCTATGTCTCACTCAGGGAATACAAGTCAACACATAAGGATTAACAGACATGTACTGGGAAATACCTATGGTACTAGTAAAATAACATAAATAAAATGGATTAGAATCCAGATATTAGGAGAGTGCGTCTAGGAATCCCAATAAACAAGAAAGATGCCTCACTTTAGGCTCAATAACCATCATCTTAGAAGCACCTCTAGTAAACACTGCTGCATCAGCAAAACAAAGTCAGATATAAAAAAACGAGTGAGGGTGGCCCAAATGCCCAACTCAACACTAAATCCACAGCCCCGTGGCCTTACCAGTTCGGCATGAGTTCTAGGTGACACCTGAACACCATCTCTACCAAAACCCGACATAACAACTCAGGGTCGGTCAAACAACGGGCACCCGTTGGGTCACTCAAGTCAAACACTAAGGAGGCATCCTACTCAAGATCCTCCATGTAAACATGAACAAAGGCATCCTACATGGCATCCTTAGTGAAGAGTAAGGAAGAAATCGTACATGGGATCCTAAAAAGAATAACAACAGAGGAATCCTACAAAATGGATCCTCTCAAAGGAAAATAGGGGAGAGATCCTACAAGGGACTCTATAGGTCAACAAATAAGAAAAGGAATCCCTTAGGGGATCCTTAGAAGCATCCAGCATCACGAACTCATAGGAAAAAAACATCCCTCAAGGGTACATATTCAAAATAATAGGTCACATGAGATATCTGATAGTTCATCTCATCTCATAAGTCTCAACTAGGTTGGTCCGAACACCCATCCAATCATCCACACCAAGTCACGCTCCCAGGTGACAACTAGACTCGATAACTGGAGGAAGAACCTATCCATTTATATATAAACCCACATAACACCATTTATATGACTTCAAAATTCCAAAATTATTCCACCATTATGATCTACACAAAACAATGCTCAGAATGGACAACTCACATGCCCAATTCTGACTTCCAGGGCATAATATACCCCAAAACTACTAAACTGGAGTAGTACGTGGCCAGAACACATGGGGTTTTCTTGTGTAGTAGTACACGACATATACTTTACTTTACATGGCGCGTACTATTCAAGAAATTTCATTCAGTTTGTTTTTTCACACAAACACATGACCATGTACCACTACACGGTGTGTACTCCTAGTACATGGTGTGTACTCCTTAAAAACCACTATTCTGTGTCTTATTTCACACTGTCATCCACTACACAGAGTGTACTCAAAGTAAATGGCATGTAATTAAGAAAAATTTGTCTTCACTGAATGGTAAGAACATAGGAAATGTTCCCCTGGAACACATTCCGTGTAACCTGGGTTTCCAGATGGAAAATCCCTCAAAACGCCTGAAACGCTTATTTTCTCCCTGGAAATAACAGATCGATCCCCACTGGCTTATATGTGAGAAATATAACTCTTTAAAAACATAAAACAACATTTTTGAAGGGTATATATAGTGATAACATAAATGGACCTACCATCGGGCATAAACCACTGATGCTTCGCTTGATTTTACGGTCCACACATGTCGCACACCGACTCATCACATTGAGAGCTTCGAATCGATACCCCTCTTTCCTCCCAATGCTCTCTCTTTATAAAACTCTAATTCCCCCCAAAGGACACAACCAAGGAGGAGGTGTAGGAGACGTGTGCAAGGATGAGGATGAAAGAAGAGATGGAAAATAAAAGAATAAAAGAAAAAGGAAAATAAGAAAAAGGGGCCCGGCTCGGCCGGACCCGGCCCCAGTGCTCGACTCAAGTTTATGCCTCTTCTAGGCTAAACTCCCTATCCCAAACTCAACTGCATAGACAGAATACCAATCCGAAACTCTGTTTCAAATTTATTACCAAACAAACTTACATGAATAAATTAATATTTAATTTAATAATATTAAATATTAAATATACCACTAAAAAACAAATAGCTCATATTTCCACCAAACTCATGTCCTAGGGTAAACACCCTATTCTAGGACCAACAAAGTTGTCATAAAAATTATATGAGGTTATATGGTTGGGGAGAAATACCATTTTACCCATCATGAGCATCCAACAACAAAAAATTCAAATTTCCGCTCAAAAAGACAGTCTGTAAAAACAAAGATTCTTACAAACTCTTCACCATAAACCTTCTCATCCCTGAGAATCCTAGTGAAAGGACTAGAAGCCATTCTCCAATCCCGAGCATCTTCACAACCAACCTATCTAGACTGTACAACAAATAGTCATATAGCATTAACATACACCTTTTACATAGAAGATATTTAACTATGACTGATCTGGTACTCCTCACCATAGGAATACCCTTATCTTCCTCTTAAAAGAAAACTTCAAGCTCAAAATCTCATAATAACGCCAAATTTTAACTGAAAATGAGGAAAACCACCCTCGAATAGCTAATGGTGCACTCCCCACTATATGCCTTACCTTACACTGCTCCTAGAGTGCAACCACAATAGTTTCCCTCCTCATAAGGAAACAACATTAGGAAAGAAAAAGGAGCTCATTGTAGGGACGAAGCTCTCTAAACATACTCAAGACGAATCAAGATTATGCATGATCATCTCTAAATAGGAGTACATCTATATTATACAAAACGTCATGTCCAAATCCCTCTGATCCATACTCACCATCCTGTCAAAACCTGACCAGGATTCATCCACGGGTCAATAGTCTGATGGTACAAATTTTATTACACGATGTCACCTCTACCATGGAGGTACATTCCATTAAAACTTCCAAGATCTAAACCCACAAAAAGTCTTAAAACCTTTGTCCTTGGCTCATACCCGGCCACTCACTAATTTAGTTTCAAACGATACCATGTGCAACCAGCATTTATCCTAAATACCCAGCATGTACACACGACGTCGTTCCATTCACGAGCATCTACCCATACCCTGACTACATTAGCAACAATAGAAACACTGGTCAACCAATTTAGGAACCTGAACAGTCCAACCCATTAAAGCTAGTCTCGAAAAGAAAGCATGTGAGGTGCCTCGTTCAAAATATGAATACTTCAACATGCCTATAACGCAAACTCAATCACATATCATGCCTCGATCACAAAACGAGCGTAAAACAAATCTCCCCCCCCCCCCCCAAAAGGCATTAGAAAACATGGTCCAACCATTATAACATAGGTTTCTCTATAACAGAACAGACATTGACATACAAGGGTTTGAGTCAAAACCAAGGGTCTCTAGGTCTTCCACCTAGCCCTATAGAGAAATCCTTAAAACGGGGTCAAAAGATATAACAATCTTTCCCAAAAGATCCAAAACCTCTCAAATGAAGGTAAATATCATAATGATCAATGAGGTTCAAAGCTAAAAAACACAACCTATGATGGCCCAGATCCTCTCTAAGCTTTCCCAGAAAGAACATCTCACTAGAGGTTACAACCCAAGAAGAAGAGAAAAAGTGAACTGACACTCATCGGGTATCTATATACAGCAACACCCCAAGGAGGTCCAGTTCGCAGGAAAAGCCTTGGTATCTAACAGTATCATACTCAGTGATTCGACTAGATAACCACAGACCTGAGAAACAAAAACCAACAATGAGTTAAACAAAAAATAAATCACATCCCATATCTATCTACTAGGGTCATTGTACCACCTATGCACAAGGACTAAGTCATTAACCTCACAAAAAAACACCTCAATGTAAATCCACATAACTTGCAATAAGAGTGAAGGTATGAGTAAACAGACCTAAAGGTCCCAGTCATCAATAAAAACACACACTAGAAGGCCTATATGTTGTGAATCCTATGTGCCTAGTATGATGCATGAGATGCCTTTTGCCTTTGTTGGCCAAGAGTAAAAATACATCTTCGGTCTCTTACTGATGGCCAAGATCCAAAGATCCAATGTAAATAAAAACACTCAAAAACAACATGTGCATCACTCACAGAAAAAAATAATATACAACTGTAACATCACAAATCAGAACAACAATCCCAAACCCTAGAAACTAGTACTTCTTACTGAAAAAATTGTTCTCAACACACCAGGTTGATATCCATCACAGGTTCCAACATGTTCCTAATACTCCTATATTCCATATCCCAAATAGTAAAGACCAGGAAAAGAAATAGCTCTGATACCACTTTGTAACATTCCAACCTAGAAGCCACCAAATCGGTGCTCCAAGATGATTCACCACAAGACATCAAGTGTGAATCCCTGTACACCAGAGGTTGTCGACTAACAGCAAGGTACTAGGTTGTGATAGTGGGGAGATTATTCCCTCATACAAGAGTATGAAAACAATGGAAATAACTAAGTATCATAAAAAGAAAAAAAGTAAAAAAATTGTATAAGTAATAAACAACTAAAATAGAACAAGTTGTAACAGTAAAATGCTTTAAATTCCTGAACAAATGTGTAATAAAATACACACTGATCACCCACTAGGCCGACCATATAGATACAAGTACAAAAGAAACTAAAAGAAAAAGTATAGGGCTCGACTACATACTCAAATCCAACCCACATACTTTATCTCCAGACACTATCGAACTACACCAGCTCGATCAGTAGAACCACTCGAGAAGCTCTGTTAGATCATACGACACTAGGCCTCATCCCTATCCACCATGCAACTTGTGATCAACCTAAAAATCATACATAAGGTCTACACATACACTGAGGTTCATAGGTAGGGGTGAGAAATAATCTTATGAAGGAACCCCGATAAGAAACCTATAATTGTGTTGCTAAAGTATATTCAACAACAATGTGCTCAGCCTAGCTGGAACACAACAAAAAGAAGTAAAAAAATGTGCAACCATAATCGAACTCAGGGTCCATCATCCACGTCAACTAGGAAAGTCCCACCATGGATGTCCATATCTATATATTTATACATGTATAGTATCATACCTATACAGATATACATAAATATGAATATTCTTGAGTATGTGAATCAAACAACAAGAAACCACATCAGCAGTCAATCCTTGGGTCCATAATCCTGATCACCTAGATATCCTATGCAAGGGCATTGAGCTAGAAGTCATGCCACTAATGTCGTGTATCATTTAGTCGATATCTGGGTCTTTAATCACATCAACATGTACCTACTTTGGCCAATGCCAAAATTATATCTCTGAGCAAGCTACATAACCACAGGGGGAAACTAATCCTACATCTGGGTTCACTCAAAATAAGCTCTAATCACAACTAGATTTCTATATACCGACATTGAACCCTCTAAAGAAGGATTCTGTATACCAAAGTTCAATCCTATAAGGATCTGTAAGAGATTAATCATTCTGATCATACAAAACCCATCTTATGAGCTCATCCAAGGCATTCCTTCCTGGGAATCCAAATCTCACTCAAGGCATAGGAGTCATCAACCCACTGATCACGTACAAGGCATCTCTCAACTGGATCCAAGTATCACTCAGGGTACATATGTCTATTACCCACTGAGCTCATTCATGGAATCCCTCAGCTGGATCCATGTATCACTCAGGGTACATAATTATATCACCTATTGAGCTTGTTCTTGGCATCCCTCAACTAGATCCATGTATCACTCATGGTATATAAACATATTCAACTAATGAGCACGTTCATGGAATTCCTATAATGGGAATCCATGTATCACTCAAGGTATAATCATATCCAACCAATGATCCCATTTATGGAATTCCTATAATGGGAATCCATGAATCACTCTAGGTTTAATTACATTTAACATTCCACTGAGCCCATCTAAGGAATTACTACAACGGGAATACATGCATCACTCAGGGTACATGAATAAACAGCTGAATGAGTCTGTCCAAGTCATTCCTACAACGGGAATCCATATATCACTAAGGGCATACAGGTTAATACATAAGGCTTAATATATGGGTCCCAAGAAATACCTCTGGTAACAGTAAAATATCATAAATAACATGGCTTAGAAGCCATATCCTAGGAGAGAATGTTTGGGCATCCCAATAAAGAAGAAAAACACCTTGCATTAGGTTCAACAACCACCATCTTGTAAGCACCTCAGGTAAACACTATTGCATTATCAAAACCAAGTCAGATATAAACAAATGAGTGAGGTTGGCTTCAATTTCAAACCCAACACTACATCCACAGCCCCATAGGATTTCTAGTTTGTCACCGATTATAGGTGACACTCTAAAACCAACTCTACCCAAACTCGACGTAGCAACTCAGGGTCGGTCAAACCAAGGGTACCCACTGGGTCCCTCAAGTCAAACACTGAGGAGGCATCCTACTCAGGATCCTCCAGGTTAACACAAGAAAAGGCATACTATAAGGGATCCATTGCGACGAGTAAGGGAGGAATAATACATGGGATCCTCAAATGAATAATAACATAGGAATCATACAACATAGATCCTCTCAAAGTAAAATATGAGAGAGATCCTACAAGGGACTCTCTAGGTCAACACATAACCAAAAGAATCCCTCAGGGGATCCTTGGAAGCATCCGGTCTCACCGCATCATAGGATAGAAGGACACATCCCTCAAGGGGAAAATCCTCAAAATAATAGTACACAAGATATATTTGATAGCTCATCTCATCTCATAAGTTTCAACTAGGTTGGTCTGAACACCCAACCAATCATCCACACCAAGTCTCGCTCCCAGGTGACAAATGGACTTGATAACTGGAGGAATAACCTATCCATTTATATATAACCCTAAAAATACCATTTATATAACCTCTAAATATCAAAATTATTCAACCATTATGAGCTATGTGGAACAATGCTCAGAATGGACTACTCATGTTCCCAATTCTGACTTCCAGGGCACAAGATACCCCAAAACTTCTAAGTTTGAGTAATACATGGCCAGAACACATGGGGTCTTCCTATGTAGTTATACACGACATGTACTTTACTATAAAAAGAGTTTATTGTACACAAAATTTCATTCCATATGAATTTTCACCCAAACACCTACCCATGTACCACTACACGGCGTGTACTCCTTAAAAACCACTATTTTGTATCTTATTTCACACACCCGGTCACACGGCCATCCACTACACGGCGTGTACTCAAAGTACACAGTGTGTAATTAAGAAAACATTTTCTTCCCCTAATTATAATAACACACAGCATGTTACCCTGGAACATGAGTCATGTAACCTGGGTTTCCTGATGGAAAATCCCTCAAAATGCCTGAAACGATCGTTTTCACCCCCGAAACAACAGATCAATCCCCATCGGATTACAAGTAAGAAATATAAGGCTTTAAAAACTAAAAAATGTTTAAAGGGTATCTATGGGAAAACTTATATGGACCTACCTTAGGGCAGAAACCGTCAAAGCTTCGCTTGATTTTACAGTCCACAGGTGTCGTGCGTCGACTCAGTGCATCGAGAGCTTCAGATCATTACCCCTCTTGCCACCTAACTCTCTCTTTATCAAAATAAAATTCTCCCCTAAGGAAATGTACCAAGAGGAGGCGTATGAGATGTGTGTAAGGAGGAGGAGGAAATAATATAAGGAAAAGAAAAAACAGAAAAAGGGGTGTGGACGGCCTCGGTGCCCGACTCGAGTTTATGCCTCCCCTAAGTTAAACTCCCCATTCCAGAATCAATGGCGTAGATGGAATCTAAATCCAACACTCTATTTAAAATTAATTACCAAATGAACCTACATAAATAAATTAATATTTTATTTAATAATATTAAATATTAAATATTCTTCTAAAAATCAAATAGCTCATATTTCCACTAAAATCTAATCCTAGGGTAAACACCATATTCTGGGAGAAATAGTGTTGTCAGAAAAATTACCCTAGGTCATTTGGTTGGTGAAAAATACAATTTTTCCATCAAGATAACCCCACAACAACAAAAATAAAATTTATACTCAAAAAGACAGTCTGGAGAAGTAAGGGTTCTTACATTTTTATCTTATTTTATGGGTTCAGAGTGTGAGTGAAAATAGAGTTTTAATTGAGTTAGTTTTAAATTGAATTTTAAAAATAGTTCTCTAAAAATAAAGAATTACCTTATTATCCTATTGATTCATTATTCAAGTTGTTCCCCTATTATTTCTTTAATCAAATTAAATATCATTTATTACTCTCACCTGAATGTTATGACTTCAATGATAAAGTACAATGATCCTTTATACCAAAATATATTCTATCATAGTTATCAAATATTTCTATTCATCGTAGACCGATCCAATTATCATGATCACAAGTGGTGGAGTGAATCCAAGTGGTCTATGTTTGTAATTCTAATAATGGGAGAAGAATTAATTTAAAAAAATAGTTATAAACCTCTTTTAGATTAGCAAATTTAAAAAAATCAGAGAAGAATATAACTTAAGAACTAACATGTAATGTTAAACAATAGGGGAATGGGGGAATTCTCCTTGGCTTGAACACAAATGGCTTATTGTTCCATCAATAAAGAGTATAACAACAAAAAATAATAATGTAGAAATAATCAGTATGAACTTAATAGATTAGTTCCAGAATCAGACCCATCCCCAATAAATAGTTTCTTATTTATAATAGAATGATTCTATGAACACTTAGAAAATTATCGTGTGAGTTTCATGAGATTATCATACTTCCTTAGGTGATTTTGTAATGTCTTGAATATTTCTATAATTATATTACAATATTTTTTCCTATTGATTGTCACCATGTATTAATCTGAAAGGTCTATATCATCTTAAATGGGATCACATCTAATTTTGGGAGTTCTACAGATATTATACCATTATTAAGAAAATGTTATTTTCTACTTAATGGATTCAATATACATTTAATTCTTCTCGAAGGTGGAAGATGATTTAAGTCACTCACATGGTCTTGGACTGAAGATCTATGTTGGTCTTCTAAATATAGGAGCATGAAATTGGATTTTTTTGTTAGAAATGGGAATGGTAGATTGTTCTTAAAAAAAATTAATCTTAGCCTGTAATGGGTGTGCACTAGTGTAAATTTTAATTATGTTTCCTATTATCACTTCCCTTGTTTTTACATTGCTTCCATCAATTCATTGCATGCCTAACAAAAATTAGTTGAGTCATCCTTCAAAAACTGATTATTATAAATGGTAATGACCTTAGGATTCACTAAGGCAGTTCATAAAATTATTTTAGTACAACTACAATATCTCAATATTTTAAAAATAAAGACTATGTATAATATAATACAAGATGCACAACACTGACCTTAAACAAACCATGAAATGTTATTATTTAAATATGATCATTATAACCAAGTTGTTGAATTAGATAATATGAATAGGATTTACCAAATTATAAATATACATAAAGGTCATAATTAATACAAATATATTGATTTATTCTTAGTAAATAAATAAATAATTTTATAAAAGTCATTTTATTCTTCAAAAACAAGTTTTCTTCAAAAAATGGTATTTATTAATCTCTGTGATAGAATATTATAATTAATTTCCAAAAATTTAAAAAAAATATTTAATAAAAGGATATAATTTTTTAAATCATCATTTAAAAATTATATTTGGGTGAAATTTTGGTATTTTTTGTAAATATTGATTTCCCAGTGAATAATGAAAAAAACTGATTTTTATTTAAAATTGGATCTTCTTTTAAAGTATTTACAAATTCATAAATTATTTTGGATTAGATTTAAGATATTATTAGTTTTCTTATTAAAAATAATCAAATTATAGTCTTTTAAATGATTTTTATAATTTAATTTGGTATAAAAACATTTTGATACTTAATAATACATTTTTTGGAAAAACTTTTTTTCATCGCGTTTTGCAAGTTGAATTTTATATTAAATTCTACCACTTATATGAATTCAATCTGAAAAAATGGATTAATTTTTTTTATTAGGAGTTAAAAAAATTTAAATATATCCCTTTCAATTTTATTCATTATGAATTAGAATTCTAGTAAATTTTGTTACCATAATAAAGTCAAATTGGGTTAATTAAGGGTAAAAATAATGTAATATGACCTAAAAATTGATCAAAAAGCATCCCATAATTTTATGGGATGATTATAGTTTATCCATAATCATAAAAAATTGAATATATGGCCTTTTTTTCTATGATTTTAACCTTTATAACATGTTATGTAATGAAAAGTCAAAAAAAGGCATTATCATTGTTATATTATCATTATATTATTGAAATAAGGATAAGAAGAAAGCATATTCATTTATAAATATTTATTTGAAACATAAATAACTTTTTTCTCATGTTAATTTATTTTTAGTTTTTAGTTATGAAATAACTACTATAAATTCTTATACAACCCTAAAACTTTGCTTGTAAAAATAGTAGAAAATTCATGTAGATTATTTTAAAAAATATAAAAATGATTTTTTTGGTGAGTTAAAGATTCTTATGAGTATTGAAGATAAAAATATTATGTTTTTTATGAACTTTTATATTTTAATTTAACTGTATTAAAGTTGCATATAAGTCACATTATGTGAATAGTTCTTAAAATCACAATAATAGTATTTTACATTAAATAAAAGTTTATTAAATTATTTAAAAATTATGAATATTATGAAATGGGAAAATTGGTATGATAAATGGTCAAAAATTAAATCTATTATCCATTTAAGATCCAATTTTCACCATATAAGTAAAATTATAACCCTTAAATATTAAAAAGTTTATTACTACGGTTAAGGTTAAAATTGTTTAACCAAGGGTTTAATCTAAAAGATAAGATTTTAAATGATATAAAACCTATAAAAATTTGATAAGATGATTTTATTAATACCATATATTCCTTAAAATAAAATCCATTTCATTTTTGAACAATTTCACATGATTTAGGCACATATTATACTATAATATTTCATGTAATTCCAAAAATGACATAAAAGATATTTTATAATAAATATTGTTTTTTTAAATTATTTAAATAACTAAAAGTCCAATTTTTTCAAGTTATTTGTATATGGTTTAAAATATAATCCATTTTATATTTATGGTTCAATTTTCTTTTTATAGTAACTATCTTTACCCTTAAAGATTAAAAACTTTATTATCACAATAATCATCAAAGGAGTTCATAGAGGATTAAAACAAAAAGATAATGTTTAAAACATAACCTAAACCAATAAAATTTTTAATTAATGGTGTTATTTTATCTCCTAATAATCTTTTATTTTAATTATATTATTTTCAATCAATTTTAATATGAAAATTAATTTATTTTAATTTGATGCTTTAAGACATTCTAAGAATTCACATCCCCTCATTATAAAATAGAACTATATATCCTCTTCTCTATACACTTAAAGAGACTTTTGGTTTGGAATATACCTGAAAAATAATTTCCCATAATCCCTCCTATAATTTTATGTGTCTTCTTTAGTCATAATACTAACCTTATAGGACTTAAGATGTAAATAAAAGGACATTGTTTGAAGAAGATGTATAGATTTTAACCGGGTTTTTCGTTATATTTATTCTTCCACCTCTTTAAAATATTAGTAAAACATGTTGATATAATAACATAATTATCTACCATATAATTATATATTATAATGTTAATTTAAAAACCTATATCTATCTCATTTTTCCCTCAAATGGGAAACAAAACCATCATTCGTGTGTATGATAAACTATCTCCTTACCAACCGATGTAATTCATTTCCCATCACAGCCTCATATAGATGGATTTAATTATGGATTTAATGTATATAATTTATATTTATGACATAAGTATATTTTTATAAAGACATTATATTTCTTATTTTCTTAACCTTTCATTCATTGAAAAATGATAATGTTGTTCATGCATATGTGTGGACTTCTAGCACCATGAAGCGATGTGATTCATGTTTCATCACCACTTCAAATGGATGATATATATAAATTTTATTAAAGAAATAATATGATATTTTTTTATATTTATCATTATTTAAATTTAAAATAATACCTACCTTATTTCCATCTCGATCGTTGAAAAATGAAAACATTACTTATGCGTACACACAATTTTTCATCACCATGATTGTAACATGGTTCATTATTCACAAACATATTTCATATTTGTTTTAAATTTATAATTTATATATAAATATTTAATTATTTAATTATGGTTATTATTGATATTATGTAACAATTAACTATTTAACCACAGTCAACCTACTGAGGTCATTTTGGACATATGTTCCAAATATCATCAAACTGTCCAACATGAACTAAAATGATTAAGTAATAGAATATAACTAGGTAAAAATAAATAAATAATAATAAAAATTAAAATGGTTATTAAGAAAGTAAATAATTATTTTTTGTTTATTATATATTATTTAAATGACATACATGGAAATTATGGACTCGAGGTAGGAGATTTCATCTCAATTTCCTTTCATTAAGTTGTATTTTGATGTTATGCACCTAATTTATTTTATATGGTGTGTATACTATGAATTTTATGTGTCATATAATTAGTCATTAATAATTATTGGTATTTTTATATTAACTTTAAATTATTTCACCCCAGGTTATTTGAGAAGAAAGTGACCAAGGGGTAAAGTATTTCTTAACTCAATTTCCATTCATTGGGTTGTAATTCTACTTCATTTACTTTTTTCATTCCATGATTATGTGTGAATTTATCCCTAAATTATTTTAATATGTATTTCCACATAGTTTGAGTGGATTTACATTTTATCACATAATCATTTAATGTATTTATTATCACTTCAAAATTATTATCTTTGTAAGGGATTTCTTTATCTTAATCTTATATTCCTTAAAAATGGTTTAATGTTGTGCACCATGATATCCTTTTATGGTGTACTCACAACCACATAAAGTAATTTTGACATGTTACTTCATATAATTAATGGTATTTACATATCCATGTAATATTCTTACTTTCGGTGACTTTTGAATTGAAATTTATCAAAACTATAAAGTCTTTATATTACAATATCTTTTATTTATGAGATTTTTTGTGTTCAGTGTTCCTAGGGGAGAAATAATATGCTCTTATATTCTTTAATGAACTCTATTTTACTCTAATTTTTTTATTAACGAGGTTTTGATGTTCAATTTCTAATTACTCCCTTATTGGTTAAATAAAAACCAAAAAATTTGGTTGTAAGTGATCGTGATCATGTATCTTCTTTTAAATTAGAAATATTTCTCTTCTGTATCAATATTTAATAAAATATTTATCAAGAATGTTCTTTTCTAGAAAAAAAATTATTTTCTAAAGTTATTTTAAATAATTTTTGTCCATCTTTTAAGTGGTTTTAAAAGTAAATTGTTTAATGTTTTCTATATAGATCACTTTTGACTCCCTTTATAAATGTTTGAAATGAATGTTTATTTTTAATGTATATGGTATAAATATATTTTACCAACTTTATTAAATTTTTATAAGAACCCATTATAAATTTACATGTTACTTTTCAAATAAAATATTTTCCTCAATGTTCTGGAAATTTTTATAAAAGGTTACAAAAAGAAGAGTGTATTTTCCTCTATCTTTAAATAAATGTTTTAAATGTTCTTTTAAAGGTATTTTAATTTAAGTCAAAATCCTATAATTATTTCTATTCTCCAATAATATTATTATCATATGAGACCATCCATATTACTTCTACATATGGATTATGATGATTTTTTAGAGATAGTTTCATGAAATCCATTTATTTTCCATGGGTTAAACAAGCTATAAAGGAATGATGATTGTTTTAAAGTGTTTTATGATTAAAATGTGAAAATTTAAAATATTTTATTCCTAATATGAAACATGAGAATTATATATGAGAAACAAGTGATCCCAACACAACTTATATGGATGGTGACCCCATTATATCTCTATAACAAATTGGGTAACATTCCATGTATTTGAAGTAAAGAATGAGGGATTTAACCAGTTTGGTTTCTCCTATGGATTTAACTATGGTCTAGTATAAGGAACCAACCTTAA
Organism: Viscum album; assembly: GCA_963277665.1. NCBI lineage: Eukaryota > Viridiplantae > Streptophyta > Magnoliopsida > Santalales > Viscaceae > Viscum > Viscum album. The sequence goes on along the minus strand of OY728122.1, from coordinate 461,407,187 downwards.
ATAATACATAATCTGGATATTAGAACTAGATTTCCCTTATTTAAATTCCTAAATATATTTTCAGTTTATAGTTTTATAAATTTATTACATAACCCATACATATCAACCCACAATAGTACAAAGTGGGTACCTTAAATCAGTATCCATTTCTTCAAAAGAATAAATTTTTTAACATAAAACAAAAAAAAATATTTGACAAATCTTCATAACATTTAACATTAACTCTAATTTCTCTTATACATCCTTATAGCCTATGAAAAAAAATTAAAAAACATGGTATAGGCATAAAAATATTAGTAAGGGATATAAAAATAGGGAAAGAAATCATTAGTCTATGAATACTTATAAACATATTAAGTCATTTTGAAACAGACAAAATTCTCACCCATAAAGTACCATATACTTACTTTTTGAAACATGAGATTTCCATAAAAATATAAAACTTAAATAAAACATGAATTTATCTTAGGTAATTACTTACTTACAATTTTAAACCTTATGGATACCATATTATTTGTAACCCACAAGACTACCATACAATGTAACCCTTATGGCTACCATATGGTGTAACCATCGCAGTTACACTTAAAGTAACTATATGGTCAACCTCCAACTTAAACATAACCAATATATTAGAGAGAGATATAGGTACCACCATTAATCATAAAAAATTCCCAATAACCATAAAATAATCATCAAATAATAATACTTTCATAAATGAAATCATTTTGAATTTTGTAAAACTAGAAGTTTAAAAGAGGATTTTGTAAGAGAATCCCCTTAAATATATCATATAATTGATATGAGAATCAATAAAATGAAATTAATGTGTTTATAAACTATAAATACACATAATAAAACATAATATAAAAAAATCATTACACAAATAATTTTAGTGACACATAATCAATGAAGTAGAAGGTAAACCCAAAGAATAGAAATTGGGTTAAGAATTCCCTTACCTCGGGTTCGTCTTACTTAAAATTTGTTTAAACCTCCTGTATAATGTTTAAAAGAGTGTTAATAATACTTTATAGAAGAAAAATCATGATTATAACACCATATATGGTTATTTTATAACATCATTAAACCCATTTATTAATAATATTTTGTTATTTCCATTGTTTCGGGTGCATGCTTTGCATGATTTCCATGTTGGGTTCATAAAGGATTTTCTTGTCGAATGGAAGTGAAACTCAATAAGTGGAAATAAATGGTTTTAATATGTTTCCATAATATTAAATTATGTGATAAATGATTTTTTTTATATGTTATGAGGATGAATCATTAGATAAATCATTAGTGATATTCATTTAGATCATTTTGGTAGTTCTTCGATAATCATGAACTTATTTCATCATATAACTTTATTATTATGAGTATAAGTTATTTCTGAAACATAATAGTGTTCAAAAAATACACATTAAAATATGTTTCAACCATTAAAATGGTTTTACAACCATATTTTAAGGAATTAAAGGAAATTGAAGGTGCATCATCCATGATGTCGATAAATCGTCACATCAAAAATGATGTTTTTTATTTTTAGAATAAGAGGAATAGAATAGGAAAAATGTTGATGCATTTTTTCCATAAAAATGACAAAAATATATAATATATATAATACTTGATCTTTAATTCCACCTGGATAAGTGGGGGTGAAGAGATTATAAGAAAAAGAAAAGAATTTAAAAGAAAACACAAGAAAATGAAAGAGGATATTTACCTCTTGATCTCTTCTCCTTAAGATCCTCCTTAAGGCCTTTGGTTTTGGAAATTTGGTGAGACCAGTAGGTATTTTACGTGGGTAATATCATTGGGAAGGGTTTTAGTTAGAATTAAAACAATTCAAAAATCTTGAGATGTGTGAAAGGAAGATTGGGATTAGGGTAGAATTTATAGTGGAGAGGAGGGGTTTTCCATTAATTTAATCATTAGTTTAATTCCTTTTCTCAAGAATATGAATAGTCTTGATTCATGTTACCCAAAATAGTAAATATGGAATTTGAGTTCAAACTAAGGGTGATTACATCATCCATTATGCTAGGAATAGTTTATTTAACATATAATGTATATATATGCTAAATTACCATATTTCACAATTCATAAAAATCATGTATTTTAGAAAAAAACCCAAAAATTCACCATAACCATTTATCGATGTGCAGAATTCATAAATGAACCCCATTTTTTGGGAATAATTTTTTAAATATGATTAATTAAATTTTTAAATAAAATCATAATTTATTCTTTAAAAACAATTTTAAAACTATAACTGATTTTATATCACATTAAAAAATTAAACAAGATCTCATTATCATATAAACTTAAGACAAAAATAATATTATTGTTATTTTTTATTCATAAGGGTCATATTAATATTTATAAGGGTGTGTTACTATTCACTAAAAATCATGTTGGTTCAATCAGACCCCAAAAAACTTACTAATCACAACCGTATATGTCCATTTTTTGAAATTCAAATCATAGAAGCAGAAAAATTATGTTTAATGGTTAGTTTATAACTATATCCTTAAAGAAAAGTTTCATTATGTATATACTCATTATTTTGTGAATTCCAATTTATTTCTAAAACTTTTGGGTGTTACATTCTCCCCATCATCTAAAAATTGCATCCTCATAATTTTATTTACTTATTTAACAAGTGAGGGTACCTTTCCCTCATAGCATTTTTAGATTCCCATTTTTCATCTTCAACCATGTGGTTTCTCTACAAAACCTTTTCCTAGTAGATTACCTTATTTCACAATACTTGTTCTATTCAATCAAGATTTTTGATAGGTTTATATTCATAATAAAGGTTCTTTTCCAGCTGAACTGCTTCCGAGCTCAAAACATGATATGAATCTGGAACATAATTTCTCAACATAAAAACATGAAAAACATTGTGTGACTGAGATAAACTCGGAGGCAAATCTACTTGATTGGAAAATGGTCTAACTTTCTCCAAGATTTCATAAGGTCCAATGAACCGTGGATTCATCTTCCCTTTCTTACCAAAACACATAACACTTTTCCATGGTGTGATTATAAGAAAAACATAATCACCTACCTCAAAATAAATGTCGTTCCTTATATTATCTGCATAACTTTTATACCTTCTCTAAGTTGTCCTCATGTGTTTCTGGGTTATCTTCACTTTATTATCCACTTCCTCTACTAATTCTAGTCCTATAAACTTCCATTCCAAGGCATCATCCCTAAATTCTAAAGTTATACACCGCTTCCCATATAATACCTCAGAAGGTGTCATATGTATACTGGAATGAAAACTGTTATTATAAAAAAATCAACTAAAAAAATTATGTTGACCCCAAATTCCCTAGTAATCCATTGGACAGGCTCAAAACATATCCTCCAAAGTCTAAATCGTCTATTCTGACTACCCATATAATTGAGGGTGAAAGGATATACTTAAATTTAATTATGTTCCCAATGAATTTTGAAGTCCTTTCCAAAAGTTAGAAGTGAAACTAGGATCATGGTCAGATACAATGGAAAGAGGAACTTCATGTAACCTGAAAATCACTTTGAGGTACTGTTGAGAAATATGATCCAAATACATAGTATCTCGAATAGGTATAAAATGAGAAGATTTAGTTAGTTGATCAATAATAACCTAGATTTCATTATTACCTTGAGAAATCTTTGTTAGTCTCACAACGAAGTTCATGGATGTATTTTTTCCATTTCCACTCTATCATTGGTAAATACTAATTCATCCCCTTTAGTAAATGCTGCTCTTCTTTAACTTTTTTACATGTCAAAAATTTCATAGTAAAATCATAAATATCTCTTTTCATTCCATCCCATTAGTAATAATCCTGAAGGTCAACGCACATCGTTGTGCTACTAGGATGAATTTAAAATAGAAAAATATAAGCTTTTCTCAATAATTCTTTCTTCAGCTAAGAATAACAAGGAACACATAAACTCCTCTAAAATCCTAGAACATAATCTTTATCATTGTTAAATTCTGGAAACTTACCCATTTTAACAAATTATACCATTTTCTATTACTCTCCATCTTCCTTCTACGCTTTCTTAATTAATCCTGACAAAGATGAATTCAATTAAACCTGAAAAAAAAATAAAGGAATTTCCTGCACCAATAAATTGCATGCCAGAATTCATTAAATAATTAATCAAACAGTCTTGGTCTAACTTCAACATAGTAAATGGTGTGTGATTCTTTCAACTCAAGGCATCTGTCACATTGTTTTATTTTTTTGGATGGTAATTGATTTTGAAATCATGTTATTTTATCAATTCAATCCATCTTCTTTGCCTCATTTTTAATTCCTTTTGAGTGAATATATACTTCAGTCTTTTTTATTCAGTATATATTTCACATTTGGCTCTATATAAATGATGCCTCTAAATTTTCAAAGGGAAAACCACATCTGTTAATTCCAAATCATGTGTGGGATAATTTAAATCATGAGGTTTTAGTTTTCTTGAAGCATAAGAAATTAACTAATCTTTATAAATTAGAAAACCACCAAGTCCTTTTAATGAAGCATCACTATATATAAAAAACTTACCATTTATAGAATTTATGGTTATAATTGGAGCATTCACCAATATTCATTTCCATTCCTAATAATAAACATCACATTCTTCTGTAAAAATAAATTTATCCCTTTCAGTGTTAGCCTAGTTAACTGGAAAGATAACAATGAAATATTATCAACAAACCTCTGGTAATAGCCTGCCAAACCAAGAAAACTAAGAATCTCAGTTATATATTTGGGTCTTTTCCATTCTTCAATAACTTTCATTTTAGAAAGATCAGCATTTATTCCATCTTTAGAAAAAATTTGACAAATGAAAAAAAATTGTTGCAACCAAAATTCACACTTTCTTAATTTTCCATATATTTTATTTTATTTTAAGGTTTTAAAAACAACCCTTAGATGTTTTTAATTATCCTCTATACTTATAGAATATACCAGAATGTCATCAATAAACACAACCAAAAACTTATCCAACAACTCATGAAATATTCCATTCATAAGATCCATGAATATAGTAGGTGAATTATTTAATCCAAATTTCCTAACAAAAAATTCATTATGAACATATCTAGTATGGAAAGATATTTTTTTGTAATGTTGTCCTCCTTCTCATTTAGCCGATGGTACACAGATCACAAGTCAATCTTGGAAAAATTCTAAGCTCCCTAGAGCTGATCAAATAATTCATCGATGTGAGACAAAGGATACTTATTCTTAAAAGTAATTTCATTCAAATATATATAATCAATGAAATGTATCATGGAACCATATTTCTTTTTAACGAACAAAACAAGATCTCCCCATAGAGAAGTTCTATGATGAATGAATACTTTATCAAGAAACTCCTGCAACTATTTTTTTAATTCAAGAAGTTCTATTTGAGACATTCGATAAGGGGTGATTGGAAATTGTCTTAGAATTAAGAACTAAGTCAATAGTTAATTCAACTTCCTGATCAGGTATAACATCGGGTAAGTTGTTAGGAAAAACATCAATGCATTAATTTACTATTGGTACATCATTAATATGAACAGTTCCTTTCTTTTCAATAATATGATCAAAATAACTTCCATTTCCATATTTCAATAGTTTCTCATATTTCTGATCTGTTATCAATTGTATGGGTTTGTTATTGTATACAAACTGAAACTCTTTCTGAAAAAAACTTCTTTATCTCTATAATCAATCTTATCATGATAAAAATAAATCAAATCTATAAACAGAATTACATCAAACTCTAATAAGGGAAAAACAACAAGGTTTGCAGGTAATTTATTTCCACAAATAAAAATAGGAAGATTCTTAAAATTCATTTTTACTATAAAATTTCCCTATGGTGTTTTAATAATAAGTTTTGGCCTCATTTGTTGAGGTGATATTTCTAATTTACCATAAAATTTATCAGAAATAAAGGAATGTGTAGAACCCATATTAAACAAGACTTTAGAAAAATTTGAGTAAATTAATAAAGTACTTAATACCACTTTATTGTATGGTCTGACATTAGTTGATGTAGTTGAAAACGATCTCACTACCCCTTTCTGCTTATAGTACAGTTTCTTTCTATCACATGGATCTTTCTTTGGTCAGGAATTTTCATAATGACTCATCTCACCACATTTGAAACACTATATAGTTTTATTATCAGAATTAATTTTATGATAATTTTCATTACAATATCAGGCCATATATCAAAACTTACCACATCGAAAACACTTCATGGTTTTGGAAAGACATTCCTTGAGGTTATTTTTACCACACATTTCACAAACTATAAACTCTACTTTCTTACCATCCCATTTCATTGATTGATTCTTACACATAGATTGCCATCTGGACCTCTTCTTCTATTTGTTTTCAAAGTACAAGTGATCATCAAAAACTCTATTTCTACCCTCTCAGCACATTGGACTAGTTTCTCATAACTTTTTAATTCCCAATAATCCAATTCCATTTGGTATCTTGGCTTCAATACTAAGTAAAAGAGATTGATTTTTCTATCAAGATCCAAAATAATATTTGGATCGTACCTTTCCAATCGGGTGAATTTTTCTTCATACACAACCACTGAATCTTCCTCCTTTTTCCTTAACTCAAGGAATTTCTTCTCCATCCTTTTTCATACCACCTTATGAAAATATTTTTCAAGGAAAATACATTTAAATTCTTCCCACTCTAAGGCTTAAATATCCTCTCTATCCTGGATATTCTTAACCATTGACCACCAATGATCAGCTTCACCTTCAAAATGGTAAATGGAAAGACTAAAATTTATATTATTTCAAAATCACATAACATTGAATATATTTTTGAAGGCATTAATCCATTCATCAGCCACTACTGGGTCATAAGATCCACTGAAAGAAGGAGGGTGTTGCCTCATAAAATGTTCCACTATCATCATGTTCTTTTGTGGTAGCTCTGGTTATTCTCTTAAATGGATTACACTACCATTTATTACTTTCATAAACTGAGCCATTACTATTACAAATTGCTCAATTACAATTCCCACCATTCATGGATGTGTGTTCGAAAAGATATCAGCCTCTTAGTTCCTTCCAGCTTTAGCTTCCCTATTTCTTCTACGGAAAACCATTCTGAACAAAAATATCATAGATGAAGAAACATGGTAATATTTAAATTATATATCGTTTAAACATAATCATAAGTTAAAACACATTTATGGTATTTTTTTAACATCATACTAACTTCTAAATTTATCTAAATTGTGCTATGATACCAACTATAAGGACTTAGCCTTAAACATTACATAATCTACCTATTCCAACTAGATTTCACTTATTTACTTTCCCAAAGATATTTTTGGTTTACAATTTTTGAAAGTTTGAACATATCCCATGAATATAAAACTATAAGAATACAAAGTGGGTACCATTAAATCAGTATCCATTTCTTCCAAAACATAAAATTTTTAACATAAAACAATAATATGTTTTCTTTGAAAAATATATATAACCTTTAACATGACTTTTTTATGTCTATTAAACATCCTTAAAATTTTTGAAAAAAAATTAAAAACATCGTATGAGAATAAAAATCTCATTAAGGGATATAAAAATAAGTTTTGAAACCATTATTCTATGAATACTTATAAACATATGAAATCATTTTCACAAATCCATAATTCTCACCCATAAAGTATCAAATACTTACTTTGTGAAACATGAGATTTCCATTAACATAGAAAACATAAATAAAACATTAAAGTATATTGGGGTATTACTTACTTACAATTGTAACCCTTACGGCTCCCATATGATTTGTAAACCTCATGGCTACCTTATAATGTAACCCTCACGACTACTTTATGGTGTAACTATCGCAGTTATACTTGAAGTAACAATACAGTTGACCTCTAACATAAACATAACCAATTAATTTGAGGTAGATATATATCCCACCCCTCATCATAAAAAATTCCCAATAACCACAACATTAATATCAAACAAGAATACTTTCATAAAAATTTTCATTTTGAATTTTGTAAAACTGGATGTTTAAAAGAGGATTTTATAAGAGAAGTCCCTTCCAAATATCATATAATTGATATGAGAATCCGTAAAATGAAATTAATATGCGTATGAACTATAAATAAACATAATACAATGTAATATAAACAAAATTGATTACAAAAATAATCTAAGTGACACATAATCAATAAAGTAGAAGGTCAACCCAAAGAATGGAAATTGGGTTAAGAATTCTCTTACCTTGGGTCTGAATTACTTAAAACTTGTTTAAACTTACTATATAATGGTTAGAAGAGTGTTATTAAAATTTTAAAGAAGCATAATAATTTTTATAACACCTTATATTATCATGTTATAACATTATTAGACCCATTTATTAATAATATTTTGTTATTTCCATTGTTTCAGGTGCGTGCTTTACATGATTTCCATGGTGGGTTCATAAAAGATTTTCTTGTCAGATTTAAGAGAAAATCCATAAGCAGAAGTAAATTTTGTTAATATATTTCCATAATATTAAAGTATTCCATAAATCATTTTGGTTATACATTATGAGGATGAATCAGTAGATTAATCATTAGTGATATTCATTTAGACCATTTTGGCGGTTCTTTGATAATCACAAAAAAAATCAACATATACCATTATTATTATGAATATAAGTTAACTAAAGAACATAATATAGGTAATATCATACACTTTAATATCCTTTTCAATCATTAAAATTGTTTTATAACTAGATTTTAAGTAAAGGAAATTGAAGACACATCATCAACGATGTCGGTAAATCCACACATCACGGATGGTGTTTTTATTTTTGGAATAAGAGGAATAGAAGATAAATAATGATGATAACTTTTTCCATAAACATGATAAAAATATAGAATCTATATAATACTTGAGATTTAATTCCTCTTGTATAAGGGGATATGAATATATTATAATAAAATAAAATAATTGAAAAGAAAACACAATAAAATGAAAGAGGATTTTTACCTCTTGTTCTCTTCTCATTGAGATCCTCCATATGGAATTTGGTTTTGGCCTTTTGGTGAGACCATTAGGTATTTGATGTTGGGAATAAACTTGGTAAGGGATTTGGGAAGATTTATACAATTAAAAAAGCATTAGATGTGCGAGATGAAGAGGGGGTGAGGGTGGTATTTATAGTGGAGGAGAGGAGGGGTTTTCCATTATTTTAATCATGAGTTTAATATTTTTGCTCAAGATTATGATTAATCATGATTCATGAAACTCAAAATAGTAAATAGATCATGTGATTTTGAACCAAGGGTTATTACATAATCCATTATTCTATGAATAGTGTATTTAACATATAATGTATATATACGGTAAATTACTGTATTTAACTATTCATCAAAAAATTAAGTATTTCAGAAAAATCCCAAAAATTCACCCTAACAATTTTTTAACATGTATAATTAAAAAACAAAATCCATTTTTCGACAATAATTTTCTAAATATGATTGATTTTATTTTTAAATAAAATCATAATTTATTCAGAAAAAATAATAATTTTAAAACAATGAATAATTTTATATCACCTTGAAAAATTAAAAAAATATCTCATTATCTTACAACCTTAAGAAAAAATAATAACAACAGGATTTACTATTCATAAAGTTTGTATTACTATTCATAATGTTATGTTACTATTCACCAAAAATCAATTTGGTTCTATCATACTCCAGAAATCTCCCTGATCACAATCATAGATGTCCATTTTTCAAAATTCAAATCATAGAAGCATAAAAAATACAATTAACTACTAGTTTCTAACTATTTTTTTAAAACAAAGTGTTGTTCAGTAGATACTCAGTGTTTCATTCATATCAATTTATTTTTAAAACCTTCGGGTGTTACATCTAGTTATATCTAACACGAGTTTAACATAAGTTATAAATATAATGATCTAATATTCTTATGGTCTATGTTGCCTTATATGATTTCTATACGCTTAATATGTGATTTTAATGTTTCTTTTGATAAAAATTGACGTCACAAGGCTCATGATTATTGATTCCTAAGAATCTATCCATTGATAGATCTTTATTCCATGTCACGTGATTAATGATATAGGTTTTTATAGGTGTGGGTTCTTTTATTTTATTCTCATGCACTTGTATTATTCTATAATACCCTTATTCTCATCTTATGATCAATGATGACATTGAATTATTAATGATTCTATTTACCCTTACTGATCATTTGAGTTCACACTTCTTATGTTTCATTTTTCCCATGCTATGAATACGTGTTTAAAGTATGTTATGTCTAATAAGGTTACTAGATGTGAAGAACTTAGTAAGAGATGACGTAGATTTTTATAAACCAGTTATTTATATATCCATGGTTTTATGCAAGAGTTTTCCCTAATTCTTTAAAACTCTAAACCATAAAATATCCTTGGGTATGTAAGTGAGCCTATATTATATTTTTATATTATAAGATTTGAAGGTTCAAAATTGGGTCAAATTTCATAGTATGAATCTAGAAATGTAATGTTTGTGTTCTTAAAACAAGATATGGAGTATGGTTCTAGGTCTATTGTAATGAACTTTGGGTAACCTACCACTAGATAATTGGGGATCTTGATACCCCTCTAACTTCAAACTTCCATAAAAAAAATTCAATCAACAAAATTATTCTTTTTCAACTAAAACTCAACATTTGTGGCCATATTCATTGGAAATTTCCCATCGAATGTGTGTTAACACTATTAATAGGTTTGACCAACATAAAATTATCATATTCAATATTATTTAATAGATTTTTTGACACCCATTCCTCCACTTTATGTTATGGTATGTTGATGAATCCTTAGTATCCTCTCAATTCAGTTCACAACTTTGGATAATTGATCATCTCTCTATAAGTATTAGTTTCATCAAGTAGAATCGAACACTCATTAAGGAATTAGATATAGCACTATGTTTGAAATAGTATTTATCATATAAACTATACCCTTACAAGGATTCAAGATCCTCTATAATCTTTTTCATCTTCTCCCTAAACATTAAAAAACCATTGGGTTACACTATGTTCTTTAATCAAGCTTAAAACCCAATTCCATTGGGATTGATTCGTATTTATAGATATAATTCATCATCATCTAAATTGTCAAGATTAAAAATCTACACAAATCATTTCCACTATCATTTATTCTTTAACATTTTTCTTTATTTGGTAGAGCATCTGTTAGTATTTGATCTTGGTTTTCATCATGAAAAATTGTATTTATTTTGTTATTTTTCTACTTTAAACAACAATAAAGGTTCACATATCTCTGACTCAAGTGACATCATCAATCAAGCTAGGATGGTTTCCATATCTTCCTTTAGGTTTTCATCATCTAGGTTCAAATTTCATCATTCAAGGTTTTCTTTTTCAATCAGTTCTTTATACCCTTAGGACAGTTCTTCTTCAACTGATTCATCACCGTCTATGGATAATCTTGAAAGGGTATCTATCCTCATCAATTTTTAGTTCCAAATGATTCTTGGTTGAAGTTATTAGTTTCAATAAATCTTCTTAGGAATCCTAAATTTCCATTATCAAGGATTCCATGGATTGATTTGGATTTTCATTAAGTATTTATTCAATGATGATGACCCAAAAAATGGAATTCTGAATTCCTAGTTCTTACTTCTCAGTAAATGAGTTCTGGTATCCCAAATTTAATTATTTATTCTTGGTCAAACTTCTTTGGTTGATCTATGTCTGAGATCATAAAAACATTAATAATCTTTATTTCTTGAAAAAAAATATCACTTCTTGGAATGATTTTTCCTGCCTATCATTTTGATCATCATAAAGTTCATTTTATCATCATCTACAATTAAGTGTACCCTAATTCAAAGCTCATAATATTTGATCTAGATAAATTTCCCAATTTAGAAAACACTAAGATTAGTCTTCACGGTTGTTTGGGGAATTCCTTCTCATGATCACCTATCTCCACAGGCATAAATGATTAATTATTCATGGCTGAAGAAGGTCATTGAAGCAGATATTCTCTTATGGACGATTTCCTAGTATACCAAAGATGGCTATTTTTTATCTCAAGAAAGATTCATGTGGTGCACAGATGAACTCCCATGGAAGGGTATCCATAAATGGATAAAATGAAGTGGCTTGGAAGAATCCCCAAAGGAAGCAGGGGATATCCAAATTATAATGGTCATTGAATCTCACTGAAGATGTATTCACTAAAGGAGATTGTGTTCTCATGGAATAAGGCTTCATAGAAGATTGGATCGGAAGCATGGGATATCCATAATATCATATCTTCTTCTATCAGAAGCTACATAGGCAAGGAACAATGTCCATGGAATAATATCTATGGAAGTATGTCTTTTTCATTCCTCCACCTGTGAACCTAAAAAATAGTTTTTTAATGCATATTTTTTTGAATGATGATTGAAATGGACCATACATTTAAAAATAAAAAATAAATTGCCAATTCAACCAAATTTTATAATTTTAATTTTAATTTGTTTCCAAAATTTAATAATCACATTTAATTTCTTGTTTATCACATAAAAACATGTTTAAATTTCAAATTGAAGCATCATTATTAAAATTCAATATTTTGAAAAAATAAAATTATTCATTCGAGACGTTCAGTCAACAAGATTAATTTCAAATTTTTACAAGAAAAAAATTATAATTAAATGACTTTAAATAATTAATTTATAAATTAATGTATGGATTTCATTTAATTCAAAAATTTATAATCCAATAAAAATAATGATTAAATCCATTTTAACAAATTAATTTATGATTTTATCCTTTTAATAATTTAATTTCAAAAGTGATTTACACAATTAAATATCAAACTCTAAAATATATTATCATTTTAATTCCAAAATTATGTCTAGTTAAATTAAATATAAAAATTGAATAAAACAATTAGAACCCATGTTTTACACTATTTAACATTTTATGTTTCATTTTTGGTAAACAATAAATGAATAAATTTCATTGATTTAGATTGGTTAAAAGGGATTTATCATTGGAAAAACATTAAAAAATTGAACTTTTGAGCCCACATCACTCCCCCACACTTGAACTACTACATTTTTAGGCGATATGGTGAATTAAATTTATTTCACAAGATCATCCTACTTAGACTTAAGTACATAATATATAGAAGAATAAAATTATAGATCCCAATATTTTTTGAATTATCATGCCTCTTATATGATTCCAATTAACTAACTCACTTCAATTAAAGAAAAGTTCTAGCATAAGGAGTGAAACAAATTAGATTTAATTGGAATCAAAATTTTAACAAGTGACACTTCTATTAATCTCTCACTTATAAGTTGCATAATTTAGAGTTTTCTTTTTCCACTACCTTGATACAACTAAAATTAATTTCTTATAAGTGAATTTACACCTTTTTTATATTAGTACAATATTTTCCTCACTTAAATGAATTAATTTTTGAAAATTAGTCACTTTATTGATCTTTTTCCCAACCATAATGTGTACAAAGCATTGTAAAAATAACTTATCTAATATAAAAATTGGTATTTTCTCAGACACTAAGTGTAAAATGTCTCAGAGATTCATTATGGGATCTGTATTTCCCATTTTAATCTATTTTTAATAGAATTATATTAATTTATTTTGAGTTGACTCCCTCAGGCAGTGTTTTTTCCAAATTAATAGTTACCTCAGATTACTTTCAAAATTTTAGTGACCTCCTGTTATAATTTTGATTCAAAAAAAATCCACCCAAACTTATTTTCCAATTTATACATGCAAATTTCCATTAATTTAGTATAAAATTAACTTAACAATAATTTATCTCTTATAATTTTAGAATGAATGAAATCCATTTACTCTAGTATAGTATTTAAACTAGATAGGACAACATGAAAGTGTAAGTTTTTTTATTTTATTATTTACAATTGAAAAATATAAAAACAAAAACATGTATAAACTTTATGCAGATCTAGAAAAATAGATTGGGACTTTTTCTGATTTTTTTTATTTAAGTTAAAAAACTAAAAAGGAGATAAAAGAAAATATAAAAAAAGTATTCAGATCCTAATCTCTTTTTATATATCCATCCAAGTTATCTTAGACACCATTATAATTAATTCCAATTTACATTTATCAAGGAGAATAGTTTTTAAAAATTATAGGTATCTATACTAATGTAGGGTAAAGAGACAACCTGGAAGTGATTTATTAAATGGAAATAGTGAGGAGTTTAGACTCCTCCTTTTTTTCTTTCCAAAAGTCATTATGGTTATGATTCACTAATTAGAAATTAAAATTGAAGGGTTTATGTGAATTAGATCCTTTAATCTAAACTACACCAAGTTGAAAATTTTTACTCACTATGTATGGTCCAGTATATTTTGAATGAAATTTACCTTGAATGATTTTCATCCATAGAGAAAACAACAGTAATGTATCTTTAATTTTAAAATCTATTTTTGGGATGATTCTATCATGGAAAGATTTGGATTTATCCTGGTGCTACAATGAATTCACATAAGCTTCTTTTCTCAGTTCCTCAAGCTCTACTATATATATATTCCTCTATTATCCAAATTTTCCAAAATCCAGGGTTACCTTATTCATATCCTATTAATCCTTATTTTGTAACTTAAAATGTAAGTGAAATTTATTTCCATAAATAATTATGTATGAGGTCATATATAAATGGGTTTTATAAGAAGTTTTTCAATCCCATAATCCATCTTTTAGTTTCTTACTCCATTCTTTTTTGGTGGGTTATACTATTTTCTCTAGAATCCTTTTTATTTCCCTATTTAATGCCTCTTATTTCCTGTTTTTATATGGGTGGTATGTAGTCGTGGTTTTCAGATGCACTCTATATTTATTCATCATATCCTTAATTTTCTTATTATAGGAGTTTGTTATTCGGCCACTGATTATTTTTCATTTTAATCCAAACATATAAAAATAGTTTTTTTATATCATCAATGAAAACCTTAGAATAATTAATTATGGTATCTTTTACTTTATTACAATTATAAAAATATTCCACAACTAATAATATATATGAAGAACCAAATGGAATAGAGAATGGATGTTTGAAATCTAATCCTCATACACCAAATATATCAAGAAAAATCAAAGGTTTTAGAGAATTTCAGGTCTTTTGGGAATTTCTCCGGTAAAGTGATAGTTTGGTCAAGATTTACAAAAATCTTGTGAGTATTTAAAAATAAAAGGAAATAATAAACCAACCTTTAAAACCTTCATAGTGGTTCTTTGAGGTCGAAAATTCCCTCCACAAGTAAGTGTATGACAACATTTAATCACATATTTAATTTCTTGCTCAAAGATCCACCTTCTAATTATATGGTCAATATAAATATTATAATAAATATAGATATACTTAGAATTAATAATTTGACATAGATTTCATCTTAAGAGATTAATTCTTGGTAAATAAGGGATTTTCCATTTATATGGCCATAAAATTCACCAAATCAACATACTGGGGTACTTGGTTGGATTCACGCAACTTCTTTCTAGGGAAGGATACATCCAAATTCACTTTAATAAGTGGATCTACCTCAAAAGTGTGAGTAAATATACTCATGTGGCCTATAGAAATATTTTTAGTACCTTTATATTTGATATTCATGTTGAATTCTTATAGAAGTGGCTTCCATATCACTATAATTGGCATTAATTTAGCTTTCCTGATAAAATACATAAGGGTTTCATAATTGGAATAGTTAGTTACTTTAATTTCTAATAGGTAATATTGAAATTTATATATATCTAAAACTATAGAAAAAAAACACCATCTCTTTTAATGTATAATTTATTTTGGTTGTATAAATGTTTAGAGAAGTGTAATCTATCCCTCGGTAGTTCCCATAAATATTTTAGGAATGAAAATATCTTATATATTTATTTGAAACATCACATAAAATATCAAAGCGGTGTTTCTAGTATGAAGGGAAAATTATGGGGGTAGTGGTCATGATTTCTTTCAGCTTATCAGAAGCTTCCCTATATGATTCTTTAAATAAAAAATTCAATTTCCTTCTTGAGTGGGTTAGTCAAGGGTAAACATTTTTTGCTAAATTCTATAATAAATCATCTACAAAATCCACCTTGCCTTAAAAATGATATAACATGTCTCACAATGGTGGGGAAAGGCATTGTAGATATAACATCAATATTGGCCTTATCCACTTCAATCCCATATTTATAAATTATTTTTTCTAAAACATTTCCATTCTCTACCCTCAAATGACACTTCTAAAAATTTAACACCAAGTTTTACTCAATTCATATATTTATTTTAAAAAAAAATTAAATTAAACTCTAAAAATAAGTTCTATAAATAGTAAAATCATCAAGAAATATCTACAATCATCTCTCAATTTGGTCTAAGAAGGAAGTTAAAATGTAGTGTTGAATGGTATATGGGGAATTGAATAGACCAAATGGAATCCTTTATTAGGAAAACATGCCAAAGGGACATGTAAAGTTGGTCTTGTCTTAGTCTTATGGAGTAATTAAAACCTAAAAGTACCCAAAAACCTCAAAAAGGAAACAATTATAACCCTTCTTAGATAGTCTCTCTAACATTTTGTATATAAAGGGAATAGGGAAGTGGTATTTTCATGTCACATGGTTTAATTTCAAATTATCAATGAAAACTCTCTAACTATTCTGAATCCTTGTGGGTACTAATTCAATAATGAAATTTTATATGATGATGTAGCTAGTTTTATTTTGTAAATTTTGAATGAGACTTTCCCATTAGGATACTAAGATGTGGAAAATTATTCCAACTCCAAATTTTATTTCTAATTTATTTTGTGCAACTTCTAGAAGGGTTGGGTTGAGCCTTCTTTGGGGATGAATCACTCATTTAGACTCATTTTCAAGAAAGTTATGATGCATACAAGTGGTAAGGCTTATCCCTAAAATGTATCTTAGTGTCCAGACTAAGGCCTTAGAATTTTTTTTATAATTTCCCATAGTTTATATTCTTTTTTTGGATATAAATTAATTAAAATTTTAATTTTATGTTTCTCATTTTCCTTAATAAAATCATATTTCATTTTTAAAGGGATCAGTTTCAGTTCTAGTTTTGGGGGTGTTCCAAAGATGATTTTAGATCGGTATTCTCTATGTTGTAAAACTACACATATAATCCATAAATATTATTCTTAGTGTTGATCAACCCTCAAAGTAAATTTCAATAATTTCTCCAAATTATTGAGAACACATTATTATTTCTATATTGAGTTCATTTATCAAATAGATTCATCAGAGAAATTAGGTGCTTTTAGCGATTTTCCTAATTGAATAATGTCATTATAAATATTAATCTCCACTTTAGAATAACAAGGAAACTCAAAATTATTTAATTTAAGCACAATTTCCTCACCATGGGGATATTTAATTGAATAAAGAATATTAAAGTTAATTGTATGTTCTCTATAAGTCATTGAAATAGTTTCCTCATTAAAATTTATTATTTTTTTGGTATTCTTAATAAATAGCCTACCTAAAATGATAGGGGAGTGAACCTTACCTCTTACTTCCTCTATGTTAAGAATGTAGAGGTCATAAGGGAACAATAATCCATCTACACTTACCAAAAAAATCCCCTAGAACTCCAACCAGATATGAAGTGGTTTGGATAGCAAGTCGCACAACCACTCGGGGGGGTTGAGCTTTCCTACTTGCAGGGAATAATAAATAGAGTAACTCATTACATTAATTGATTCTACCAAATCATAAAAAATATTAGAAAAGTAATTTATACTATAGTGAAAGGTATAGTGAATTTACCAAGGTCTCTATATTTCTTATGTATTTATGGGGTGATAAGGGAGAAGACATTTATACTTAAATTCACCTTTTCATTTTCTTGAAATATTCTCTTCCCAGTGAACATGTCATTGATTAATATTGAATACCTTTGTATTTTTCAAATGGACTATAGTAAAAGGATGTTAATATATATATTTTTTAATATCTACAAGATATATTATTATAAGGTTTATTTTTTGGTTCTCTTCCATGGATTTTCTAAAGTGAGGAAGGACGGTTGGGGATGATTTGAGTATACAACCTTGTATTTTCTCTTATCCTTCTTAACTGGGGGTGTCAACTTTGGTGTCTCTTGGTGTTATTCCACTATGGTTGGATCATCCTTATCTTTAGGCTATTCAATTCTAGATTCATCTTATAGTGAGGGTTATTCATTTATTTTCATCTCTCTTCCAATTCTCAAACTAATAAGAATGACATTTACTATGATATTGGGAATTGATTGGTTAGGAAGCTTACATAAGCCTTGATTTTTCAGGTTTTTGAGAGTAGACCTAAGTTGTCCAAACTTTCCTTTTGGATCCTTTAATTCTAATATATGAGTAGTGAGAGTATTTATTTGACTAGTTTGTGACCCCACAAGTGTTTTCAATATATCCTTCATGGAGGGTTATTTAATTTTCCCTTGTTGATAGCCTGCAGAGTGTTGAGAAGTGATTTATTGAAAGAAGGGTGGTTGGAAAGATGATAGGAAACATTACTGAAATGGTGTCATTTTCTATTGTTAGTTCCCATATCCATATTTAGTATTGGAATACTCTCTGAATCCATTATTTCATGCATCGTATTGTCAGTAATATATTTGGTACAAGGCATCACAACTTTCATCCCCATAAACTTGTGGTTAGCCTTCAATATAATGGTCCTAAGAGTATCAAAGTTGGTAAACTCTTGGAGGTGTGGTAATTGTCACTTCCTAAACCTTATTCAAAGATAAATTTCTCATAATATATTTTAGTTATTAATTTGTATTTTAAATTAAATAAGAGTTATAACTTTTCACCTCATGTAATCCACTTGTTGTAATCCTTATACCAAATTGTTGGTTGTTTTGTGGAATTATCTCTATAATCTCTCTAACTTTAGAAGGGTACTTTTCTCTGAGTTCTCCACCAAAGGAAGCATCTAGTGGGTTTTGGTAATTATCAATTAATTCCTATTAAAATAATGCCAGGAAATTATTCTCTTTATAAGGATGGTGTGGGTAGGATGGTGTTAATTTATTGAATCTCTCCCAGAACTCATATAGGGTTTCTCTAATTTCTTTCTTGATCCCATAAATTACTTTCCTTTACTGGGTTTTAAATTACTACAGACATTATAAAACTCTCCTAAATTTGAGTTGGGATCCTATCTAATAAATCCCTAAGGATCTGGTAGTATTTGAATAATTCATGTTCTAAGTTTAGTGTCCTATTGGTTATTCATTTGTAATTACCTACTATTTTTTTGAAATTCAATGCATATAATTATTTTAAAGTCTTATTCAATTGAGAAAAATTTTCTTCCATATTTTCACTACCTATAGTAACTATTCCAAAATAATATGAAGAGTATGGAGAGTCAATCAATGGAATAGTGAAAAACTCCATTTCCACTTCCTTAGTGACTCTTAAGTTCTGAATTCTTGTCAGGATAGTTTGTTAAACCTCTATATCAAAACCAATAAGGTGATATGAATTAGTCTTAATTATTTTTTGAAATCATTTTTAAAAAAAATAAGACATAACATTAGCCTCCCCATCAATAGTGACATGTTGATGAATAGCCTATCATGGGGATAATAGAAAATGAATTTTAAACCCATGTTTTAGATGCAGTTATAATGGACTCAGGTTGTTTCTAGAGTAGAGAGTGTCATGAGTGTGTTTTAATCCTACTTTTTATTTTTTGGGTGTGGGTGAAAATAGTGGTCGAACTGAGCTGTTTTTAAATTCAATATAAATAAAATTGGTCTAGCCTTAGAACATTACATCATTATCCTGTTGAAAAATTAATCAATTTGTTCCTATATTATTTCTCTAATCAAATAAAATATCATTTATTACGCTAACCTAGATGTTTTTTCTTGAATAATGGAGTGCAATGATTCTGTATCCTATAATATTTCCTATCTTAGTGATTGGATATTTCCAATCATCCTCATAATAATTCTCTAATTGATCATAAGTAATGGATTGAATCAAAGTCGTCAAATTTTGAAACTCTGAGAATGATAGAATTAATTAAAAGAAAATAAAATCAGTAAACTCTTAATAATTATGTAATTAAAAAACAAAAGAATAAATCCATAGAGTTAAGAATTAATGAGTTGAATTCAACAACAGAGGAATGTGGAAATTCTCTTTGTCGTGATCACAAATTTCCTAATGTTTCATCACTAGACAATATTACTTTATAAATAAAATAAAATAAGTCAAAAAAGAAGAAAAAACAACATGATCAATTAGTTATGGAAATAAACCACTCTCTGATGAATATTTATGTATTTATAATAGAATGATCAATGGTGTGATTCAAAATTGATCACGTGAACAACATAATCTTCTCTAACTTCCTTAGGTGATTTTAAAATGTACCGAATGTTCAGCCAATTTTTTACCCAACTTCATCTTCATTGATTGTCACCACATATTAAAATGAAGGGTCAAGATATTATTAATTGTGAACATACTAAATTATCAGGCTCCTCTGATATCCTCCCATGATCAAGTTAATGTGATTTAAAGTTTCATGAAATCCATATACATTGATTTTTTCATAAATTAGGAATATAATATGATTCACTGTATTGTTATGGGATAGGAGAGAAATATTGGGCTTTGAAATATTGGACCATGAATGTCCTATGATTGGTGGACATGGGCCTACTAGATTAGGCTTCAAGAATGGTAGGCCTATCCTTAACTCGGTGCAAACTGATGGACAATTCGATGCACTATCCTTTTGTCTATGACCTTAATTTCACCTTGACTACATTCAATTCATTTGAGTCAACCTCCAAATAGCACTTGTTATAGTTGGAAATGACCTCGAGCTTTAATAAGTTAGTTCATTGAGCAGGTTGAATGCAACCTTCAACAAACCTACAATCGGATCTTTGGGATCTCAAGGCCTATCCAGTTTGGAACCTACATCTAAAAAAATCAAAACTCAAAAAATTATTTTTCTTTAACAAAAAATAATCATTGGTGACCATCTTCATTATATTGAAAAAGCCTCAGAATCCTCTCAACTTGGTTCACATATTTGGTTAGTCTACCATTTCTCTAGAATCTATCAATTTCATCATGAATCATTGAACACTCATTGGGGAATTAGATCAACCATTATGCATACAGTGGTCTTAAGCAGTGTAACCATAGAACTGGGGAGAGTCAAGATCCATTTCTATATTATTCATCTTATTCTTGAATGTTGAACAAGCCACTGACACACACTATGTTCTTCGATCAAACTACAAACCCTGATTTCATCAATCTGGATTCATCTTTGTAAATATTAGTCATCATCATCTCAACCTTCTTGACTCGATTGGAATCATTAGTCAAGCTCAAAAAAACTATGTATTCTTTTATTTTTTTTCATCTACTAGGTTCAAATTTCATTAGTTGAGGTTTTCTTCTTCAATATGTTCTCTACGGCCTCGTAATATTTATTCTTCAATTTATTATTCACCTTCTATGTCCAATCTTGAATGGGTTTTCAACCTCTAGAATTTCAAGTTCCAAATGAGTGTCGATTGATGTTCCTAGTTTAAATTTATCTTCTTAGGAATCCTCAATTTCTATTCTTGAATCCTACATGGCTTCCTTCGAGTTGGTTATTTTAGAATCAATTTCCTCTAGCCCTAGAACTTCCATACCTAACACATAATCCCTTCTGGGGTTCCATCCTAAATCCCATGGATAATAGTATGGATTTACCATCCAAGATTAATTGTGATCCACCATCCTTTATATAATATTATGTTGTACTTGGTTTTGTACCCAAAAATCCTCCCCTCAAAGAAAATACCACACAATTGGGCCTCCCTTTCAACAATAAGGAATCAGATCCAACAATTTTGCATCGTCATTTTCTCAGCATCGGGACTCACAGCTTGACCACCATTATCAGGAAGACTTTTGACATAAGGCACCATGGATTCAAATTATTCATATGGTAAACTCTTATCATTCTTAAATTGGTTTGAGGAACACATCATCCCACATCAAACTTGTGCTACACCATATCTCTGATACCACTTTTCAGGATCAATTTTTACTAGCCCTAGGTCTTCCAGGCCCAACACATAGTCCCTTTAGAGGTTTCATCCTAAAAATCAAGGGTGATATGAGTTATTTCTTATCCAAACTTATATGTGAGCCACTATCCTTTGTGGAATCTGATGTGGGACTTGGGTTTGTACCCAACTGGTCATTCCTTTTCAACAAATGAGTTTAGGTGTCGCAAATTTAATTAATCATTCTTAGTCAAACCTCCTTGGGAGAGTCGAGTTCAATATTTTAAAAACAATGATATGATTATTTTCTTAAAAACATCATTAGTGGTTGGATTGATTTTTTATCCTTGAATTTTTTATCATCATGAAAAATCATTTTATTCTCATCTTAAATCAATCATACCCTAGTTCGAAGCTTGACATCCTGGATCTATAGATATTCCATGATTCGATAATCACCAAGCTCAATATCCATGGTTGGTTGAGGAATTCCTTCTCACGATCACCTATCACCATAAGCATGGATTGTTGATTATTCACTGATGAATAAGGGAATGGAAGTAGAGATTCTCGCACAAAAAAATGATCAATATGCAAAAGGCTATTTTTTATCTCATTAGAGATCTATGTGGTAGATGAATGGACTCCCAAGGAAGGATCCCAAGAACAATTGAAAGGTAGTGGTATGAAACAATCCCTCACAAAAGATGGGAATTTCCATGGAAGGATGGTCATTGAATCTCACATAATATGGCTTCACAATAGGAGATTGTATTCTCACCTAAGAAGGCTTCATAGAAGATCGAAACATAAGTAAGTGGGGTCTATGGGAGCACACGGTCTTCTTGCGAAAGTTTTATAGGCACGTAAGAACGACCAAGGAAGCATGTCCATGGAAGGATGTATTTTTCAACTCTCCACATTTGAAACTAAAAAAGTAAAAATAGATTTTTAATGGAGGGTTTAGGATTAAAATGGAATAAATATTTGAAAATAAAAAATAAATTCCCAATTCAACCAAAAAGAATTTTTATGTTTTTTCATTTGGTTAAGAAGCATGAATGAGGTTCACGCTTCTTTTTTTTTTATAAGTAGCGTGAATGAGGTTCATGAATCCTAGCCACATCCAAATTGACATGAACCCTATTCATGCCTCTTTATATATACATGTATTATTTATTATTTATTTATGTAATTAATTATATAATATTTATTATTAATATTAATTTATAGGAATATTATTTATAAATATGTGTAATTTATCTGTTGATATAAAATATAACCAATTTATTCACAAGTAATATAATTATTAATAATTAATTTTATTAATTATTATTAATTAATATTATATTATTATGTTATTAATTAATTAATAGTATAAAAACTAATATTTATAAGATTATAATTAAGAATATTTGTTAAATTTTTTATTGATATAATTATTAGTAATATATTAATATGTAAAATATTTATTAATTATCAAGTGTATTATTTATTATTAATTAATACTATATTATTATGTTTTAATATAATTATGAGAATTATAGCTAATATTTATTAAATAATAATATAAATAAAAAATTTTTTATTTAGAAAATATTTAATAGTTAATAATTATATTATTCTTATAAGATTTTATTTATAAATCTTTGTTAAACTTTTTATTAATATAATTATTCTTAATTTATTAATATATAAAATATTTATTAATTATCAATTGTATTATTTATTATTAATTAATAATATATTATTATTTTATTAATGTAATTAATATCATTATAGATAATATTTATTGTATAATAATGTAAATAAAATAATTATTATTTAGAAAAATATTTAGTGGTTAATAATTATATTATTCTTAATATATTATGTTGTATTATTAATTAATTACTTATATAAGAAATAAGATCATATTTATTATTAATATTAATAATATTTATAGAATTAAAAATAATAATATTATTAATATATAAAAATAAATCTAAGATGATTATGTATCATAAATAATATGGATAATAATACTAAGTATTAATATAAATAAAAAATAGTAATTATTTTTATTATTACAAATGTAGTTATTAATATTAATGTTTCTTAATCATTCAAAAATATTTTTATGAATTTAAAGTTATATTAATTTATTGATTTATGCAATGAAATATAGTATATTATTATGTTTTAAAATAACATATAAGAAATGATTTAAAAAACATATAACATGTACCAATTCAATCTACATCGGTGTCCTGGATACTCCTCCATACTAGCATCGGGTTTATATATAATGTGTACATGTTTTGTATGCCTATGCTTATGCTCTATCATATGCAACATCTATGTATCTTCCCTTTCACCTACCTCCACATCATTATTTGTGACAGATGGTAGATCTATAGTCTTGCTACTTGTACAATGTCCTACCTCCAAGGATAGAGGGTGCTTTCTAAAACACTCCCCAAAATGTGAAGAATATGCTTGTTGTGTAATGGATATCTTTAGATCATAGGCTAATAAAGAATGCAGCATAGACCAGTC
Source organism: Viscum album (assembly GCA_963277665.1). Classification (NCBI taxonomy): domain Eukaryota; kingdom Viridiplantae; phylum Streptophyta; class Magnoliopsida; order Santalales; family Viscaceae; genus Viscum; species Viscum album. The sequence goes on along the minus strand of OY728122.1, from coordinate 461,382,522 downwards.
AATGTCTATCTCTATAAAAAAATCTTACATGCTAACAGACTCAGTCTATGCTTGTGCCTATAGCTTTAGTTGTGGATCATATGAAATATGAGAAGGAGGAGCATCTAACTGATCATGATGGAAACCCTCCCCCTATGCCACATATTCATCCATAGCAGGTTCTTCACCCCTAGCACATTTATATTAAGCCCTAAAACCTCATTATTTCCTGACACATATAAGAAAATCCAATGATAAATCTCATTCATAGGAGGAAGTATCTCTGTCGCATCTCTATAAAAATAATTTTGGTCAAATGAACCTCCCTTTATGGTATTAGATATGTAATGGATATGGGTGGTATGAGCATCTTGTGAAAAAAAAATATATAGTTAAGTATTGTTAATAAAAAACTGTTCAACAGTGGAAGGAAGAATTATTACCAAGACATATAGCCTTGTCTTTTTCACGTAATAAATCTCACAAGGGACATACAGTACCAGGATGCATAATCCAGCAAATATGATAAATTACTACATATTATGTCAGCCCCGCGTAATTGGGACTCATGTCGTATATCCCACATCTCAATATATCCTGCATGATATCTCTTCCAGTCAAAGTCTTGCTTCCCTAACATCTTCAGGGAATTAAGTTAAGGAAACAAACTGGGAGGTACAGTAATTGGATGATAGAAGTTAAACTACCTCGGAAATCTATTAGTATGATTCCACTCAAAAATATAAAAATGAATCATAGACATGAAACATGATCTGATAAAAAGCATCTTCGTATAGTATAGTGGGAGATTCTGGATGGTTTCTTTAGTATATGACATCCATTAAATATGAAAAATGAAATGAAATGAAAAAACAACTAATAAATGAATACATATACTATACATAATAATAATTTAACTATATAATGAATAAACACATACGTCGTCTAGTTAAAGACTATCTGCCATAAATCTGTAAGTGTGGACATTGTGTATGGTTGTATCTAAATATTGATGTGTTATACTCCATCGATAGATAACATTTTTATACTTATATTTCATAATATAAAGTTATAAATTTTATTATTACATTATAAGTAATAACATACCATCATCCACATGAGACTCTACTAAAATATCTACAAACAATAGTGCACATGCATGTGGTGAAAAGTGAGGGGTGTGATCCCAAATCCACATTTGTATTAGAATAACAAATCTTGTGATCTGTATCTTATTGATATGACATTCACTTAATAGTAACCTATATGACTATTCAAGATAGGAAGACCCCCAACTATACAACATTTCCCCGTCCAAGACCTCTAATTATGGTAAATACATCAAATATACAAATTTAGTCGAATGATAAATTCAGATCATGTTGCTGATAAGCCTCAAAATGTATGCATGTGAAAATCACAGCATGACGATCATATCGACATAATTATCTAGATGTGTGAAGTGGTCTTCTATCCATGGTATTTGTAATCTACTATCGATGATGGACCTTTGTAATGCCCCAACCCCAGAAGACTATATCCAGTGCAATATTTTAATACATTGGCATGATTATAAAGAATCAAGTCTGAAAGGACCGATCAGTTTAGAAGTCTTGAAAAATATATTACATACATGAATGTTACATTAGACATTCAAACATAAAACATAACATAAATAATCCTTTTAGAACACCATTATTCCCCTATATTAACCCTGCATATCAATCATAATACACTGCTTGGAATCCTGGGAAAACAAAACATAAGAATGGGGTGATCTCAGATGCTCAATAAGAGTAAATAATTTAGCAGAAGCTATAAACTTTTAAGGAAAGATGTGTAATAAAAAAAGAACCTTTTAAACATAAACATGAATATAATATGGAAAAAATAAATCAAACATTACCATATAAACATGCACAGGGATATTTTATTAGTCAAATAATCACATGTAATAACTAATTTCATAACTAGGGAAAGCATAATGTCAAACATCATAATCACATAGTCAAGGCCTTGTGCCAAGACAAAAAATAAATTTTTTGTAAAGGCCTTGTTCCAAGACACTATTTTGTCTCATTATACCTACCAATGCATCGAGGGGTTATAGTGGTCCCCACCCATCACTTACTATGTCCAATGCATTCCTCATATGAAAATGGTGAAACATAACATAAACTTTCATATTAAAACTAGCATACAAAATGTCAATACTTTAACTGTAAACAATGAAAGGTATTAAAATAGCACATCCATAGTCAAACATATCATAACTCATTCAATACAATATAGAATATTGTATTATAATAAATAAACCTCAATTGTGAATAATATCCAGTAAAGGATGTTGGAATAGTTGAAAATGATCAGTAAAACTCTTTGTGAGAAATATCCCTTTTTCTTGAAATCATTTTAAAGTCAAACAATTTAGAAAGAAGGGAATTTAAAAGTCATTTTTGAATCAAAGTGTCCCATACCACTTTGAAATTTTTTAAAGGAATTAACATTTTAAAACATTCATGTCCATATAAATAAATCCTTAAAACTATTTTGAAAAAATGGACATTAATGAGAATGATTTAGAAGAATAATTATTTAAAATGGACATGTTTTAACTTGTTATTATTGATCGTGTCACTTAGATAATGATTTAAATACTTCCAGAATATAAAACATGATTTATATATCATATATATTCTGAATATAGATTTGTATAATATATAGATATATGAAATGAAACCACTATTCATGGAGACAGTACTCTCTTGGTATGCATGAACGTTGTTTCTGTTTTCTTATCGTATAGTATGGATGTAAGTAACCGGAATATATTTATCTGCATAAATATATATTATTTCAGTATCAATATTATTTCATATATCTCATACTTAATAAATATATATATTTTTATAAAAAATCTTTAATGGTGATCGTTGAAGGTGAATCTCATCGCGTCGTGGAGACGGTAAGCCGTACGTACGCACGAGCGACAATATCATTCTATCGATGGTGAAAAAGTGCTTAATTGGATGGTATATTATATATATACAGAATAATTACCATTTTAAATTCATCATTTACATTAATTATACTCATTAGTATACCCATCCAAATAAAAAAATCAATAACAAACTACACCACGATGTGGAGACGGTAAGTCGTACGTACGCACATATGGTGACTTTTTAATTCATATGATGGATAGAATAATGAATATATTTGTAACATGTTTATAATAACATCATAGTATGTGGAAGGTACTGGATTTAGTATTTTGTTATGGAAAAAATAAAGAAAGAGTATGTGTAAGAAGAAAGTAACTTTGAAAGAGGTGATGAAATAATTACCTCTTCTTCGGGTGCTTCCTATTTATTTGAACAAAATGGATACATAGGTTGGATTTATGATCAATTTAAGGAATCTAGGTTTAATTTAGGGTATTTGGGAGGATAATTCAGTAGGTTTTGGCTGATTCAAAAGGATTTTTAGGTGTGAATTTAAGAGAAGGGGAGGTTCCATTTTATAAGATAGGTGAGGGGAACTTTAAGAAAAGTTTGAAATATTAATTTATTATAAAATAATTTTCATTTTTTAATAGCTAAATATGGATTTCTTTCTAAAATAATGTGGTTATGGGTCTAAATAATCTCAACCAATATGTTTTTGACAAGTTTAAGTCACCATATTAACCATATCTTTTAGATTTAATCCTTAGTTAAATAGTTTAACTTTTAATATGTCTTCTTGTATTATTGTAATACATGGTTAACAAACTTACTATAAAATGACAATAAACCATCAATTGGTCTATTAATGACATATCTATCATTATATAAGTCATTTTTATGAATCATATATTTTTAATATTATTATATAATTTAATAAAATTGTATTTATTTTAAAAATTCATTTATGTCAATTTTGACACTATTTTGTATTTGGTTTTTTGAAAGTCATAACAACATTATTAATTAGAAAAAAATACATTTAATCAACCCTAACATGTCATATTAAACTATAAAATTCTTGGATGTCGTCAAAAGTTTCAATATTCATTTATTTTAATATTTATAACATCAATTATTTTAATCTTTCATTAATAAGGTAATTATTGCATCATCATTATGTCATAAATAAATTTACTTATTTAATGTATAAAATTTATAAATAAAATACCATGATTTATTAAATATTTTTATCTTTCTAATGAATATTTATAGTCTAATTTTTCTTATATATAACTCTATATTAAAATGGTTTAGTTATTAAAATTTGAATTTAAAACTTTTAACTCTTTTTTTAATAAAATATAATAAATGTCCTAATCTAATCCAATTGGATAAAAAGGGATCATATTTTGATCCTGAGGCTTATTTTGGTCAAAATACACTTATAAAATATAATTAGGACATGTTTTGGGGTTATTATAATTTCATTTTTACCTTTAATTACCCTATTTACTTTTAATCATGGTAAATAAAATTCAAAAGTTATTATTCACCCAAAAAAATATTTTCATCCTATTAACCACATTTTACTTAATTATGTCAATAGTGTCTCTCATATTTTGGAAATTAAATTCATAGAAGAAGTAAAATTACATTTTATGCAAATTTTCAAATGTGCCTAGAAGATGGGTAAGTGTGCCTAGAAGAGACGTTAAAAGGTTTCAATAAAATTTTATATATCTAATATTATTATAAAATGACTCCAATGACATAAACTATACTAATATATGTATTATGTATCTATTTTTACTTTAATATAAATTTTAAAATAATTATTTAAATGAAAAAGTCAGTTTTTATCTACAACGCAGTGTTTTTCACTATTCATCAAAAATTAAATGTTTTCAGAAAAATATATAAAACTAACTTAAAGATAATTTTGATATTACAAATTCAAAAATGATGTCTATTTTACCAAATTAAAAACATATAAGTTTCATTAATTAATTTAAAATTAATTCATGTTGTCAAAACCAGAAAGCGGGTTTTTAGAAGTAAAAAATATCATAAGATTAATATGTGTTTATGTTCAATTTAAATGTAAAATTACTTATAATGAACAAAATTAGATTAAATTATAAAAATATAATCTAATTATTATTCATAACCATTAAAATGTATAATTTAACACTATAAATTATTTTGATTAAAAAAGTTTGCTTCAATTAAAATTTAGTATTTTTTTACTATTTATAAAAATATGAAAGTTATCAGATTAACACCAAAAATTTATCCAAACTAAATTTTTATGTCCCGGTTATAAAGAAGAAGTTTATTTTGTAAAATTTAATATATAAAAGTGTCAAATATTGTATTTAAAAAGGGTTCCCCAATAAAAGGTGGTAAAATTGCATTTTTTGAAAAATACTTATTTTATCTGAAAAAATGAATTTGTTATTATATTATTTCATAATATGGATTTAAAAATTATATGGAGTATATAAAATTCAAAATTTAGTTAATAATATTCATAACTAGTTTTTTAACGGCTAGTTTGGTAAGTCGTGTTGCGCTCGAACTCGGTGTTATGTGTGGAACAAGCTATTGAATTAATTTAAAGAGATAAAAAACTTTGAAATCATGGGGTGTTACATCCTTCCATCATCATGGAACTCAATGCCAAGTAATCTATAAACTAGATCAAACCAATCTTCACCTGCTCATCCCATCTCATTCACACTGTCAATGGGGAGGCCTAACATAATAGAGACATCCTCAAGTGTAATGGTCATCTTCCCCTCTGTAAAATGGAATTTATGTGTCTCTATCCACCATATCTCTATGAGGGAAACAATGGGATGATGATAGAAAAATATGAATTTTCACATTGCTATGTCATATAATTCAACACGATGATTATAAGGGGTGATGATAAGAGGTAGTGTAGTATGATGGAAATCATGAGATCTGCGTACACTGAAAGAAGGAATTGGACATCCCTAAAAACCCAATAGTGAAACATGTTTATCCTAGAATGTGAGAAATGGAGGACCCACCATCTCTGTATTTGATATCATCATTAATTATTAATAGTTAAGTTAATAAAATTTATAATCTATTTTTCTAAAAACCTACAAAAATAAAAATAAGGTAGAATTCATAATTCAGTATTATGATGAAAAATGAGATAAAAATATGTGTGGTTGATGTTGTTGGATTATTATATCAATTTATTGTTTTAATAATCGCTAATCATGTTTAATTTATTTCTAAATATTTCTATGTATATCATTCGTGATGAAAATTCGGCATAGAACATGTGGAAATGTGATATATTCTATCAACCTTGTGATTTGAAGGAAAAATTTTAGAATAATTCATTTGGGGGATGAACCTATTTTTATTCATTTCCATTGTGTGTTTATTTTTTTAATAGTTTAAGTATAAAAAAATCTTGTTTATTGAATCCAAAAATGATGAAAACCAAAGATTAAATAGGACATAAATGAAGTAAGTCAAAAATAATTGGATCCATTAATGAAAAGTCTCCATATGAAAAAAAATACACATTCGTGATAAAATATAATGACTCAATAAAGGATGAAGGGAAGTGGAGCTCTATTTTACCACTTAGGGAAATCTCTTGTGAATACATCCTTCTGCGTGAAAAATGATGCATTGTAGTATCCATCCCTATTGTCGAGGTCATTCCATATCATTTCTGATATGAGTAGACTGTTGTCACCCCTGATGGTGAAACCTGGTAATATTAGGAAGCACTGTCAGCTAATGAGTAGTCATGATAAAGGTATGAAATATCACAAAAATATCCAATTCCAACCAGAAATTTGATAACGGAGTAATGAAAAAAATATTGAAATAAAAAAACTCATAAATAAAAAATCCATAATATGAAACCTAGAAATATCAAGGATAACGGTCAGATGAATAGCGGTTAAGGTAATAGAATGAATGTCACTAATATGCATCATATGTGCATTTTAATAGTTAATCAAAGATCTCACATGATACATCGGCTCATCATAGGTCTCCCATGATATGTTCACTGATGCACAAGATGGAACAACATCTGTATAGGGATATCTCAATTCCTAGAAGTTACCACAATCATAGTACCTATTTTACAATATGACTACCAGCAATCAACCACTATTTTCGATGACTGATTCATGGAACTCTCTTACATGAAATTGTCTATGTACCCAGTCAATGGTTAAAACACGTAATGATGATTCTTCATGTAGTATCTTATCAATAAAACATAGGATATGATAACCAAAATGCATTCCATTTTTCACCCTCTCATAGGCCTATTGGGGCCATTCAAAAAATTAATTCATACATTTATAAAATTTATCATGCACCAATCCTATGATAGTATTTTTTTTGTTCACTCTTAAAGAACCCATTTATTCTCTCCACTATATTAGTGGTCATATGACCATATCTTTTTCCACCATTATATGCTAATTACTATTTTTCTTTGAAATATGCATCATATAATCATACACATCTTGATCATACCTTAAAATTTATTCAAGATATTGATAGAACCTTTTTTGTTGGGGATCATATGTTGAAACCATAAAATAATAATGTATTTAAAAGGATATTAAATTTTATTACAAAAAAATATGTTCAAAAAAACACACCCAACTCGATGATCACCTTCTTTATTTCCTTATCTATGGAATGATTATGCCCAATTCTAGAAATATGTATAATTAAATATCGATGATAAGAATTCAATTCTCTCCATGAAAATCCATCACATTTAACAACCTCTATAATCATTAAATGGTGATCAAATATCAGACAAACTCCTATGTTTTCTGTTACAAGAATGTATATACATGCCAAAAACCAACTCCAGGATTCAAAATAATCCTTTTTAAAAAATGGAAAATGAAAGTGATAGAGGAGCATGATTTTCATCCTGTGTGGCATCAATAATTCGAACACCTTATACTTTACATAAATAAAAGTTCTATCAACTTAAATGAATTGTTTACAATAATGTAAAGCAATGATACATGGCCTAAATTCAAAAAATAGCAAACGAAACATCACCTTTTTTTGATCAACTCAGTGATATAGGGAGACATACTCAACAATTTACAAATGATAAATAATCTAATTATTGATAGAAAAAAATCCCATAAACTGCAACAACATTTCATATTATTCATCCCAATCACCATAAACTTTAAAAATTTCCTTTTGTTTTGCATTTGATGTTTTGTCATAGGAAATCTTATATTTTAAACAATTATTGAATTTATTCATGAATAAGGGACATAGGAATGTCCTAATACACTTGTTTCATCTCTACAATAACAGTTAATATAATCTTTTCATTAATTTAAGAGTGATCCTATGAGAAGATTGGATGTACACAAGTGTGAGGGACTTTTAATTTTATTATCTTCCAACATAGAGAAAATTTATCACATATTACCCTCATTTTGAATTTACATTTTGGAATTTATTTTCTATATATAATAGGATATTTTTACTTATTTGACTCAAGAACCACAAATAAAAATAATAGTTATGTGGTACTATTTTATCACATGTTTCAATGTAGTTTTACTTTCAAAATCATACCTAACATAGAGGGTGTTATCAGTCGATGCATATATATTCCCTATAATGCTAGGGAATTTAGTAGCCAGTGTAATGACATCCCATTAAAAATGATCTGCATGTGAAATTCCTATGACTAAGGAAGTAAATAATTTAGGATTATTACTAATAATTGGTGTCTACCTATATGTCAAAGGAACCTCATAAGGTTAATTCCCCATATCACCCTCGTCCACATCATCTCCTAATACCTCACTATACAATTCCTCATCAGATAAAATATCATTAACTAAATCACAAGTACACATAGGGATATACCATATAGTTCCTTCCAAATCCTGATCATATTCTTCATAATTTGTTTCTATTAGAGGATTTATATGAGCAGGTAATGAATGAGAGTGTTTTCAAGGACCAACTTCTAAAAATCTCAAATAATATGATCCTGTTTTAGTAGTTTTCACCTCATCAATATCAGAAATCACCACATATAATTACATTATACCATTACTGAACTGTTTTCTAAAAAATAATGATGCATACATCCAATCCTCAACATCGACTAGAGGATACTCAGGGTTCCACAGATGTTCAGGATACTAAAGATATTGATATATAATTGAAGTAATTGATCGACTATCCCTCAATTTTAACTGACTATGAATCTTCTTTCAAACTTAATCTAATGTCACACAACTATGATGATTTTCAACTCTTGTAGGTGGTAAACTATAAATAAAACCTTGTTTGGTGTAAATTACCTCACCGTTGTAATACATTTCAGCAGACATGATTACCTAGAAAAAAATAATTAATAAAATGTTATATAATACATCTTGAAATGTTTAAAAAAAATAAAATTGGTTATGATTAAATAGTTGACTTGATCTTGATAAATTTTTAATGGATTGGTTTATAGTTATTTGATAAACCAACCAAACCCTAGGGGGGACTCATAGAACCTCTATTATCTCATATTTTAGCAACCATTAGTCTCCTCTCATGCATGGTGAAAAAATATAGCTTCAAAAAGAAACACTTCTTATCGAACACCCTTTAATTACAATGTTACTCACATGCAAGTGAGGGGTCTAGGGGTTTGAGATACAAAACATTTTTTATGTGGACATCCAGGACCATACATACATAGAGAGAGGGATGACACATAGTTCATCAACAAGAAAAAGAATATGCAATTATTACATATTATGTAATAATAAAAACACAACATGCAGTTTCAATCATTAATTGGTCGGTCATCTGAAGATCATTTAATTATTAAAAATTAAATAATCAAATACAACATGAAATTTTAATCATACATTAGATAGTCATCTCAAGTTCAGTCGTCATACTAGATTGCTAACATGTTTGTTTGAGATATTTATTTTATTCTACATCTTATAAATTTACTTATAAATATAATTGATATATATATATATATATATAAACAACTTTTTATATTTAGACTTTACAAAAATAAATTTTGCGGGTTAAAAACTATAACTAAAACCATGATCGATATAAATAACCACACCTTTTAATTATATTGATGGTGATATGATTACCAAAGAAAATTTAATAAAATTTTATATATTTTAATACCACGTCATCAAATTTATAATATATTTTAATTCATTATGAAAAAATTACTATGACTTGATCTTGAGACTTTTTATATGGATTAGTTTATCAATATTTAATAAACCAACCGAAACCTAGGGGTGAACTCTTTAAGTATCTATTATCACATATTTTAGCAACCATCGGTCTCATTTCAAACAGAAACACCTCATTTTAAATGCCTCTCATCAAATGCCTCTTGTCGAATTCCTTTTTTATTACAAAGTTACTTACATTCAAGTGAGGGGGTCTAGGGGTTTGAGATACATAACATTTTTATGAGTAAATTTAGGTCCTTACATACTTGAAGTGTGCGATGAATCACAGGTCATCAATGCGGAAAATAAGATAAAATTATTACAAATTATACAACCATATATATAAAAAAGGACATGCAACTTTAATTATGCATTGGTCCATCATCTCAAGATCAGTCATCACACAACACTCCAATAATGTTTTTTTGGATACTTATTATATTATACATATTATGTAACTTTACTTATAACTATATCTAATATATAATAAATATATACATCGTCTTTCCAGAATTTAAACCTTTAAATGTGTGTATATATTTATTTATTTAGGTAGATTCACTTTATTTACATATGTGTATAAAATATTATAATTTAAATTTATTTTACATTTGATATAATAAACAATAATATATACATATAAATATATTTAAATAATATATCATAAATATATAAAAATTAAAATATATTCAACTTTAGTTATTGATATTTTAAAATATAATTACATATACTTTTATAAAAAAACTATAGTTTTCTAAATATAAGTATTATTGATTTATACATAAATACTAAAAATGTTAGTAATAATAAATTTTATTAAATTTAACTAATAAAAGTAACGTAATTTACTCTTATATAATAACCATTAAAAAATGGTAAACCTATGTTTTCAATTTTATAAAATTACATATGTATATATAAAATTTTTGTAATATTTATACTTTCTAAAATTTAAGTAATTATATTTTATATGTTATTAATTAGAATAGTAATTATTTATACTTAATATAATTTAAAATTATTATTTATATTAAAAAAATTATACTATTAACAAAAATAATATTATATATATATAAATTTAACTATGATACTTAATTAAACTAGTATTTTTTAATAATAGAATTTTAATAAAATATTTATCTAATTACTTATGTGTATGGAATATTATAATTTAAATAAATGTTACTTTAAATATGATATATATTATATACATATAAATCAATTCAAATATAATTAATTTCCATTTAAATTACAACTATATATATTTTTTAAAAGAATAATATTTCCCTAAATATAAATTATATTTTATACATAAAATTTAAATTTTATAAACAAAATATTTAAATTTTCTAAATCATTCAATTTAAATTAAATCATACATAAAAAATAACTAATTCAAAAATTAAAACATACAAAGGAAAAAAAATTATATATCTATACATCCATACATATTGAATAAATAAATCATACAAACAAAACAAATAAAAAAATTATACAATTATAATTTTAAATAGAAATTTTACCTTCTTAAAACTTGGAAATGTATGTTGAGAATGAAATCTACTAGGTCTTTACAAAAAGAATACAGAGAAAAACATTTGAATATAGAGGGGGAGGCACTCTATTTACATAATTTTCTCAGTAAGAGGTGTGGACCGCATTCACGCATCCTTTGTAAAACTTTTAAAGGAATCATGAATGGGGTTCACACTTCTTTGGTGGTATAGAGAGAAGCGTAAATCTTGTTCATGCTTCTAATCAAAATGGAGAAGAAATAATGGGGTTCATGCTTCCCCATACTATTGTTTTAAACACTTAAAACCCTATAACATTAAAAAAATTAAAACTCATTTATAAAAATTATCAATCACATTTTATAATTTAAATTTTTAATATGTATCCAAATTTTTCAATGCAACTTTTTTTAGGTTTATCACCTAAAAATACCTTTAAATTATAAATAGATGTGTCACCAATAAAATTGACCATTTTAATATAAATTCTATTTTTTTAGCCAAAACATTCACTCATCCAGATTAATTTCAAATATTTATAGGACAATAAAATTTAAAATTAAATGCCTTTAAATAATTAAATTCCAAATTAACATATGGATTTTAATTAATTAAAAAACATATAAAACCATTAAAAATAATGATTAAACCCATTTTAACAAATTAATTTCTAATTTTATCCTTTTAATTATTTAATTTCGAAAATAATTTACAAAATTAAATGTAATGAAAACATTGAGAGTCACAATGACAGAGTATGTTTGCAGATGAAAAAAAGATAGAATAAAAGAAGAAGAAGATCTCACAGGACACAACTATTTATGAGATTCATGAATAATCCCTATGTCCACAGAGAGGAAAAATTTCATTATGACTCGGGAGCACAATTACAGGGAGATCACAGAGTTTCAAACACATAAAACCCTATCTTGAAATAAACTAATAAAGGGGACAAAACACTATTCCACCAACCGCATAGAAAGTATGTTGTGCTAAAATGAAAGGTTGTTGGAAGTCTGCATTGCTACAGTGATGTGGCTACCCCAAGTCCAGGTAGCTATAGTGGTCAGTGACAAGATGCCTGGATAGCTACAATACTGTTATCTCCAAAGTCTTAACTGCTAAAGTAGTCGTACCAAACTCTACACAATTATAGTGCCTTTCCAATGTCACTTGATCATCTCTACCACATTCAGTAAGAGTTTCTACACTGCCCCAAAATTTGGGTTGGGTACCTTTGGCCCTCAGACCTCTAGAGCAGAGGTTCATTTCCCACTATAAACCCCAACAAGCTCACCGCAGATCACGAACCGCGGAGTTGTGGCTGGACATTCAGTATGGGCCACAATAATTCATTCCAACATCATCCAAAATGGATCAAAAAACACCAATCCAATAATCTCCATCTTAGATCCTGATATGATATGCTAACCTACTTTGATGCCACATACTTAGGCAACTTATATAATATGACCTCCTCATCTTCTTCACTCACTAGTGTGTGCTACCATTCACAATAAAATACCAACAATTTCCCTTTTTTCTCCCATTGTGTCCATATTCTGAATCTCATCCTCTATTCATTAGTAGAGACCAATATGGGAACAATAGTTCCTCAACTTTTGTATAACCATCAGCTTCATCAACATATCTTATGAACTGTTTTTCCATAAATCCTCTATAATGTGAGAAACTCATCCTATGTCAAGACTCTAATAAAATGGTACTTCAAGTGAATGTGTTTCATCTAGGCATGAAAAACTGAGTTCTTTTCAAGATGTATAGCACTCTAACTACCACGGTGAAATACATTTTCTACTCACTTTCTACCCAACTCATCCAAGAAGTTCTTCAGCCAAACCATCCTCTTTCTATCTTCTATTATAGAAATGCATTATGACTATATAGAAGATAAATCCACCACCTTCTAAAATTGTGATATCTATCTTACAATAGTTCCTATATAAGTAAATACATAACTTCTGGTACTCCACCTGCTGTCAACATCACCTCCAAGATTAGAATCCACATAACCCTACAATGACTTTCTTTCATGAACTAACTTGGGTACCCTAGTAACCTGATAATTGAGCCAGCCCTAAAATGGCTTGAAGTTCATTATCGATCCCCATGGGTTGTCAACTATCACTTTACATGATACATCATCCAAGTGGGAATGAATTTTCTAAAAAATATAACAGAAGAAAAATAAACGAGCTAGTATTCACAATAAGGAATATCCACTGGTAGTAATGTACCAGAATACAAGGAGGCATAAAAATATCAAAGTAATACAACCCAAGTACCAAAAATAATGAAAATAGACCCAATTTCCCTAAGGACACAACTCACCAAGTCCATGGATCCCTTCCCTTTTCTTGAACCCGGAAGGATAAAGTATACAAATACACGAAGGCAAAAGTAGTGTGTGAGCCTAATCCCATTTGGATACCACCAAAGATTCCATAAAAGATGCAAAATATAGATTATCCAAATAAAATATTTTAATTTTCAAAATAAATAGGTTTGGAAATTAAAAAATAATATTTAAAAAAACATGATATACAATTTCAAAATGATGGAAAATAATTTTAAAGCATAGGCTTTCCTTTACAAGAGATGGAATATTTATAAAAAAATGGATTAAGTAAAACAATTATATAAAATATTTTATTTAAATACAAAAAAGGAATGTAATGTAGTTTTACAACATTGGAATGAATTTATATCTCATATATAAATAAACAAGTGAGCAACATGGTCATCTACCAAGTAGGTATGATAGTATTAACCAGCTATAGGATTTTGCACTATCAAAGTGATCATAGCACAAAGAGTATGCTCACATACCCCTGACACTGACTAGAGGCGACTCATCACCCTCCTATCGGGGGTGTGACCCACCGCAGGTAAGTTTTAGAATGTTTTAATACCATATAGTGTATCTAAATACCTCACGAACTACCTAAGGATTTCATGTGATCTTATACGATGGGAAATTTATTTTAAGACTACTTAAAATATAATTAAATCTATTTCTTTGATTTAAAAGATTTAATCATTCCATTTAAAACCAAAATGGGTTTTAATCAAAAACATTTCCTTTTCACAAGATAAAACCACTAGGTTTCTATCAAAACATTTTAATCCATTTTCAAAAGTTTGAAATCCATCTAAAACCAATTCCATCCTTTTCACAATTCATTTCCACAATTAAATTCATCAATTTAATTGAAAAAAATTCCATCAAATCCCCAATTTAAGTTCAATAATTTAAACCATCCAATTTTAATAAACACATCCCAATTCAATGGAATTGGGGGTTTTCCAAATTCCCATGCCAAAACCATTTTAGATCTCCCAATTCACTAGAATTGGGTTTTTACAAATTTAATTGAAAGAAAGTTTTGGAAATTGAATTTAAATAAATTAAGCAATATAAGGATAATTAATTTGTATAATCTTGATGGAACCACCTACCTCTTTCCTGAAACCTGACACTTGCAATGGTTCTCTTCAATACGAAAGAAGGTGTATAAGATATCAAAACTCAACCTAGAGGTGATATACGACATCATGGGTGATAGATCCATCAATTTTAGGATGATTTATTGAAATACTAAAAAAGGAGAAAGAGAGATAGAGGAATAATGGTGAAGAATGCTTACCCAAATATCACCCTCCAAAGTAATGATGATCGAATGCCAAAGGAATGGAGATGGTAGGATTGGAAGGCTCCTAAATCACATGGGGAAGACATTGGGTGGAAGGAGAGGAAATCGGAGAAGAGGATAACAGAAATTCCAAGTGCACTGTTGATTTTATAGGCACCTTTCAGGGTATTACATGATGGGTAATCCAATACCCATCATAAAATCCTTATGTATCGTAGCCACAGGAAGAAAACGTGTCGCCATGCATTAAAGGATAACGAGCGAGTCAATGGAGTGATCTATCACATTGTCACAGTGTGTAAACATGGTTCACGACATGAAACCCTCCACATCATGAATTCCTATTTCTTGGATTGTACCCTGTGAAAATTTACACATCGTGTTACCTCAGTTCACAACATGTAATTCCCTGGCATTTTACAAAAACAACCTGTTTAATGTCAATAAATCCAACAAGTGTCACACTTTATCATTATAGGTATCCTCCCAATCCAAACTCAACCCTTAACCAACAAATGAAAATGAAAACCATGACAAGGCTTAAGCCATACATGTGATAATGGTAACTGGGTGTTACAACCACCCCACCATAAGAAATTTTTGTCCCTTGAAAGCCTATAAAGAAGATTCCATTCCAAAGAGATGATTCCACTACTCTCTCATCATTACCTTATGTTCACATGTATCATGATTATCAGAACAATATTTTCATAACACTCTAACCAAATGTATCGTCTTCCCATGAAGTACCTTGGTCTTAGAATCAACTATCCTAACTGACTGCTCAATCAAAGATAAATCCAGTCCAATCTCCAGATCACTCCAACTAAAAAAGTGAGATGGATCATATAGATAATTTCTCATCTAGGATACATGGAACACATTATGTATCAACTTCATCTATGGTGGAAGTTCTAGATAGTAAGAAACTTTCCCCACCGGATCAACAACCTCAAAAGGTCCCACAAAAAGAGGATCAACCTTCCAGTGCCTCCCAAGCCATCAATGACCCAACTGGGGTGAAACTTTCAAGAACACTTTTTCATTGATTGAAAACTCCAAATGTCTATGTTGATGATCAGTATAAGACTTGTATTGTCTTCGTGCTATCAACATTCTCTGATGAATCAACTAAATCTTAGTTGTCCTCTCTTTTACCAAACTTGGTCGAGCAAAGGAACTTTCACCAATATCTGACCAATACAATGTAGAGTTACATGGACGTACATAAAAGGCCTCATAAGGATTTATTATGGTCATGGAATGGTAAATATTGATATAATAGAACTCAACAAGTCCCAAGTGATAGTCCCAAGCCCCTCCAAAGTCAATAACACAAGCGCAAAGCATATCCTCTAGAATATGTATAGCTCTCTCTTTCTTGACATCTGACTACAAATGGTAGGTTTTTCTCAAATGAACCTGAGATCCTAATGCCTCATGAAGTCCTATCTAAAAATTATAAGTAAACCAAGGATCCCTATTAGAGACTATAGAAGATGTAACTTTGTGAAAATGTACAATCTCTTTCACGTATAGATTTCCTGACACCTCAACTTTGGTTGTATCCCAAATGGGTATAAAGTGAGCTGACTTGTCCAGCCTGTTGATCACAACCCATATCGCATTATTATTCCTCTGTGTATGAGGAAACCAACCACAAATTCCATAGATATTACATCCCACTTCCATGTAGGGATAGGAAGTGTTTGAAGCAAACCCTAAGGTTTGTGGTGATCGGCTTTCACCTATTGGCACATATATCAATGGAAAACAAACTCTGCAATGCCCCATATCATCCTAGTGGTTCTTGGGTGCACATCACACTGGGAAATATGGTAATTTTGCATTAAATCCTTCATTGCCACTAAGGGAATAACGTAATGATTCTGATAACATAGAACACCCTCCATTGGGAATTACCACTGGGCTACTATCTCCCCACCATAAAGAGAGTACTTAATTCCACATAATTCATTTTCAAGATCTTAGTACTAAATAATCAACTCAAGAATAGAGGATTTCAATTGAATACCTGCTAAATAAACTTCGAACCCTTTCTCTTAAACTCCAATATGAAATTGTATAAATAGATCCATCAAATTATAATCTTCCAAAGATTCTTTTACTTCATAGGTTGGAATTTTCCTAATTAATTCATCTACAACAACATTCACTTTCCCTGGGGTATAGGCGATGTGAAAGTTGAAAGATTTTAGGTACTCTGCCCAACGTCTCTGGTAGAGATTTAAATCTTTTTGAGAAAAGATATAACTCAAAATTTTGTATTTTGAATACACAATAAACCTTTCTCTATAAAGGAAATATCGCCAAAACTTAATCATGTATATTACAGTTGCATGTTCAATGGTCATGGGTAGGATAGTTCTTATTGTGTGGCCTAACCTTACGATATCCATAAGAAACTACATGGTCACCCTGCATAAGAACGTAGCACAAGCCTAAACCTGATGCACCACAAAAGACCATATATCCTCACCTGGCCTCTGGAAGAGTCAACACTGGCGTAGAAATCAAAATATGTTTCAACTCGATGAAACAACTCTATCATTTATCATTCCATGAAAACTTCACCCCCCTTCCAAGTTAGAGTAGTTATTATAGAATCCAACTTTTAGAAGTCCTTTACAAACTTGTGGTAATATCTAGCTAAGCCCAAGAAGCTATGAATCTTAGAGACATTTTATAGCTGCTCCCAAGTCATTATAGCCTTTACCTTTTTAGGATAACCTGATATACCATATTCAGACACCACATGTCTGAAGAATTTCACTTCCAGAACCTATAAATCACATTTTTATAGCATTATATAATGTTGGTGATCTCCCATCAGACCTAGAAATATCCTCATATGTTTCACATGATCCTCCTCAGATTTATAGTAAATGACTATGTCATTCACAAAGACTACCACAATGTTATTCAGATACTTATGGAAAATTGTGTCCATCAAAACCATGAAAATTGTGGGAGCATTTTTCAGACCAAATAGTATAACAAGGTACTCATAATGGTCATACCTACTCTGAAAGGAGATTTTCAAAATTTCTAGTTCCTTTATCCTTAACTGATACTAACCAGATTGAAGGTCAAACCATGAAAACCACTTCTCACCTTTCAACTGATCAAACAGATCATCAATCTATAGAAACATATAGTTGATCTTTACCATAACTCGATTGAGATTTCAGTAATCAGCACATAAGAGAAGAGAAACATTAGGATTCTTGGTGAATAGAATTGCTACCAGCCACGTTGACACACTCAGGCATACAAATCCTTTCTCAATAAGATCATTGAATTGGGACTTCATCTCTTTCAGTTCTGTCAGTGTCATCCAATAAGAGGGAATTGAAATTGGTTGAGTAATAGGCATTAAGTCAATGGAAAACTCAATCTCCCTCACCGGTGGTAAACCAAAGATGTTAGAAGAAAACATATTAGGAAACTTGACGATGATTGGAGGGTTATAAACACTAATTGAATCTTGCTTCACATCAAAAGAAAACACAAATATCACTTTCCCCAATTCTAAATAAGAAGGTCTGGCTCTGCTCGACCTTGGGTCCCAATCTCCTTGAAATACAAGAGACACACCACTAGGTGTATTAAGGTAGACTCATCAAAGATAAAAATAAATTTAGGATTTATTGGAAATTATCCAATCCATACGGAATATGATGTCAATAGATTTCATGTCGAGAACCAAAAAACTCCAAGCAAGCTTGACATATGATAAAGAGAAGATGCAAGTGGGACTACACAGACCATGATCTCTCTTCATACCATGGGGTTTAGTGACATCCATTGCACAAGATAAAATATCCATAGGATCATTAAGAGGATTAAAAATATGGGTTGAAATGAATGAGTGAGATGAACTAGTATCAAATATAGCAGCCACTAATGACGATTCTATAGTAATGGTTCCTATCACAGTCACTGGACCCATGTCTTCTTCCTCTATAGACTCTTCTACTACATGAAGAAGATTTTCTCTAGATGCTTATGGTTGAAACCCTTTTGTAAATGAATAATTTTATTTCCCCGTAGTTTTTGGAGGTGCTAATGATCTCATTCCACTATGCGGAGTAGAGAAGTGATGGAAGAATATTTTTAAGTGCCCTAAATATTTGCAAGATCTATAGTTCTTAGGTTATCAATGTAAACCGTATTATGATTTCTTGGTTTTCCACACTAGTATCAAACCAAAGAAATTCCTCCTGATGCTATAGGAGGTCTGGATTGACCCTGTCATCAAGAACTATCTTGAGAATCATCACATATCTATTTTCCTTTGAAGGAACCAAGGCTTCCGCTATGAGGAAAAGAAACTCCCGATAACCCAAACTTGTCACCCCAGTCAATCTCAACCATCATCACCATATCCAACACATTAGAATAAGTGGGTAGCTTCAACAAGAAGACCTAAGAATAGATATCTGATTGAATCCCCAACTCAAATCTTTGAGACTTCATCCTTTTATTACATACTATATTAGTTGAAAACTACACTAGATTAGCAAAGCAATTTGAATACTCAGTCATAGTTTTTTCGTCCAACTCAAGATTGAAAAACATTACAGCCTTAGCCAACACCATTGAATCTGAATAGAACTAGTTGGTGAAAAAAAACCATGATGTCCTTCCACGTTAAAACTTCATGTTTCTTCTCCATCACCATTGTGTCCCACCATCTTCTGTTCGGTCCCTCTAGCACTAAGGTGGCACACTTCACTTTGATCTCATTTAGTGTCTCCAAGAACTCAAACATATGTTCTATATTTCCCAACCATTCCTCAACATGTGGAGGATTCATGGAACCTTTGAAAACTAGTGGCTTTTGGTGAAGGAACTCTTGAGAATGATTTTGATGATCATTCCCCTAATTTTCCATGGTAGGACCCTAAACTGGGAGTACATGTGGTTCATCTCCTAGGTCTTGGATAGTTCACATGATCACCTCAACTAGATTTGGGTCCACTAGAGGATTTGCATAATGGGGTACAATATAATCCTCCTCCTGGATCTAATTCATATGCCTTCTTTGAGGCATGATGCTACACAGCATCAGTAGATAACCTTGAAGATATTAGAGAACGCTCAAATATTGAAATTAGGGAAACATAAATACCAATATATAGGATAATATTATTTGTATTTCACTATATCCAAATCAAAAATAGGGAAAATAGTAGAACTAGTACACAGAAATCCTTTACCTAACTACCCATGGTGAATTAAGGTTTATTGTGGTGAGAGATGGTCAGGAACTCAATCGAAACTACCTCTTAATACCTGGAAATATTTCAAAAATGCATACTAACTTCAAGACAAAATCTGAATATCCTCTTTTAATACCACTTTGTCATGAACCATCCCAGGTACCCTAGTAACTCAATAACTGATCTGGCCCTAACATGTCCCAAAGGGCATTCCCGATCCCCATGGGTTGGTGACTAGTACCTGGAATCATACATCATACAGGTGGGAAAGAATGTACCACAAAATATAGCAGAAGAAAAAGAAACAAGACAGTATGAAAAACAAAGAAGCTCTACTAGGAGTATTGTATGAGAATATAAGTAGGCATAAAAATCCAAAATTACTACAACCCAAGTACCAAAAGTAGGGGGAAATATACCTAGGTTCCCTAGGGACACAACTGACCAAGTCCAAATCTCAATAGTTGGATCCACCTCCAAGAGATCCCTTCCCTCTACTCAAACCTAAAAAGAGAAATTCCACAAACACCTGAAGGAAAAAATTAGGGTGTGAACCAAATCCCAGTAGGATACCACCAAATATACCATAATATATTTCAAATATAGATTTTCCAAAGAAAATATTTCAATTTTTAAAATAAATAGGTTTGGTAATTCAAAAAGCATATTTTTTTAAAAAACATGTTATACAGTTTCAAAATGATGGAAAATAATTTTGAAGCACAGCCTTTACTTTACAAGAGATATAATATTTATAAAATAATGAATTAAATAAAACAGTAACATAAAATAGTTTTTGTAAATATAGAAAAGGCATGTAAATCAGTTTTACAACATTGGAATACATTTTTATCTCATATATAAATAAACAAGTGAGAAACATGGTCATCTATTATGTAAGTATGATAGTGTTAACCATATATAGGATTCCTCACTCTCTAAGTGATCATAGAAGAATGATTATACTCACATCCCCCTAACACTATCCAAAGGCAAATCATCACCCTCCCATCGGGGATGTTACCCACTGCATGTATGTTTTAGAATGTTGTAATATTGTAGAGTGTATCCAAATAGCTCACCAATGACCTAAGGATTTCATGTGATCTTACGTGATGGGAAATTTATTTTAAGACTATTTAAAATACAATTAAATCCTATTATTTCATTTCAAAATGATAATTTTTCTATTTGAAATTAAAAAAATAGTTTTAATATAAAAAAAGTCCCTTTTCACAAGATAAAACCATTGGGTTTCTATCAATTCATTTTAATCAATTTCAACAAGTTTGAAATACATTCAAAACCAATTACATCCTTTTGAAAATTCATTTCCACTATTAAATTCAACAAATTATTGGAAAAAATTTCAATATAATCCAAAATTTAAATTCAACAATTTAAACTAGCAAATTTTCATAAACACACCCCAATTCAATGGAATTTGGGGTTTTCCAAATTTTAATACCAAAACCATTTCAAATATCACAATTCATTGGAATTGTGATTTTATCAATTTAATTGAAATAATGTTTGGGAAATTTAATTTAAATATATAATTGAAATAAATCAAGCAATATAAAGAAAATTAATTTTTCTAACTAGGACAGAATCACTTACCTATTTACCAGTACTTGACACCCGCAATGGCTCCCGTAAAAAAGATTGAAGGTGTTGAATATATCAAAACACAACCTAGAAGAAAGATCCAACATCATATGGTATTGATCCATGAATTTTAGGATGATTCATTAAAATACTAAAAGAGGGGAAATAGAAATAGATGAAGAATGATTAAGAATGCTTACTCGGATATCACCTGCCAAAATAATGATGATGAAACACCAAAGGAATTGAACTGATAGGGTTTGAAGGCTCCTAAATCACTTGGGGAAGGATTTGGGTGGAGGGAGAGGAAACCAAAGAAAAGGATGATATAAATTCAAAGAGCACTATTGCTTTTATAGGTTTTTTTTTGGGGTATTAAATGATGTGTAGTCCATTACATGCTGTGAAATCATTAAATAATGTAACTATTAGAATAAAATGTGTCTATATGCATTAAAGGCTTAGGCACGAGTCAAAGTAATGATCTGTCACTTTTTCACGATGTGTAAACATGGTTCACAACATGAAACCCTTCACATCGTGAATTCCACTTCACAACTTGTACCCTATGACAATTTACACATCGTGTAACCTGAATTCATGATGTGTAATTCCTTGGAAGTTTACGTAAACACCCTATTTAAAGTTGAAAATTCCAAAAAATTTCTAACTTTACCATTATATGTATCCTCCCTATCCAAACGCAACCCCTACCCAAACAATGAAAAGGTAAACCAAGAAAATTATTATGATGTACCTATCAGAAAGGTAATGGGATGTTATACTTTCCTTCTTCAATACAAAAAGATACCTCTTTACTTCCCTTTAGATACCTCAGTATCCACTTTACAGCTTCCTAATGTTTCTTTATAGGGTTATCCATATACCTTCTCACAACTTTCACTACATGAGAAATGTCAGGTCGAGTACAGACCATGGAATAAATCTGGATTCTAATAGATGATGTGTATGGAACCTTTCCATGTACTCAACATCTCCTTCCATCTTCAGTGATTTCTCATTTGTTAATTTGAAATAGATTTATTGGGAAATATAAACCAGATTTTTTTCTAACATATTGAATCGTCTAAAAACCTTTCCAATGTAGTTCTCATATGATAACATGAAGGTTTCTTCTATGATGTCTCTATTGATCTTTATCCCCATAATCATGCTATATTCTCTAAGATCTTTCATCTTGAACTCCTTAGTAAACTATACTTTCATCTCATTGATCCTTTGCATACCTGATCCTACAATAATAATTTCATCCATATATAGAAGCAGTATAATATATTCATCAAGAAAAAAAATTGATATAGTAACATTGATCCATGTCACACCATTTGTATGAATTTTTAGTCATGAATGAATCAAACTTTTTGTTCCACTGCTTGGGTGCCTGCTTCAACCCATATAATCTCTTCTAGAGTTTTAACACCAATCCTTCCTTCCCAAACTGAACATATCCCTCTGGATATTTCATTATAAATTTCCTCCTAAAATCTCTATAAAGGAAGTTATTCTGGACATCAATCTTCTCAAGATGTAAGTCTTTTGATGCCACAATGCAGAGAACCACCTGGATGGTGGTAAGATTCACTATAGGAGAGAAAATTTCAGTGAAATACACTCCCTCCTTCAATTGAAAACCTTTCCCCACCAAGATTACTTTATACCTAATCTTTACATAATGTTCTTCCTTGACCCAATATAACCACTTTTTCTATAATTCTTTCTTCCCTTATGGCTAAGGTGTCAACTCCCAAGTGTTTTTATCATGCAATGAGTAAATATCCTCCCTTATAGAAATTTACCACTTTCTTGACTCCTTCAACTGCATTCCCTCTTAAAAACATTCTCGTTTTCCACCATCAATCAATAAAAAATAATGTAAGGATATTGAATACCTCTACACAGAAATTATTAACCTCATTAATCTCCTTAACTCCACTTAAGGAGTAAGATCCACTGGTTAAGGGACCACATGACCAAGAATTCCTTCAAGCTCTACTAGTTCATGGTACTCTAGTTATTTGTTCCCACTATCAACTTCAACTGCATGATGGCCTTTTATGTGAAACCTTCATTAAATATCACATTCAATATTACAATGATCATTTTTTTGTGATCATCTCAAAAAAAATAACCAAACTCCTCAGCACCAAAGTTTTCATGAACTAGCGTGACTCCACCCTGAACTGGTCACCCAATCAAGCCCACAACATGGGATGAGGTGTGTTATCAGTCCCCCTCAGCTGAAAACTAGTGTCGAGATCAATATAAAGTAGTTGGGAATGATTTATCCTATAAAAAATGACAAATAAACTAAAATAAACAAAAAAATAAAAAGATAAGCACTGGCAGCAGAAAATAAATAAAAATGTACAAACCTCCATGTGATATTATAGATCACCACTGACCATTAAACCAACATTTCCCCACGGTGATCAAAACTGAGCTAGAAGTATCACCTAATCTAAAAAAAAATCTATAGGCATGAGTATTAAAACTCTATAGGTGCACCCAGATGGTCTATTCCTAATTCATTTCCTTTTAACAAAAGAAACATGAATCTCAGGTCTAAAATACAATATATAAAATTAGTTTTTTTACACATTATCTCTTTAAATAAAATCATGGTCCATTTCCATTTTCATTTGAAACTTTTTTATTTTACAAGGAGGAAGCTTTAACATTTTAAAGAAATAGAGATGGATACGAGAGAATGATTTTTTTATTTAAAAATGGGAAAGGAGTTGTAAATCATTCTAAAAACATTTCTATGAACATTTGAAAACCATTTTATCACCTTTCTTAAAGAGATACACCATACAAGGAGGTAGAATTAATGATCAGGCAAGGGAAATGGAAAAGTAGAGAGCATAAGTAACCAACAAAACAAGGTACCTATATCACCCACTCCAAACAACTAAGAATCGAAGTACATAGGAGAAATAATGAGCTCAATGGATAATCTAAAACATACTAAAACGTGACTCATCCCATAATTATTCCTAACCTGATGACACCAATTCACCCACATGCTTGATCTTACCCTTCCTAGCCCAACCAAGGGGCATAATCACAAAGCAGTGCAAGGTCCATAATAAGTGCCACTATCGAGTGCGTAATCTAAACAAGTGAAACAATCATTCCTAGAAAATTTTCTAGGTATTCCATGTTCCTAGATCATGTATAAATAGGGGTTATTCCAAATAAATTCAAACATGAAACCATCCATGAATATATATATATATATAGTAGAGGCATTGACCCTCGAACCACTCCACGAAACAATACCTTCCCTTTCAACCATTAGATCATAAGGGAGTCCCATACCAAGGACCTCCCATACCATTCAACACAACCAAGCAAAGAGGATCACCCAAGGAGAGCTTTCAAAAGATGACCAACCTATCAAAGTACAAAACAATCCTTAAGAAATCTTTGAGTGATAAACCATTTTCCAAAAAAAATCACACACGCCATTTATAAACTCAACATCTTGAAATCCAATAAATAAATAAATAACCACTATTTTAAAATCCAATCACATTTACAAGACTAAATCCATTCTTTAATAGCCACGAACTACTTATAAGGGCCAACTATGCAATTTATCAAACACTTAGTGCATGAAGTTAAACAAAACAATTTCATGCAATTCCCATTTCACATCAAACAATTTCTATAAAAGACATAAATTACTATTTATCATTAAAACAAGGATAAAAGGAAATAAATTAATTATTCCTAAATTTAAAGGACAAATTCAATGGGAAACCTAGCTCAAACATGCTGCTTTTTTATGGCGACCACTCAAATTCCCTTTCCACTTACACACATATACGCGTTCACTTATATGTAAGGACTCTTAGACCCTATGTAAATATTTTCACAACTAAATATGTACATGGGTTCCTTACATATGTTCTTACACATGCATATAATCCTTTACCTCACACATGTATGCATTTTTTCATATATATACATTTAGCACCCCTAGTCCCAATATATATATTCTCACTACCATGTGTGAATATATATATATATATAATGGGGGAATGTAGGTATGTATATATATATATATATATGATTACCTATGCATAACCTTGTAAGTATCTTTTGATAATGAAAACCAAAAACTACCACAGCGGGGTCTAAATCACACTATAAGAATACCAAGAACACAAAAACAAAAAAACACCTAAATTAAAATTAATCCAAACTAAGGGAACCAAAAACCCTTAACTAAAACCAAAGAAAAACTTGCTAACTTTGTCAACCATAGTAATAACGATCCTCAACAAGGCCAATATACCCTAATCATCAAGAATCGAGCAAAACAAAATCCATAAAAAAATTATGGTTCGTCCATGGTATGTAATCCACACAGACGTGGAGGAAACCAAGATAATAATGAAGAGGAGGGGAGAAGAAACTTATCAGATAGGACCAAACCCAAAATCGGGAGGAGAAACATTTTCCAAAGGGTGGGGGCTCTAGAGCCCTCTCGACTTTTTGGGTCTGCGAGAGAGGAAGGAGAGGGTGTTCCACAGCCAAAGGGGGGGAGAGGGAGACCCCTCTTTGAGGGTTTAATTAAAAACTTAAATATAATATTATTATTATTATTATTATTAATATAAATAATTAACTTATTATTATTATTATTAAAACATTTTATTTTTATTTATTTTTTATTTTTTTATCGCATTTTATTTTTATTTTATTTAAATTTTGGAACTCTGGGCAGTCCACATGGTTTGGTTGCATAGTATTCCACAGCATGTTCCAATTATGCACAACCTAATAAATAGAAGGGACCCTCTCATGGGTTGGCCACCTGATTTGATAAATTTTGAATTGACCATGAAACTCGCCTTTTTCATTTGATCAACCCATTTTTCATGCATTCCATATGGTTTCCTCAAACCATGCGCAAGTCATGCTCCACTAAGAGAATGGTGCACAGTCACTACTGGTCCTCTCAGGGTTTGACCCAAACTATGCTCAGACCATGCACAATACCAAAAACCACCCAAAGACTCCGAAACACACAAAAAATATACCAAAAACAGAACCCGAACCTCAACTAAAAGATCTAACCTAAAGTAAAGGAAAAAATATATAGAAACCATGGTTGGGGTGTGAAAATTCTCCCCACCACAAAAACTTTCTTCCCCCAAAAAGTCACCCAGCCAAATGAGGAATTCAAATTGAGTTCAAAAAACTAAATGAAGTTGAGAAAAACCACGAACCTCGATGTGACCTTTCAACTCTATATGTTACACTTGACTAGCTCTATAGACAACCACATCAAGAATAATTATGGGGAAATAAAATGAAGGGGGTTTTCCCCACCATAAGAACCCAACCAACTCAATGGAGACACAGAAATTCCAACACAAAGAAACATGGGAACTCTCCACAGAGACCAACCCCCCACCACAAGGGGGGCCTAACAAAAATCCCCAAACTAAGTATCGAACCAAACCACAATTCGTCATTTCCACAAGTCATAATCATGTCCAAATTGAGCACAAATGAAAACTAAAACCAATCTATAAAGAGACAACATTTCAAGTCTTCTCTTTCATAAGTCAAAACCACAAAACTTATAAGAAAATGAGCCCACCAAGACTTTTTACAACCAGGGGGAAATTCCAATAACAAGGAAGTCTATAACAAGGAAACAAGGCCTCTATGAATTTTAAAAAAAATTAATGCTCAAAAACAATGAATATATGGTATAGAAACTTAAACCATCCATATTCTAGAAATAGAGACAAAACATAGACCAAGGACCCCCACACCCCTATGATTATTGACTGCATGAAAAGCTTCACTCTCAGACTTATAGATGAAGTTAGAATGTCTTGAATCATCTATTTACCCACATTAAAAAGATGAAAATATTGAAAAAAAACTTATTCTTTTAATGGTGAATCTAATAGAACCCCTTCAAATAACCCAAGTTACCACAAAGAATGAATCATATTTTCAAAAACCAATATGAATGAGACATTATTTCTTTTTTCATCTAATAAAGATGACAAAAAAACTAAGAAGTCTCGGGTTACAAAATTAGGAAGGGATCTAAATCCACCACTGAATTTATAGTCTGGGTAATGTCATGAATGGGAATACTCAGAGAAACACTTATTCAAAATTTCCTTAAAAACCATAACCACCTCAATTTTGGCAAGTTCAAACCACTAAATAATGACCAACACCAATTCCCAAAACCAACTTCTTAGCTACTGAAAGAGGACATTATTCATTATTAACATGGTTAATTTTCATGTGCTTCATTATTTATAAACACCATTTTTAGTTCATTTTACAAATTGAGAATTATTTCACAATATGATTGTAATTTCTTATTAAAATTCACTATAAATAGATACATTTTTGAACACCTACTTAAACACCCATTGGTCATTATTTTATTTTAATATTTAATTTTAAGTTTTCTCATTCCATTAGGAATATTTCATTATTATAGATCACTTAAAGAATAAAATTGAAAGATGACCAAAGTGGGATTTCATGACAACACATTATGGGTGAAGTGAACTAGACAGTATCCTAATAAAATAACTATAGTGGCCAATATCAAAGCCCAATGATGCTAAACTTTTAACTAAAGTTATAGAAAATCAAAGGAAACATTTTATTAAAAAGTTTCCAGAGATAATTCAGATGTTTGATGGGATTTCTAGGCATCTCAAGTTGAAGATAAAATTATGGGCTAGATCTTATGGCCCAGAAAAACATCCCACCATTTCAATCATATATCAAAAATAACATCCAATTGAGATTAAATTTTTTTTAAAAAAAAATAAAGGGACATATGGGGATTCATTTTATTATACTATTTCCCACCCCAATTCTTTCATCTAAAATTTCATTTCGATGCCTCTGTTTTGTGTATGAATGTTGGATTTTATTTTTTCAAGGCTGTAAATTTCCAAATTCAAAAAACATTCTACCACCCTATCCCTAAAATAATCAAGTGGGAATACTTGTAATTTTGGGGTATTTACCCAAGTCTTCTAAAATTGCTATTTAAGGTAGTGGTGGTAAAGGAGTAAAGGATGGTTTGTCCTTTATTTAATTGTAATGTTAATCTACGACTTTGTCTTTGTAATGTTCTTATTTAAAATATAAGTTATTAGAATCACCTTAGTATCTTAATAAAACTTCTTATTCTTCTTAGTTTCAACTCTTTTTCAACACATTGATACAGTTTCATTAATGTGTGAATTTATTCATACAAAGAAGAGATAAATCCTTCAAACCATAGTGTATTGTTCATTATTTCATTACTTTTAACTTCTTCAATTCCACCCTCATGAGTCTACTTCCCACTTCCATTGAGATAATATGATCAATAGAGAAATAAAACTCTTATGTATTGATCCAAGGGTGTAGAAAGAGTTTGTATTAGATATTATTTCTCACTCTATTAGTGGTTAATCACTTTTAATTGAGAGTTTTTTGTTATGATCTTAAAACTTATTCATCATTAATGAATTTTATGGTCACACGATTCAAGCGATAATAAGAAACTTTACCTTGGAGTGCTCATAAAAATGATCATCCAAGTATATAGGTGATCAACATTAGGTTTGTGTTTT
The DNA here is from genome assembly GCA_963277665.1 of Viscum album. NCBI lineage: Eukaryota > Viridiplantae > Streptophyta > Magnoliopsida > Santalales > Viscaceae > Viscum > Viscum album. The sequence continues at coordinate 461,352,642 of OY728122.1, read as the reverse complement.
AACTAAACCAATAAGTGATGAATTTGATTTTATCTCTTTAAATGAATCACTCTTGATTCTAAGAAATTGAAATCATTAAAAATTAATTTTATCCAATCCATCCCTCGAAATAACATAGGATTAAACCTTTATCATAATTTGAATTCAAATAGGTTTCCTAGTTCTCATTTAAACCCATCTAAAATCAACCCAATGTTTTCCATTTCATATCCAAAAACAATCCATAAAATTTACGTGTCTGTAGTTTTCTTCTTAGGTCTCTGAGGATTTGACAGCCCAAGCCACACTACAAGGGACTGCTTCAACTATAAAAACTTGGGTAAATTTGGTCCAGGAAAAATTTTAATGTCATTGTTAGGTAACCAAGCAATTCAGCTCAACACTCATTCTATTATCCCCTATTTCTCTTTTCTCACCTCAATTTATCTTATATTTTTCTCTTTTTTCACTTTTCATTGTGCATGCCTACCTATACCCATGATCAATCAAATCATCTAGTTAGGGTAGATAGTTATGGGGTAGAGGAGTCAAGTACACGTAGGGTTATCTTTCCATTAGATCCTAATATTCCTAATTCTCAAGATTCAAAAATCAATCCTATACCAATGAAGGGTACTCAAAGATACCAACTCATAATCTCAAGTGGAAACCAAACTTGAAATCCAAATGAGGCAACCCCAAACATAGGGAGTGTTATTGATCAAACCATGAATGACTACCTCACACCTTCCTAGACCAATTCCCCCTATTGCATTAGGAATGTTACCCCAGTATAATCCCACCATGTCTTCAAAACTCATTTCCTAAACAACCTTCCAACTTTCTATGGGATAGTGTAAAAAATTCCATACCTTTATGTTAAGGATTTAAATAACATTGTTGACACCATGTGACCACCACATCAACTTATGTCAGATAATATGACGATATTTACTTTCTCACTAAAAGATTAAGCAATCAATTGGTTAAAAAAATCTAAGACCTACATCAATCCATTATTAGGACCAATTGAAAATAGAATTATAAAAAAATACTTCCCACATCACAAAACAATTTTACTTAAAAATTATATCATTTTTTTGAAAAAGAAGGGATTCATTTTATGAAACATGGGAACGGTTCAAATATACACTCAACATGGTACTGCAACATATATTTTTAATCCCAAAATAATTCCTAATTTTATATGAAGGGTTGGGTCCTAGGAACAAAAAAAATTCATTAATAAGATGTGTAATATAACCTTTAAAAACAAAGCCCCAAAAGATGCTTATGAGTGTCAAGAAGGTCTAGATGAACAAAAGGAAACATGAAGAACATCGCTTAACTATGAGAAACCACCCAAATCTGGTGGAATTCACACCCTTGGGGAAGAGGAAAGTCGTAGTTATTTTACACACTAGGAATATCGAGGGGATCGATCATTGGATGGTCCAAGAAATACAAAAAATTGAGCTTATTTACATAATTTGTGAAAAACATGACCAAAGGACAAAAAAACCATTAAATAACCAATCTGGTCACCAAAGTATCCTCCAGGGATAAACTAACCATCATAAGCCCCTACCCAATCTATCCCTCTCACAATCTTGGGACAGTTGTGTAAACAAATAGATAAAATGAGCTCATAAGCCTCATACCTTAAACTTGAACTACAAAACATTAAAACCAAAAAGGCACCCAAGACAACTCAAGTGGTACCATCCTCAATATTAAGGGAATAATCTAGTTACACACAAACCTCTCATGAACAACTAAAAGTAGTGACTATCTCAAGAAGTGGGAAACATATTGGAAACTTAAAAACAATTCCAAAACCATTGAAAGCTTCAATTTCACATGAAAATGATGAATAAACACTCTCATATTCTAGAAAATCCAATGAGAATGTAAAAGAACCACAACCTCACTAAATACTCAAACAACCGGATCCCTTCTCTCAATTCCTAAGAGTAAAATCTAAATGATAATAGAATGAAACTTTGAGGGAAATATTCTCTCATGTTAAGCTGAAAATTCCCCTTATTGATGCAATCCAAATATTTCCTACCTACTCTATGTACCTTAAGGACTTGTGCACTTTTAAAAGGAAATTTTCACATCAAAACCAAGTCCTTTTGGCTGTTAATGTGAGTACCACTATTCAAGCAACCATTCATCCTATATTGAAAGACCTAGGATGTCCTTACATCAATGTTGAGTTATGAGAGAATAAAATTGTCAAATCCCTTTTTGATCTTGGTTCTAGTGTGAACCTTATTCCATACCCATGTATTTTCATTTAGGGATCAAGGAACTCCAACCCATATCTTTTACTCTTCAACTTGATAATCATAGTATTCTAGTTCCTAAGGGGATCTTAAAGGATGATTTAGAAAAAGTTAAAATTTCCATTTACCCTCATGAATTAACTATCCTTTATAATCACCCAATCATAGGTCCTAGGTAACAAACCCACATCATCTTCGGTCATACCTTTTTAGAAACAATCAACTCAGTAATCTATGTTATGAATGGAAATAGGACAATAACATTTGGAAACATGAGCCTCAATATAAACATTTATAATGAAAAATCTCAAATTGGGGATGATTAAGATATTCATGGGGTCAATTTGATAGGTATTGTTGATTTAGAACCATATGAACATTGAGGAATCATTGAAGGACGTTTAAGTAAATATGAGATAGATTTCCTTTGTTCATATGACGGGAATTTGTCTCCTTGGATTGAATCTATTTGATTAAAATACTTTGATGATTTTTCAAGATCAAAAATCAATGATAACACAGGTGAAATCAAAAAAAAATTGAGTCCATATCCATTTATAACATTGATATAGCCAATTGTTGGCCGAAACTTCTATTTAAAAGGAACTAATTCTGTTAAGAAATTTGGAAAAAGAAACTATGTTTAACAAAAAGTCCCATCCTTATTTTAAAAGTGTTAATCACTATGATCTTAAATTTATAATCCTACCTTAATCACTCAAGTATGAATTCTTAGAAGATAATTGAGCCTTTCCGATTATCATTTATTCCTCTCTTGAATCAAATCAAGAGAGAATTCTTTTGGATGTCCTAGGAAATAATAAGAAAGAAATTGGATAGACCCTTTATAATATTCCTAGTATTATCCCACTCATTGAAACTTACAGTATTGTTATGTAATATGACTCCAAACCACGTAATCAACCATAAAAGGGACTCAATCCCAATCTTATGGATTTGTAAAGGAAATCATTTTTAAATTTGTTGAAAGTAGAAATCATCTACCCCATTACTAAGATTGAGAGGGTATTCCCAATTCAATTTTTTCAAAATAAATATAGAATCATTTTGATCAATAATGAGGATGGTGATATTCTCCTTATAAGGGACATAGTGGATGGAGAGTGTGAATTGAATATAGGAAGTTAAACTCAGGTACTAAGAAAGACCATTTACCCTTTCCCATCATTGATAAAGTCCTCAAGTGAGTGTAAGATCATAAGTTCTACTAATTCAAAAATGGATTATTAGGGTATAATAAAATTTAAGTCTACTTATAGGATCAAGGAAAAAAACCTTCACTTATCCATTCAGTACCTTTTCCTTCAAGTGTATGCCCTTTGGGTTATGTAATTCTTCATGTACCTTCCAGCGGTGCATGATGGGAATATTCTATGACATGGTGGGGGATTGTTTAGAGTACTTTATGGATAAATTATCCATATTTTTGGATACCGTTTAGGGATTACTTGTAAATTTTTAAAGTTTTTTTTAGATGTGACGATAAGAATCTCATCCTAAACTATGAAAAATGACATTTCATATTAAAGGATTTATTCTTAGCCATTTGGTCTCTAGTAGAGGGATTGAAGTTGATAAATCTAAGTTGATATCATTTTTCACCTTCACTCTCCAAAAAAAATCAAGGAAGTGAGGTACTTCTTAGGACATGATGGTTTCCATATAAGGTTTACTAAGAATTTCAACTCTATTTCCAGAAAACTTTTGGCTATTTGGGTGAAATATTCTCCATTTATATTGATAGAAATATGTGAGGAATCATTATCAACACTCAAGTCATATATTATCTCTCCACCTATCATGAAATATCCCATTTTAAACATCCATTCGAATTCATGTGTGATGTGAGTGACTTCGTTGTAGGATATTTCTTAGGAAAATGTTGTGAAAAAACTCCATGTGTCGTTTCCTATATAAGTAAATCATTAAATGATGAACAAAAAAACTACACCATCACTTAGAAATATATAATTATTGTTGTCTTTTACTTATATAAATTCATTTCTTATCTCTTAGGATCCACTATCACTATCTTCATGAATCATTCAGCTCTAAAATAAATTTTCCATAAAAAAATGCCAATCTAGATTGATTAAGTGGGTCCTTCTTCTTCATCAAGATTTTGATTTAAACATTAATGAAAAAAGGTGTTGAAATTTTTTTAGTTGATCATATATCTAGGATGGAATTCAAAGACAACTCACATAACCTTTCTATATCTGATTCATTTCCTGATGAGAACCTATATTCTGTGAGAGATTTCCCATGGTATGCTAATATAGAAAACCATTTTTTCACAAGTGACATTAAAAATATATTCGGGACATAAGCTAAGAGGAAATTCCTTTATTATGTCTGACACTATGTTTTTGATGATACATATGTCTTTAAGTATTATCATGGCCAAATCATTAGGATATGTGTTCTCAAGTCTAAGCAAGATTCCATTGTAAAATTATTCCATGGAGAGGCATGTGGTGGCCACTTTTCCACAAATAAAACCACTAAAAAGGTCCTCCAAAGTTGTTTATACTAGCCTAACCTCACTAAGGATTCCTTTAGATTCTTCCAATGTTGTACTTGGTGTTAACAATTAGGATTCATAAACAAAAGGAATCAAATTCACCTTATACCCATTCTGGTTGTCAAAATCTATGATTGTTGGGGAATTTATTTCATGGTACCCTTCCCGATATCTAGGGGATATCTATAAATACTATTATCTATTGATAATGTCTCAAAATTGTTTGAGGTCATTCCCACCAAGTCTAATGACCATCAAGTTGTAATCAGATTCCTAAAAGATCATATATTTTCTAGATTTGGAATTCTTAGGGAAATCATCAGTAATCATGGAACCCATTTCTGCAACCATCCCTTCTTTGTACTCATTTATAAGTATGGGATTTTTCATAAAGTTACCACTTCCTACCATCCTCAAACCAATGGTTAATATGAGTTTTAAAATAGTGAAATTAATAAAATTCTTGAAAAAACTGTGAATCCCTCTAGGAAATATTAGTTTAAGAAACTCTTAGATTCCCTTTGGGAATATCGTACAATTTTTAAAACCATTATATTCAGGTCACTATATATGTTGTTTTATATAAAATCATTCCATTTACCTATTTAAATTGAACATAAATCCGTTTAGGAAATTAAAAAATGAGCATTAAAATTTCATTACACAAAAAAAGGGAAAATTAGATCTTAATGAACTAGAGGAACTTAGGATGGAGGTTTATGAAAATTCAAGGATCAATAAAGCTAGAGTTTAGGACTACCGATCTATGAATCTAAAAGTATAACACTTTGAAATGGGAAATTCATTCTCTTATATATTTCTAAACATCATCTACACCAAATAAAGTAATGGTCTAGATAGTACGGTCCATACATAGTACATCATGTGTACCCCCATGGGTCAGTGGATATTTACAATCCCACTAGTGGTAATATCTTCAATGTCAATGGTCATATATTAAAACCATTAATTGAATCATTCAATAAATCTAAAATAGAGGGGGTTCTAACTGAACCAACCAATAAACCAGAAAAAATTTGATAAATTTATGGTCCTAGTTGAGCTAACGACATTAAATAAAGTTCTTCCCATTAAGAAAATTTACCATTAACTATACATTGAATCAAGGTTGGGAGTTCCAAAATAAATAGTTATGTTTTTTCCTTTCCTTTTTTTTAGTTAATAGAACTTCTCAGGGTTTCCATGGTTTCTAATTTAGATTGTGTGTGAGAATTCGGGTTCGTTGAGGTTGAAGTTTTTTTAGGTAAATCGCATACATCTATAAATTCCATAACATTATATCATACACTATGGGGATTCCATAAGTTATGTGGGGATCAAAGGATCAATTTGTGGTGGCATGACCTTTATCTATATACCACCCGGTAACATTATTCCATAAATCTTTTTTAAAATATTGATTTTGGAACTCCTCTCTTCTACCTCTACCCCCTCCTAAATTCTATTTTCATTAAACACTTGGTAAATTTTTATTCTATGTTATGGGGGATGAAATAAAAAAATTGTTTTTGTGTGCATAAAGAAATACAAAAAATACAATAAAATATTTTAAATGAAAAATAATTAATTTTAACGGAAGGAAAAATTTATTTAACCTTGAACATGATAATACACATTTAAAACTTTGAAATAGAATAAAAAATAATTTTCCATCTTTTGATTCTAATTTTAATCCATTTTTAAGTTCATGATAATATATTTTGTAATGTGTGGATGTTTGATGTGATTTTTCACCATTTAAATTTCATCCAATTAATAAAAAAACACAATTTTCATCATTTGGATTGTGGGGTGTTAATTTGAGTTCATAGGGTCCAATAATAAATGTAATAGTTTTGGTGATAATTTTAATTTTAACATGAGTATTCAAAAAAAAATAAAAAAATACTATTGTATTTTGAAAAATGGATTGACCTAATGTGTGGATTTTGGTACTAGGGGGTCATGAATACATAGTTGTATAGCCCATTGTTTGTAATTGTATATCTATTTGTGGTAATATTAATTTGTTATTGATTAAGTTAACTTGAGATGAAGCCTGAGTTTGTGAGCTTCACTTGGTTCCCAAAGGTATTTGAGCCTAGAAGTCATTGACAAAGTCTTAATACAGGGGTTGACTTGATTGTGTGCAATTTCAATTACCATGTAAAATTTTCCCAAAAAATGAATACTCATATTAATATTAAAATTTTATTCCAACTAGCACCCCTATCTTTTTACCCAAAAATAAAAATGAACCCCTATGTCTATTGTGATGTATAACACATCATCCTAATTAATTGAAATTGGATGAAATGTGGTAATGAATTTGAAAAAATGAATGATCTTGGACTTGGGATATGCTTCTGGAACTCTCTTTTTAAAAATTATTTTCATGGGTTTCGTAATTTTTAGTTTTGAGGTATTTTTAGGAGCACTGTGTATTAATTTGTTTTTTGTAAAAATGAATTCAAATTTCATATTTTTGAGATAAAGTTTTCCTAGGATTAGAAAAACTCAAGTTAGGGAGTGTGATTATACACTAAAACAAGATAATGTTCATTTTTAATATATATAATTTTCATGTGATTCATTTTTCATAAACACCATTTTTAGTTCATTTTATAAATTTAACATTATTTCACATTATGATTGTAATTTATTCTTAAAATACACTATTACATGATACATTTTTAAACACCTCCTTAAACACCAAATAGTCTTGATTTTATTTTAATATTTTTTTTAGGTTTCTTATTCCATTGGGAATATCTCATTACTCTAAATCACTTGACGAATCACATTGGAAGATGACTAAAGTTGGATTTCCAGACAACACATTATGGGTGAACTAAACTGGTAAAAATCCCAATGAAATGACTATATCATCCAATATCCTAGCATAATTATTCTAAAATTTGAACTGGGGTTAGAGAAAATAAAGTGGAACAATTCATTAAATAGTTTCTAAAGCTAATTCAAATGTTTTAAGGGAGTTCCATGAGGTCTAATTTGAAGATAAAATTCTGGTCCAGATTCTATGGCTGAGAAAACATCCAACTATTTCAATCACATATCACAAAATAAAAATCCAATTAGTCTAAAATATTATATTTTATCAGGGAAATTCTTGGGGTTAATTTTATTCTTTTATGTCCCACCCCAATTCGGTCATTTAGAAGGTAATTTGGGTGCCTCTTTTTAGTGGATACAAGTTCGCTCGTATTTTGGTCAATGGTGGAAAAGTCCACATTCCACAAAATTTCCACCACCCTAGGCCTACCATTATCAAGTTGGAAGACATATAATATTGGGGACATGACCCAAGGTTTCCAAAATTCCTATTTAATGAAGTGGTGGTGAAGGATTTAAGGATTCATTGTGCATTATTTCTTTGTAATTTTATGTTGTTGCTTTGTCAATGTAATATTCTACTTTCAATTGTAAGTTATTTGAATCACCTTATAATATTAATAAACCTACTTATTATTCTCATTTTCTATTATTTTTGTTAATATGTTGATACATTTTCATTAAGGTGTGAATTTATTCACACATAAATGATATAAATCCTTCAATCAATGGTGGAGTGTTCGTTATTTCATTTCTTTTCACTTCTTCAATTCCACCCTTATGAGTCTAATTACTACTTAAATTGTGATAATAGAATCAATGGAGGGATAACCCTCTTATGGTTTGATCCAAGGGAGTATTAAGGGTCTAGATTTGATGTTATTCCTAACTCTATTAATTTTTAATCAATTTTTTTAAATATAGAATTTCATTTTACGATCTTAATACTTCTTCAAACTTGTTGAATTTTAGGTCCACATAATTCATGTTATAATAATAACCTTTACCTTAGAGTGCTCATAAAAATGATCCTTTAAGTGTATAGGTCATTAGAATTAGGTTTGTGTTGTTATCAAACCAATAAGTTATAACTTTTTTTAATCTCTTTAAATGAATCACTCTTGACTCTAAGAAATTGAAATTGTTAAAAAAAAATTTCATCCAATACATCCCTTATAATAACCTAGGATCAAACCATCATAATAATTTTAATTCACATATGTCTCTTAGTGCTCATTTAAACCCATCTAAAATAAACCCATGGTTGTAAAATTCATATCCAAAAACAATCCATCGAATGTACATGTTTGTAGGTTTCTTCTTTGGTCTCTAAGGATTTTATAACCAAAACTACACTATAAGATACCGTTTCAACCATAAAAACTTGGGTAAATTTGGTCGAGACCACCAGCCTTCACCAAAACATGAATGATTCCTTCCTAGAGTCTGACCATCCACTCCTTACCAGGACATTTCTTGGGAATACTCCAAAACAAGAATCATGAATCCAAATCAAAACGCAAAATAAACCAAAATTCCACACTTCAATCAAAAACCAAAACCCAAAATAAAATCACAATTCCAACCTCATTTTGAGAATTTCAAAACCAAGATCCTAGGAAATATGATTCTAAACATTAAAAGAATACACTAAACAATTTCTCACTAACTTTTTAAAACATTTAAATCCCACATTTTGGAAAACCATTTTCATAACATCAAAAAAATTTATCAATGAAAATTTCATTGTCATAATTATTTTATATAGTATAAACTTCATAAAATCACATAGATAACACAATAAAAACCTCATAAATGAATAATTAATGAAATACTAGGTATTTAAAGAAATTAAGGAACTTATACCAATAGAATAATAAATTGCTCATTGGAATAGTAATATGACCCTTATGAATAAAAAATCGTCCAATAGAATAGTTAACTCACCCATGAAAGTAGAAATTAAATTTAGTTATCTTATAAATTAAAATATGACAAAATTATATCATAGTATAAGTAAATAAATTCATTGAAAATGATAAATTATGTTTTGGTATTTTTATGAAACATAAATATTTATTTACAATTTTATAATTAATATAATGATTTAAAATAAAATTTATTTTCATAAAATAGATTCATAAATTCTTTTTTTTTCTTATTATTGTAATATAATTTTATGGGGCCTTAAATAATTTTTAAAAGTGTCATATAATCAATTATAATTTTAAAATTTGTATTTTCCATGTAAATGATGATTTGAATTAAAAATTAAATTTATCATATTTATAAACTTATTTTCATAAAATGGAGTTCATATTTAAATTATAGACATCCAAAAATCATTAGGGTTAATTTTTGATATTTTTCTAAAATAGTTGATTTTTTTTAATAGTAAAATACGGTAATTTATAGTATGTATACATTATAAGTTAATTACACTATTCCTTGAGTCATCATTGATTTAAGCACCATAATATCAAATTATCCTTTTATATTTACTATATTTATTTATTTAATAATCACTATTTCATGTCTCGAGTCAAAATAGTAAACTAACGAATAAAATAATGAGAAAACACCCCTCTCATCCACTATAAATACCGCCTTTTCTCATCATAACTTCCAATCATTGATCCTTGTAAAAAATAATCCCAATCATCTTCCAAAGACCCTTACCAAAATCTAGGATTATTTTTTCTTAATAGAAGACCAAAAATCAATTTTCCTAAGGGGGTTCTCAAGGAGTAGAATTCAAGAGGTAAAATCCTCTTTCTTTTTCTTTTAATTTATTTTAATTTATTTTCTTTTATTATTATCTCCTCACCTACCATGATCCAAGTGGAATGATATATTCAGTATATTTTATATAATTTAATTTTAATATTTTATTGGAATAATCCATCATCAAATATCTTCGCTCCTCCCTTTTATTCTAAAAAATTAAAACATCATATGTGAGGTGTCGATTCACCACCTTCATGGACGACATGTTTTCGTTTTTCATTACCACATTAAAGTATAGTAATAAAACCATTATAATGGTTGAAATAGAAGTTAAAATTTATTTTATAACCTTATTTATGTTTTGTAACTAACTGATGAACATAATACTAAATAATAAAATAAAACTAGTTCGTAATGATCAAAGAACCGCCAAAATAATCCAAATGATTATCACTAACATCTTATCTAATGATTCATCCTCACCCAAAATAAAACAAATAAATTATATAAATATTTCATCTTCTATATTTTCATTAATAACGTATAAATTAAATTCTGGATATCTATGTCCATTTTACATGATCTTTCATACATGTATACAAATGAACCGATCATGAAAACCAAGGAAACGAACACTCTCAAATGATGAAATTGTATCTTATAACTCATCAAAAAGACTATAAATGAACATAATGAAATTATAATAAATAAAATAAATTTATAAAAGGTTATGAATTAATTAATTAATGTATTTAATTTTATTATCCAGGACATTAAGTTCAAGTGCATAACACTTTCGGACATAAGGTAAGGAATTAATTCCTAAACCTCCATTTTTCTTCGGCCTGCTATTTCTCTCTCATTAACCCAATGTAACTCTTATTTATTTTTATATAATTATTATAAATTCTTTTTATATATTACAAAATAATTTATTAGGATTATATCATCCTTATTTTATGGGGAAATTCGTGTTTTAAAAAGGTTCCCTTCTTAATTTTTTCCCAATAAACAAGCCCGCTTAAAGAGAAATTATTTATTTATTACCCATTTTCAAGTGCAATCAATAAAATATTTTAATCCAAAATTATTTTTATAAAATCACTCATTTTTACATGAAAAACTATATTGGTTCATTTTTTGTTTTATACAAACAATTATTCTTTTTCTATTTTAAAGAATCTTGAACATTTTCCCATAAATTGCACTAAAATATTTTATTTTTAAAGTTTCTTAAACACTATTTTTATATGTTTTCACTTAAATTTGGAATAACTTATCATGATATATTATTATTTTTCTTTATTAATATTAATTTATGAATTAAATCCATTCTTTTATGGAAACCATTATGATATTCCCTTTTGATATGCCTTTTGACATGATTACGATACCCAATTCTTTCCATGGGTAACCCTTATGTTTATATTTGATTCATTATGTATGATTATTAATGTGGAACACATATACATGAACATATTATGATTGGTGCACCTAGATATCACTACAATGTATTGGGTAATGTTTAGTCTCATGAGATGTCATGTGCAACGGTCTAGGTTGTTAGCCTTGACTCGTGCTCCACATGCAACGGTCTTGGTGGGTATCCTTGACTCGTGATCATCCATGTTCAATGAGCCTTGACTCATGCTTATGCCATTTTTTATGTTTCATTAACATTAATATGATTCCATGATTACATGATACCATGTTTTTTATGTTATGTTTCCATATGTTTATTCCTTTTTATTCCATCATGATATGACTTCTAACCCATGTTCTATTATTTATTCTTATGTTTATTCCATTACTAGGTTGTTTAGCTCATCCCTTTGTTCATGTATTCCCCAATTTATCCTATGAATATGTAATGGCTCAAAGGTTGTTAGGATCTCATTATGAATATTAAATAAAATAAGTTTTTATTTTAGTTTTATGTTTTCTAATTATGTATCTAATATTCTAGAGACACTAGAAATTACGATCCTTGTCTTGTAATTGGTGGTTAATTATGCTTAAAACCATGTTGTAATAAGTGAAAAAGTCTAGTGAATTTGTAATTTTTTAGAAAAAATAACTTAGATACCCACCATTAGTATTCCATAAAATCTCACATATATACATCTTTGTTCTAGATTAAGCACCCATCTACACATACCACTAATTATCCACTTTCCACATGTATACATCCATATATGTGATCATTAATAGGAATACCATGGTTTAGTTCAAAACATTTCTCATTTACAAAAATGATCATTCAATATAAATCCCAAATTCTCAACCAATTTGAAGTTTTCCCTTATCATTAAGTAAATAAATTTATAAATTCCCATGCAATATTCATTTCACATTCCAAAAAGTGTTTCCAAAATCCCAAAGTGATTTCAAAAACACCATCCATTTTTTTCCTTTGAAACCACCCATTATTTTAAAATAAAACCATTTTAACAAATCATTTTAATTTTAAAAACCATTTTTCCACTCCAAAGACTATTTTCCTTTGAAAACCACTTCACGTAAACAAAAACCAAACCAAAAACACCACTCACACCGAAGAACACAGATGAGGAACTAGTGTTCGTGCCTAACAGAACATGCCCCAAGAAAGCACCAACCACTAGGGGTGTATAAAACTGTACACTTGGGATCCACATGGGTCACTATTCCATGTAAGCCTATTTTGCAACACTGAATCACTCCCTAGGACATCCCCCACCAATAAAAAAAAAACCAATAACTCTAATCCTCGACTATCCCTAGAAACTCAAGGATCATATTGAGAAAAATTTTATGAATCTCTTCCCATACCTACCTCTCGTGTCCCAAATGTATTATCTCCAATCTACCTCAGACCCCAAATAATGAGGTCCTCCTCTGAAATGATTTTATCATGAACCATACCAGGTTAACCCTTAACTGGTCACCTGTGTTGGCCTGTAGCTAGGCCCAAGTGGCATTCCTGATCCTCCTAACCAAGAAACTAGTGTCAAACTTCAAGATAAAGCATTTGGGAATGATATGTCCCATGAAAATGACAAATAAACAAAAATAAAATATAAATATATATATAAACACTATAAGTGGAAATTAAATAAAACTGAATATACCACCATGTGACCCAATGAGTAACCACAAACCACTAATCCAACATCACCTCAGGGTGACAAAAATTGAGTTGGAAGCAGCACCCAAGCTAAAAAAAAGAAATAAAACTATAGGCATTAGTATTGAAACTTAGTAGGTGTTCCCAAACAGTCTATTCCCAATGCATTTCCTTTAAAAAATAAACACCAATTTCGGGTTTGAAATTCAATATATAAAATTAGGTTTTTCAAAAAAAAAATCTTTAATGAAAATTGTAGTCCATTTACCTTTTCATTTAAAACTATTTTCTTTTCAAAGGAGGAAGATTTAACAATTTAATGAAAGAGGGATAGAGAAGATGTGATGATGTTTTTATTTAAAAAAGGAAAATAAATCATAAACAATTCCAAAAAACATTTCTATAAACATTAAAAAACCATTTTATCACCTTTATCAAAGAGATATACCATACAAGTAGGTGGAATTAATTATCACACAATGGCAATGGAAAAATAGCGGGCATGAGTAACCAACCAAAAAAGGCACCCCAATCATCCATCACCGAAAATTATGTGTCGAAGTACATGGTAGAACCTATGATCCTAGTGGATAATCTTGAACATACTAAAATTGACTCGTTCTATAGGCATACCTCAATTGATGACATTAATTCACCCACACACTTTGTCTTACCCTACCTGGCCTAACCAAGGGGCACAATCCCAAAGGAGTGTAAGGTCCATACCAAGGGCCAATAGTTTGTGTGTAATCTAAAAAAGTGCAGCCATAGTTCCTAGAAAATACTTTATCTATTATAGGTTCCCATGTCATGACTAAATAGGGGGTGTTCCAAAAAAACATGCAACCAGCCATCAAAATATATAGCACAAGCACACACACAAGCACCAACCCCTGAACCACTCCATGAAATAATCCATTTCCTTTTAAACATTATATCACAAGGTATTCCCATACCATGGACCTACTATACCATTCAACACAACCAAGGAAAGAGTATCACCCAAGGAGAGTTTTCAAAAGAGGACCAACCTATGAAAGTACCAAATGGGCCTCAAGTAATCTTTGAGTGAAAACCCATTTTCCAAAAAAATCACACACACCATTTATAAACTCAACTTATTTAAATCCAATTAATAAATCCAAACCCATCATTTTATAATCCAAACACATTTACAAGATGAATACCATTCTTTAGTAACTGTGAACTACTTATATGGGCCAACTGTGAAATTTATCAAACACTTAGTGCATGAAGTTAAACAAAAATATTCCTAAAAAACTCATTTCACATCAAAAAATTTATTTAAAAAACATACATCACTATTCCTAATTAAAACAGGGATAAAAAATAAATTAATTAATTATTCTTAAATTTAAAGGCTAAATGCAATGGAAAACCTATATCAAACATGTCTTTTTTTTATGACGACCACTCAAATTCCCTTTCCTCTTGAATGAATATTCATGTTCACTTATATGTAAGGACACATATCCCATGTGTACATATTTTTATGGAAAAATATGCACAATGGGTCATTAAATATATTCTTACACATGTATATACCCCTTTACCACGCACATGTAGTCATTATTCATATATATACATAAGGACACCTAGCACCAATATATATATTCACACTACCATGTGTGGGTATATATATATATATATAATGTGGGAACTTATGTATAAATATTCTTATCTATGCATACCCATGTAAGTCTCTTTTGACAATGGAAACCCAAAACCACCACTGTGAGGTTTAACTCACTCTAAAAAAATATTGATAATTAATACTACAAAACACCTAAATTAAAATTGAGCTAAAGTGAGAGAGCAGAAAAACCTTACCCAAAATTAAATAAAAACTCATTACCTTTGTAAATAATGACAAGAACAATCCTCAATGGGGCCAAGGAACCCTAATCATCAAGAATCGACCAAAAAACCGCAAAACAAATTAGGGTTCGCCATAGCGTTCGCACCACATTGAAGAGGGGAAAACCAAGAAAATAATAAATTATATGGGATATAAAACTTACTGTAGAGGAACGCACCCAAAATTAGGAGGATAAATGGTCACCAGAGGGAGGGGGAGCATCGGAGCACTCCTGGTTGGCTGGGTTGCACAAGAGAGGATGGAGGGGGATACATCATAGCCAAAGGGGGGAGGAAGAGGGAGACCCATATTTAAGGGTTTAATTAAAAACCTAAATATAATAATAATAATAACAATCTTAATAATAATTATAATTAACTTAATAATAATAATAATAATATCATTATTATTAAAACATTTTATTTTTATTTTTCATTTTATTTTTGTTTATTTTTTATTTTTATATAGGATAAATAATTCCCAACTACTTTCACTTGATTCTCGACACTATTTTCCAACATGGGAGAATCAGGAATGCCTCTTGGGCCTTGTTGTGGGCTAGCTTGAGTGATTGGTTCTGGGTTGACCCAAGCTGGTGCATGATAATAGATAATAAAGAAGAAGGTTTTTGACTTAGCATCAAGCTTGTCCATTACATTAGCACCAATATGTACATATTACAAACAACCAAAGACACATAAATGATAAAGTCTTACCTCTTTATAATACCATAGATCCTCAGGTGGGCATTCTTTTATTGGTACAGATGGAATTATGTTGATGAGATATGGTGCCATGTTCACTGCATCATCCTAGAAGGTCTTAGGTAACCCTGAGCATAGTCTCATTCTGCTGGCATGTTCATTCAATGCCCTATTCGTCCACCCAACCACACCGTTAAATTATGGGGTACCTAGAATAGACTTCTCCAATTGAACTCCTTTATTAAAATAGAATTTCCATGATTTATAACTCCCATACTCTCCACCATTTTCATCCCAAAATCATTTCATCTTTGATCATGACTCATTATCCATTATGGTCTTCCACTTCTCAAACATCTTAAACACATAATCTTTTATTTTCAAAAAGTAAACCCATAACTTCCTTATTGAGTATTTAAAAAATTCCACATAATATTATTACCAACCAAAGGAATATACTAGTGTAGAGTGTTCATCATTTCTAGATTCCCAGCCTTTGTTGTTCTACCATTCTTTACAAAATAAAACTTCTTCTATTTTATAAAGATAAAATATTCACATAGGACAAAATCCATGAACTTTAGCTCTGGTATAAATTCTTTTGTTTCAAAAACCATCATCCACTTCTCACTCATGTTTTCGAGTCTATAGTTCCATAGTTGTGAATCTTCAACATAGTTTATTGATGAAATCATTTTCATGCATGTTTCTGTAATTTTTTAAAGGGATTCATTATTTTCTCCATGAGCTATCACCATAACTCCCATATTAATCTTCTATGCACCACCAGTGAATGTGTTGTTAAAACCTACATCATCAAGTTTTCTGAAAAAAATAATATTTCTTATTGGTCTAGGGATGTACCTCATATTTTTTAAAACTAGAAAACACTTACTGTTGGTTTTGATGCGTGCATCACCCTTCCCCGGGATCCTCAAAGGTTCATCATTAGCAAGATGAACCTTTCCAAAATTTCCATAGACATAATTCTTTAGAAAACCATTCTATAATGTCGAATGGAATTACACCCCTGAGTATAAAATCCAAGACTCCATAGGGATATCCATTATTATTAGTAGTACATCATCAATTCATTCAGTCACCATGTTTACTATGTTGGTTTCATGTGCATTCCGTTTATCTCTGCACTCCTTCTTAACATGTCCTTTCCTCTTGAAAATCCTGCAGGTAGGACTTTCCCCCATTTTCCTTGTCTTTTCTCTTTCCTCTAGACTTTGATCATCCACTTTGATTGTCTCATTATATATATATATTCCACTTCCTTCAATGTTTAAATCAAAACCATAGAATCTTCCAGATTCTCTCCTTCAAATATCCTCAATGAGGATTGAGTCCCACACATTCTTAAGTACTAGATTTATAATCCCTGAAGAAATACTCATGGATATTATAGTTTCTTTCCAATTTTCAGGAAATGGTAAGTAAACCCAATTCACATACCTCATTATCAAGCACAATATACATCAATATCAATTGAGATATGATGGTGTTGAATTCCAAAATTTGATCTGCAAAAATCCTTCCATCAACCATTTTTTGATTGGACAATCATCACATCAAGTATACTTTGTCAGATGATGAAGGTTTCTCATACATATTTTCAAGTTATTTTATCATCCAAATCATCTTCTTCTCCTATATGATGTTGAACACGATGTTTTTTTCCAAAATAATGTGAAAAAATCCAAGAACCTATTGATCAAGAATCTCCCACTATGTCTGCTTTATGTTCATTGTATTTAAACCCAAAAGTGGAAAATAAAATTTCTTCTAGTAAAGATATTATTAAATTTTAATCCTTTAGCAGCTGAAGTTAGTTCCATCGAAGTAGTCAATATTTACCTTTAATTCTTCCATAGCCACTATTTAATTCGAGAAATCCAAACTCAACCTATAATACCAGTTATTATGGAAACACTGGGAGTCACAGTGAAAGAATGGTTGTTAAGTCCACTAGGTCGAATACCCTGAGAGGGGGGTGAATCAGGGTATGACAGATTAAAACTTTCTCCCTTTTGGATCTTGTTTTGTTGTTAGACAAAACTAAATTCTCTCTTCCTCCCGTAGAAATATATGAACAGATATGAAATCATGCACATGACACAAAAAATTTTACTCACTTCACCCTCACTGGGCTACATCCAAGTAGCATAAAACGGCGGTGTTCCGATGTGCCAAATTTACTAAGGCTCACTAAAAAATGAGTACAATGTTCGGGCTAGATATTATATTACCATGCTCACTACCTTTAAAAAGTTTAGGTTCTTCTCACTACATTCCCAAGGGTCACTCCCAATGCCTCTTTCTTTGGCTCACTACTGGTGGAAAGGGTCACCTTCTTCCTCTTCCTGTGCTTACTGCTCTTGGAATGGAATCCACACATAGTTTATCTACATGTAGGTTAAACATAGTTTAGGGACATGTAGTTCCCTTCATTTTCATGAATTTATGCATCCTCAACTATAGATAGATGCTCTTCTGAAGTTTCTTTTTCACCCGCAAATGAATTCCACCTTCCCATATACTACTAGGTACTAGAAAATCCTTCCACAAATTGATGTGAAGATGTCTCAAGATTCCTTGTGAAAATCGTGAACCACCTTCCTCTATCGCATACTTAGTACTGGGTTTGGTATGTGTAACACCTCCTCCACGTAATGTTGTTGTTGTTGCGAACCACCCTTTGTATGTAGACTGCCTCTACCTTCATTATCACGTACCGATCCTGCAAACCTCTTCTACAAAACCCCTCCTATCCGTGAACTGTTCTTTGTTTGTGGACTACCTCTGCGAATCACCCTATATCCACAAACTATTATTTTTTTTAGAATACCTTCAAAAACTGTCTATGTACCATTCCTCCTTCCTCCACATACCGTTTCTTATGCAGTTTATAGTTCTCCGCTTAAATCCTTCGATGAAATTTCTTCTGCGTGAACAGCTTTAGCTTTCATTGAATTATTCCTCCCAAAACTCCTTCAGACTTTTCTGAAATCCTGGACCAAAAATATGTTCTCTAATGATATTAGGTCTCACAAGTAATCTATGAGATTAGTGATTCTTCTATAGGCAAAGATACCCACAAAATCCGCTAATCTAAGATTTACCAAGTCTTCAATCCAGCCTTCACCACATACTGATCCTTCTACCACTGCAAACCACAAGCCACCCATGAACCATTTTTCCTATACAGTCCATGTACTGACTTTATTCTTATGCAGTCGATCTCCTCCACCAACATCAAGACATCCTCATACCACACTGCATTCCTCCATGACTTGTTTTTGGTTTTGCGAACCGCTCCAGCGTACCGTTCCCACCACTCTGCATACCGTTCCCGGAACATGGTACACGGTCCATGAATTTTGGTACGCGGTTCTCATCCTTTTCCAATTTTATTCAGTTTTCTTCATACTGTTATCTCCTATGAACAAATACTTCCTTTTCCAACATCAATCTTTTGATTTTGAGACCTAAAAATTTGGAAAACATTGGACAATTATGCCACCTTAAAAATCTGTCTTCGGTAAACACCAACAATACTCATTTGTGGTCATCCGGCTTTTTCAACAAACACAACCACACCCAAAACATACCGAGAGGACACCATGAGGGATTTTTTCCCAAAAATAGGTTTAAATATGAAGAAAATATATAATAAAAGGAGAATGTCTCACAAGACATGACAATTTATCTGGTTCGACAAGAATCCCTATGTCCACGGAGAGGTAGAATTTTACTATGATTCTAGAGAATAATTATAGGGAGATTGCAAGTATAAACTAATATATTTAAAGGTGAAATGTGGAAGGTGGTTGGAAGTCTACACCGCTATAGTGTTGCGGTCACCCATGTCCAAGATACTGTAGTGGCTTGTGGTAAGAAGTCTGTAGAGCTACAATAGTGTTGTCTTCTAATTCAGATATACTATAGCAGTCATTCCAAATTCCACACTCCTATAGTTCCTTGTTGGTGTCACCCTATCAGATCTATTATAGTCAGATATAGGTTCTACACTACCCCAAAATTTGGGCTAGGGGCCTTTGGCCCAAAGACCCCGGAGTAGGGGTGTGTTTCCCCCTACAATCCCCAATGAGCTCATTGTAGAATTGTGGCCTGGTGTTCAGTGTGGTATGCAAGAATTAAACCCAAAATCATCCAAGAGAGATCAGGATACTCCAATCCAACATTAATGAGAAAATTTAGAAACTTATTATCATTTTAATCCCAAAAAAAATATTTTTTTCCTTAAATCTAAAAATTTGAATGAAAAATTTAAAACATGATTTTTTCCATTTAACCATTTATGTTTAAGGTTTAATAAAGTAACTGAGAATGAATAAATTTATAGTCTTAGATTGGTTTGACGGGATTTATCATTGAAAAAACATTTTTAATTTTGAAATTATGTTCTCTATTCACCCTCTCATCCCCTAATTGATAAAATCCACAATTCCCTAGTTCAATTCACTCATTAATTTCCCCCAAAATTGATGAAATTCAAGAAATAGTCAATGTAGAAACATACCTATAGTGAAATAACTCAAAACCAAGTACATACATAAATCTTAAGCCTCCTCTAAATATCCATCTTAAAATACCTATCCTTTCAACATAATTCCACCTTGATCCAATATATTAAATACTTTATTCCATCCTAATGATATTAATGAAAAATAGGAGGGAAGGGAATAAAGAAACAATGATGAGAGAAACCTCCTTTAATCAATAAACCAACATACTCCAGTTCACAATGATCAAAGGGAGGAAAATGAGTGGAAGAGAGGGAAAAAATAAGATCCCCCTCCACTTTATGGTTGTATTGAGAAGGAAAGACCCAAAGTATATTTTAAATTAAATAAAAAATAAAAATTACAAACTACCCCCGCATTAAGTGGGGGTTGGGAAAGACCATCAGAAGTTCAATAGCCACCAAAAAACTTTTGGTGAAGCCACCATATTCTATGTGACCATCACTATTCTTCTAGTAGGGTGAATTTCTACTATTATTTACTCATTTTAAACTTAGTGGCCTCCCACTAGCATTTTGGTGGTTAGTTGTCATAGTCACTTGGGACAACTCACATTCACAATGCTTGAAATTCTATTTTGGGTCTTTTTATCCAAAATCATTAACTCAAAAGAAGCTAATTAATCATCCTAAACACATCCAAATTACCTCTTTCCCATTCTGAATTAAAATTTTAAAATTCTCTCCAAGGCCAATTCCACTATAGTTTTACTCTTCTTTGATTTTTTGGATATATAATGGCTTAGGTTGTTATAATTTAAATAGAAACATGAAATATTAGTTTCCTCACCCCAATTTTGTTTCTTTGATCCATATATCTTATATAATGATTTAGATAAGCACCCAAATAACCATGGAATATTTATTTACTTATTTTATTTAATATAAAGTGTTATAAAGATCTATACTCATCCACACTTAGTACCATGGTATATTTTCATTCCATGTTTCATTCGATGACTACACAATATCACCACAAAATGATATATGGAGAAGGGGTATTCCCTTTTTGGAAATATCATACTTTAAAAAAATTAAAACCATTAATGATTCCACAAAATGATTTCTATTTTTGTGTTTTCTAATAATGTGAGTATATTTCTTCTCTTCTTATCCCTAAAATTTTTTATCCAAAATTTTCTCATGTTCTTCACTATAGAAAGTTTTTCACCCATTATAAATTTCTTCTTTCATTTTAAATCATGTTATTCCTCAATAAAACTCAAAAAAATAATTATCATACTAAAAATATACACAACATGAATAAATTATTGGTTTTAATAATAGCGGAAGCATGTGGTGGTTGTCGATATATTAATATTTCTTTTAATACTATAGTTTCCTGAAACCATGAGTTAAGATATTGAATGTAAAATTTATAATTAATTTATTTAACATGAGAAGAAATGAATTACTATGATTGGGATATTTATTCTAAGTGAGTTTTTATTGTCTAAAAAGACCCTTTTGGATTTCCTTCACTACACAATGAGGATCCAATGATACAATCCCTCTATCGGTGATCCACATTTGCACTTTTGATCTCCAAGAAAATCCAATCGATCTTTGGGTACTTTCTTGGTGAATCAATTATCTTATATTGTTTATGTTGATCAATCATCCTTCAGTATTGAAGGAATATCTCTTAAATTTATCATTCTTGAGAGGGATAGAGAAGGAGGAGTTGAGATTGAATTCATTGTGCAGAACAATTATCTATTTCTATTACACTGATTGATTATTGTACATAGTACACAATAGCACAATTTTTTATTTATAGTGATAGGGTTTAGGTTAAAATAATTATTTAATTTCATTTTATACCTTAAATAATAAAATAGCCTTTAACAAACCCCATTCCACATAATATTATTATTATTATTATTATTATTATTATTATTATTATTATTATTATTTTGTGTCTCGTTCCAACTTGCACAAAAATAAATATTATTTAACCATATTTTTATTTAATATTTTTCACCAGACACGTTCTTGTTCTGTTCGAAATCCTTTAGAATTTATTAAACACACAAATAAATATTTAATATAAATATTTCATTCATAATTAAATATTTGTGATCAATAAAATATGAATAAAAATATCCCTTGTCCTTGAGAATTATATTTGTTCAATTAATTAAATTCAAATATAATTTATTGAGATCATTTGTAACACTTGGTGTGTGACCCTCTAGGATTATTTCATGTTGGTAATAGGTAGACTTGACTAATGTCTAAGATTTATATATAGAAATGGGACAAGGTACCCAATAGAAATAACTTAATGTAAAAATGATGATAATCATATATGAATGCTCATTGTGTAATATAATCCCTTGATCACAATATCTCATAAACTAGGTTGCACATCTATATCACCAACCTATTTTCTAGATATGTATTTATTTTACTATAAAAAATAAAAACATTACTACACCATGAACATGGAATTTAATGTGATGGTTCTATTCTAATGAAAGGGTTAATATATCAACATCTATAAAATTAGGAAGGGACAAATCTTTCTTGGACTTATCCATTAATGACATGTCAATCATGACACACCCAACGTACCCTACCTCTCCACAAACATATGTCATCATGATTTTCATTAGAAAATATAATTTCAGGATTCATGACATGAATTAATGATAAAATTTAATTCTAATGACTATTATGCATGCTCGTATATAATAATATCTGATGACACCAAAACATGCCTAATTCCTACTTGCGGGTATGTTCTCATAATATCCCATCATGGAGATTACCAAGTATGAAATTTATGAGAAGAAGCCTCATCCACTTATGAGTACTCACACCTTACAGCCTATGCACTATGTTTCTCACCATAGTATGTTATCCAACTACATAACATTATTTAATAATATCATCATAGAACTTCAAGGTTCTCATCATAGTGGGGAACTACTATGGCCTTATCAATGCCACTACTAGAAAATGACCATATACCCATGGTTTTCAAAAAATAGTGTGTATAGGGGTTGGTTGGGAACCTATACCCATGTTTTTTGTAAACTGTGGGTATAGGATTGAAATTCCCACCTATACCCACGGTTTTTTCAAAACTGTGGGTATAGTGTTTGGTTCAAGACCTATACCCACAGTTTTTCCAAAAAATCATGGGTATAAGCCAAAATTATACATATGGTTTTCCAAAAACCATGGGTATAGGGTTTTATTAAAAACTTAAACCCATGGTTATCTAAAAACCACGGGTATAGATCATGCATAGACCCACGGTTTTGTAGAACCATCGGTATACCTTTCCTGTGTTAGTGAGGAAAAAATTTCACAGGACAAAAAAATATGTGGGAAAACCTATTGCCATAGTTTTCAACTTATATACATGGTTTAGATAAATATATATAAGTAAATATAAATTTATATATCGTTAACCCAATGTGGTGCAATGATTACGTGTGTGAATGGTATAAAAGAGGTCCAGGGATCAAAACCGTCGACATGCAATTTTTTAAATCCTATACCCATAGTTTTAAAACTGTGGGTATAGGGTTATTGAAAATATAGAATAAAAATATTCCCATGGTTCATAACCATGGGTATATAATTTTAAAACTGTGGATATAGATTAGAGATATACCAATGACTTAAGCTCTAATGGTTCTCTAAACCGTGGGTATAGCATGTACCCACGGTTTTTTAAGTTATACCCACGTTTCCAAACTAAGGGTATAGGTTCATTTTCTAGTAATTTTAGACATATACTCTAAGATATTATTAAATTATATTCATTAATAACACTAAAATATATATAATAATTTGTTTTATTAATATTAAATTCATCAAATATACATGCAATCAAAGTAAAAACAGTTGTTCCTTGGACACAAACTCCAAAAAACTCACACTTGGACTAAAGCCAACTGTCTACGACATTCATTCTGATATACCTCACAAGATAATCATGATTTTGATGATTCAATGCATTATTAAATGGTTCTTTCATGTTTTATTCAATGAAATAAAACTCATTTTAACCTCACCACTCTGATTAAAATCCTTCAAGAGATGATAGTTCTCAAGTATATACATTGTTCACTGATGTGACCTTGGATCATTTGTGAGAGACACCACTACAGTTTTATCATAATAGAGTGGAATAGCATATTAATTATAGGTACAAATTAAATATTTTATATGGATTTACACATCCATAATTCTTCTTTAGCTGCCTCATAAGACACAATATACTCGGACTTTACTGTAGAATCTACAACCATAACCTTATTTGAGCTCTTCCAGTTCACAACACCTCTATTCAAAGTGAAGATATATCACATTTGTGACTTCATGTCATCTTGATCAGTTTGGAAACTAGAATA
Organism: Viscum album; assembly: GCA_963277665.1. Taxonomy (NCBI): domain Eukaryota; kingdom Viridiplantae; phylum Streptophyta; class Magnoliopsida; order Santalales; family Viscaceae; genus Viscum; species Viscum album. The sequence continues at coordinate 461,327,636 of OY728122.1, read as the reverse complement.
TATATATCCTCTAATGACTAGTTCCTCATATCCTCCATAAAATAGGAACATATCCTTATTACACCTCATATACTTAAGAATAGTATTGGATTCCATCCAATGGAGATCACCTAGATCATCTTGATATCTTCCTACTACACTTAATATATAGGAAATATCTATCCTAGTACATAGAATATCATACATGACTGACCCAATCAATGATGTGTATGGAATCCTTTACATTCTATTTAATTCTCATTGTGTTTGAGGACACATTTTCTTGGAAATATGAATTCCATGTGACATTGGAAACAATCCACTCTTAGATTTCTCTATACTAAATCTATTTAGTATATTGTTAATATATGTACTTTGAATTAGGCTAATAAACCTCTTGTATATATCATGATGGGTCTTGATCCCAAGTATATATGCTACCTCACCTAGGTCCTTCATATATAATCACTTATTCAAACAAATCTTAACAAACTATAAGAATTCTATTTTGTTACCAATGAGTAATATGTCATCGACATATACTTTTAAGATAAAGATCACACTCCCAATAAACTATTTTTAGAAAAAAGTCTTACACTAATTCATTATAAAACCAAAATCTATTATGGCTTTATCAAAATGAATATTCTATGAACTAGGTGATTTATTTAATCTATAAATATATTTTTACAAATTTCATATATTATTGGAAACCTTTGGAATTACAAACCCTTCAAGTTGTGTCATGTAGAGATCTTCTTGAAGGTTCCTATTAAGTAAATATGTTTAGATATCTATTTTCAAAATCTCATTGTCATGATAATCTATAATTAAAAATATAATTCTGAAAAAATTTAGCATTCGGACTGGTGAAAAAGTTTCATTGTAGTCAATTCCTTAATGTTGTTTAAAACCTTTTGAAACTAGTCACATCTTATAAGTACTAAATTTTCCTCCCATGTCCTGTTTATTATTAAATATCCATTTTCAAACAATGATATTTACATACACTATATGATATACCATAATCTAGAATTGGTTTTGGTACATGGAATCCATTTCAGAATTCATGGATTCTTGCTTTTGGGAAACATTTTTCCCATTTAATTCTTCCTTGTATGTTAGAGGATAATTATTATCAACTAATAATGAGTCTCCATCCCCAGTGACTAGAAAACTACATTGTTCTAGTTCTCTAACATATCTTGTAATCCTATATAGTAATTGTGTCTCTCAAACAGTTTATTCTTCCATAGGCCTTTATGGAATCTGTTCTTGTGCCAACTCTTGTATACCTTGAACCTCAACATCATCGAACTCTATCTCTCTCCCACAATCTCTTTTAGAGATGTGGTCCCTCTCAAGAAATATGGAACTTCTTGACAATATTACCTTTTTTTATGAGGGTTTATATAGGTAATATCCCCCTATTTCTTTAGGGTATCTTGTAAAGGTACACTTTGTGCCTTGGGGTGAAATTTTTTTACCTAAAGAGGCCTTAAAAATGATTAATAACCCCACACATGTAAGTATGACAACAAAAGTTTCTTTCCATTCTATAAATGGTATGGTATAATATCTACCACTTTAGTTGGAACTTAGTTTAGTATTTTTTCTACTATTTCTAAATAATATCATAAAAAGGATAATGGAAGACTCGTATGACTCATCATTGATCTCACCATGTCCAAAAAGGTGTAGTTCCTCCTTTCACTTACATCGTTCCTTGAGGTGTATATAGATGAGTGAGTTGAGATAGGATCCCAAACACCCATAAGTAATCAATAAAGTCTTGATTAAGATATTATCCACCATGGTCTGAGTGGATTTTCTTAATATTATTACCAAGATGATTCTCAACTTCATTATTGAATCCCTTGAATTTATTAAAAGAGTTTGACGTATACCTCATTAAGTAGACATATCCATATCTACTAAAATCATTGTTAAAATTTATGAAGTATGAGCACCCACCCCTTAACTTAATAGAAACCAATCTAATATTCTATTTGGACCTTTCACCATTTCCACTAGATGGGTATTCGGTCATTTTACCTTGTAAACATGTGTGATATAGACCATGTGGTTTTAGTTCAAAATTATATAAATATCCATATTGGTATAATTTATTCAAGTTCTTTTTGTTTACATGACCTATTCAGGATTCCATATATGGGTTTTGTATGAGTCATGTGAAGTTATTTCATTATCTATTATCATTACTTGGTTTGTGTAATCCAACACATAAATTCCATCATTTAAATTCACATTACCATAAAAAATTATCTTTATAAAAGAAGAATCATTAATTTCCAAATTTGAAAATAAATATATCCATATCAAGTCTGGATACAAAAATAATTTATTTGGTAAAATATGAAACATAATGACAACCTTTCAAAACCATGATCATTCTTGTCAGCAATGTGAGGTGGTAGTACCTGATACCTATAATAGCATGTTTAGCTCTGTTGGTTACTCAATGATCTACCTTCCCTTAGTAAATCATTTTAAATTTACTTGGTTAATGTATTTGAATACATATATGAGAACCAAAAGCTATATCTAATACACAATTTTTAGAAATAGATAAATTTTACTTAATAAAAAATACACCTGAATAATCCCCTTGATTATTTTTCTAGGTGTAGTTTTTCTTCCAGTGGTCCTTCTTACGACATGAGAAATAGAAAACATCACATTCCCTTTCTTATTCCTTGATATTCCATTTCTTCTAAGGGTGTAAAGAAGATTTAGGCTTAAAGATCTTCACTTTACCTTTTTTTTGTTCACTATAAGAACAGAAGTCTTTTCACTCTTCATATCCTTATCTACTTTGTGAAGAAGAAGGGAGTGATGCCAGAATGAGATAGGTTCCTAGTTATTTAGGGAGTTTAAATTATAGAACCTCTAAGGACTCTATATATCCAATTATATTGACTATGTGAGTCCCATATGGGTCACCCTCTTCAAACATGCTCTGAAATAGTACCTTGGAGATCTCAAACCATTATTGTCTAGATCTCTCTTGGAAAAGACCACAAATTTGGTCAGTCATGCTATGAAAATCAATGTTTTCATGAGAATTTTTGTGTTCACTAAACATAGATAAAATAATAAAACATTTAACATATACTGAAACACTCAAATGTTTTTCATAAATATGAAACTTTCTATCACTAACCTCTTTAGTATATGGATTATTCATTGAGGATTTTAGCACGTAAGATTTCCATTCATGAAATAGTACAACCCAAAGGCATCTAAACTACTTTTGGAAGTTACTTCCAGTTAGGAGGTTGTCTTTATCCAATATTTATCATAGGGATAGTGTGGATGATGAGATTTTCATTTTATTCTATAATTAAAAGATAACATTATACGTACTTTTTCTTGATTTCAAATTATGTAAGAAATAATAAATTAATTAATTTTATTAAATCTACCATTATTTTATTATGTCCTGATAACCCTCACTATTGAACTCAGAATGTCTATTTTCTTTAACATTCTAGTGGAAAGGATCCATATACCCCTTAACAAAACCCTAATAAAGGTTGTTCAATCTACTTGATGGTATTTAGGTAGGAATTATTTGGCTAACCATGGGTTTGAAGCTCCTTGATTTATTGAGTGGACTCCCCTATCCTGAAATCCTGACTTAGATTTACTCAAAACTTTCACCCAAGTTACATCAAGTATAGTGAGGGATACTTATCTTGATGTAATATGGTTAAGTCAATAGATAACATTTAGAATAACTTCATGTTAAAAGTAAGTGTCCTAAAGATGGTTGGTCAAACACTTAGTTCTAAGGATTTCATTCCTAATCAATTAATGGAAGACCAAGTCTAAATTGATATTTAATTAAGGGATTTTAATTTATTATGCATAAATTTTATCTTTTTTATCCATTAAATTCCTTGTTCTCATTAAATATTAGAATGAGTTATAAAATTCCACTCATCTACCTGTGTAACACCTGGGTTGGTATCATTATGGTTCCATATTGAACCTTCTTCTTGCACCTTGGGAGACTAAATTAATTAAAAATATTTATAACTAACATGAAGTTGAGGGGATTCATTCTTTATTATTAATATAAACATGATTTCATTAATTAATTGATTAATTTATCCTATTTCATCTTAATAAACATACAAACTCATTTGTAGATAACCATCATTAGGGAATTAATGGAAAAAAAATGGAAGAACCAATTATTTCATATTTAATATAATAAATTAATTGATCATTTAAAATTATTTAAAACCCTTATTAATTTTTCAAACACTTAAATTGAAAATCAAAGCAATAAGGTTTTAATGCTTTAATTTTTAATTTAATGGAATTTAATACTATTGGTAATTGGGAGAATACATGGTGTGTTTTATTCTGCTACATGATATGTTCCTCTATTTTCATGTATCTGGGTCACACACTTGGGTCTTCATCATGTTGACTCAACCGAACTACACAGTATGTAAATTCCAGCTAAACATCATGTATTCGCTTATCGTGAGCCCGGGATACTCACCTAGGTTTTTAGTATGTATATCGGATGATTAAATAGTGTGTACATACTATATACCTTCCATGTGATCTGAATTCCGCATTCCCACGCAACCTAACAAGAGACTAAGTGTTTTCTTGGGTGAGAGACTACACAATGTGTACACTCCATCCACATGTTGTGTATCTCTAATTTTGTTTTTCCTGATAACTCAATGTGTATCTAAAACATGGGAATTGGTGAAATATATATTATTTACACCACATACACATAGTGTATATCATAAATGATCTAGTTTTTTAGTCTCACATGATTTGAATGTGTATTATGACCACATAGATTGCATGATTTATTTCGTTAACCTATGTATACTACAAGACATTTATGCTAATACATGTCGGGTAATTCAAAAACCATATTCTAGGTTAGTCAGTCAACACATGGGCTACATAGCATGTAATAAATTCTTATCATGCCATATATCATGTGGGATGGTCGGTTGTAGCGTACTAGGGTACAATGTGTGTACTTATGAGTACACACCCTGTAACTCTACCTTACCATCCAAAAATTGGCAGTTTCGATGGCATCTCCAGTCATTCTTCATATGTTCTTAGACCTTTAATAAAATTAAGTGTTGAATTAACATATTTAATATGTGTATAACATGTTAATTCAAATCGTATTAAATAATGAATAATAAGAAATGAAAATTCAACCATGATTATATATGGATCAATAATAAGATAAATAATTATAAATTTAAACATGGCCCCATTGATACCATTTTTTTGGTTACTGATATAAAAAAACCTTGCGGTGGTGGGAGATATATTATAATTTCTTTTAATATTCGAGTTTCTCAAAACTAGGAGAGAGGATCTTTCATGTTATATTTATAATTAATTTATTTAATATTGGAAGAAATGAATACCTAAGATTAGTATCTTTATTCAATGAGAATGTTTATCATCTATAAATACCCTTTTATATTGCCTTCATTATGCTACGATTATACAAGGATATAATCCCTTGAGTAGTGATCTACACATGCTCTTTTGATATCCAAGCAATGCCAATCGATCTCCAGGTGCTATCATGGTGAATTTATTGTCTTGTATTATTTGTATTAATCTCTTATACTTCAGTCTTAAAGGAATCCCTATTTTATTTCTCATTTTTGATAGGGAGAGAGAATAAGGATTCAAGAGTGAATTTTTTTATAAACAGTTGGTGCCTTAGTCAAAAGACAAGGAACAGTTATTAAATAAATAAAATATTAAAAAAAATTATAAGATGGGATTATTTGACAATACTTTTCATGAAGGGGAATCAAATATAAAGTAAGTCCATCTAACTAATTGATGTCATGTTGACTCCCTTATTGGAAATCCCATCAATAACCATGTTCACTTCATAAAATACATGCATAATGATATGGTTGATCTCCAAGAGAGATTAAAGGTAATCCATCCATCGAGTAGTGAGAGGACGAGAAATATGAACTACACCATTTTTAAGATCTTACATGATGGTGGAAGAATCACTTTCTAAACAGATATTATTCCAACCTTTTTTCCTTGAGAAGGTAATAGCATGGATAACACTCAAAATTTCTACCTCCAAATATGAGGCATAGACACAGTGCCATAGAAGCAACCAAAAAGATTACCAAGGTGGTTCTTGTACACCACTCTACATCATGAGGTCCTCGGGTTACCTTTATAAGCACCTTCAATATTAACTTCAATCCAACCCGGGAGAGGGGTTTCCTAAATGAATTTGAAATTGTGTCGAGGATGACTGAAAATTACTTCAAAACCAAGGTGCTGCAATATGTTGAAGTTGAATGCATAATTATTGTAATGCCCCTATTGTATTGATGCAACTTTATGGATGGCAGTGGATATCCTTACCCAATATGCATATAGATTGAATAATCTATTATGCTATAAATAAGAATTTCTGACATACCAGATCATGTGAAGAATCTTAGTGACAACATCCAAAAAGAGGTGCTTGATCTACTAAGAGGCATTTGTGTCAGTACAACATTGAATTTGAGCACTGATTGAGTCCAAAATTAGCCCTTTTTAATCAAATAGATCAAGCATATATTTCTAAAGATAAGTATCTGTATAATAGGAAATAAATAAATGGTTAGTGTCTTCTCTAGGCTGATTGCATAGACAGAATTTAGAGGAAATTTGAACCCCAAAGTATTGGAGACACATATTTTTGGGAATTTTGTTGTGAGAAATTCTCTAAACAAGAGTGAGTCTTAAAGATTTTATCCAAGACTTATGAAAAAATTTAATCCAAGAAAAATCATTATCTAAATTACTAAAATAATGGTTGTAAAATGATTTATATTCAAGCATGACATTATGAGAAGGTTACAAAATTAATAAATCATCAGAGTTAGCAAAGGGGTAATTGTAAATGACATGTTTAACGTTTTTAGGAATATCAAAATTATTTTAATTTATAAAATCTTTGATAAAAACATTAGTGTGATCAGGTAAATGATTGGGGTAAACCATAGAAATCAAAGGAGAGCTGCTCCAGTTACCTAACCAAAAAATCATAAAAGAATCTATACTAACCATTCATATATAATTAGATATAATGTTGTATAAATAGTTCTTAAAGGACTTCCAGATAGAGGAGTCCATATAATTTAAGTTTCTTTTCTTCAACTTTTCAAGGAATCTGTTTTTAAGGAATTTAAGAGGCATAGATTCATTATGAAAGAAGTTATAAGTAATTATAGCTTGTAATTCATTATTGAAAATGTTGAGGTTTTTTATTTCAAGACTGCCCTTAGCTAAAGGTTTCCAATAGGCGGACCAAGGATAGTCACTAATTTTCTTTTGAGGGTGCTTCAACTACAAATAAAATGTTTAATAAAGTCATTTATTTTTTTAGAAGGCCAACAAGCCATTTTTAAACCATCAGATATTAAACCATTTTAGAAAAAATTGTAAATTTGAATAGGAAAATTCTATATACCATAGATAGATATTTTAACTTCCAAGAGGAAATTTTATTTTAAATTTGATCAACAAATTTTAAAAAGTAACAAATTTTGGGTCTGCCTCAAAATATAGGGATACCAAGATAAGTGAAGTGGAAGGATCCTTCTTTTAGGACCAAATCATTAATAATGTTTACTTTTCTATTAGTTGGAAACCTTTTTCAAAATAATAAAAAGGATTTACTCCAATTGAAAGATTGTCTAGATGTCTCTTCATAATGCGATAGAGAATCCTTAATATTTTTAATGTTTATTTTAATACCTTAAAGGAAAAGGATGATAAAATCAATATATAGGAGGTGAGTGGTAACAATCAGATTCCTAGTATCTTAGATCTTCTTTAGTTTACCTTGGTCCGCAAGATGAGTGACTAGTATACTTAAGTAGTCCTCCAAAATCGAGAAAAGGATAACAAAGAGGGGATCACCCCGTCTGACACATTTGGTGTAGTTAAATTTTCTTTTCGGAGACCCATTAATAATAATGGATATGTGAGTATAGTTGAAAAGAGTTATAATTATTCTAATGAAGAGATTAATGAAACCAAAACCATGAAGGACCTTATAGATAAATCTTTAATCAGTGGTATCAAAAGCCTTTCTGATGTCAAGTTTAATGGAAATACTACCTCCCCTGTTTGATTTCTTTAAGAGGTTAGTGCATTTTGAGGCAAGAAAGATGCAATCTTGAATGGTTCTACCTTTGAAAAGACCAAATTGATTCCAATAGACAATTTTATTAGAAATAGTTGCAAGTATATTGTAAAAGATCTTATAAGTGATTTTATAAAGAGTGATGATGAGCACAATAGATCTGAAGAGATGTATCTCCAAGGAATTATCAACTTTGGGGATTAAGGAAAGAAATTAAATAATAATACCATGAGGAAGGATACCATTTGAGAAGAATGTTTTAACCAACATACAAACATTATATTGAATGAAATCCCAATAATTTTTAAAGAAACCATTATTGACTATCAGAAATAAAAACATCATTACAAAATGGACATGGAAATTAATGCAACGATTCTATTCCAATCAAAGGGATGAGATATCAAATTTTATAAAATTATAAGGGAAAAATTATTCCTCAACTTATCCATTAATGGAATGTCAATGATGATGCACCCAACATGCCCTACCTCTCCACAAACATATGTTTTCATAGTTTTTATCATAAAGTCTAAGTGTGTGAGCCATGATATGAATTAATGATAATACTAAAGTATGAGGACCATTACAAATACTCTTAGATATGAATATCCGATGAAACCAAAACATGTGAAATTCCTAATGGAGGGTATGTTATCATAATTTCTCATCTTGGAAATTATCAAGTGAAAACTTCATGAGAAGAATAATCATCTTCTTAGGAGTAATCACTTCTGATAGTATATGTACTATGTGTCTCATCATAGTATGTTATCGAATTGCAGAACAATATTTAAGAATATCATCATAACACTTCAAGGTACTCATTATAGTGGATAACTTCTATGACCTTATCAATGTGACATATACTCTAGAACATTATTAAATTTTATTCATTTATAAAAATGAACAATATATAAAAATATGTTTTCTTAATATTCAATATATCAAATATACATGTAATAAAAGTAAAAATAGTTAGTCCTGGTACTATAACTACAACATAAAGATCATAATTCATGATTGTCACCTCAAGAAATGGGTTTATAGTATTCTCTTAATGTGAGATAATATAACCAACACACTACCGGAAGGAGTAATATTGGTGAGAGGAATCCATTTGTTTCTGTGATGAAAAATATTACTATTATATATTGTATCTTTAATCTTTTCAAGGGTTTCATAAAAGTTATTTTCAACTCTTGAATACAATCCCCATAAATGATATTCAATAAAATATGATTATCCTATATTGTATAATATTATGTATTCTCACTCTATATTAATTCCTTGTATTATAAACTATGTTTATCTCATATCATAACCTATAATATAGATGAAAACTCATTATTACTCCACTGGATACTCTTGTCATTCACTATGAATTGTAACTGAATACTTTTATGTATTTATATAATAGTATAAGTTATCCAAAAAAATTATTTTAATTAATTTATAATTATATTCTTTTTATCATATGTTATTAATAACAAAAGTGATTATATATATATATATTAGAAAATATATTGGTAGTATTTAGAATGATTCTAGTATTCCTCATTATTATGGGTCTATGTGTATATATATAATTATTTATTAATGTATATGATGTGTATACATATATATATATATATGAGTAAAAAATAATAACTAAAACATACATGTCTATAAATGTGAATTCATGAATTCATGATTTTACATTGGGATTTATTAACCATGGATTATTAATATTCTTAAAATATATGATATTTATATAGATGATTATTTTTCATTTTTTATTTTTATATGAACATGATATTATTATATTTCTTTGGGTGAATGTGATCAATTATAAAATTTATATAAATCTTAATTTCATTATATCTTTACCATTTTTTTTAATTATCATACATTTTATTTCCATTTTAAACTTATATATATATTTTTAATCAAATATGTGCAATATATTATTAATATAAAACATACACTATTAGAAATATTGGATTTAACATCATTTTTACATTAGATTAAAAAATAGATTTTAAAACTAAATAAAGCGGAGTTTTGGCATCAGTTATTTTGAAAACTGATGCCAAAAGTGATTACAAATAGTCTTTGGCATCCTTTTTCTTGAAAACCAATGCCAAAGACAAAAAAAATATTTGGAATCCATTTTTATTAAAACTGACACCAAAATTATATATATATATATATATTTACTGCATTAATCTTCTTAAAAACCGACATTATAAATCTTTTAAAAATTATATCATGTTCTTAAAGCCCTAATTTTATTTCCCTGTAAACACTCTCTCTCAGCCGATGATGGATCTGAATGGATTCAAAGACCCTTTCCCACCCTCAAAGGTTGTAGATTAAAAGTAATTGTCATTTTTTATCCAATTTTTATTGTTCTTTATCTTAAATATTCCATCATTTATACATAATTCTCAATCATTGAGCTATTATAGTCAATCTGTGACTACGATGTATGTTTTGTTTTGTTCTTTTATTTTATTTCATTTTTTCACATGTTTTTATTTAATATTATAGGATTTTTCACTATTTCCACAAACTTATATTGAGTTTATCGGAATTTAGGAGACATTTTTCATTGTTAAACTCCAAAATTTGTAAGTTTTTTTATTTTTGAAAATAAATTAGATATAATTATTTGTTATGATAATAGTCCATAAGTTATTATATATTTTTATGTTCAAATGTGTCTTACAATAATTTTTTGTAGGATCTTTCGCATAATTGTTTGTATAATTATTGGAAAGTTATTTATGTATATTTTTTTTTATAATTTTTCACATAATTATTAATATAATTGTTTTTTATAATAATTGTGTGTAAATTATATTTTCATAAATTGTTGTATAATTTTTTGTATTATTCTTTGTATAATTGTTTGGAACTCAAGTTCTTTTTTCATATTTGTTTGTAAGTTATTTTTTATGTTTAATTGTTATGATTATTGTTTGTTAGTTATTTTATGTTTTTAATGTTTTATAGATTATGTATAAGTGTACTAGTCATTTTTTTATTTTTGAAGATAAGTTATGTATATTTTTTGGAATATATTTAATGTATAATTGTTTGTTATTTATTAAGATAAATTATGTATAATATGATTTTATCAATAGGTATAATTGTTTGTTAAGATCAAAATCAACATTTTATTGTTTTGAACATATGTTTTAATGTTTAAAATTTATCTATTTATATATATATATATATATATTTAAATTTTTACATTTTATTTTTATATTTGAAATTTACTTGTGTAAATAATAAGTAATAACATAATTTATGGACATTAAATTAATTTTTTAGATTTTATATGATTATTTTAATAATATCTTGGTATTGATGAAAAACATACTACCATATGGTAATTTGTTTCCTATAGATTATTATAACAAATAAGTTAGATAAAATTTTGGGCATAATATATTAGAAGAGTATCCTTTTATAAATGATTTAATATTATGTTATGGTCAATTTGAATGCTTAATTTATTTTTCTCCAATGAAAAGTTAAGTTATAAAATTTTACATGTTAGAAATAATAAAATATTTACAATAAAACAAATATTATATTTTCCTATCACATAGAGTTTGAAAAGATTAATTATATTGTAGAAAGACATATTCTATGATATGGACTAAATTGAATAATTTTTTCTAACACATATATGATTCATCCTAAAAATGGTAATTTAAGATAATATTTTGATCAAATGTGTACATTACTTTTAACACATGTTATTTGTGTTTTGGGATTTAAATTAATGAGTTTTTTCTATTTTATTCTTATTATAGTCAATGCGTCATTTGACCTATATTTTTTCCCTTGTACATTTTATCTTATTGTTGATAATGAAATTTTGAATTTATGTTTAACATTATTTATTCCATGTTAACAAGAGAGGAATATTGATGTCTATATTAAAGGATATAGCTAAAATGGAAGTGGTGTTGAGTGATAATAATTTAAAAAACTATATAAAATTGATAAAATTATCCCTATTTTTTTACTAGGATCATAAAACATAGTTTTTATTTATTTATTTAAATAGAATGGATTCCTAGAGTAATTTATTTTTTATTTTATTCATAATAATCGTTGATATTTACCACCAGATCACTAATAATTTTGATTGTATATTTTTATGTTTAAAATATATCTATATATATACATAAATTTTTATTTAAATGTTTATATATTTTAATATAATCACATATTATATTGCATATCTTACGTATTTAATGGATCATAATTGGATAAATTTATGAAGAACCACTAGTGAATATAAAAAAGGAGTGGATGATTTCTTGGAATTTTCTAAATGAAATCCTCAAAACATTGTTGTGATTTTCTATCCATGTGTGAAGTGTTTGAATATAAGAAATTTAAATTCCTAATAAATCAAGGGTCGTCTCATTTTCTATGGTTTTGGCCTTAATTATATATGTTGGATCTATCATGGTGAAAGATATAAAAAACCAACATCTAATGTTGATAAAAATATTAATAATGAGACAGAGGATCGTACTGAAAAATTAATTCAAGATTTAGGTGTTGAAACCATCGAAAAAACAACAACTGTTGAATAATTTTATAGAGATTTTGAGAAACCATTATTCTCTGGTTGCACTAAATATATTGTGTTGTCAGCAATATTGAGAATAGTTAACTTGAAAACAATAAATGAGCAGAGTGATAAAAAATTTTATACCTTTTTTGATATTTTAAAAGAGCTATATCAAGAAGGAAATGAACTTCCAAATTCCAATTATGAGGAGAAGAGAATATTATTCCCAATGGGATTGGGTTATAAAAAGATACATTCTTTCCCTAATGATTTTGTGTTGTATAGGGAGGAATATAAATATTTAAACTATCCTACATTTGGGACATCATGGTATAAGATGGATTAAAAATCCAACTCAGATTCATTCTCAGGCACTAGAATATAACCTCATGCTAAATAAATTTTGTTCATTATAATAATTATATCCAATAATTCCTTCATATAATTCCAATAATTTAACTCGATTCATTCTCAATTACTGGAATCAAAACTCCTGTTAAATCAATTTGGTACCTTACAAAAATTCCTTGTTTGAAGAATATTTTTTAAAATTCAATTGATAAAAAAAGGTTAATATGGAATTAAGATGATCACATATCTGATGGTAACTTATGAACCCTTTTGATTCACCATAGTGGAAAATATTTGATAAAAACTTTCATGATTTTGGAAGTGAAGTTATAAATCTCATAATGGAATTGTGTACTGATGGAATGAATACAAATCAGAGCCTAAGTTTCCAACATATTTCATGGCCTATTTTATGAGTAGTTTAGAACTTTTACCTATATATATTTATGAAGAAAAAATATGTTATGATGATCTTGATGATTTCTCGATCAAAACATCCAGGAAATGATATTGATGTGTATCTTTCACCATTGATTCATGATTTGAAACTTATATGAGAGACATGTGTTAAATATTTTTATTCTTAAAAAAAAGAGTATTTTCTTTTACATACTATGACAATATTAACTATAAAAAACATTCCAACATATGGAAACTTATTTGGATGTAGTTTTAAGGGATATAAATCATGTCTAGTTTGTGAAGAAGAGACACCATATTATCAATTGTTGAATTAAAGAAAGACAGTGTACATGGTACATCAAATATTTTTTTTGAATTTATCATCCTTATCATAGATTGAAAAAATAATTTAACGGTTTATAGGAATATAATATTCCCCACAACCATTTTTAGTTAAAGAATATTACGATGGGGTGAAAACTATTGATTCAATATTTGGAAAGAAATGATATTTTGGTCTTTCAAAAAATGTCTGAAAGAAACATTCTATCATTTTTGAAATACCTTTTTTGGAAATTTTTAGGGATAAAATATAACATTGATGTGAAGCATGTTGAGAAAAACATGTGTGACAGTTTCATTGGAACATTATTAGACATAAAGGGAAAAAAAGATGGATTTGATGCAAGATTAGACTTGATATCAATGGGTATACATTTGGAATTAAATCCTGCTATAAAAGTAAATATAACATATTTAACTCTATATTGTCATGCATTAATAAATATTGAGAAGATGATATTTTGTTAGTGTATTAATGGTATTAAATTACCCAGTGGATATTCTTCAAATGTCAATAATTTGGTGTCATTTAATGATTTTAAATTAATAGGTTTGAAAACTCATGACTGTCATGTATTGATGAAAAACTTTCTACCAGTCACAATGCATGGTATATTGTTGAAAAGTGTCAAAAAGACTATCATCATGTTATGTAATTTTTTTAAATCCATTTGTAGCAAATATTTTTATACAAATTTTTTAGATGTGTTAGAGAATGAAGCTGATATTATAATTTTTCAACTAGAAATGTATTTATCACCTACATTTTTTTATGTAATGGTTCATCTGGTGATTTATTTATTGTGTGATATAATAATATGTGAGCTTATTTATTTATGATGGATGTATAATTTTGAAATATATATGAAAATTTTAAAGGGATATGTTAAAAATACTTATCAATTGGAGGACTATATTATTAAAAAAATATGTATTGGAATAGAAGATTGAGTTCAGTGTTGATTATTTTTATGAAGTGGATCATATTGGTCTCCCTATATCTCTAAATATGACAATTTATTGTGAAGGTAGAGGGATTCAAGGCTTAAAAGTAAATTTAATTCCACATGATGAAGTGATGTGAGAACATTTGTACATGTTAAACAACATAGATAAGTTTAAATCATATATATCATCACATATTTCTGAATTAAAGGTGTGATATCCAAAAATAAAGGAAAAGTGGTTAATTATTTTGCATAAAAATACATTTGTTTCATGGTTTAAAGTGAAAGTCATCACATATATATCTGTATCCCAAACATTGAAATGGTTTGCAGGGGGGCCATCTTTTAATGTTATCACATGTTCTAGTTTTGATTTTATGGCTACACATTTCACATATGAAGGATTGATAACAAGAGTTACATCCAAAATAGTAGTGTAATGTTCATCACAGAAGCATTTCATTTTTCAAGTGCAAAAGATAAAAACCCAATTTATACATCAACACCATATTTTTGAGTTCTTGAAGACATATGTGAAATTGATTATAATAAATTTCAATTCATTATGTTTAAGTGAAATTGGGTTTCTAGTAATAGTGGTGTGAAACATGATGAATATGGGTTTAAACTGGTTGATTTGAAAAGATTTAGTTCCAATAATAAATCATTTATCACAATAACACATGCAAAGCAAAAGAAAATATTTTATGTCATTGATCCATCGAATGATATGTGTTCTGTCATTTTACAAGTGAAAAGAATCCATTTAGGTGATGAGTATGATAATGATGTTATTGATTTATATGAGACTTATTCATTTATTACGTGATTTCCAAATAAAAATGACTATAACATAGTCATAATGCATGTAGTATGAAATTATCATGCTGAAGTGATATGGGAAAAAACAAAATTACTCTCCTAAATAATCTAGTAAATATTTATATTATATTTATTTTTTGAAATTTACATGTTTAAAAACTATATTTTTAAAAAAATATTGGATGTTTAATTATATATATTTGATTATTTATATGATTATTGTGTTTAATTTATATTCCACAATTATGGTTAAACATGTTTTCATTGAAAT
The DNA here is from genome assembly GCA_963277665.1 of Viscum album. Taxonomy (NCBI): domain Eukaryota; kingdom Viridiplantae; phylum Streptophyta; class Magnoliopsida; order Santalales; family Viscaceae; genus Viscum; species Viscum album. The sequence continues at coordinate 461,311,740 of OY728122.1, read as the reverse complement.
ACATGATGTACATTTTTATATTTTAGTTAAATTTACAAATTTGAAAAAACATTTTCATAACATTTATATTTAAATTTATAAATGTTTCTATCATTTTATAAGAAATTTTTATATTTAATAATTTATATTTCATATTTTTTTGTTAATAATCATAACATAATTATATTTTTTAAAGAGAATACACATGTGTGCCACTTTTTTACTTACATTTTTTTGTTTTCCTATTTTCTAATTATTCACTTGTCTAATAATATATAGGTACATAGAATATCATTAAAGTTTCTTAGGTCAATGAAAGATACAGATACAGAGATAGAGGAACATGTACCGAGGTATATGTATTTTTTATATTATTAAATATTCTATAATATAATTATTTAAATAAATCAAACTTTTAATTTAAAAAAAATAATGGTAGGACTACTGATGAGACTTCAATAGTAGAGTCTTCTTCTTTTAGTATTCAAAATTTGATTTCTCAAGTTGGTAAACATGGAATTACACATTTACCAAAACTATCACTTTCTAGTGGATACGAATGATTATATATTAGTTTTGATGATAATAATAATTCAACTAGCTCAAATGAAATGTAGTTTATCTACTATATCTCCATGCAGGTCTGTTGTAGAATTAGCATTTTATATCCTAATAGGAAGTTCATCAACAAGATGGTGATAGATCAAATTTGGGAAGTCGTAATGTTAAAATATCTCAATTCATTAATTTTACCTCATTTTTTGAATGTTATATGTTTTAATTGACTAATATTTAATTTATTCAATTACGTATGACATTCAAATTTTATAAAACAGAAGAAATTTACAAAATATGTCTTTCTTTAGTGGTAGTTTGATAGAGATATTTCAAAACAAAATTGAAAAAAATTATGTTTTTGGAAAGAAAAAAATGAAAACTCGTTCCTCAAGTATGAGTTTTTATATTCATATACATGGAAGAAATTTATTTTCATCCAACATGAGGAAGAATTTTTTGTATGATAATTATTTTATATTATAAAAGTTATTACATATGTACCTCATTACTTATTAGTTTATTGATTATATAAAATTCCTCTAGTAAATCCCATCAAGATGTTTATTTTTATATATAAAAGGACTCCAAGAAATCCCATCAAGACATCTAGTTACAGAATGTATACCATCATATATTATCTCATGGAGGGTATCATTTATTAAAGAAAAAAATGATTAAAGAAAGTTTTGAAGAATTAATAACTTAGTCTACTAGTGGTTAAGATTAGGTCTTATTAAGTCATCCATCTCCCCCCACCCACCATTAAAAATGGAAAAGATAGAGAAGAAAAAAATGAAAATTATCTTACAGAGCAAGCTAAGTAAGTAGCTAAAAGAATTGTAAGTAAATAATTTTTATTTTTCATGAATTTTTTATATTTTATAAATTAACAATGTTAATATACCATTTTGATTTTTCATTTTAAAATGAAATTTTGGTGTAATAAATATAGAACACTTTTATCCCTAAGGGTAGGATGGAAATCCTAGCCTCTGATTTAGGAAAGCTAGAACACCTTGGGCACATAAGAGGATATAAGGCGGGTGTTAGTATTTAGAATTTTTTTTGGACATCACAGTTATAAATCAAGAGACCCATAAATATAATCCTTAAAAGTTGAACTGAAAGATATTAAATAGTCCATGTGTGATCAAATTAAATTATTTATGCAAGATATGTTAGAAAAATTGACGAGATAGTCACAACCATCCCAACCTACCCAACCAACCTAGCTGGCTGTGCAGCCTGTGTAGCCCGCCTAGCCAAACCAACCTTCCCAACTTTCCTTCTGATATCCTCCATCTCCTCACTCAGACCCAATCTTATATTTTTAGTTGTATATTGTATATCCTTGTGTATGTATTATATCATTCAAATTCATACATATTTTGGAGGATTTTTTACATCACTAGCCTATGCAGACGGTTCAGGTTAGAGTATCAGTACATGATATTATTGATCCTAATGCTCTACTAACATTTCTTATCAAAGAGGTTACCAATTTTGGGGATTTCATGGATCATTTTTTACTTTTTCCATCCATAATTATTCATTATATTTCATGCAATGTGTTCATTTTTTATTAATATTAATTACTTTTTATTGGAAATTACTTATATTTTTTACTAAAAGTTTATTTATATAGGAGTATCTAAAATCAAAAGAAACAATACAAAGGAAATAAATGGTTAAGAAACAATGTTTAGATACTTCTAATACTTCAAATATTTATGATGGGATATAAAGATTATATCAGGTTTCTTCTTCCTTGGAAGATTTATGTGAGTTTTAGATGATGTTTGATATATTTGGAAGAGACTATCCCTTAAGAATATTCAAAAAAAAGATATAATGTATTTGATTAGTTTTGATGAGCTCTGTGAACCTGTGTTGCAGTTGTTTTCCATGTAAGTAAATTAATGTTTTAGTTTTTATTTCTTTAATTAATGATGGTTTTAAGTGACTTACTATATTAATTATTTAATTGGGAATTTTTATATGATTTTTATTCAAAATGATACAATTGGAGTTTATGGTTTTATATATCCATAATTCATTTCAGTGGCTTTGAAATATTTGAATACTGCTGATAGAGTTATATATATATATATGAGAGACTATCAAAGACGAATATCGGGTGTTGGTTTCTTTCATTCCTTGATGGGTAAGAACACTAAGATAATTATGAACTAATATTCATTATAATATCATTAATTGTGAAATTTTTGTATTATAGGGGAATTCTATGTTAGGCGTGTTTTTCTCAAGTGAATACACATTATATAAGTTTTTCTCTTTATTGAGTGGTGTTCGTAAAAAATTTAGCACCATGTTATACATATAAGTTTTCTTTTTTTATAAGTTCATTATATTTAATTATTATTATTTATACATGTTTTTTTAATTGATATATATGAAAATGAAGTTCATTGAAAATTTTAACAAAGATCACTTGTCAATAAAGAACCCAAGTGTAATCCAATACGTGGAAGTAATGGTAAATATTTTTTATATTAAATATTATTCTTATTTTTGATATATATATATGTTTTTATTATCATGTTAATGTTTTATAACCATAGTGTCAACTTCAAAATGGAAATATGGAATTTTCTTATTATGTTTTAAGATTCATGTTTGAGATAATCACAACTGGGGTAACAACTGAATTTGATATGGTTATTTATATTAATTATTTTGTTTTTTATTTCATTGTTTTATTTTAATATTATAACATTCATTGTTAATGTATATGTTTAATGATGTTTATTTGTATATGAATGGTGAATATACCCATATTTGGTCTTTGTTTACAAACTATTTGTTAAGTATTATTGTGATTTAAATTATCATATATGTATCTTTTAATTTATATAATTAATAATACATTTTACTAATAAAAAGTGTTCAAAATCTAATTATTTTATTATAATTGGTTTTTGAACATAATGATCTCAAAATAATTATTCAATAATTGTGAATGATTATTTATAAATTATCAGGTATGTGTTTTTTTATTCTAGTTTAAAACATAATTATATGGATAATATTTTTTTATTATGTTGTCAAATTATGTTTATTTTTATAGATTTTTATTCTATGATAAATGTTTTTTGATTGTTTTATATTGTGTTTTCTTTTATAGGAATGTTGATACTTTTGGGAGTGTGATATTACTAATTTTCTAACAAAAAATTAACTATCAGCATCGATTTGGAAAAAAACTGACACCAAAACTATTTAAAAAAAATTAAAGATGATATTCGGTGTTGGTTTTTTAATAAATGGACACTGAAGATCAGTTTTAATCATTATTTTCTAAAAGAAACCATTTCCAAAAATATTATTCAAAAAAAAAATTAGTGTTGGTTTTAAACAAAAATTGACGCTAAAACTCAAAAAAAAAGGGACACTGGTGTCAGTTTCTATAAAACAACAACATCAAAAACTAATTTTTGGATTTTTTTATAGTTGAAACTGGCACCTAAACTGAAAAAACTAATATTCAGCATTGTTTTTAAAAAACCGTTACTCAAACCCTTATTTATAACACCACCTTTATAAACATCATTTAAAAACCAATGTTAAAAGTGAAAAAAACTGATGGGAAAAACTATTTTTACACTAGTGATAGTTATTTAAAAAGGTAAATTTATCTATTAATTCACCTATATTTAAATGTTAAATTTATTCATGAAAAATATAAATTTTTTAAAAAATATTTTTAATGAAAATAAATCCTTACTTTTAAATTTAGAATCCATTTTATAGGATTCTTTAAATCAATCCATATTTAATATTAATTTCAATCTGAATTTGTTTTCAGGTGGAAGAAATTTTTTTTCCTAAAAAATTTTTAAATAAGCTATAAAAATGAAATTTATCTATAAAAATATAAACCTTTTCAATTTCAAATTACATTATTTTTTTAATGACATAATTCTTAAATGTTTTTTTTTTCAAATTATTAAAGTGATTCTCTAAAAATATTCCTTTAACAAAACAACTCCAAATATTAATTTGTAAAAAATATTTTCATCCATATCTAATTTTATATCTATTAGTTATATATTATAATTAGTTTCTAAAATTAATTACTAAATAATACCACTTATGTTAGTGACGTATGATATGGTTTTATAGTGTTGATGAATTTGTTAGCATATTATGCATCACATATAACTCACACCATTCAATTTTACAAAAAATATGAATTGGTTAGTATTAGGAATGACTAATAATGTATTATTATACTCACTCATATACACACACTTAAAAAGATATATTTTTATGACCACATAATATTGATGAAAATTTTTTACATGATCGATGATATTTTAATAAGTTCTTTAATGATGAACATACTGTATGTAAACATAGGTTTCAAATTTATCATTTATTTGTGATTCCATTATTATATCCTTATATAAAATTAATATTTTTAATTGGTCTAGTGTTTATAAATCTATACTTTTTATATTCTTAACACAATCAGTAAATATTATTGAGTTAGTATATATGTGCAACATACAGACCTAGATATCCTAACCTGACACCGAAGCTAGTATGCCACATGACCGAAAGTTCATTTCTAAACACCATAGATTGAAACTATTGTTGAGGGTATTAGCCATTTTTCTTTGGGAATGATTTTACCCTCTCTAGAACTATTAAACAAGTACTTGGATTTCTAGTATGAATTATTCTTAAAGTATCGATACATTGGATTTTCCATGATAAATAAAAATAAATAAATTGTTTATAAAAACTTTACCTAATGGAATATTAAATCAACTCATGTAATAAAACATTATTAATAAAAAAATTAGTAATAAAACATAAAAAAGGTAATAAATAAGCATCCTTCACCACAAAATGATAAAAAGATAAGTAAAGATATATACATGGTTTCTAAAATAAAAAAGTAAACCAAAAATAAATAGATAAGGTGGAATAAATAATCAAACACATATGTCCTTAAATAATGAGACAAGAATAAATATAAAAAGGTAAACAATCTCCTTATTTACATGAAACATGGTTATCTTCAGTATGTCACTTCCACTATATCTCCATACATGTATTCTCATGACACATAACCAAAAGAGATCAGTTCCTTCTATTTACATATGTTATGGATAGACAATTTTATATAAAAAACAACATGTGTATATAGGGAGTGAGTATAAAATCAGTATAATGGATCCAAATATTCTATAGATTTAATTTTATAAGATATACCGCATATTTTATTCTAGAAATAAACAAATAAAACACTTATTTTATTAAAGAGAATAATGATATTATAGAAACAAAAAATTATCATTGAATTAAAAATAAAAATGGTTTTAAATGTTATTAAAACCCATAATAAATTTTTTTAATACCAAAATCTTACTCACCCACATATTTTCACAAAATTCCAATTTATAAAATACATGTAGATCATTATAAGAACAATCAATCATCATGAGATAAACACCTAGGTCTTAAAAGATACAATTTAGGAGTTAAATCCAATGAACCATTAAAATATCATATAATGAGATACTATGACACCCCAGCTTGTGTACACTAACTCTGACTTTTGGGCTCCACATATTCATAGCATAATTATAACTAAGGGTACTATTCAAATTGTGATCATAACTATTATAACACCCATCACTAGAATTCGCTCTAATATAATCTCAGATTCCCATGATGTTTTAGACCAATTATCATGTAAGGTCAATAAAATATTTATAAAATCACTTTTTTATTAGTACTTACAAGTTCATATATAAATATCTCATTTCAGGTTTATATTGCACTATTTCATTTAACATAATTCAATAGTAACATATATATATAATAAAAACCATCCTAAAAATCATAAAAATGGTTTCACTTTAATAGAATAAGAAACATGGGCTAGAAATTAAAACACAATTCAAAACCGTTAATGTTAACATTTAAAACCAAGAATATTTCATTGGTTATTTCTAAAATAATATTATTATATAATGTAACCCAAAAAACTTATATATAAATAATATAAATTTATTTGAACCCTTTATATTATAAATTTAACTTCTTCACATTGAAAAATTATAATAACATATGTATTTAATAAATCAAAGGTAAATAATTCATGAAAAACTAAAGTGGATATTTAAGAAATTGAATATTTCCATTAAAAATTGACATAAAACACTAAGTAACACTTGGTTTTTCCAAATATTAGGAAAGGTATATAATAGCCTATTATAATCAAATGAAAAGGGTGTAATTATTTTGGATATAAGTGTATCGATGATTGAAGATTATTCCTAAGAAACTAAAAACTAAAAATACTAATTTTTATAAATATTAAGTAGATTAATTATCCTACTATATAATATTAGAGTAAAAGAATGAAATTAGTGAAGGGGGAAGGGAAATAAAGTCATAACCTTTAGATTTCACCTAGGATTCAACTCTAATCAATCCATGAAAATGGGTAAAAGGAAGAGATACCTTGGGGAACCCCTTTTTATGATAACTAAACACTATAGAATCCAAATTTGAGTGGTATCATAAAAATAAAATTTTAAAAATATAAAATATCAATGTTATGAAAATATATATGGCCCAACTATACATTTTTCTAGACCGTATATGGGATTGTGCATTTCCCTTTGTAATATTTCTACAACATTTCATGGTCTAAAAGTGTAGTCCCCAAACCTGAAATATTCTTGTTATAAGTATTTTTATAATTTCCAAATTCATTACTAAAACATCATATAACTCACATAAATATTTAATAACTAAAATAAATTAATATCATTAACATTGTGGGTATCACAATTTTCCCCGTCATTCCACTTTCTTAACTTGTAAATTAAATTGAAATTAGTTATTAAAAATAGATGTTTTAATTAATCCATCATCATATATTCTCATTACCATGTTTCATTGTTATCCATTATATACTGCTAGAGCACTTGAACAAATTTAATTGATTCACCCCACAACACTTTATTCTGATAATAAAGAATCTTACTATGATGTTCTAGAAAAGTGGCATTATAACACTCGGGACTCAATTATACTACGTTATCATTTTATTTTCATGAAAAGATATTAAAATAATCATTTGAATATTTCATGGCACAAAATTCTATTCTGATATGATGAATATCGATTTTGAACTTACTATGTAAAAATAAGCCTAGAATGAGTTTTTGAAATGTTCCCCAAAAATAAGATATTATAAATAATTTAAAATGAAGTATTTAAATAATAATCATCAAATTTATAATAATATTTTATAATTTTTTTATTTAACCATGTATTTATTATCAATTTGATAAAAATCAAAACAAGATCATTTGGATGAAAGAGTGTTTTTCATAAAAAAATTAAGTGCATAATGTTTTTACAATTTAATTAATTAAAATAATATCTTATAATAATGGATTAAAATGAAATTTATGGATTATTTTTCTAACTATATGAATTTAAATTCATATATTAATGATCAGTATTCATAGAGTTAATGAAAAACCATCTTAATCTTAAAAAATACATCTTCATAAAAAACTATTTTTCATCGAATTTTATTTTTTTAACTAATTTCCACCAATTATAGGAATGGGATTTAATAAAATGGTTTCCGTATTTATAATAATCATGTATAAATTTTTAAATGAGTTCAATTTTATTTTTGGTCATTATTAATAGAAAAAATGGTAAAAAATGGTTACTACTATTAAGTGTAAAATGGGTTAAAAACAAAGGGATAAGGCATCAAGATAACACAAAATACTTTATTAAACTTCATTTGTTGGTTTTATTTTGACTATACAATTATAACATTTTATTATGAGTCATTTTGGATCCATTTTACCAGATTAGGACATTGATATATTTCTGTCTTTTGAAAAATTCCATGTGTTTACTCTCCCTCACTTATAAAAGGTAACATCCTCCCCTCACTTCTTCACACCTCTTGAGAATATTATAACAACAAAATAATACCCTAATATCTCCAAAAAATCCTTATAAACATTATATAGGTTCTAGTGTTCTCAAAATATCAACCCTAAGGTCTTTAATATGAGCTCTATATGAGCTCTTTCAAAGAAGAGGTAATCAAATTAATCGAACACTTTTATTTTTATTATTCTCTTACCGCATCTAATTATGTACTAACATTAATATATAAAAATATTTTATTATGTTTATGGAATAATATTTATCCACCTACTTCTCAATCAAATGGGAAACAAAATCATCGCTCGTATTTACAGCGCACTACGGCCCCACAAAATTTTGTAATTTTTTTCCATCACCTCATCACATTCCTAATAAAAATTATGGAAGTAATGAATATATATGATAATTTTAACATAATTATGATTATATAAATTCAATATATCATTTACTTCTATAAATTTCCACCAATTTAAATATGATAATGTCACTTGTGCGTACATGTGGACTACCACCTCCACAAAGAAATGTGATTCATATTTCATTACCTATTTTCATAGATGATTATAAATATGTATATAATGAATATTTATTATTTTTATATCATGATTAAAATTCAAAAGATGATATAACCATGATCAATACACAAGTATCATAATGTTGAATCAAATCATACATGAGAAACCAATCATTTGACACCTGAACCAATGATAATAATGAATGATTGTTAACAAATGGGTGATAATATGTTATAAATGGATCATATATGATATTATAGATACATATATGGTTATGGTATGTGTGTATAATAAATATAAATTTTATATACATGAGGTTAAAGAATGTTCAACATTTTGAAAGCAAGGGGTAAGAGATTTCATCTCAATTTCCAATCCATTAAGACATATTTGGTATTGTGCACATATTTTATTTTATTTTGTGTATATACTACCTATTTTATATAAATAATGTAAAATCCTAAGTTTTTTGATCAGGTTGAATTCCTCAACTATTTTGAACTTTTTGGATTTGGTGGGTATGTGAACTTCTTCCTTGTTTATCGGAACTTGCTTCTGAGAGTTTCCTTAATACAATACTTTGTTTTATATGGTTTTAGAGTTTTATAAAGTGCCTCAGGTGTTCAGATGGGTTATGGGTGCATCAGAGGCCCAAATTCCTAGTTCTGGAAAAGTATAGGCTGAGGTGCATTATTATATTTAACAGTGCGGTCTCATAGTGTAAACTGTGTGCCCTCTTTTTCACTAAGCACAGTTTGATAAACTATGCAATAGAAGCCACATGACCATGCATGAACCTATTTATTTTTTTAGAGTTAATTTTCACATATTGTGCATAGTTATGGAAAACTATGCACAAACCACATGGTCAGTTCCATGTGGGAAGCACCCTTACACTGTAGCATGTATGATTAGCACACAGTTAGGCCTAACTATGCGGACTGACCATAAAGTGCTTGGATCCTAAGAAGTAGTAGTCACACGGTTTCCACGCAATTTGGAAAACTATGCAAGCTAACCATGTGACCAATCAAAGAGGTGAAATTACCTTTTCACCCTCCTTTATATTTAGTTTGGTTTTCTATTATTCTTCTTTTGTGGGTTATACACAATAAGGAGGACCCCTCCTTTTTCCTCCTCTCCTTGGATTTGATACAAATCCTTCATCTGACCTCTTTTCTTCAAGATGTTTGTAGTGTTGGATCCATCTCGATACGGCTCTCCTCACCCTTTATTCTATTTTCCTTTTCCCTCGCCTCACGAACCACTAAATCTATTTAATCTATTTTTCCATATTTTCAATTCATTTGACTAAAATATCAATTTCTCCCAAATCGGCTAAAGTTAGAGGCTAAGATCTGAAATGCCTATTTCTAAGACCCCGATGTAGGTGGTTTATACTTTTCATTGTGTTTTCATGAGTGTTCTGGGATGCTGCTTTGAATGCAAAATTTTATTGACCGATAAAGTCCCTGTAAATTAAATGGTTGATTTTAATTGATTAAATTAAACCTTGTTAGATGACAATGGGAATTCTTACATAAGAATACATGTGGTATGATCAGTGTGAGAGGTTCTATACCTAGGGAAGTTATTCCAAGGTTTTTTCTTTACGTTAAATTTATTTTTAATATTTAATTTAATTGTTTTATTTAATTCGATCCTTTCAATACAATTACATTAAATTGTTTAGTTAATTTTAATTGAATTATATATATGTGAATTTGATTCTCAGTTCTAATGAAATGTGATGGGAAAGTCATGAAGATCAAGATGGTGATGTACATCTTAACTTATATGATGTGATCATTAGGACAAGCTTAGCATGAGGCACTTGGGTGAAGTTGATCACTGATTGGGAGACTTGGTCATCAGATAGAGACAGCAAGGCTGTCAGGTTACGGGTGAGGCTCATGGGATATTGGATGTTATGGCCATCGGTTTGAGAGACATTTTCATAGGGGCATAATGTTTTATAAATTAGTGTGTCTTAGGTTCTAAATTGGTAATTATTTCTCACCAATGTTGGCCAAAGCATTGTTTAGAGTTGTCTTCACAAAGGCTGACTCAGTGATGAGGTGATTTAGACCACTCATGTGGGTAAAGTCCCCTAGTAGTTGTTTCTCAAGTAAAAGGATGGGGGTTTTTTCCATTGGAATCCATGGGGATGATGAGGAGCCATTATATGATAGCATTGAGGCTGTTGTTTGGGGTTTTATGCCTGTCATTTTTGAGGACATTACGCCATGATGATTTTGGAGGACAGGAATAGCCATTATTTAGAAAATCAATTGTTGAGATGGTGGTGGTTACTATTTGAGGACATACATCAATGTACCTCCAGGCCCCTAGCTTCGAGTCGATGGGTGTTTTCAAGTAGGGGTATGAGGTACTAGGTTTGTATCGAATGGGTGTACCTTTGGGATTTTGGTGAATTGGTATGGACACAAGGTGTCAGGATACATGAGGTTTTGGGTGACTTATTTAGATGTGGAACATGAGGATTCACCTGAATATTTCTATATCAGGGGTCGTCTTGTTCCATGGATAAGGATCCTCTCCTCCTCAGTTATTTCATCATTTTCTAAGGTAGTTGATAGCTTCCTGGTGGATATTGAGCACCAGGGAAGCTTTTTTTATGTAATACATGTGTTACTGCTTTATTTATTTTATGTACAAACCTAGTTAATCACAAATGTAAGGTAGACACACATTGGTGGGGGCCTAATGAGATTCATTTACACACCCTACATGGGCCCTTCGAAACGCATATTGATTTTATTCTTTTTCATTTAGGTAAATGTATGAGCTCTAGAGCTAGATCTTAGTGGTTGTTTCGCATGGATGGATGGAAAGGGACCTTCAAGTTCTCGAATCAACTGGATTTTTTTATTTTATTTAACTTTCTGTATTAGCATGCTTATATGTATGTATGTACTATGGTCAACCATTGGAGACATTCTTTATTATTAACATGTATGGCCCGATATGTATACATTCTCTATTTTAGTTTCTAAAAATGGTATTTCTGGATTCTTTATTTATTAATTTTAGATGTTTTTTAGATATGATTATATTATTGTCTATTATTTCTTGTTCTTTCTCCATGGGTAGGTTACTAGTTCAAGTATGTCATTATTTCCTTTCTGATGCATATTATATATTGGCTTGGACCATTAATATCATCACCAAAGGGTATAGCCTCCCTATTATCTCTCTTTTATACCCTTACTGGTTGTTAGAAACCTTTTTCATATGGGGAGGCACGCCTCAGGCTAGTGGAACTTGGCCCAAAATCACTATTCAAGTGGCTAATCAGGTTAGGCTGCTAAAAATACTGTCAGAGTGGTTTATTTTCCCTTTTTATTTATCTTAATATTTTGGATATGGTATATTAGAGAATATTATGTTTTCATAATTGGGTTTATAGATCATGTTTGGGTGCCTATAGCCCCATGCGTGGGGGAAGGACCAAGTTTCTTATAGTGGGAATTGCTATTCGTATTTGTACATTTTAAATTTTATCTGATTTCCACCTCATGTGGTGCACTTGGATGTGTAATTTTTATCTGTTGTGATATGTTATTCTTGACCTGGTATAGTTAGGGAGGATATATTGTAACATTGTCCCAGTAAGGCAAGGGGTGTTTGTTATGCATATTTATGTTTTTGATTAGGCACATAGGATGTTTCAATTATATATATGCATGTTCCTATGATATGAAATGCTTGTGATTTTCATTGGGGACCTGGATTGTGTTAAGAGGGTTTGGGTTGTCTAAATTGTCAACAAAGGAATCTAAGATTTTTTTTCTTTCCTAGCCACTCTTTGGTGGAATCTTACTCAACCGACCTAGGAAAGTTGACCCAATGGAATATGTTTGTGATGTGTGATATATGTATATATATGGTCCTTTCTCTTATTAAATCAAGAAGAGATGGAGGCATGTGGTGATGTTGATAACTAGGTTGGGTGATGCGGTCATCAGTTTGAGGCAACATGGTTTATTAGGATGGGTATGGACCGAGGAAAATTTGATACTTGTACCAGGTATGGGTGGGTAAGGAATCCATGAGGCTAGCATGTAATGTTAAATGGTTTCGGTGGGGGTGTAAGGGTTGTTAGACGATGTTTCCCGTTACTACATTCCCAATCTATGATATATCTATTTGTGTATTTTCTGGGATTTCTTACCAAGTAATGGTATTCAGAGAGTTTCCACCTGGATGGATTTAGATGGAGCATCATGTGGGCGGTGATAAAATGTTTCTAGAGAAAGCACAGGTGGAGACCCCTGAGGGGCGGGAAGATCATGAGTTGAAAGTACAGAATCATGTATAGGCTCTAGTGTAGGAGGGGAAACCACTGGATTTAGTCACTTTTAGGTTATGGTTTGATGAGTAGCTCAGAGAGAATCTGGTATGTGTCATCCAAGGGATTAACAAGGGAGATTAGTGGGTAGAGCCTTGTATGGATTACTTTAAATGGGAGTTCCAATTGTAATACCTATCATTGTTTCAGAGTGAGGGTGGTCTACATGAATCTAGGAACTATATCGACTTGATACAAATGATCTTTGAGCAGCTTGAGATGCCTATTGGGTGGAGGGTAAAGTTAACTATGTACATGCTTAGAGGACCAGAAAATTGTGGGTGGGGCATGCAGTTTCAGGATGACAGACATGAGGTACTCTACTAAAAGGACTTGTGGCCAAGTTATCCAATAACTTCTTCTCAGAGATGCTAATGGTAGAAAGAGGTTGTGAGTTATTGAGACTTTAGCATGGTGACGTTTCTGTTATGGACTATGCAGTGATATTCCTCAATTTTTCTCACTTCATACCTGATATGGTGATCGACAACACCTCAAGGGTGAGGTGTTTCAAGTATGGTTTATGGAACACCATTCGGGTGTAGGTTAACATTTTATATTGGCCTCATTCTCAAAGGTGGTGAATCATGAACTCATAGCCTAGGTAAACTTAATAGATATATCTTACTCATGCCAAGTGATGGTGTCAGGTGATTTTAGTGGTGATGCTTTAGATAGTAGGAAGAAAGTATGAGATGAGTTTTAGTAGGGAAATCAGGCCAAGGACTTGAGAATACCACCTTAGAGTGGGTTTTCAACAGTGTGATTCTAATGTGGGTAGAGAGGAAATGTCTGGACTTAGTATGAAAGGAATCCAAAGGAGTTTTGGGCAAGTGGAAAGGTCAGGCACCTTGATAGGTTCTATAGGAAGCCTTCTCAAATAGATTTCAGTCAGGGATTGGGCTAGACTTTGGGCTCTAAGATCAGACGGAGAGCGGTGCTAGGTGATGGTAGTCAAGTTTCAATTGCACACATAGGTCATGGTAGAGATAGTGGGGTTTGTGGGCAGTGGTTAGTGAATCACTATAGTCAGGCCAAGATTCAGGTTTTCAAGCTTTAGGCTAGGTGCATTCCATGGAGCTTCTAGGTTCAGAGAAGGCTGGTGATCCAAATATGGTCATAGATATTCCATGGGCATTATCGGGGTACTTTTTTATTTTATTTTGGCATGGGATTTTAAGGATTGTTTTTTTGGGTGTACAAGGTGCATAGGATGTGTTTATAGACTAACTAGATGTTTTTTAGTAGGTTTTAATTGTTTTGGATACATTATATATATATATATATACGTATATATATGTATATAAGGTGCACAACGCTAGGAATTGTATATGAGAATCATTGGATGTGTGATTTTTGAGGTGTGTTGGCATTAGATCATCATGGAGATGTGGGTTACCTGAGGTACATTGGAATTAGGACATCGTTGTGATGCAGGACTTGACTAATGTGTGAGCCACTAAAACTTTGAGGAATCTTTTGAGATGTATGACCTCATATGTGCCGTGTGATTCATGGGAATGAGGAGGTAATTAATGCGGTGTGGGATTCTATTGGGTTTCGGGTATGACATAGGATCACCTGATGAGGTATAGGGTTGTAGATGCATCACATGTGGTATTTGAGTTTTAGGATGGTTGAGGGACCATCAGTTTGATTTGTGTTTTGGATCGGGATACAACCAAGATATGTAACTCCTAAGGTGGGGATCCCCCTGAGGTAATTGGCCTGTACCCTTTTTATTGGGGTAGTCTGGGTTTAATTTTAAATATATGGTTATGTTTGGTACCATCTCCGAGTTTTTTCTGATAAATTGGGGATGAGATATGTCAAGGTAGTGAGATTGTAATGTCTCGGGTTTTTGGATCGGGTCAAATTCCTCACCCATTTTAAATTTTTTGGAGTTGGTGGGTATGACAATATCTTTCTTGTTTATCAGAACTTAATTCCAATATTTTTCTTAACCCAATACCTTTTTCTAGATGGGTTTAGAGGTTTGTCATGTGCCTCAAATTTTAGGATGGGTTTTAGGTGCATCAGAGGCCTGAAGGCCTTGTTTTGCAGAAGTGAAGGCTGAGGTGCATGGTTATATTTAATTGTTAAACCTCTAAGTGAAAATTGTGTCCTCTATTTTTGTACTGATCGTGGTTTGGTAAACCATGAAATAGGAGGTACACAGACGTGTGTGAACCTCTATATTTTTTCCAAGGTAATTCGCATGGATTTCATACGATTATGTAAAGTCGTGCACAATCCTAACAGTTAGTACCATTTGGGAAGAACCCATACACTTTAGTGTGCACAGTTAGCACACTGTTAGGCCTAACCAAGTGGGATGATCATTTAGGCTTGGCTCCTAAGTTAAAGGAGTCACACTATTTCCATGTGGTTTAGAAAACCTTGTGAGATAACCATATAGACCATTAAAGGGGTGAAATTACCTTTTCTCCCTCCTTTCTATTTAGGTTTTTCTTCTCTTATTCTTCCTCCATGGGTCACGCACAGTAAAGAGGAACCCCCCTTTTTCCTCCTTTACTTGGATTGTTCCAAATCCTTTATCTGACTTCCATTATTCAAGATTTTTATGGCATTTTATTCCTCTCAGTAAGGTTATCCTCTCCCTTGCTTCTATTTTCCTTTTACCTCAGCTCACAGACTCCTAAATCTATTCGAGTTGTTTACCCTATTTTTAGGTCCTTTTTATAAAATTTTGATTTCTCCAGAATCGGTAAAAGATAGAGGCTAATATAGTTCATTCAAACATCTACAACCCCAAGGTAGGTGGTGCATACTTTTCTTTGTGTTTTAATGAGTGTTTTGGAGTTCCAATTTGAGCATTTCGTTGTGTTGACCGAGTGGGACCCTGTAAATTAAATGGTTTCTTTTAATTGATTAAATTGAACCTTTTGAGACACTAATGAGAATGCTTGCATCAGAATAGAAGTGGTTTGAGTCTTTCAATAGGATCTGTACCTATGGTAGTTTTCCTAGGGTGTGTTATTTACGTTAAATTGATTTTCTTATATTTAATTGAATTGTTCTATTTAATTTGATTTGTTCAATTCAATTTCATTGAATTTTTTAGTTAATTTTAATTGAATTTCATATATTTGAATTACTTATGAGTTATAATGGAACATGATGGAATTTTCCTGAGGATCAAGATGGTAATGTCCCTCTGAACTAAGATGATGTGATCATCATGATAGGCTTGACCCGAGGCACTTGGGTGATGTTGATCACTGATTGGGTGACTTGGTCATTGAATGGTGGAGAAAAGGCTGTCAGGTTACAGGTGAGGATCTTGTGATATTGGATGGGGTGGCCATAGGTTTGAGTGGCATGATCATAAGGGCATAAGGTGTAGGAAATTGGTGTGGATTTGGTTTAAATTGGTGATTTGTGCTCACCTGTGTTGGCCAAAGTGTCATTTGGAGTCGTGTGAACACCGTTTGACTCAATGATAAGGTGGTTTTGACCCCTCATGTGGGTAGAGGACATCATAAGTTATGGATTAGGTAAAATTATGAGGGTTCTTTCCATGGGAATCTATAGGGATGCAGAGGATCCATCAAATGATAGCATTGAGGCAGAAAATTGGGGGATGAGGCCTATATTGCTTTAGGACATTGAGCCAGGATCATTTTGGAAGATGGGCATCGACGTTCCTCAAGACATCATATGTTGAGATGATGGTGGTTACTATTTAAGGATAGACATCATTGTACCTCTTAGAGTCTGACTTTGAGCTGATGGGTGTTTTCTAGTAGGGGTTCAAGGGACCAGGTTTGTATCAAATGGGTGTTCCTTTGGGATTTCAATGACTTGGAATGTGCATAAGGTGTCGGGTGTCAGGAGGTTCCAGGTGGCTTATTTAGAGGTGGATCCTAAGGGTTAACCTAGAAATTTATATATTAGGGGATGCCTTGGGCCATGGGATAAGGATCCTCTCCTTTTTAGTTATTCTGGCATTGTCTAAGGCAAGGGATAGCTTACTAGTGGTTGTTAAGCACTAGGTAATCTTGTGTTTACTTGATGCATGTGATGCTACTTTATTTATTTTCTATACATGCCTGATTAAACCCCAATGTAAGGTAGAAACACGTTGGTGGTGGCCTACTGATACTCATTATCACACCCAAAATAGGCCCTTTGAGACACAAATAGATTTTATGCTTTTTCATTCAAGTAAAGTTCTGAGATCAGGAGATGGATCTTAGTTGTTGTTTGGGATGGATGGAAGGCAAGGGACCTTGAGGTTCCTTCATCATCTTGAGTTTTCTATTTTATTTTACTTTATGTATTAGCATTTTTATATGTATGTATGTACTATGCTCATCCATTGGATACCCTTCTGATTATTGACATGCATGACCTGATATGTATCCATGCTCTATTTTGGTTTCTATAAATGGTATGTATGGAAAGTTTATTTATTTCTATTGCTTTTTTTAGACATGCTTCTACTATTATCTGTTATTTCTTGTGCTTCTTCCATGGGTGGGTTACTAGTTTGAGTTTGTTTTGTTTTCCTTTTCTCAACATATTATATATTGACATAGACCATTAATATCATCACCAGAGGTTATAGTCTCCCCATTATCTCTCATTTACACCCTTGTTGGTAGTCAGCAGGCTTTAGCCAATGGGGAGGCATTCCTAAGGCCAGTGGGACTCGGCCCAAAAGCACTTTTAAGGTGTCTAATCATGTCATTGCACTAAATATAACATCAATATCTATTTATTCATAGTAATTAATGTTTTCATTCAAGTTTACTCATTCAAGGGGTTATGATTTAAAATTTTCCAAAGAGGAAATAAATTATTTTACAATATCATTTTTTTGGATTGATTATATTTATGTTGAATAAATCGTATAATATAACCTTCATAAACTCTATATATTTTCTTGTCTTATAGATATTTAATAAGTTTACATGTTGTATTATAATTTTTCCTCTCTTATTAACTTTAATCATGCAAAAAAATGTTTCAAATAAATTTTGAGATTATTTCTCTTTTGATTGAGTATATATTTCTTCCATATATATATATATTCAAAATTATTTTACAAAAAGAATTATTTACTCAAATTATTTATTAAGAAAATTTTATGATATCAATGACTTTTTACAAGGTTTTGAAGGAATGTTTCTATTAGTTTCTTGTGAGGGACCAGACTTTTTATTTATTCTAAGTATATATCTTCTTGTTGATCTTAGTAATATATTATAATATAAGATGCATACTATAAGACAAAAAAACTTTATTTAATAGTGTAATAATGTTACATTTAGTCTAAAAAATACCCAGTATACACAATATTACAATGGGGAGACATATAGAGGATATATAAAACTAATATAAAAATCTAGGCTGCTTTGATCCACTAGAATCATTACACCCACAAACATCACTATAATAGAGGAACAAAGTTTGGAATATAATATTAATTTTTGGAAATGATACTAAACCTTGATAGAATTGAAGTGGATGATGAATAGTAATTATGATGATGTATTTGTAGGGAAATATGATCATAAACCTTTATGTTTTTCAAATAATTCAGCTAATTGACATTGTGAAAATTAGTCAATAAAATATTTGGTTATTATTTTTTGGTTATTCCAAATCATTTAAATGATTTTTGGGATTATTTAATGATATAATAAAAAATTGTATTGTTTTTGGAGTATATAAAAATTCTATTAAAAATTTATTTTATAAAAAATGTATAAGTATTTTATAAAATTTATTTACAAGATATAATCTTAAAAAATAATTTTTACATAATAATATATTTAACAAATTCCTGAGAAATTTTTTAAAACAGTCAGATTGTATATTTTTATATAAAATTGATAAATTTCAATAAATATGGATATTTATTTAATAGTTTAAATTATAATATTTATATAATTATATTTATAAAATAAAATTTATTTTTGGACTCATCGTGTCAAAAATATCTTATGGTAATTTTATAGTAATTTTCTATAAAAATTTGATTTTTGGGCTAAAAAGTGAAAATACAGTTTTTATGAAATACCATACCTCTTATAAAATAATTATTATGTGATCATGATTTAAAATTTATTAAACCTTATTATTTATCTAACTGTATTTAATTAATGACATAATATATAAGTTTTTATAGCTAGAAACACATGTCTAACATTTTGAAAATAATGATTTTATCATTTCTAAAAAAAACTATTTTTAGGAGTTATACATTAGAATTGGTTTGTACCAATTTTATAAATTGAATAAATTAAAATGGATTGAATGTTTTTAATTAGAAGTCCCATATTGTTTAGTAAGTTCAATTTCATTTTTAAACATAAACAATTTATCATTGTAAAAAAAGATTTACCACGGTATAGGTTAAATAATGTAAAGGGTTATAATAAAAAGGTAAATACATAAGCCAACTAAAAATAACAATTTTAAATGGGTGGTTTAATTTTTTAATTCCCTTAACCAAAATTTTCATCATTAATTATAAATAAAATTAATTCCACACAAAAGTGGTTAGATTTAAATATAAAATAATAATTATTTAGTCACTTAAAACCACCCCTCCTCAAGTATAAATACCCCAATTACCTCCTCACTTTACTCAAAAAAAATAAATTTAGAATGAATCCTATATAAATTAATCTCTCAATAGTGTCTAAAAGGTGGTTCTAAAGTTCAAATGAGTCCCCTTATAGATTTAAGAAGTGTATTCCCAAGGTAAGGGGTCTCTCTCTCTTCTTTTCCATTCAATATTCTTCTTTATATTTAGCATTTTGAATCTTACATGGCTATATTTTAATATATTATTAAATATCAATTTACTATCAAATTTAATTTATAAGTACTATATATGATTTATACTCTCTCATTATAGCCTTTTCCTAATCCATTACTACACTGAAGTAAGGGTCCCCAGTCATTTTATTTAATTTTCTCCTTTAATTACTTTGTTATATTTCTTTTTAAAATTCATTTTTATATACACCAAATATTTTAACCCCACATTATTTTCATCCATTTAAGGTATTATAAATGATATATTACTTACTCCCTCTCAATATATCTTTTCTTTAAGATATTATAATGCTCCAACTTTCTTGTTACTTTAAAAAAGGCTTCCTAAAATTTTAGTGAAGTAATGTTTGTGTGGTTTGTAGGAAAAAAATACCAATCTTGATTGAAAAAATGGAGTTGGATCTAGAACAGTTGTACCTAGGGGTAATAACCCTGAAAAAGTCACATTGGGAAAGACTCTCTCATCACCTAGTGCCTGAAAATAGGCCTTGTTGTATACTTGGTTTGACACTCCCGGGGGATATGCTTGGATGATCTACTTTCCACTTACAAACCATTTTGAAGGGATTAAATTTCATTACATTGGTCTCCAAACTTTTTTAAATTATAAATCATTATTTTATTCTTGGATTGGGGGAAATTAATTCATATCGTACAATTCTTTCGTCTATCTGGAAAAATCATGTAGGATATGACACATTGAGAAATTGATACTAAGTATTTATATTGTTCATGTCCTCGAAAATTATGTCATGTAATTTTGATATATGATGGAATTAATTGGAATTTTATGTGAAGGTTGGGGCCAATAATTATATAGCCCCTCATTGCACTGGTAGGTCACATGAGACAATGAAGATATGGTAATGGGAGTGTCCTTACCTTTTAAGATTTCTTGGAACAAGGCCTTAACGATATGGTTAAGATGTATTAAATTATGAATTCTCATCACTATATGTTCAATTATTGTTATCCAAGATTTTATTTATTATTATATTAGCCATGGATATATTTATTCTCTTAGTTTCATTTGATATGGAATAAATTAGTATATTTATTCATTCCATAATGTTTCATTTATAAATTTTTTTGTTGTATGTTACACCATTACTAAGCATATGATCTCACCCCTTTATATTTTTTTCATTTTCCCCAAGAAACATAAAAGTGTTATAGGCATGATAAATGGATTTTCAAGGAGAATAATGATGTTTTTCTTATTTTCATTGTTGTATTTCTTTCCAGTTTAATGTAAAACTATGTTATATATTTGGTTTCCTGAGGATATTAAATTGTTTGATCCACCATAATTTTGATCTATGTACCATTGTAAAAAAAATCAGATCCAGGGTTCTAGATTTATGATTATTACAATTGATATTAAGTGATACTTCAATAAAAACACTAGGAACTAGATTTAAAAAAATAGTTAGAAAACATGAACCATATGAGAAACCCTTAGTATATTCAAGAAATTTTTATAGAAATAAAAATCACAGTGTTTTTATACACTAATTAATAATATACCATTATCTATATGTGGTTTCTAATGGAAGGAACAACTATTTCCACACTCAAAAACAATGTTGGGCCTTCCAAATAGAGTAACTCAATGAGACTAGTATTTTATTAGATTAGATCATGACTATATTAAGTTAGTTTACTTGGGATATGACTAATAACCTTGAATACATAGAATGGACTATTTCTCCATATCATGGTACATCAATATTGGACCACTTCATGAGGCAAAAACCCCCATATTTTAGTAGGACCACAAATCCATTAGTAAATGAAGAATGGATCAATACCCAAGATAAATTATTCCTTGTCTTGGGATGTGATAAGAAGGGGAAAGTTTTCATGTCACTATATTTTCTATTGGGAGATACAGACCAATGGTGGTCATTGATTCAAAACACCAAGGATGAATAAGAGATAAACAATATGGACTATAAAACTTTTAAAGAGATAATCCTTGAAAATTATTTCCCATGAAAGAAATGAGAGGACATAGAAATAAAATTCATAAACCTAAGGTAAAAGGATGAGGAAGTTGTGGATGAGTATGAACATAAATTTACAAGGTTATCATGGTATACTATTGATTATGTGCACAACACAGAGAGAAATGTTGATGTCTTCTTCAATGGATTAAAACCAAACCTTTAGTGAGCACTAGTTTTTCATAATATTTCCTCATATAAGAATATTATGACCAGTGATATCAAGACTAAAAAGGAATTATCCAATTATCCAATTTAAAAGTTGTAAAGTCTTAAACCGGGAACCACATGATGGTTCCCTGAGCCGGTTGGTCACATGACCTCAGGCGCACCTCCCTATATTCCAAAGGCTACCAACTATCAGTGAGGGTCTAGTAAGTAATTCATTGGGAGAATATACCCTCTTTTATTAGATTAAAACACCAGGATAAGTACATAAGAAATAACAGTATCATATATGATGAAAATAAAACTGATTTCATAAGATAACCAAAACAACAAATATAATATTCAGCTGAAATGGGTAAAATTATATTCCCAAGTAAATGACAAATTTCCTAAAATGAAACTAAAAATAAAGACACTAACGACTCATGAACGGGTCTCAAACCATGTTTGGTTCCCTCATACATTATCTATCCCCAAATCAGCAATCTAATCTAGGTCGATTTACCTTAACCTATCCTAAAACAATAATGTCTATTCGGGTACTGATCAGGAAACCTAAGTAGGGTGTGAGTATAACTCAGTTGGTCACCACCAACAGTGTCTAAAACAATTCTAGTCAAAATATAGTGTAAGAAGTTCTATAAAAAATTGAATACACTACATAAATAAATAGTTATCACATTATCACTTATTCTTTATTTAGTTTTATTAACTCCAGGTTTCCCGGGGATACCCATACCTCAATACTAAATTCATCTCATACCAAAGCCTGAAGAATTCCCTAGGTAATTTCATATCTTAATACATAATTTTACTTGTGCTGAAGCTCGAAGTATTCAAAGGTGCTATGATATCTCAGCACCTCATTCGCCTCATGTATGAGTTTGATATATTATCATGTGAGGCCATATCTCAGATTTCATTTAATACCATTCTTTAAATTCACACATAAATGCTAAATTTGACAATAAAAATATATAAGTAAGATAACCATGTTACCATTCATACTACTCAATAGAATTTCCATGTTCCCATTCCTTTACCCATAAGTACAATGACCATGTTACTATTTATACTTCTCATTTGAATGACCATGTTCCCATTCCTTTACTCACAAGTACAGTGAACATGTTACCTTTTATACTTTTTAATTTAGAATGCCCATTTTCCCATTATTTCACACATAATTAATTATGCATCTCAAATCCATTACTAATTTAAAAATTAGTTAAATACATCAATATCATTAATTAACTCCCCAATTAATTAGGTACACAAATCCATTAATTAATTCATCAATTAATTAATCAATTACACAATTTGTATCCCATAATTAATTTTTCTAGATTTAATTATCTCATTCTAAATATCAAATCTTCATAATTAATTCCATAATTAGTTATCTAGATCATAATATCAAGTCACATAATTAATTCATGATTTAATTATCTCAATCTAGCCAATTCAATATCTCCTTATTAATCCCCAAATTAATTATCTAGATTACAAACCCTAATTCTCATAATCAATTTCTCCCAAATTAATTATATAATAGGACAACCCATTAGTCTCATGATTAATTCTTCAATTAATCATATATTCTAACAATGCTTTGATAAATCAATTGGTCAACTTAATTAACCCAATTTAGGAATTAAATTGCTAAAGAAAGATAGTAATTATAAAACAATTTACATACACACATCAAATCTAAGACTATGGGAATTAGATATTACACCACCTACCTCAAATAATTGATGAACATTTTTTAATTGAAATTCACAAAATCCGAGTAGCACAATGAAATAGATCTGATTTCCGGATCTAAATCCCTAAATCAAGATCAAGGATATCAAGATCTAATCAATCTAGATCTAGATCTACTATCCTAGATCTTGATCCCACCAAAAAGGTTTAGATTTAAAGAAATAGAGGATAAATTCCACCAAAAGATCAAGGAAAAATATAAGAAATAATGATATATGCATTGGGATGAGATCCACTTACCGGTAGAAGAGAGGAACTTTGATTCGGGCTTTGAATCTTGAAGAACCGAGGTCAGACAGCCTTGGAACCCCTATGGATAGCTCTGGAATTTCCCCAAAATGGTTAGTCCTAATCCAAGGTCAAATAGGTGGTGTTTTTGGGGTTTGGGAGATTTAAAAATAAATTTTTGGGTGAAAATAAACAGTACACATGGTTTTCTGGGTAGGTGTGCATGGGTAGGTAAACCGTGCACCAACCATGTGGACCTCACTGTCCAAGGTCACATGGTTACCTAGGTTTAGGTGCATGGTTTTCTCTAACCGTGTGCCAACTATGCACAACTCATTCTCCTTGAATTTTTCTTAGAACTCCTCCCAAATTCACCCCAATCCATAACTTCAATCAATTGTACTTAAAAAAACAAAAAGTACCTGAAATTTAACTTGAGAAACTCCAAAAAAGTCGAGATCTTACAATCTCCCCACCTTATAATAGATCATCCCCGAGCTGCACTTTAATGATTTTATAAGATTTCAAGCCAAAAATATTAGTACATTGAGCCCTCATGACTACTTACCAATCCCATTTTTCCTCTTTCACACGTCCAAGATTCCATAAAACACAAACTATCAGAATTATCTTTCCCTAAAATAGTTTCTCATTGTGATCTAGCACACTTATCAGATGCTCCTTGAAGAATACATCTATCTCATGGTTAACCTCATCCACATAGATCACATGAGAATGTTTGGGGTGATACCACTATATTTGTGACATAGGGAAAACATCATGCATAGCGTTGTATGTTTGTGGAAGAGCTAATGAGTATGTCATCAGCCTGATTCTCTCCACTACCTCAAACGGTCCAACAAACCTGGGTTCTAACTTTCCCAACCTTCATATCCTATGGTGACCCAACCTAGGTGACACATAAATAAATACATGATCACCCTCTGTAAACTCTAGGGTCCATCTTCATATATAAGCATATGACTTCCTTCTACTCTGATCTGGAGCCATATGTTTTTGAATCAACTGCACCTTCTTTGACGTCTCTTGAACGAGACTCGGTCCCAACAACTCTGTCTCTCCAGCCTTTATCGATCATAGTGGTGATCTATATGGACTACCATAAAGAGCCTCGTGTGTTTTCATCTGTATAGTTTCTTGATAACTATTTTTATAGGAAAACTCCACTAAAGCCAAGTGCTTCTCCCAAGACCCACCAAAGTAAAGCATACATGCCTACACCATATCCTCAAGAACCTGTATAGTACATTCCAACTTCCCATATGTCTATAAGTGTAAATTCGTACTCAATAATACATTTTTACTAAGTGATTTATGCAAACCCTACCAAAAGAATGAAGTTAAGCATGAATCATGATCTGAAATTATATTTTGTGGCACCCCATGTAGACAAACTATCTCCCAAACATACAGTTCTCACAACTTATCTACTGGAAATTTTTCCCTTATAGAAAATAAATGTGTTACCTTTGTTTGTTGATCCACAATGACCCAAATAGAATAACTATTCCTAAGTTAATATGGAAGAACTACCACAAAATCCATTTTCATGTCATCCCACTTCCATTCCAGAATAGGAAACATCTACAATAAACCTCCTGGTCGTTGATACTCTTCCTTCACCTACTGATAGGCGAATCATCTTATCAGAGACCCTATTATCTCCTTTTTCATGACTAGCCACCAAAAATTTCATTTTAGGTCATGGTACATTTTGGTCACACATGGATGCACCTCCCACTTCGAGGAATGAAATTCTTGCATGATCTCTTCTTGTATTCTCATAGGCATAATAACTCAATTCTTCACAAATATGATCTCATCCTTATCTATAAACTAGTCTAGAGGTGTCTCTCCACATTCAAAGAATTTCCTCAAGGCTAAGCACTTTTTATCCTAATGCTTTCTATCTCTAATTTGTCACAAAAGTGTAGACTCCACTACAACTGAAACCAGATTCATCTGCTCCTAATTCTCCTAAAACATGACATGCATTTTATCCAACAAAGTTATCATATTCCACTCTGCACTCAACTCCTGAACCAACTGATTCTGAGTTTTCCTCCTCAAGGCATCAGCTACACTATTTCCTTTTTTTAGTGTATAGGCCAGTTCAAAATAAAATGAATTCATATACTCTACCCATATCTTCTGTCAAATATTAAAATCACATTGTGAAAAGATATACTTCAAGATCTTTTGATTGGTATAAACTGTAAAATTTTCTCCCAAAAGGTAGTGTTTCCAACACTTAAGATCATAAACCACTACTTCCAAATCGAGGTTGTGCATAGGGTAGTTTCATTCATGTGGTCCCAAATGTCGAGACCCATATGATATGACTCTATCCCCTTGCATCAAAATATCTCCATTTCTGATCCCCAAAGCATCACAATAAACCATGTATTCCTCTCCTGACTTGGGCAGGATCAAAATTAGTTTTGTTGTAAAATACTTCTTCAACTTCTGAAAATAATTATTACATGATTCTGTCCACTAAAACTTTAACCCCTTCTTGGTCAAACCCAAAACAATCGCTTCTAAATGATAAAATTCCTAGATAAACCTCATGTAATATCCATCTAATCCAAAAAATATTTGGATATCAAAAGCATTCTTGGGCTGCTCCCAAGAAACCATTGCATGATCCTTATCTGAGTCCACTGCCACACCTTTCTAGAACCTTATCTGAGTCCACTACTACACTTTCCTCTGAAATGATGTTCCCCAAGAAGTGTACTTGGTCAATCCAAAACTAAAACTTACATAGCATGGTGTATAACTGATGCTTTCTTAGTGTACTCAGGATGATGTCAAGATGTTAGGAATGATCATCATGAGTCTTGGAGTACACCAATATGTCTTCCAAAAACACCACCAAAAACTAATCCAAATACTGATGAATGATTAGGTTAATCAAATTCATAAACACTATTGGTGAATTTTTCAACCCAACTAACATTAAGACAAACTCATAAAGGCCATACCTGATCCTGAAAGTAGTCCTCAATATATCATATGTCCTTACTCTCAACTAATGATACCCCGATCTCAAATTGATCTTTAAGAACACACAAGATCCCTTAAACTAGTAAAATACATCATCAATATACAGAAGAGGATATCGGTTCTTCACAGTCATTTTGTTCAACTTTCGGTAATCAACAAACAAACAGAAACTCCTATTATCATTCTTTGCGAAAAATACAGGTGATCCCCAAGGTGATGTACTTGGACATATTAATCATATACCCTTTAACTCCCCCAACTATGTCTTGATCTCTTGAAGCTCATTCTGCGTCATTATGTATAGTATAATAGATACTGGCTCAGCCCCCAGCATGATCTCAATAGTGAATTCCACATCTCTCTCAAGTGGTAGCCCTGAGAAGTCTTCAGGAAATACATCCTGAAATAGTTCTACTACTGGTTGAATGATATATTTCCTAAAACAATTATCATCCCACAATAGAATAGAATCTTGGGTTGTGATATATCTCAGTTACTGAGTAATTATCCCTCCTCAAACCACCTAGATATACCACTCTCCATGGTTAATGTATGGGTCACCCTTAGGAGATGTAAATATAACTCTCATATGGTAACATTCAATGTGGGCTCGATATGTGACTAGCTAGTCCATAACCATAATCAGGTCAAAACCTATCTTATCAAGAATATAGAGATCCCATAGGAAGTGATATTCCCTAGTCTCTAGTTAGCATCCCTTGCATAGAAATATATATCTATACTGTGTTCCCAACAGTGTATCGATAATCATAACTCTGCTCATGAACTCCACCTCCAGGCTCAAACCATTAACAAGTTTTGTAAATATAAAGGAATGAGAGTAACTAGTATAAAATAAGTCACTAACTAAAGTAGAGGCTACTATAATAGTGCCTCTCATGATTGATGGCCTAACCTCACTCTCTACAAGTGTAGGTTGTGCTGCATGTAACTGTCCTGCCCCTCTTCCTTGTGATGTTGTCTGACTCCCCTAAGTAGCACCACTCTGCTCATAAGGGTGCTTTATCCCTATAGCACTACATCCACTACCTCTACCACCTCATATATTAGAACTCAAACTTCCAGACCTATATGGTGTAGAATACCCCCTTCCCACACTCTAACTATGCCTAGATGCTCCCTCAGCACTAGTTTACCAGTGCGATCTGCAGAACTTTTATAAGTGTCCCATCTTGCCACAAGACTGAAATTGTACTAGTGGTCAAGTTAGTGTCGATGATAGTGTCCCGGACTACCACACTTAGGATAGAACACCCTATTAAGGTCATTTCCAACCGGCCCTCCTGTCTGGGTACTCTTTTTCCCATTTCCCTAGCTAAAGTTTTCATAACATCGCTTCCTTCACTTGGAAGTTTCACCTTTTGATTATCCAGTAAAAACTACTTGTATAGTACCGGAAGCCTCACTTAGGTTCCCTTCATCTATGAGAGGATAATACAAAACTTCATAAAACTTCTTTAATCCGAAAATATGGACTTGGGACTTAACCTCGCACTAAAGTCCTTCCTGAAAACATTTTTTCATAGATGCATCATCTCCTACTAATGATTGAGAAAAGTATTGGAGATCTATGAAGCATCTGGCATAATCCATCATAGACATGATCCCCTAGTTCAGATTCATGAACTTTGCATCTTTTTCTTATCTCTTCATCTCTGGATAGAAGTTCTCCAAGAACCTCTCCAAGAAGTCATTCAATAAAATACCATTATTTTGTTCAGTTTTCACGTGAATGTCCTACTAGTTCTTCACTTATCCATGTAGCATATAAGAATCCAGCTTGACCATCCTCTCTTCTGGAGTCTCCAAACGGTCAATTATTGTCTCAATGGACTCAAACCAAAATTCATATCCCTCAGGCCCACCATCTCCATTAAATTTCATAGGGTGCTACAACTAAAACTCCCTTATAAACTCAAACATGATTTTCACAACCCAACCTGGGTATATTTCCAGGAATTGCATGAAATGAGAAAAGTTATCTTGTAAATTCTCCATATCATCTTCTTATGGTATCATTAGTGCCTCAAGTTCCCTAACTAGAAGACAATTCCTAGCCATGCCCCTCAATCGTCCCCTCAACAAGAATCATGGAGGAATATTTTCTATAATTTCAAACACATGTATTAGGTCTCATAACACAACCTTTTAACATTAACATAAGATTAATAATTACAATAGATCACAACATGTCTTTCTTCCCACATCTCGCCACACGGTCAAAACCGAGGTGCTTTCACTACCCTTAAACATTCTACTTCTATGTTTTGGTTAACAACGGTAAAAACACTATCATAAAAATTTTATCATTTAGACACAAAAATATTCTCATTTCGCATCATTTTTTTACAACCTTCTTCAATTCATGTTACACACCATTTTTCATTTTAATCTCACAAACAAGGAAAACAGTTCAAGTTCAACAACTTACCCATGACCTGTTTTCCCATGTGTGCTAAAAATGATGCATGTCACAATAACCCTGAGTGACTAGAATGATTCATTTAGAATCAAATCTAATACCATTATAGTCCATGAATAAATAAATAAAATAAGAAAAAAAAATAAAATCACACCACAAGTGCATCACCCAAGGTGAAAAAATATTCAACTGTAACAGAAAATAGTAATAACAACAATCCCACCCTAAGTACTTGGGTTTTCCCTAATACATGGGTTTGCAACTCCCATGCACGATCTCATTACCAATACCCAACCCTTATAAGTCTCTTTTATACCTTTCCCCAAATAGTAAGAAAAAATAAGAAGAAAGAAAACTCCTCTTATACCACTTTGTAACATCCCTACCCAAGAACCACACGACAATGCCCTAAGCTGATTGCTCACATGACCTCAGGCACACCTCCTCATATGCCAGAGGCTGCTGACTAGAAGCGAGGGTCTAGTAAGTTAGTCGTGAGGAGACTATACCCTCTTTTATTAGATTAAAACACCAGCATAAGTACATAATCAATAACAGAATAATATATAACCAAAACAACACAAATTCCATAAGATAACCAAAACATCAAATACAATATTCAAATGAAATAGAAAACATGTTATGCACAAGTAAATTCCAAAGTTTCTAAAATTAAACTAAATATAAAGACACTAAAAACTCCCAAGAGGGTCCCGAACCATGTTTGGTTCCCTCATACATGCTCCATCCCCAAATCAGTAATCTAATCTAGGGACCTTTACCTTAAACTATCCTACGACGATAAATTCTACTCATGTACTAATCAAGCAGCCCGTGTAGGGTGTGATTACAACCTAGTAGGATACCACCAACATTCTAAAACAATTCTCATCAAAAGATAGTGCAAGAAATTTGATAAATAAAAGAAGAAAATGATTAAGTAAACAGTTATCGCATTATAATTTATTCTTTATTTAGTCATATTTACTCCAGGGTTCCCAGGGATACTTGTACCTCAATACTAACTTCATATCATACTAGATCCTGAATCATTCCCTAGGTAATATCATATCTTAATACCTATTTCGACTCATGCTAGAGCTCAAATTATTCTAAGGTGATATGATATCTCAACACCAGATTCGACTCATGCTAGAGTTTGAAGTATTCTCATGTGAGTCCATATCTTAGAGTGACTTTATTACCATTATATAAATTCACACATAAATTCCAAAGTTACAATAACAAATTCATAAGTAAGATGACCATGTTACCATTCTTACTTCTCAATATAATGACCATATTCTCATTCCTTTACCCATAAGTACAATAAACATGTTACCATTTATACTTCTCATTTGAATAACCATGTTCTCATTCCTTTACTCACAATTACAATGACCACGTTACCATTTATACTTATTAATTTATAATGACCATGTTCCCATTATTTTACACATAATTAATTCATAATTAATTATTCACCTCAAATCCATTACTAATTCAACAATTAGTTAAATACATAAATATCCATGATTAAATTCCCAATTAATTAGGTACGTAAATCCATTAATTTATTCATCAATTAATTAATCAATAACACAATTCATATCCCATAATTAATTTTTCTAGAATTAATTATCTCATTCTAAATCTCGACTCTTCATAATTAATTCCACAATTACTTATCTAGATCATAATATGAAGTCACATAATTAATTCATGATTAAATAATCTCAATCTAGACAATTTAATATCTTGTAATTAATCCCCTAATTAATTATCAAGATTACAACCCATAATTCTCATAATCAATTTCCCCCAAATTAATTATCTAATAGTACATCCCCTTAGTCTCATGATTAATTTTTAAATTAATCATCTATTCTAACAATTCATCAATAAATCAATTGGTTAACCTAATTAATCCAATTTATGAATTCAATTACTAATGAAAGCTAGAAATTATAAAAAAAATTGCATAAATGCATTAAATCCAAGACTATGGGAATTATATTTTAGAACACCTACCTAAAATCATCAACAGACATTCGTTCAACAGAAATAACCAAAATCCGAGCAGCACAATGATGTAGATCTAAGTTCTGAATCTAAATCCCTAAAACAGGATCAACGATATCAAGATATAATCAATCTTAATATAGATATATAATCCTAGATATAGACCCCACAAAAATTGTTTAGATCTAAAGAAACATAGGATAAATTACATCAAAAGATCAAGTAAATAGAGAAGAAAGAATAAGATAGACAATGGGATAATATCCACTTACTAGGAGAAGATTGGGTCTTCAATTTGAGCTTTAAATCTCAAATAACAGAGGTCGGACAGCTTTAGAACCCCTCTGGAAATCTTTATAATTGCCCAAAAATGTTTACACCCGATCCAAGATCGTGTAGGAGGTGTTTAGGGGGTTCAATAGATTTTAAAATAAATTTTTTGAGTGAAAAGAAACCATGCGCAAAGTTTTCTATGTTGGGGTGCATGATTAAGTGAACCATGCAGAACTCACTATCCAGGTTACACAGTTACCTAGGTTTAGGAGCATGGTTTTCTCTAACCGTGGGCCAATTGTGCACAACCCATTTTCTCATATTTCTCTTTTAACTCCACCCAAATGCACCCTAAGTCATAACTCCAATCAAAGGTACATAAAAATAACAAAAAGTTCCTAAACTTTAACCTAAGAAAACTCCAGAAAATGTCATGATATTACACAAGTGGAATTAGGAGAATATGAGGGTGGATGATCACTATGCTATAAGAAATTAGAAGAAGGAAAATAAAGGATAGAATTCTAAACATGCAATAACTATGGAAAGAAGCTCCTTGGAACATGATTGAAGGGAATGATAGTCTGCTTCAAGTATAGAGATAAAGGCAACTAAGATCATGAGTGAAAGGATAAAAGGGAATCCCTCAATGTATAATGATTTAATTTAAAGGATATGGGACAAAATCAATGTCTCAAGCATCAAAGTAATCTACCGTAAAATAGGCCTAGGGAGAAAGGATAGGAATATGTGATTATTAATGTAGAATTGGAAGTTTCTAGAAATATGGTAGTAGGTAATTTGCTCATATCTTCAAAATTGGAAAATGATTTATTTGATACTAGGCCATCACACTCGTATATATATACCATGTTTTCTAATAACATGAGATATTTCTCTGGAAAACTGATAGGGGTTTTATCAATTCCTACACATAGTGAAAATCTTATCGCAAAAAACATATACCACAAAATCCCCATTTTAATACAAGAATGTACACTATTCATAGATTTAATTATAATAACTATGGTAGCCTTTGATATAACCATTGGGTTTTATTGGCTTACAAAGTATAATGAAAAAAATTATATCCAATAAAAGAAGGTGGAAAACTTTGATGATGGTTTGGAATCACTTATTTTAAGAGGAGATATTTCATTTCTTGAGTCTTACTTGGAACCCCTTCATGTGGGTAATTTTAATAAAATCCATGGGAATGATTCATTGATTGGGAAGGATATCTTAAGAATATAGGATTTATCTTTTATGAAGGAATATATAAATATATTACTAGAGGAATTACCAGGATACACTCCTGGTCATGAAGTTGAATTCTTTATTGGTCTTATCCCTAATGAAAAACTTATATCTAAGCCTCCCTATGGGATGGCTCAATTTGAGTTAGTGGAGCTAAAAAACAATTTCAATAGTTAAGTGGAAAGGGGTATATATTCCCTATTGTTTCATGTTATGGGGAACCTATCTTATTGGTGAAAAATAAGGAAGGGTCCACACATTTTGAATTGACAACTGAGGAATCAATGTTATCTCTATTGAGATTAAGTATCCATTATCTCACATTAATGACCTATTTGATATACTTTATGGTGCCCAATAATTCTCAAATACTGATCTCAATTATGGTTATCATAAATTGAAACTCAAGAAGGATTATATCCCAAATATGGATTTTCATACCAGGTGTGGAAATTATGAGTTCACAGTAATGTCATACGGATTTACTAATGCACCATCTATGTTCATGGATCTAATGAATAGAATATTCAGGGATTATCTTGATAAATTTATTGTGGTATTCATCAATGACATATTTATATACTCAAATTCCAATTAATATAATTAATATCATTTGTGAATCATCCTTGAGAACCTATAGGAGAATAAACTATAAGGGAAATTCAGTATGTGTCAATTATAGATCCAACAAGTTTCCTTTCTCAGTTTTATTATCTCTAAAGATGGAATATCATATGACCCTACTAAGAAAAAACAGTTAGTGAGTAGATCAAACGAATTAATATAACCCAAATGAATTATTTCCTTATCTTGGATGGTTATTATCATTGATTCGTTGAAGATTTAACCAGATTATATTTTCAGTTAATCGTGTTAACACGTAAAGGGTTTAAATTTGTATGGTTTAAATAAAGTGAGGAAATATTTGATGAACTAAAAAAAATACAAATCAATGTAGTTGTGTTGTATTTTCTATCAAGAAAAGGGGGATTTTTTACATTCAATGATGCATTTGATAAAGTTATAGGGTGTGTCCTTATGAAAAGTAATAGATTTATTACTTATGAATTAAGATAATTGAAAACCCATGAGAATAATTGTCCAATTCATGACCTTGAGTTAGACACTATGATATTCACTTTTAAAATAAGGATACACTATCACTATGGTAAAAAAATGTGATATATATACTCATCATAAAATTTTAAAGGATATATTCACATAGAAAGAGATTAACATGAGGGAAAGGTAATGGATGGAATTAATAAAATACTATGATTGTGAAATACACTACCACCCTGGTAAGGAAAACAATATGAAAAATGAATTGAGTGGAAAGGATTATATTGTCATATCCATGATAAGGATGGAACAAGATCTTATATTCAAGGAGGTGGTAAAACTAGATATGGAAATTATTATGGAATGGGAAACATCTTTTCTTTTCTATGTAATTTCTCAACCATATTTACTTGAGAATATAAAAAATTCTTATCAATATGATAGGGGAATTTAGTAAAAAAAATAAAGTTATAGAACATGGGAAATTGAAATAGTTCATCTATGAAGATGGTGTATTAAAATATGGAATGAGATTGTGTATACCAAGAATACCTAATCTGAAGAGAGAGTTACTAGATGAATCCAATATCTTATACTTCTCTATACACCCTAGTTGTAACAAGATGTATAAGGATATAAAATAACAAATCTATTGGGATAACATGAAGTGAGAAATTGATGAATATATATATATATATCTAGATACTTGATATGAAAATAGGTTAAGGTTGAGAGGCAACATCTAAAAGGTTTCATGTAGCATATCCCTATACCTATGTGGAAGTGGAACAATATCACAATAGACTTTATCACTGGACTACCTAAAATATCAAAGAATAATGATGTTATATGGGACATTATTGATCATCTTACCAAGTCTACTCATTTTCTAGAAATAAGGGAGGATATAATCCTTTATTATATTGTTCGGATTTATATAAATTAATTTGTGAGACTACATGGTGAACCATTATCAATTGTTTCAGATCATGATCCTCACTTCACAACCAAAGTTTGGAAGAGTCTTCAAAAAGCATTGAACATTGAGGTGAATTTGAGCATTACATACCATCCTCAAACTTATGGGCAGTCAGAAAGGACTATCCAAACCTCAGAAGATATATTGAGGTTATGTTCACTTGACTTCCAAGGAATTAGGGACCAATACTTACCATTGGTGGAATTTTATAATAACAACAGTTTCATTATAGCATATAAATGGAACTTATGAGGCCTTGTATAGTAAAATTTTCAAAGTCCAACCTACTAGGATGAGGTAGTAGAGTGGAAACTACTTGTACAAGAACTCATTGAGGATACAAGTAAATGGTAGGAGAAATTCAAAAATAATATCATAATATCTAAGAAAAGACAAAAAATATATCTTGATAACTAGAGGAAGGGCATAGAATTCCAAGTAGGTGATCATGTATTCTTGAAAGTATATCCATGGAAAGGAGTTATACGGTTTGGGAAGAAATGGAATTTAAGGCCAAGGTACATCAAACCTTTTAAGATCTTATAGAAAATTAGATTTGTAGAGTATCTTCTAGCCTTTCCACCCAACCTCTATAAATTTCATGGAGTCTTTCATGTCTCGATGATAATGAATACATTCCAGACCCATCTCATATACACACCACATATGGGATAGAGGTTGGACCTGATTTATCAAATAATGGGGATCCTTTCCATATTCTTGACACTAGAGAGGATGTATTGATGAACAAAATGACATGCCTCATAAAATTTTATTGTAGAAATAAAAAGATATAGGGGGAAACATGGGAACCCAAATAAGTAATGTTGTAAAAGTAAACCCATTTTTTTCTAACATAAGGTACGAATATATATTTCATGGAAAAAATTTCATAAGGGGGGATGAATGTAAAGATCTAGAATTTTTATTTATTCACTAAGTATATATTATCTTCTTGGTATTAGTAAT